>CM032797.1:12425158-13625158 GCA_019155185.1 Beaufortia kweichowensis
TGAGAGGCATTCTGACGAGCACAAAGAGACCTTTAGTTTAGAGTTTAGACAAGAAAAACAGTAGCACTGCATATTGGAAGAGGCTCATAAGAGTTATAGACTATTACCTTTTGCTTTACGGGTTTGGATGCTTTTTAGCCAGGCTTTTTGTGATCTCATTTAGAATGATAACGCAGAGAGCTGCTCTTTGTTTTGTCAGTGGGGGTTACACTGAATGGAAACTCTTCAGAGACTGTTTTTACAAAGCTACATTAAGACCTGACCGCATCATTAAGCTCACAAGCATGCACATGGATGTAGACACATTGAACTTTATTGAATGCAGCTGTTATAATGTTATCAAGAAATCTAAGCTGATTTCAGATTTTCTAGAATACACATGAAGACACATTGGTAAACTGAATCATACCCGTCATGCTGGTAAACAAAATTTCTACATCTTAGTTTTAGTCTAAAATACTGTTTTATATTTGTATTATATTTGTTTTATGCTTTGTTTTAGTGAGGTTTTTTTGAAAGCTGTGCCATGCAGACACCATAATGTGTTTTGCATGCTCACTAACCCTAAAAGAGTACCACCCTTCAGCTTCTGGCAACATATGTGGAACAGGAACTACCAAATCAGCACTTGTTGCATGCTCCTGCCATATGGCTAAAGACAATAATGACAGTAAGCTCTGTCAAGTTGTGCTTTTTAGGTATGGCTTTTCTTACAGTATGTAAATGTGTATGGTGTGTAAGGATTTGGATCAGAAGACCTTTTAGAATTTTAAATACTTTCTTATATTAAAAGTATAATTAAATTCGGCTTTGATGACTGCGAGAAGTTTCCCAGTGTCTATTGTTACCAAACCTAGCCCTTCATTTAGCTTATTTTATTACGTTCTTGCTGGTTTATTGTGGCTTATAATGCACACTGTTATAGGGCCAATCTTCCGAAAAGTTAAAAAAAGATTTCAGTATAACTTCTAGAGTGCTTTCCCAGACCTAGTATAGTGGGGCATAGTGGAAAAATAAGCTCTTTTGTGATGTCAAACCATATGAAAATATGAGAAATCCACTCAAATGCTCAAAAGTCCAGAGAAAGAAAGTAATGAGTCATTCTTGGATGTATGGTTTATTGTTTTTAGGGCTTTGAAAAAGAAACTTCCTGTCTGCTGCCTGACCAGCAGAGGAATATGTTCAGTTGACCTGATGCTGAAGGTTTTGTAGTCTCTGGTGGTGGGGGTAGACAGAAAAGGAGTATTTATGTGTTAGTCATCTACAGAGCCTCTGTTGCGGTTCCCTTAAATATCCTCTGAAATTCAATGACCAGTCTGTAGCTTTTAGTATTGGTTCTTACTGTTTATAATCCTTAACCGTCTCCACTTTCACTGTTGTGATGACAAACAGCTGTGTCTCAGGGATGCAGAGTTGTGTACAGATGTATGATAGTTTCGGCAGTGATGGATGTAAGTAGCCCAGCTGATACTTTAAAAATCCTTATCTCCTAGACCTTGTGTATCTTCCCATTCATCAGTCTGGAGTGAGGGCAGAACTTTCCCTTTTCAAACAGCATCAAAGACAAAGCTAAAACGGCTCAAGTAGAGCGATAAATCAGTGTGATATTACCGTCCACTTCACAGTACCAGCTTCTAAATTTCATATTAATCATATTGTAAATCTCTCAACCTGTTCAAGAATTAGCTTAGACTTTTTAAGGATCATTAAAAATGGGTCATTTGTGGGGTGTAGAGTGAGAAAAAACAGAAGTTATAGGACATCAACATGATTGAGTGCTGTTCCTGACGTATTAACTATATGGAGCTTAATGGGGTTTACCAGCTTGTAAAACTTGGGTCTGTCTGACCTAGAGGAGCAGTGACTAGCACCAGTGACTTTTAAATCCTGGTATGTTTGGGTTCGTGCATAGACCCACGTGCAATGGTAAAATTATTGTATCTCTGCTGGATACTTCCTCATTTTTATTGTGATGTTGCTCAGGTGTTACATAAAAGTACAATTGTTTTATTGACAGTTATAGCAGGCATACAATTTCAGGGCGTGAGGTAGTATACAGTAAAACCGTCAGTTTGCATTAATATTGTGGGACAGTGGGATTTTATTTTATAGGTTCATGTTCAAATTATAAAACAGCCAAATCTGGCTCATAAATGTCCCAATTTGGCACAATTGACTTTACACAATCACTCAAGGCAAGATAAAGACAAGTAAGAATGGATCTTAGAGAAAGGTCTAATTGAGGTTAACAATATGTTGTTAACTGGCTCCCAGTTTTCAAACTTGGATACTGTATTAAAATTACATAACAACCTATTGGTTCTTGGAAGGAACCGGTAAATCTGGATATTTTCTGGACACAGATTTTCATAACACATCTCTCCCTTGATATCTTCTACTTTCATCTTTGGTAAAAACCTAAAACACATACATCTATCCAATAATAGGCATGGGTGATATGACCAAAATCATCATGTCATTGTATGAATGATTTTATTAAAATACAATAATAATATATATCAAATATTGTTACAATACAAGTATTTCACCAGCCAATATATGTGGCAAATTTACATTTACTTTACGTGGTTTACGTGAGTACTCAAGTACCAAAAGACTGGCATTTTGATCGACTTTTCCGCGTATTTGACGTTCAAGCACACACCCACTGCAGCGCGAGCACGCTTTCAGAGCAAGCACGCAGAGATGACGCAGCTGTCACGTTGCGTGCTTCTCTCTTGCTGACCGATTAAATATAAAGTAGTCCATATCATGCTGTATTTATTATCGCATCATCGTTGTTGTTTCGTCGCTCTTGTGTGTAAAGTTGTCTCAAGCCGCCCTAACCACAGAAGGGCGCGCTGTGAAGGTAAATAAAAGGTAAATGTAAAAATGAAAAGGAATTAAATAAATGGAGAGGGATAAGATTTGTAAAGCTGTACACTGATTTATAACGTCATGGCGGTTATGTCACGAAATATTTTTAATAAAACATTTAAATAGTATACGTCATACTCATACACTCTTTCCACGACTTCACTCAAGTTGCCTGCGTGTGCGTGAAGTTGAAGGCGGGTTTCTCTGTATCTTTTAACCAACCAATCAGATGTAAGAGTTCCGTGGGAGAGTGATCTGATTGGTTAAACATCATGCCAGTCAGTTCCTTCTGCGACTCAACAAGATCGTTCACTCTGCCAATATCAACAAACTATATATTTGTTTATATTATTTTATAATGCGTCTACATTTAAATTTTAGACATTGGTCATGTTTAGCATTACATCAGCCGTTCGCTAACCGAATTAATGCTGTTAAATTGGTTAAACTGAAAGTGTTGAAGCTAACGATGCTTATAATATTTGCATTAAAATGACCAAATGACAAATCCCTTGATTCCCCCAACAGCTGAACCAGTGGACGTGCTCAAGGTCTTAGATTTTAAAAGTTCACCTGAAGGAGTGAAGAAAACACAAGGCTTTTGCACCATCCGGAGAGGATCCAAACCAGATGTCGCCTACCGAGTGGACAAACGTGCTCAACTCAGTACCCCGACCAAACAGTTTTTCCCAGGTGACTATGCATGAATTGTGTTAAATCATGTGCTCTCATCACTTCTCATACACTTACACAGAGCAAGTTTTAAGCATAGACAGGGTCATAAATCATCTGTAAAGGTTCTGAGAATGCAACATTTTAAGTCCTTTCTTAGTTCTCTTTGAATTGCATTCAACAGGAAGTGCATAATGTTGCTGGATCGTCTCAGTTCAACTAATTTGGACTGTTAACAGTGCTGGAAGTCTGATGCCCAGGCCTTGATGAGTGAAATTAAGACACATTTATTGTTTCAGGAAAGAGTCCATTAAGTGAGGCAAAAAGCTCTTTGATTGTGTTTTCACTGCATTGGCTACTGTTTTCAACAGCATGTTGTTACTGATTAATGTGCAACTAGTAAAACAAATATAGTAAGTGAGAAAAGCTGCTGCTACTGCCAAACTAAAAAGTGTTTGAAAAGTTTCCGCTTAGTCACTTAAATCTGGTAAGTTGTCTTTAACAAGATGTTAAACTGTAACATGTTGATTTTAATTAACACTGATCATTCAAGGTTACAGTTAAGTCACCAAATTACTTATTTACATCAATTGTTACCTCAAGAGCAAGTCCATGGCTAACGCAGTTATTATTGCTTTTGAAAATAGGATGTCTCCCATTGCAAAACAGATGTTTGCTAAGTACTGTAAGTCCCATTTATTTAGGCCTTCTATACTGTGTTTGGTATGTTTCAAATTGGCCAGACTGCTAAGGCTAACTGAGACACTAAATTGGAGGAGAATAAACTACTGTAGATGTTAATTTTCTGTGATTTTTGGCCTGCAAAATAACATTGCGTCCAGACCTTATGGTTTTAAGACTAGAATTTTATGCCAAATGGCGTGAAAAATTTCCCTCAAGGTTGGCATAAAAACGATCTTTGCTGCAGTGAGGATCAGCCTTTAGTTTGCATTTACCAGATGCTTTTATTCAAGGTGACTTAACTGATTTTAATCTATGCAATCATCAGTATGTGTGCTCCCTGGGATCGTACCCATGACATTTTACATTTACATTTATGCATTTGGCAGATGCTTTTATCCAAAGCGACTTACATTGCATTATACTATCTACTTTTCTGAGTATGTGCAATCCCTGGGATCAAACGCATGACCTTGGTGTTGTTAACACCATGATCTAACCGATGAGCAACAGGAAAGATAACATGTTGCTAACAGAAGGCTCTACAGGAACTGTTTAGTTATAGTAACTTCAGTTCCACTCCAGTGCTTATTTAACCCGTTTAAATGGGATTGAGAGGGATTGTTGTAAAAAGAACTTATTAATCATAGTACACTATTATCATGTACTGTAGTCTTAGCTCATCTTACCAATGAAAAGGAAAAGTAGCTTATGACTCACCAACAACAGCTGATACGTAACCACAATGCCTTTCCTGTGTCTTCAGGAGGAGTGTTCCCTCAGGATTTCTCCATCCTTATGACTATTAAGCCAAAGGTGGGAGTGCAGTCCTTCCTGTTGTCCATATACAACGAGCAGGGCATCCAACAGCTGGGTGTGGAGGTGGGCCGCTCTCCGGTCTTCCTGTATGAGGATCAGCATGGGAAACCAGCTCCTGAGGATTACCCCCTGTTCCGTGCCGTCAACCTTGCAGATGGAAAGCAAGTAGACTCTTTTACAAATGTGCTTAATCTGTGTGTAAATCGACCACCTAGACTTTAAACCTGAGGCTTCATTTTGTCTTTGTTTGTAACTGGTTTTAAGATATTGGGTGTCTTAGGTGATCTGTTTACAAGATGATAAATTAAATTCTTGTTTTGACAAGTAAATAGACACTCTTCTTAAAGATGTCTGGGATGTATCAGGGCCGATTGGTTTTTACACATGCATTTTTGACTACATCCATCTAAACCGATATAATATAGATATAATTAAAAGAGGAAAATAATAATGTACTAAGTTTAATCACTGAAACCACAAAATAGTCTATGTAAATACATTTATACATGGCAAATGGAATGTGGTCACTTAGCCATATGTATCCAAAGCAAAACTTATTTCAAAACAAAAAAAGAATAGCAGTAAGCATCTGTGTTTTTGATTACCCATATTAAGATTTTTTTAATTTAGGGAACAAAAACTGTTAAACAAAAGCTGGCTTGTGAAATATTTGTTATTGATTCAGTATGACAGACATTGTTGAAGAATTTTGGAAAGTTTCTAAAAATGAAAATCTTGTTTAGGAACAGCAATTCAAACCAGCCAAAATGGCAAGCAGTTATTGTGTTTCTCAGTGTACATAACTAAACATATGTTTTAGTTATGTTTTATGGACTGTAACATACACTTGGGTCCAAAATTATAAGACCACTAGTATAAATTCCTATTTTTCTGCGTTTTTCTAATTTATACAGCAACAGTTTGAGTAAAAAGAACTGAGCTGAATAATGTACGTAAAAAAGTCATTGACATGTACTCCAGCTGGCATATTTATTTTTTAAAAAAATTTTTATTGTTATCTTATACTTTTAAACCCCATTTTGCTATAAAACTAATCACTTCATGTGTCTGTTACAGATGGCACCGTGTGGCTATTAGCATAGAGAAGAAGACTGTCACCATGATTGTGGACTGTAAAAAGAAAATCACCAAACCACTCAGCAGAAGTGACAACGCAATCATTAATACCAATGGCATCGCTGTATTCGGCACAAGAATCCTGGACGAGGATGTTTTTGAGGCAAGCAGATTTTTTATTATTTGTTTATTATTAAAAATGTTCTGGTACAGTAGATACCAGTGGTCAACCAATATAGATTTTTAGTGGTCACTTATTATAAGTAGATATTTAAGCAGTGTGATTTAATCATTTGAAATTGGCCACCAATATTTTGGTCTATCACTAGTATATCCTGTCCGTTCCAGCCATGGGTTTTGTCATAAACAGCATGGTCATGTGAAGTTGACTCTATATCATTAACAAGCACTGACATGACAAAGGTGGAACTAGGTTTTACCAGCCTATTAGACAGAGGATTTAAACTATGCAGCCATTAGCGCTTGCTTTAATTCGGCCTCAAGGAACATGTCAACAACGTTAAAAAACCTCTGGGCCGGCATGATTGAAGCTATGGAGTAAACTGCAGACTTATTTGATGTACTGCCCAGTCAGATGGTGTTTGGCAAGAGCTAAAACGATTCCAAATGATATGGCATGTCAGCGGGTTTATTTGCCTATTAATCACTAATAGATGCTGAATACTTTATCAGCTTTTCTAGAATAAAAGATCAGGAATATTAATGGAGAGCTGCGAGCTGTATGAACAGCTTATGAAAATAATGACTTGTCGTGAAATTTGTTTAGAGTAAGCTTGACTGGTTTCGGTTGTTTTCTGGTGAAGTCCAGAGTAATGTATGTTATATACACAAAGTTATAAATAAAACCTGAAGTATTCCATTCACAAACTTTTCTTTGCAGTTTTAAGCGAAGGCAGCAGTCTTACGTAATGTTGCATGCCCGATTGTGAGACAATATCTGTAGAGTTTGTCTTTGATGTTAGCTGAAGGAATGTCGTCTAATAAGAACAGCATGCTAAGAGTTACCCTGTAGGTTGGAGATGGTGTATTGTAAAATTCTGATTGAGTTTCTTCCCCTCTTGTGTTTGCCCCAGTACTTGTAATTTAGAGAGTTGGGACAAGCCTGCAAAATATACAGCCTAAGAAGTAAATCTACCATGCTTAATGGCCTCATTTTCAACACTCACTTAGCTTCTCAACCCACAGTTCTTCCACACCCCTCTGCATGAGTGCCTGTAATGTTGGGCACTATGTCAAAATATTGTTTCCCAGTGATAAACACAGATGTTTTAATTAAAAGAGTTGTTTTTCATACTTTATGTGATTACGATAAAAGCGCTGGTCTGTCAAGTGATATGGTAATTAGATTTAGCACTGAGAAATAAACATTTTATGTGTTTTGTGTCGCTTTTAGGGCAAAAGTATAACAAAGATACAGTTAGTGTAGGTAAAAAATGTAGTATTTGTAATAGAAAATCATTTATTGATTTTGTTAAACTAAAAAAAGTTTTTAGATGTCAATTTGTATGATTGACTGGTATAAATAATTTTAATGTTTAGATGTGTTTCTGGCCCTTTAATTGGCCAAGTTGTTCTCTATATTCTATTAAATTTGAGCAGTTTTCTTCTGTTTTGCAGTACCAGGAAGAAATGATTTTGCTTACTTTAAGATTTGTTTTGTCTTTTATTTAGCTAACTGTATTTCCAAGTGGTGACTCAGTTTATGATTGCGCTTTAGCCGTTTCCTTTTGAAATGCTCAGACTTAATAGCTATGGTTGGTGTCTGTAATTGTGCTGTATTTACACAATAGTTGCATTTGTGCTTGGATGGAGGTTGATAAAATGGTGCTGGCGGAGGAATAGAAGCAGCATATACTCTATACGGTACTGTAGTGCTCCTTGAGGATGTGTGTTAGACATTATGTGGATGGAAAAATCAAGCTGAATAAACTTGAATAAACTCGCTTGAAATTTGTATACCTAGCATGTCCATGGCATCCATGACACCCACTTACAGAACCCACTACAGCTTTTTAAACATTACATCAAATCAGAAGTCAGAAGCAACCTGAGACATGAGCAGGAATGTTTTTTCAGCTTTTGCAAGCTAGCTTTGTCTGCCATTCTTTCATCACTTTTGGTATGTTCTGTTTAAAATGATCGAATCAATTTTGGCAATAAGTAAATGTGACAATAGCCTCATAACATTTTTAATTGTTATTTGAGAAAGGCCAATAATGATCTCATTCCATGATTTGTTTCATTGAAAGTCCTGATTTTTGCAGTCCTGGTTACAAGTAGGTGATTGCACTGTTGGTTGACCCGACACGATTGGTGGACTGAATCTCTTGAAACATTTCAGCCTTGAAACTTTTTCTGTTTTATTCTATTCTGACAATTATTGAAGAATCGGATATCATGATGCTAAAAACACATCCTACAGGAAGGTTTATGTACATTGCAGCAGTATATAATGCAAGCAAGATGAAAGATTTTCAGTCAATGAATCAAACTAACTTGGAAGGACAACAAATTCTGACAGTTTTCCACACTTTTTTTTTGAAGAGACAAATCGTACAGAACAGTAAAATCGCTCACAGTATCAATAACATCACCAAGTTGTGTCTTGCAGACACTCACAGTATCTCCCAGGAGACAAATCGTGTGCGTTCCTATGTATTTATTCCTGTTTGTAGTCGTTGTTCCTTTGCGAATTGTCACATCATGATACACGCCCTCAGTGCATTCCAAGCGATCGCCTCTTACAGAATGTTGCCAGGTATTGGTCACTGCATATAAATGACTTCTGGTCTCTGTGGTGCTGTGAACACCCTTTATGTCTGATGTGAAGCATGTTCCCCATGATGGAGCATCTGTGTTTTCAGACTTTGCAGATAGCTTAAGCAGGTGTGAACCTGGAACTAGGTACTGGGGGAAAATATGATCAGTGTGTGCTTGGCTGAGGCTTTGCGGCTGTTGAAGAGATATTGCATTCAGCTCAGTCTTTGTATCGAAAGACACAATGTACTTGAAATCTTTTTCTCTCACTAATCCATGATGAGAACTTAACAGAAGCTGCTATCGGTCAGAATTGTTCAGAAAATCTTTTATTAATGGTTGTCTGACTTTGTAAAGATTGTTCATTTGGATTAGTGATGCTGTTCTAGCTGGTGGACTTGTAAAGTAAAGGTTTTCCTACGAGGGTATAACTGGTGAAGCTGGTTTACAAAAGAAAGCTTGCTGGTGACAGATTTTAAGATTGTGTCTGTAATGTGAGTGATTTTGCAATAGCATTTTTTACCAGAAAGGTCATCTAAAGAAGTTGTCTGGTTTTGGTTTGACTACATTTGTAGGAATCATTTTGAGAGATATTTAGGACAGCTTTGTGTAGTAATTTTAACACCGAGCATCTATCTCAAATTCACTTTTTTATTGTTTGTGCTGGTATCCAACTTTTCCTAAATTATTGTTGTATAATTATGCTCTAGGGTGATTAAATTTCTCTCTTTCACCTTACTGACGCCAGCCCTCTTTTGGACATTCTGGACCAAACGTTCATCAAATAAGCTTTAGTTTCCCCTAAGATGTTATGTAGTTACACCCTTGGCGTTTGCTTTCTCACCTATTATCTCTCTCCGTATCCTCTACTCCTCCAACTGGCCTCCTCCTCTGTCCCGCTCACTGCTGGGAAACATATTTTACTGTTTAACAGCTCCCAGTGGAGTGATATGGTAACATTGGAGGCCTGCTTCAGGACTGTGAAGCGGCTGCTGTTTGGAGCATTGCTATGGAGTGGGGCATATTAATGCTTAAACCATTATTTTGAAGTTGCCTTTGAAAACTAGTGTCCTGACGGAAATATTATGTGAAATGTGCGTGGAATTTGTCTGCCCTTGTTTACAAAATACGCTTTTTTCCAGATCTTGCCACAAAGGATGTCTGCATCTGATGAAAATGTCAAATAAGATCTGTAGTGCATTAAACACTCTGTGTTTTCTGCTTTTCACCATCAGTTGCTTTTAGAGCAATTTTCAGAGAATGTGCATTTTCCATGATAATTTTCCCTAAGTCTCTGTCCAAGCCTCCTGCTGACTATCTAGGTTACAGTGTCAGGGGAGATATCTGCTGTCTTGCATTCTAGGAAATATGTCTGTTCATCATTATGTCTTGAATGTATATGTATGTGTAAGGGAAAGGTTTTTGCGGTGTACCTACTGTAAACGCCATGGAAAAATATGCTCTTTATGGAAGAACATATTTTGTGGTTTATCAGTTCAGGCAATGTCATAAAATTATACGAATTATAAGAATTATATGAATTATAAGAACTAGAAAAATAATGTTTAATAAAGTTTTAAATGTCTTGGATTGGCATACCAGCTACTCATGTATTGTATAAATCCAACTTTGATTATACTGTAGTTATCCCCTTTACTTTAATACATTAATTAGGACCATTTTCGTTAGTAGATTTGTCTATATGTTATAGTTAGAGCTATTAGATGAGTGTTATGTCCATTAGTATAATGGCAAAGGGACTTTGATAACACAGTATTATGCCTGCTAAATTAAACTCTAAATAAAAGACCAATGAAGTTACTCTGCTGCTGAATAAACAGCTCAGGACTTTGCTACCTATCCTTTTGAGTTTGGCTTTGCAAGACCTTTCTTTAATTTCACTCTCTAAGTCCCTCGAGTTCCAGTACTGCAGCCCCTTTGACGAAGAGATCAGAATCAAAAATTTCTTTGATATCACTATGCTGAAAACATATCAATATCTTACCTGAGAGATTCAGAGCTGATGAAATTCAAGGAACACATTCGGTTTAGATTTTTAAACCTTCTTTTGTTCAATCTAGTTCAGTTTATAGTCCAGTCAGGTCACACTCGGATAAAAATTCTTGTGTTGGCGATTAAGTGCAAGTGATCTGATGTTTGATTTTTATTGTACAAAGCTGTTTTATGTCCTTCAGCACACTTTATTTCCCAGTTTATTATTATTATTATTATTCTTAACACAGCAGGGCACAAGAATGCTACAGATGGTGTTAGTAGTTACAGGAAGAGTAGATGTCCTTAACCTTCCAAAACTGGATAGACATGTTTTTTAAATCATTACTAATAAAAGGATTTTATATAAACATGCTTGGTTGTTTTAACATGTTTTTCTTCCATTTCTGCCAGTTTCCAGGTAATATGCACTAAGCACCAGACCCAATAGAGCGTGTATAACTAATACATTAAAATTTTTTCAAGCAGACTAGACACGCACATAAGAAAAACAGAACCAGAAGTCGGTGGTAAGGATTTGGATTCTGATCTGTTGTGGAAAGGTTTGGCTTATTGTTCAATATTTAATATCCAGACTCTGAAATTAGGTCACTGTTAAAGGTCTTTTTTCTCCTTGAATAGTTTTTGCTTATGAATCAACACAGGACACAGCAGTCTGTGTAAGACAGGGCATCCCAATGGATACTAAACTATTCAAAGTAGATATATCGCTCTCTGTTATTGCCTGTGTTCCATCTAAAGCCATGATAGTATATTATCTGGGTTCTCTGTAGTTAAAAAGATGTGCCAAACACTTAGAATAACATCTCTAAACCTATGATAGAAAGCCACTTGATGGGGCTCAATAGGAATGAGGAGCTAAAAACGGTAGTGTGTTTTGACGAATGTCAGTAGCGGGCCAGCACTTTTTCGATTCACATTTAACTAGGTCAGGTATGTGTGTGATGGGTTTACCTGAACCATGTCTGAGTGAAGCCACTACAGATATTTTTACAGGTCTCCTGTACTGAACAGGAGTTAATACTTAGAATTACAGGCAGATAACCTGATTTATAGTTTGTGTTACGTCTTTAAAGAAAGAATCGTACTCTAACCTGTCTGGTATTTTGGACTCTCCTGCTGTTTTCATCTTCTGATGTATTCAGTCAAAAACTCTCTAGTTTCATCCAATTCATTTTTTTCCTGCATTTCCACTCAGACAGTTAATCAGGAGTTTTGTCTCTGACCAATTTTTCTGCTGTTTTTCTTAACTTGAGAGAGGTTGATAGCCCTAACATTAGCGATTAACAGTAAAGTAAAATATGGAATATATCACACGTGTAACATGTAGTTGTGTTCTGTTCGATACCCAGTGAATACATTTTCATATCCAGTTAGTGATTTCATAATTATTCCAAATTATGGCAACAACATTTAACATCACAAACAGTACTGACAGCTATAATCTGCTTCTGTGTGAACATGTTCTCTCACTCAATGCTTATCAACATGCGTAAATGTGAGATACAGAGGCTTGTCAGGGCTCTTTGTGTGTACATGGATTTATTGGCCATGCTTGCAAGAAGCATCACTTTGGTATCATAAAAAGTCTTCTAGTGCCTTAAGATCCTGCAGATGTAGGCTGTGTAATTTAATGTAGACTGCATGCTAGTGTTCTCCCTTCCGACCACCCTGCGTGACTCGTCTTCACACATCAATCAAAGCCAACAAAGTTTATTTATCCCTACCATTCTCTAACATATTAACCAATTTCAATGCATTGCCTGGGTTTGCATGTCTGAGTCAGCAAAGGTTAGTTGAAACATTCTGCGGTCACTGCAGCGGTAGTTTACATTCTCAACAATTCCTGCTTGAAAAAATTCCTTGGATTTGCACCGGGCTGTTTGAACTTTGTGTCGAGATGGGAACGTAGGTCTTATTTCCTTTTTCAAAATGTTCATGAAAAACAGATTGTCTCAGATATTTCACATAAGTGGGTGCTGGTTATTTGTCTTGCCATTCCTCAGTCGCTGGAGCAGGACTGGTCTGTGAAATGTACCTCATGGAGGAGCACAATAGTGCTTTTTGAATGGGATACAGATTAGCGCCCGTCCTGACGTGTGCGCACGAAACCGAATGCTTTCGCTCCTCTTTGTTTTCTCAGCTGAGCAGCACGTCTGCCTTCTTCCTGTCTAGGAGCGGGTTTGAGAGGCTGGGAATGTGACTCACAGCAGCAACGGGGGTTTAAGCGCTCAATTCCCCCGGCTGCTTCTGATACTATCGTGTATAAGTCTCTGTGGCACATGGACACATGCTTGTTTGATTTAGAGCAATATCAAGAGTTTGGCATGATATAGCGGTTTATTGTTATGTGGAGAATTAAGGCTCTTTGTTGTGTTTAGGTTTTTTAAATATTTAAAAGATTTGATTTGAAGAAATGACTAAAAATGTTTTATTTCTTGTTCTGATACCTGTATATGACTTTTTCTTCTGTGAAACACAAAAGAAGATAATTTGAGAAATGTCTTGGGTTTTGTTTCCATACAATGGAAGTCAATAGAGCTCAGTGTTCTTTGGTTATCAACATGCTTTAAAATATCTTTTTTGTGTCCCTTCAGAATAGGGAAAGTCACACAGGGTTTTGACATGAGGTTAGGGTGTGCAAGATACATTGTGTGCGATATTATCGATATTGTTGTTTTATCGATAGGCAAAATCACATTATCGAGTATATCCAGGCAGTCGCTTGCTTTCAAGTACTGCATGTGCGCATTCCCAGCTTCCCAACTTCTACAACATTGTTTTAACTTGCTTCAGTTTTAAATAATAAAGATCTTCTTGGTAAAGACTCATACTATATAAGACTTATGCAATCATATTTTTAAAGGATGCGAAATGTCGTCTGATTATCGTTATTGGCAAAATCCTCAAAAATATCGATATGTGGCCCTTTAGGGTATCTACCACCAGGGGTTAACTGGTCTGAGCTAACCAGTCACACAAATAATGAAATGCTATTTAAAGTATTATAGTATAATTATCTGGAATATTTGTGATAAATGCATGTGATTTTGTGCATTTTATTTAGGGTGACATCCAGCAGCTTCTTTTGGTGGCAGACCCCCGTGCAGCCTACGACTACTGTGAACACTACAGCCCTGACTGCGAAACCCCCCACCGGGACACACCACAGGCCCAGGAACCCGAGGAGGAGGAGGTGGTGAGTAGCTGGATGTGGCCCAGTCAAGCATGTGTGTGTCTGTGTGATAATGATAAATTGATGTGACGATTTATTGATGGATTAGAGGCCTAGACCCTCTTAGTTCAGATCCCAGAAATGATGCCAAAACTTAAAATAATAAATCAGCATTTTGTACTTAGTACAATGTTGTGGTGCAAACCTGAGCTAACAGTCTGTAAAACTGTTTGTGTTGAATGTACTTTGATTCTAAACTAGTGTTTTCCAACTTATAGCCCCATCAGTAAAGCTTGACTAAAGTGTGTAAAGCTGTTGCTTTTTACACCTTTATACATTCACATGTTTTATAATTAACATGAAATTCAAGAATCAACTAATGAAACTCTTTCCAAGTGCATTCTGTTATTCGTTAAAGATTTCCTTGAGGTACATGTACCCCTGGTTAAGAATCACTGATCCAGAGCGATTAAACTCTCCTGCTAATCTCACATTGAAATATAGTGTGGTTTGTCTTGATTTTGATATTTCAGCTTTTTTTTAGTATGTCAGTGTTTTCCAATAATATTTCACAGAATAACCAGTGAGCTCACAGTGGAAACTATTTTTCCCCCTGCCACAGAGTCTGAGCCCACTTTTTAGTGGCGTAGAAATATATTTTTCTTTAATGACTCCTGCATGCTTGCTGCGAAACCCTCTCTCTCTCTCTCCCTCCATAGCTAGTTGTGGAATACCTGGAAAAGTGAAGTTATGCGTCTCAGCTGTTAAAGAACTTGTGATTGTAACATGAGGATAAATCACCGTAACTGCTGCATAGGAGAATGAGAACTACATCACAGCAGGGAGGTGGAAAATGTAACTTCATCACATATTGTAGGAGAGGATTCCAAAACAAAGCCAACGGACAGATTAGTGAAATGATCCACAGTGCTAAAAATTAAATGCATAACTATGCTGTCAAAAAAACATATGCACCCTAACATCTATATCGATTACAAAGAGCAGAGAGCATTGGAAATAGCTCCCCTGCATAGCCCCAAATGCTTTAAGACACGTGTGGGAAAGGGGGACGCATTTTTAATGGCCCAGGACGATATTTATGCCTTTCATCCAGCTCGCTGCCCACAGCCATGGCACGCCTCGAGCTTGGCAAGACGCTTTAATGGCGTAAACTGACGCACAGCTGGATGGTTCTTCCCCTTCGTTTCTATTCTGCAGCCAGTGGACCGCGGCCAGTCCACCAAGCCTCAGTTCTTTTTTTCCTGTTATTTTTATGAGCTCAGCTGTTGCACTGAGATTTATATTCATCTGTCTCTGATGGACAAAGGCATATCACACAATGCCTGTTAACTTAATCTGCTCTGCCTCACTTCGGGCTTGTGCACCTTATTAGAGCCTGAGTGAATATATAACTTTTGAATTGTTGTTTAACAAAAGCTGTTTTGTTGCTCTGGTATATAGAGGCACATTCTTTACTTTAAAATAGCTTTTAAGTGAAGTAGTTATTTATTGTGTAATAAATGGTACAAATTACTCTTGACTGAAACCAGCCTATTATTTTACTGGTAATGTTGTAGTGTTAATAATATTTACCCAGATCTTTTTTTTTAAACAAGCAGAATTATTCAGTAAAATTCCAAATGACAAAAAGTAAAAAATTGTAAGTCACAAAATACCATGTGCACAATTTAATTTAACAGCACAATTTATTCATATTAAGTCACTTTTAGTATCAAGGTATTTAGTTAAATATTTTTAAACTGATAAAATGTCAACTGGTTTGATATTTAGGATGAAAAATGCAGACGGGTTGCATAATTACATTCTCTATATGATACCATCACATTAGCTTTCCCTGACAGTGTGACTGACTTTTAAGTGCATTTTAATATTCCTAAGTTGAATCTTATGATTCTGAGAGTGGTTTTAATGGCAGCAAGCAAAATTTACACTGTTTACACTGTGCCCTTATAGCACTGAATCATTATGTTCAAAACTTTTAATCTCTGCATTTTGTACTGTAAAATGCATTGGATGAAAAAACATCTGCTAAATGGCATGTTAACTTCTTCAAAATGTCATACAAGACATCAAATCAATCTAAGCTGTTCTGCATTGTTTAAAGATCATGTGCTATTTTGATCTTATAAGACATTGATTTGATGGGCTAATAATTTAAAGAGACGGAGAGGTTTGAATTAGACAGCATGACAGTTCTTCTTTGAACATCAGAAGGGTTTGTAGATCACTGGTCTTGTTAACGGCATACACAAGAAAATTACACAACAGTTTTTTCATATATCTTACAATGTGTCTTTTCTTTACTGTATATGATATCTTTTGCATTCGTATCTTTTCTTCTAACACGCATCCTCGCTCTCAGTACAATCCTGAATACACGGATTATAATGAATTCTACGACTACACGGAAGAATTGACTGCCACTACTGCTCCCATCGAAGAGGTCCATACTGATACCAAGGTAATCATTCTTGCTCATCTGTATGGCCCAGATGTATGTCAATCACAGTGACATTTTCTTCAGCCTGCCCACTTTCACTTTTGTGTTGTGTCTAAATTACTAACCTGTTTTATATACAGTATGTATACTTTTGAAACAACTACTAGTTCATGTTTGTGGGAATTTTATTGTAATTGTGTGAATTATATTGTGACAGAAAATTAAAATAAATTAAAACTTTAGCATCTTTAGTGTTGCCTTGAATTAGCAGATTTGTTTTTTGCCATTTTATCAAGCAGATTTTTGAGATCTCACCCTAAGATTTTGAGTTCCTATTTATTATTCAGTCTGAAATATATATATATATATATATATATATATAAATTGGGTAAAAGAAAGTAAATTTTACACTTTTTAATTTTTGCTTTTTACTTTCTGTATTTTTGTACACTGTTTCCTTTAGTACACACACAGTTTGATTTAAGTTGCTTTTACGCTGAGCATTAACATCACAAGATTAGGCTGGATTTGTCTGCATTCTAAATGATGTGAACCTTGAGTTTGATTTTTGTTTTTTTACACAGCCAAGCACAACTGATGCTGACTACTATGTTGAACAGGACTATGGTACTGAAGCTCCTTACGTTTCTCAACCAACTAATGAGGTAATGATCTGCTTGCTTCCAGTAAAATATTGTTTCCCATTGAGTTTGAATTTATAGGTGTACTCAGTAGTTCACTTCCTACTAACACTTAAATAAATGAATAATATGTTTAAAGAATGTTAAAAATAATCTGCTATGGACAAATATCTATAAAATGATGTTTATTTAGGCATTTGAGTTTTGTTTTTGATTTCATGAGGTGGTTACTAATGATTCCTCTTTACTGATTGGTTGTACATCATTTTGACTTTTATAGGTACACAATCAAATGAAAACCACTGAACCGTTTAATAGATAGTGTTCAACCGAATTTACTGAAATCATTGCATCTTTCCTTACTTATGTTATTTCCGAAGTCAGACTGTTCCATCACAATCTCTTCTAAGCCATTACATAAATGAAGTCTTAATGAAAAACAGCCAGTTTTAACTGGAACAGTATGTCTGTGTCAAGGCCAAAAGTCTGCTTTAAATGATACACCTAGAGGGGCTGACCTCATGAACCACTTCTAGTATACACCACAAACGCTGGGATTAACACAAGAAATGTTAAGTACGCTATGTTTGTTCACTGCTTAAAGGCCGCTGGGTAAGGAAGACTGTCAGACAAAAATATCTTTAAAATTAAAAACCTATTGAAATAGTGTAATTGGAAAGCACATTTAAATGCTAGATAGTGTGGTTTGTTATTTCAGTGGAATAGTTTTAAAATGTTGAATTTTTTTTTTTTGGGATGTATTGTACACAATTATGATTTCAGGGACATTGAAGATTTCATTTATGTTTACTGGTGTTACCAGTGTGTTAAATATTTTTTGTCACTTATTCCAAAAACCTCTATTTCAGAATCCAGAAAACAAGGAAGAAATAGTGGATGACTACATTACAGGAGTAGAAGAAGTTGGAGTGGATCCTACTGTTGCCGCAAATGAGAATGTGGATATTGATGAGTCCAAAAGCACTAATGAGGGAGACACTCAGGACTTTAAGGAATACGACATTAACGAATATGAGGCAAAGGAGATAGACCCCAACCATTATGATGATTCATTCTATGACTACAATACCAATGGAGCCAAACCCACCAGTTCTGCTTACGAGGACGAGTTCGGACCAGGCCGACCCGCTGAAACACAGGTCACAGAGAGCAATGTAAGTCCGCTTCATCACACTTCATCTCAGTTCCTCACTGGCTCAAACTGAACTATTTCTTCATTATTTCTTCATAACTTATATAAACATATAATTGCAATACTAATGCATCAGATTACTTAGAAAATGATATTTTTGCTGACGCAGCAACACTTGAAACTTTTTCTTGGAGTGTGTAGAACTCACCAAATGAAATGTTAGCGTTAATGTTAGTGTTATTGTGGTTTTATAATTTGACTTCTTATTTTCACAGTTTAACACAAACACACACATACACACTTGATTTTGTACACTCACAAACCCACACTGACCACAGTGGCTTTTTGTCTTTTTCTGCATTCCTGGAAAGATGTATCATCCTGTCTACAGACACAAAATACACACAACAGCACTGAAATTCTTGGATGCGTTTTTGGACAATTCACAATGTGGAATTGTTGTATAAATATACTAAAATGACAGGGCACTTTTCTTCTTGGGTCTTGGATTATGTGCAATTCAGAATTAAATTGAGAATGTCAGTTTACTTCCATTTCATTTCCAGAATTTGAATTAAGTTTGCAAACAGGCCAATGTGGAATTGTACTTTTAAATTTAAATTTAGGGAAAAAGTATTGAGGTAAAGAATTCTACATTATCATGTTTATCTTCGGAAACAACATCACGAATATGCGTAACATATGAGGAATTTCTAGAAACATTTGATACTTATAAACATTGTTTCAAATGCCACTTTGTTTATTTAATGTTTATTTAATTGCTTTATTGTGTAAATCTGAATTAGAAATAGTCAATTTAATGTACTATGGCAAAATAACACATAAATATTAGTAAATTACAGTTTAATGTTAAGTAAAGAAGATTATTGACTTGCAATTCAGTAAATTTGTCTTTTTGTCATTCCAATTCCAGTTTAACTTTCTGTTGAGTCTGGGCAATTCATTTAAAATTCAGAACTCAGAACTTAAGTATTAGCTTTATTTAAGTTTATGACATCTGTCCAACCCTGCTTTCAAGAGGACATTAAAGTTAAAAGAGTTCACATTTCATTTCTAATAATCCTCACAGTAGTGACTGGGCATACTGCTAGTTCACCACTTAGCTTTATAGAGTGATGTAGTCCATTTTGGGCATTAACTGTAGTGTTTAATGTTCTGTTTTACAGTTATTTGGTCTAGAGGAATACTGCTCTAGAAGTCATTAAATCTCAGTTTGTTTTGCCTCTGTTGTAGGTTGGTGGCTATGGTGGTGAAAAGGGGCAAAAAGGTGAACCTGCAGTCATTGAGCCGGTGGGTAAACTCTCTGCAAGTAGCTTTTACATGTGCCAAATCAAATGCAACTACAAATAATGCATTAATATTTTATCCCTCTGAAAGCAGAGAATGTTACAGGATTCTTATTTTTACTGCATGAACACTTGCCTTTCCATTATGACAAATAGTTGTGCCACTTTGCCAGTTAATCTTTTTGTCATTGTCACTTGACAAATGAAGAAATGAATGAACATTAATGCATTTAAAGGTCAATGTATTATTCATTAGATTTTTGACAGCAATTACATTATTCACTTTTCTTGAACAGTGGAAAATGGGCCATTGGTTCTAACTGAGCCACATCTTTATAGTTCCTCTTCATTCTTTACTGATTTTATTTCCGCATTGCTTATACTCATAGAGATGCTCATGCTCATTGAGATTTACAGCCTGCCCAGCTTGCTACCGTACTTACGTTTCTTCCTCTCTCTCTTCCCCTCTTTTCAGGGGATGCTTATAGAGGGACCCTCAGGACCACCAGGGCCCGCCGTGAGTATCACAAGTTTCCACATACTCTTCACACATGGAGAAACTCTGTGGGAAAATACCTTTGTGGAAAATATATTAGCCGCAGCCAGAAAGTCTAGCATAAAGTTGGTTAAGTATTTCTGCTTGTCTGTTGTCTGCTTACATTTGATGTTTTGAATGTTTTGTCAGGGTCTCCCCGGCACTCCAGGTATTCAAGGCTCCTCAGGCCCCCATGGAGATCCTGGCGAGAGAGTAAGTTAACGTTTCTTAACAAAACATCTCTTGTCCGTCCTCCTTAATATCTGTTAATGCTGTGTGCAATGTTCTTGTACCTATTTTAAACATCTGTTGCGACACCTTGTTCATGTAAACGATACAAATTAGAGCCTTGGCAAAACATTTCACAACACTTATCACATTATTAGGAGGAGTTAGTAGTTGACTTGCACATCAGGACAATGTTAAAGTTTACATTGTTTAAAGCAAGCAGCATGTCGTAACTGTAAATGAGCAGATGTGAGTATTAGAAAGATCTGGGAGGCCACGGTGAAACCAAATCCTCACTCCAATAACACTAACAGAGGAAAACCTCTCTTTTATATTATACATCTTACGTCTTTATGTCTGTGGTTATCCACTGATTATCCCCATTTTTTGTATTTACATTTTGTATTTATGCTCCCTTGACTATGACAAGATATCCTCTCATACAAAACAAAAAGCTGCACTTTTTTTTACTGTGGTATAGCTTGCACTCTTTCTACATTTCCTGCATGGTTTAGTCTTCCAGTGCATTCTGGGAAACCTACAGCACTCCCACCATCAGTGTCCTACGTCCACCAATACAAAGGACTTTTTGTTCATGAGTTGAAGCGTTTTCCACACTACCTTTGATCTCCGTCAGTTCCTCCTTTTACAAACCCCAAAACTCCAGCGTTTGTAGCCGAACACGCATAATTAACAATGATGGCCACTTCCCTTTCACTTCAAGAGCTTTATAGCTAGTTTACACAACACATCATCCCCACTATATGTCTGGGAGCCTGTGTGCCCTAGGTGTCAGTGTACGTGTTACATGGGAGGATGTTTGCCCAGCCTGCAATATACTCGCACACATGCAATTACCCAGTCATATGGGAACGATTTAAAGTGATGCAGGAGAGAAGCGTGACATGCCTGCTTAAGAGATCCCTTCACAAAACTACTCAAGCAGCATTCCATCATATACGTGTGTTTGCATTATAGTCTTTCTTGTGGGATGTCAGATTCATTACAAGCATACGAGTGAAATTAACTGTAAACAAGACAAAACATACAAAGACCTCAGTTTAAATATAAAGTGAAATAAAAGTAAATGTTTCATTATGGGATAATGGCAGGCCTTAAGTCAAATGAGCTATTTTCGTTTTTGGGCAAGTAAGGCTGTTGGAATCGTTTTGGGTTTAGGTGCAATTTGTGAAAAGGACATAGCATTTCACTTGCGTATCCCAAACAGTCAAGCTTTTGTTTCTTAAAGCGTTATGGAAAGGTTTTGATGTAATTTTTATACATCCCTTTAAAGTGATCCTACAGCATTTACTAGTTCGAATAAAGGGATTCTGTTTAAAACTAGAAAAAGAAACAATCTCTGATGCTCTATCCATGCCTATAGTCCATTTTTTTCCAACTTTTTGCACATGCATTTCCCACACGCTGTATGCCTCATTTACTTCTGCTACTTTACTCTCTCTCTCTCTCTCTCTCTCTCTCTCTCTCTCTCTCTCTCTCAGGGGCCTCCGGGTCGTCCTGGTTTGCCAGGCGCAGATGGAGCTCCAGGGCCCTCTGGCACCATCCTCATGTTACCGGTAAGCCTGTCCAACTCCAACATATATTTCTATTGATCCTGACCAAGGACCAGAATCCTCCCAGCCTGTAATCTTAAACCTTGTTAGAAAACCGCCAAGCATATCTCAGATCAGCTGCAAATTACAACTTCCTCCAACATCTGACAAATTACTGTCATTGGAAATGTTCAGCTGGGTTATGAATTGTTGCAGCTGCAAAGAACCCAAACCCCACCCCATAACCCAACAGTACTTACTACACGCAGATCAGTTTACAGTAACTATACAGACTGGCATTTTGGAACCCAAAAGTAAAGCCATAATGACAAGGCCGATGAGGCTGCTGTATGTTGTAGTATGTCCAGCGGCTCCTGTAAATTCATAAGTGTAGTAAATGTACTAAAATAAACCACCTATTTTTTCTGTGTATGTTTCTCTGACAGTTTCGGGCTGGTGGAGAAGCCATGAAAGGTCCAGTGGTGACAGCACAAGAAGCTCAGGCACAAGCCATCCTCGCCCAGGCCCGGGTGAGAACCCCTTCTAAACAAATTTAAAGCTGGAGTGTGATTTTTTTTTTTCTGTGATCGTAATGAGCAGGGACAGCTTTTTGCATGCCTTTAGTATAGGCTGATTTCTCTATAAACTTGTAAAAGCAGTGTCTGTTTGACAATATCAAACATTTCTCTTTTTGTTTAAACATCCTGTCCACCCCAACACAGCAAGATTTGCTTGACCAATAGCATGTGTTTGGGTGAAGCTATCTGTTATTCTGACCAGTGGAAGATGGACGGAGTGTTCAGGAAAGCTGTTTGCAAACAATTATTTTCAATTGCATTGGCTGAGACTAGCACAGAAAATACACAACTCTGCTTTCAAGAGACTTATTAAAACCACCAGGTTTATAGTTTTCATAATATTATATGGCAAGAGGAATTGTACCATGAAACTCCATTTGCCAGCAACGCAATATAACTGTTGGAAAATAACATTTCTTTCAGTGATGATGTAAGGTTTGCAATCATTTCATCTTGAGTAATTGTCAATGTTCTGTCAGTGTACTGTATGTGTTCTGACTGCTTGTTTTGTCCCTGCAGTTGACCATGAGAGGACCACCTGGTCCAATGGGATTGACAGGACGCTCCGGCCCTGTGGTGAGTGTCTCGCCTTTATTGATGAGGAGCACAGATGACCAGCCTGTTACTTAAATACACATGATGTAAAAGCCACATGCTAAGATTGACCTTCTCAAATGATCCGTTCTTTTCCTTTATTGTCTTCTTGAACTGTTTTTAAAGCCAACTTCCTTTAGTCCGTTGATGTCATGCAATCACTGACAGGAGCATGTGTTACATTCATCTTACTAAGATTTATGACCAGTGAATCTTTTGTTGCTAATATACATATTTCATACCGTCTTCTGTTTAATCGCTTTCGTTTGTAACATTTTTTAGTCATTTTTGTGTTTTTGTGTAAGATTGAACCATAAATGTTTTTCTCTTTTCCACAGCTGCCTTCCACTAGAATGAGACTTTTAAATATAACAGCAGCAAAATATCATATCCACGGAGCTTTGTTTGAGTCACACATGCTGGCTACCCAAACACAGCTCCATGGATATGATATTGGTGTTTAGAAAGGTGTGTCTAGAGTGTAAGAAGTAAACCTGGTCTGGTTGTGTGTTTCAGGGTGGTCCTGGTGCATCCGGTGCTAAAGGAGAAAGTGGAGATCCTGGGCCACAGGTGACTTTTTTTTCTTTTGACCTAAAAAACTTAAGTTAATATCCTTCATTTTTTGTAATACCAGTATGTAAAATGTTGACATTCTAAGTATTCTTTGCTACCACTAAAATGATTAGTATGTTTTGATTTTCTCTCAAATTCATCTGGCCTTGGTGGTTAACAAGCCCTGACATTTGCTGACTTTATTTCAGTGAATTATATGTATTGTTGTATATACGTATTGCTATTTAGCAACTTATGCGTTGATTGCAAGATGTTGTATGTTTTTTTAAGGGACCAAGAGGACTTCAGGGCCCAACCGGACCACCTGGCAAATCAGGCAAGAGGGTAAGAATGTGCGAGCTGTGTATGTTATTCAACATACTGTATCTCTGTATATACTGGTAGGGTTTGACTGTGGCACATAGCTAATATAGATTACATTGAGCTAAAATAATTCAATCTCCAGCCATACACCAGATTTTCCATGTCACTTTCCATGTCTGCTAGCTTTGACCTTAATATACCTGTTGCAGCTCAACAGAATGTCAGATGTCTGTTGGATTCCTATTCACATCTGCCAGTTTTAGACAAAAGTTTTTGCCAAAAGTTTCTCAGATTCTCCTTTGACACAGTTTATTCACAGTTTCATTATTAATGAGTCAAATTGCCACATTGACTCCAAACACAGTAGACTCAACATACCTTATTTAGATGTTTTTGGGTGTACTCGCTCACCTAACGGCATATACTGTCTCATAGATTCAGCAGTTGTTTAAAACATATGTTAAGCACATTAACCAGCACATAGCATTAGGCTGAAGATACAACCTGGTTTTACAGGGCCGAAATGGAGCCGACGGAGCCAGAGGAATCCCTGGTGAAGCTGGAGCCAAGGTAAGATCGTCTTTGACCAACACATTCCTGTTTCACAATTACCCTGCTTCCTCTGATTTAGTCTATAAAAATAATGAAAAAAATTGCATCAATCTCATAGGGAGACAGAGGATTCGATGGACTTCCTGGTCTACCTGGTGAGAAAGGACACAGAGTAAGTTGTAAACTCATACGTAGTTTCTCACCATTGTTTTAACTCCTGATATCAAACCGAACTGTTCAAGACAGTACAGCAGAGGTCTTACCAACCATGAAAATGTCTTTTTAATGCTCAATTATCAAACTTTCAGCTGGACACAAAACAGATCTTTATGGTTATAGTAACAATTTACGGCTGTTTTTATTTTATTCCTCAGAGGAAGCCTTCATACAGAAATATGCCTGTATTTTGTTAACCATGTTTGTGCAGCTTCTCATCTACTTTTGCCAAGAAAGAAACAGACTTGTACATTTTTATAATGTTTCATGTCTTCCGCTGTAAGTTTAGTTTAGGGTGCTGACAGGCATTCGTAGTGGCAGGAGTTGACCTCATTCCAGTGACGCTTAGCTGAGGGCAAAAGGTTTTTTTGGCGTGTTAGTACTCCTTTGGCAAAGCACGAAGGCCAGTACATAGCAGAATGTGGCTTGCTTAGCCTGGGCTAGATCACTGTAAAAGGGCTTGTGATCACAGGGAACTGTGTGTATTTTCAGCCAAATGCTGTCTTCCTATTCCTGCCTTGGGTAATTACAGACTCCACTATGTTATAGCCTCTTCTTATAGGGACGCAGTCTTATAAATAGTGGTCACGGGCCCTAACAATGCTTCGAGCCAAAAGAAGGCAGGGATGATAATGATACATTTACCCTTTTTATCCTCTATCATTTCATGCGTTGTCGTTTTAGGGTGAGACGGGTCCCATCGGTCTGCCAGGCCCTCCGGGAGAGGACGGACCAAGGGTGTGTTATTCGTAATATCTTATTTTTCTACTTTGTGTGCCTGGACTGTGGTGCTGTTGGTAAGCATATTTGTTATTTTGTTCGCAGGGTGAAGATGGTGAGATCGGACAGAGAGGAATGCCAGGAGAGGGTGTAAGAATCTTTATCCTCATTTAGAGCAGAATAAAAGCCTTAAAGACCATGACTGCCCATTATAATCACTCTTCTGAACGAACGCTCCACCCTCCTCTTTCCTGCTAGTGTTTGCATTAAATCTCACCATTTGTTGCTCATTGAGTTAATAGCTCTACGCAGCAATTTTCTGTATTCTCTCTCTCATGGCTTCTCACGGCACACTTGTGTTCTCACGTACACCACTTGCTCTCTGACTAAATATTCCATCAGTAGAGAAATAACAAATAACATCATCACCCCTGAAGATGTGGAATCTAAAGAACCCACAACTGATGGGAATTACTGCCTAAATGCCTTTGTTTTTGTTGTACATATTTGTGCCTAAACTAATTTGAAGTAATATAGAGCATGTTTAGCCAAAGTGTGTTTATTTCTTAAACTTAATTCTAAAGATTGACTTGTTCTGAGACTGTAAATATGTTATGCTTTTAAAATCAACCTATATATTTTTATTTAAAGTTTCCATACATAACTTCAGTTATTAAATCAGTTATTAAATACATGAAAAATGTCATTCTTAAAACGCTCTCTGTCACCATACCACGATTTACAACGGTAAGATTATCTGCCGGGTATGAGTTCATGGGAAATGTCATTTTCACTTCAACCCACATAAATGTAATTCCAAAAAGAAACCTGCAATTTCAAACAGAGAGATGTTGATTGAGAAGCAAAAGTTATGAGTTGCAACTTTAAATTGGGTCATTTTTTTAAAGGTCACTTTTCAGTAAAGTGATTTGTTCAGTAAACTGAATTAGAACCCACAACCTTTTGCACAGCTAAATTTAGTGCTCTGCCATCTAAGCTGCAGAAACACAAATGATGCCCATAGACACGCATAAATCTGTTGTGGAAAGTTGAACCGCAGTTGCAGTCCACACGCAAAATTTGCATCACACGCATTGGGCATGAGAGGTACAGTAGTGAACAGGGGAAAACTGTAGTATATTTAGATTCTACTGTCACTAATGATTACAACATTGGGTCACAAACTGCTTAATCAGCAGTGAAGTTAAGTCTTTCATTCAGGTCAAACAGATTCTCATGACATGCTCTTGTGTGTGTGAACTTCAGGGTCCAAGAGGATTGCTCGGCCCCAGAGGATCTCCTGGTACTTCTGGACAGCGTGTATGTACCATACACAACAAACCCTCTTAATCAATATCCATGTTAAATAAAATACAACAGCTAGACATCTTTGTTTTGTTTAAATGCAGGGTCTTCCTGGATTGGATGGACCACCTGGCCCTAAGGGAAATATGGTAAGGATTTACACTCTTCACTTTTTTAGTAAAAAGTACAGTTAAAAACTGATAGAAAGCCTGTATCAGTAATCCAAAGGTCCATAGAAGAGTTTCCTGTGAGCAAAACTCTCTTTTGTTGACGTTCTGAGAAGTATTTGTTGTTCGGAGCAAAGGTCACGGCTAAATCAGGCTATTTAGATAAGAGATTTACTGTTGACCTGGCAGGGGAGGGCAATGGGGTCTTTGACCTGGAAGTGCTTAAATTCATAAAATGTGCCATTTAAATATGCAAGACAGAAAGTGTAGAATTTATCAAGAGATGCAAAGTGGTGTCATTACATTAATAACAGTTTTTAGTTGTTTGTAGTTATTTGTACAGGTTTGGATTTGTACATGCGTGACATTTATTCAGGATTTAATGCCAGTCATAATGATCTGATCCCTGTGTCTACAAAACAGGATTGAGAACTGAGTCACTGAGAAAAGGGACATTTAGTAGGTTTGCAGTTTGTATATATTCATAGATTTGCTTGTTTTTTTTATTTATATTTAACTTATTTTATCATCATAATTATCAACTTAAATACAGCTGTTGTTCATACTCGGCTCAGTTTCATACTTGGATTCCTCACCAGTTTCTCATCTTCATGTACAGTTGTACTTTTTTCTTTGCTTTAAAGAGGCTGTAATAGATTTTATTACAGTAGTCTCCATAATTCAGCAAGGAACGCCAATGGAAAAAGATGGAGATGAAATTTACACGTGTCTGTTGTTTAACATATCGAGTATTTTTAAAGTTTTGAGGTATTAGGGCTGTTTTTCATATCTGTATAAAATGTCATAGGCTCACAGGAGCAGTGAAATGTGCTAGTAATAATAGAGTCATGTATTTAAGTATTTCCACTGAATTAAACAGGGTCCTCAAGGAGAACCTGGACCTCCTGGACAACAGGGGAACCCCGGTCCACATGTAGGTTCTTTTACTTTTTCAATCCCTATTCCGTCTGATACTTCTTTGTATGTTTGTATTTTTCATAGGGTTTGATTTGTTTTTCTATTGTTTTTCTCTCTTCCCATTTTAATGTTTCTCCTTTCTCTCTTTTTTTTTTGTTACATTTTCACTTGTATTCAGTCAAGGTAGAGCTTAATGAACTGCCTGTAAAAGAAAGAAACCATGTTAACAGCCAGAAAAATGATGTAAAAAACTAGAACCATTTCTGTGTTTCCATAATTGTGAAAGTAGGGTACAATGGGCTAAATGACACGTTTACGGAAAATAGTTTTTCCATCATCGTGTTGGAATTTTTATTACATTTTCTATTTATTTTTTATTTATTTTTGATAGAGCAGCATATTTTGTGTTTGTAAAAGTAAGGGTAAATGGATTAAAAGTTGCTAAGAATAAATTAAGTAGTCAGGTTATAGTAATGTAAGTGTTGCTATGAGGGAAATAGTAACAATTTGTCACCAGTTTTTACAATTTTACCTTCATCACATCACTTTTTACTCCCCAAAAAACGAAGACCAGAAACTGAAAACTATAGGCTATTATATCTTTTGTTTCTAAATGTATTTAGTTTTATGTGATGTTTCAGACATTCTTAGCCACATAAATGTAAAAAATGATTACTGTAAAATGTAATCATCTAATTTGATTTTTGGTCATTACATGAAAATTGATTTGTGGATCATGAAGATAGTGCAGTGCATAATGACAGACACTTGTTAGTGATAGTGCCATATATTTAAAAAGATGCTATTTGGCTATTAAACTTGCCCTTTATACCACTTTGCCTTTAGCACCTGTGTAACCTACAGGACTCTTGTATTAAACACATACACATAAAACAGTGTTTCCTTTTTGACATTCCTTCTCAGATTTGACCGAGAGGTGCTAGCACAGCTTTTTCCAATATAATCTTTACTATCAGATTTCCACACCCTTGAAGACTTCCAT
Source organism: Beaufortia kweichowensis (assembly GCA_019155185.1). NCBI lineage: Eukaryota > Metazoa > Chordata > Actinopteri > Cypriniformes > Gastromyzontidae > Beaufortia > Beaufortia kweichowensis. The sequence continues at coordinate 12,454,058 of CM032797.1, forward strand.
GTTGTATTTTCATCACTGCGGTATGTCTGACTTCTGAAATGTTGTCTTTCAGGGTCTGCCTGGTCCTCAAGGCCCGATCGGTCCACCTGGAGAGAAAGTGAGTTTGAATGAGAGTTGGCCTCCCCACCAGCCACCCTCTTTGTTATTTCAGACATTTTGCTGCCCTAACCCTATAAACGATTCAGCAGACTCTTCAATTTCCAGTCTGTAGGTTGCTAAAAGATCACTGCTGACTTGAGGAAAACCACACAAAAACACACACACACACACACATAAAGACTGGCTAATGCTTCAATAAGCGGGAGATATGCTTACACACATAACTGTCATTGGTTAGTCTCTCAGACAAGCATTTTGTCAGGGCCTCTGGAACGAGGCCAGAGAGCTTGAAATGTGACTCCAGGAGTAGTGGAGTGTTTCCAGACATACCATATGATTAGATCTCTTCCTTACTGAGAGGAAAATGAAGATAATGAAGTGCTTTAGGATTGAACCGCTTATAAAAGTTGCCCAAAGAATCATGAGGGCACACCCTTAATTGCCACCTTAATTGTGAGCGTTTTTTAGTTTCTCTTTTTGTTTCTTCTTCCTTTTCTCACTTTTTCTATTGCTTTCTCTCCCTCCCAAAGGGTCCCAGTGGGAAACAGGGGCTGCAAGGTCTGGCTGGGGCAGATGGGCCTCCTGTAAGTGGATTGTTTCATTTTTATTCCCATGACGTCTAAATCATCACGTAATACTTTAAAAACATGTCACATCTAGCGAAATGCAATGTGATGTGTTTTTCTCAAAAATACTCATATTTCTGCACATGCCACTCACATCCAAATTGTTCATTGTACCTGTAGATCTTAAACAGCTCTCCTGAAGTTGAAACTTATCAAAAGCTAAGCAGGCACTCGGAATGATCAAGCTTGCAGGCGATCAATGAAAATGCTTTTGTTTGTAATCCTTGAACAGGGTCATCCTGGAAAAGAAGGTCCTCCTGGAGAGAAAGGAGCAGCTGTGAGTATATTTTTAGCTCGTCTCAAAATTAATTGTCACCTGGAGTTCCAGTTATTGACCACATTTCAAGTGCAAAGCCACTAAACACCCCTAAGGTGTTATTTCACAGCTGTCTAAACGCCCAGCAAAGCCCTGTACAAAATGTGCTGCTAGAACGGAAAAGTTGGTTAAGGACTGACAGATCCAAAATGACAACATTTTTCTGTTACTAATCAACACTTAGTGTTAAAGTGCCTCTTTTAGTAGTTTCAATATCATTGTAATAGATTTATGTTATGTAATTGATTTATTGTTATTATTTTCACTTCCTACTTTTAGGGTCACTTAGGCCCACAGGGGTCTATTGGATATCCTGGCCCTCGAGGTGTAAAGGTAAATGCCTCTATTCCCTTCATCTCTTCAACATGCTTTGCTACGATTTTGTTTACTAAAGCTGCTGTCCATTGTTCTGTTTAATATAGGGTGCAGAGGGCGTGCGTGGCTTGAAGGGCGGCAAAGGTGAAAAGGTGAGAAAAGTACCTTGTTCCTTGTGTGCTTACATTCTTACCTCTGTCTTCATTAAGGAGCTGCTAAGTCTGTCTCTGAAATGAGAAACACAGATGACTGGTCAACAGTTCTGTGAGTTGCAAGCCATTTCAATGACTGTCCAGCTGTAGTAGTTTCCATCACTTAGTTTAAGTGCATCAGCGCAGTAAAATGTAGTATAGTGATGTAAAATCATGATGAAAGATAAACAGAGACTAGAACCAAGTTTTTACCAGAACAGTGACTTTAACAGTGAGTATGTTATATGTAAGCAGAAACGTGATACCAGTATTGTATTTATAGTCTGTGATAGTATTCTTTAATAAGAAGAGTTGTAGGAGTCAGTTTTTATTTTGGCTGTAATCTCCGTAGTGACCACCAGGTGTCAGTGTTTCTTTCACACAAAAATAAAAAACAAACGGTTTTATGTGTCCAAAACGTTTGCTTGCAATTATAAAATATTAAGTTTTAGGTACAATGTGTAAATTCAAGAACATTTTTTTGCTTATTAATATAGAATTTGGGCAGTTATAGGTGTGATTTAATTTTTATTTCTCACAGTGATGGTGTGAGGGAGCGTTTTACATTATGGCCACTAGATGTCAGCATTGAGCTGATTAATTCAATAAGTGTTTCTTTGATTACAATATTTTTGTAAGTGGGGAAACCTGTTATAGGAAATTATTTTAAGAATTTTAGTTAGAGTTTTTCTTTTTTACAGTGAACTGGTGAACTATAGTTTATGTGTTTTTATGTTCTTACATGAATAAATGATCTGTTTTTAATTGATTACAGGGAGAGGATGGATTTCCTGGGTTCAAAGGTGACATGGGCATCAAGGGTGACAAGGTGGGTAACAAGGGCTTTGCAATGGTTAATTCATTTCAATCCAAGTATTTTTTACTGCATATACTATATGATCATAATGAAATTTCGAGTCAGTTGGAGATTTTTTTTTCTTGGTTGAGACCAATGTTTTGGTGTACAGGGAGAGGTTGGTGTGTTGGGCTCCAGAGGAGAAGATGGACCAGAGGGACCAAAAGGTAAATCAGGTCCCACTGGAGAGGCTGGTCCCATGGGCTTGGCTGGAGAAAAGGTGGGTTCACCTAAAACCAAAATGCAGTTTTGTTCATTTTTGACATTTCAAAAACACAGTCATGTTGAATGTCATGGAAAAGTGCTCATAAAGCCCTGAAAACAGCCAACACTACTTTCCTTTTGAGTACTCATGGTGTGTCATACGTTATTAATGCAAATGAATTAAAAATGACATGAGATACTGAGTCATAACTCATAAGTTAGTTCTAAAGGCTTATTTAAGGGTTAGCCAAATGTTACATTACAGCTTTCATATGGGTTTGCAATTTGTGCAGGGTGGTGAAATACTTTATTAGTGTTAGTGTATAGCGTGACAGATCAAAATCACATTGTGCAGACCTTTGTAAACTTTGTTCTTGTTTCTTTTTGTAGGGAAAACTTGGTGTTCCAGGATTGCCAGGATACCCAGGAAGGCAAGGTCCTAAAGTAAGTCATTATTAAGTTATTCTGACATTTATATTGTAAATAACAAAACAGTATTGCATAGTATAATGCATGCAATTTACACGTAATAATAAATCCTGGTCTGTGCTGATTTGAGGGTGACGGATTACCAGCAAAACTTGATGATTGACCTTCTGGTTTGGCAAGTGAAGACTCCCAGGGATAACCTGCCCTGTTTAATATTAAAATTGGTGTTTTTGACTTTTAATGTTCATTTTTATTAGGTATTTTGACATCCTCTCAGGCATGTTCAGAGCTCCGTCAACCCCTCAGTGCTTCATTTTTGTTGTGTGTATTTGCAATCGTCTATTTGACTTTTTGCCATTATCTTGTACGGTCGACCAGTCTGTGAAGTAAATTACTGATGCGTATCCCTTGTTAGGCTGGGTGCGTGCCCTTCTTTGCTTTGCCCAAATAATGTGACCTTCAGTTTCATCATCTGTTTTTGTGCTAACAAGCATTCACCCCTCCTGTTTATCAACTCTAAAACCATGAGTATCGCCTGCAGATTGTTGACATTAACTCTAATGTTGTTGAATTATTTTTCAAGGGTTGAAATTATTTTCTAAGTCTATCGACATAATCACATTTTGATGAAAGAAGAATGTATTTTGGGTTATTTAAGACATGTAGCTGAAAACTGTCTGATCATCTGTCTCCATCTGCAGGGCTCTAATGGCTTCATTGGATTATCTGGAGCCAATGGAGAGAAGGAGGAAGGGTATGTATGAGGTCATTATGCGGTTCGCATAAGATGGGTATGTTTCTTTTAGTAAGCCTCAACCTGGAGGGAGTTAGTTTTAATATCAGGGTTGTGATTTTAAATGGTCTGTACCACATCTATAACTAGTCTTAGACCTTGATGGCCGAAGGTTATTTTGGTTCAGTTTTTTTTTATTAGTGTAAATATATCAGTTTAATGTGAAGTTTAATGCTAAATTAATATTTAATGAATTCAAAAATGCCATGAAAATATTCACCTTTGAATTAAGTACAGTATGCTATTGAATAATTACATAAAAAGTAGCACCATAGTACTTTAAATGATAAGGAACTCAAATAGTTGGGCAACATTAGGGCAGTTTATTAGATGTACAGTATAACACCAACATCTTTGTTTTGCAGGGTATTGCTGGAAAAGCAGGTCCAAGAGGACAGCGAGGTCCAACGGTATGTCAGTGATCAACTTCAAAGCTTTTAAATAGACCAGAACAATGCTTCTGTACATATACACTAGTGATGCACAGCACTTATTGCGATTATGTCATGCTGTCAGGGTCCTCGTGGCAGTAGAGGTGCCAGAGGTCCAACAGGAAAACCAGGAGCAAAGGTCGGTTCATCATTCATGATTCAGCTAACTCAATTCACATTTTATTTGGAATATGATTTTAAAATAAAAAGCTTTGTTTGTTTTCCTAGGGGACATCAGGAAATGACGGACCACCTGGTGGACCAGGAGAGAGAGTGAGTGACAATAAATTACTTTTTTGAGTAGTGTTGTATGTATAAATCTTTTTTTATATCTCAAAAATGTTTCCATGCATCTTAGTTAAACATTTGTTTTGTGTTTTAGGGACCCCAAGGACCTCAGGGCCCTGTCGGATTACCAGGCCCTAAAGGCCCACTTGTATGTGGTTTTATCAGTTTCAGATTTGTTTGACAATTTCATTACTCTTTAACTTTTTCCTGCTCTTGGACTGTGTTGTGCCTAAATACCACATCAACTTCAAAACTGGTCTCACATCAGTAGAAACTTTCATTTATGTGAAATATGTTTAACCTGTCAAAGCATCCTTGTCATGTGAGAATTTGTCATTTGTCAGGGACCTCCTGGAAAAGATGGATTGCCCGGTCACCCTGGACAGCGAGGGGAGACTGTAAGTATCTTTTTGTCCTCACAAATGTTTTTTCTGGTGTAAAAAGGTGTTGAAAATACGTTGTCAACAGGTTTTAGGTAATATTACATTTTTGCTGCTGACAGTGTCAAGGTATCACACTTTTCTTGGCAAGCTTATCAGCTTCTAATTAAGAAATGTCCTATAGATAGTGCTCACTTTTCATCTTGTTTTTCAAGATAGAAATGCTGAACTATGTTTATTTAAAAAAAAAAAAGAATATAACAAAAATATAAAAACGCTTATTTTTAAACTCCATGTACTGACATTTCCAATGCTGGTGAGAGGTTCTTCACACTGTCTAATTTAACATCCAGATAGCTGATGACTTAAATAAATTGCAACAGAAGTCTCACAAAGACTGCTTTTACCCTCTCCACAGGGTTTCCAAGGAAAGACTGGACCTCCTGGCCCTGGAGGTGTTGTTGGCCCACAGGTAAGCTACAGCAGGTACTGTTTTATGTACCAAGTAGAACGTGACAGACCAACATGTTGTTTTAATCAACAGCATCTGATGTTGGCCAACATGAAAACATTAGCTGTTGTTTATGTATATCTGTTTATTTTGAATATGAAAGGGCCCTACAGGAGAAACCGGTCCTGTTGGAGAAAGAGGCCATCCTGGTTCACCAGGGCCCCCTGGAGAGCAAGGTCTTCCTGGAGCTGCTGGCAAAGAAGGTGGAAAGGTATGTTCATCTTGCTTAACTTAAGTGTTTAATAACAAGCAGAATGTGTGCTTATTGTACCAAACAGCAACTGCAAAGGTTGGTGGTTTGAAGTTTTAAAGACTAAATCGTATCGTTTCTTTCATTGAAGGGTGATCCAGGCCCTCAGGGGGGTTCTGGGAAGCCTGGTCCTGCTGGGCTGAAAGGGTTTCCAGGACAAAGAGGTCTTCCTGGTGCAGCGGTAAGAACAAACAAGTTAATGTTATGTGCCTAGCCAACTGGCCATTAGCTGCCTGCTGTTCCTGCTAATGCTCGCAGTCATAACTATAGGGCTGACATTCATGTAGGCATGTGCTTTACACACATTTCACAGCAGCGGATTTTCTGTTTAATCTTATCTTTTGAACATTTAAAGCTTTTAGGATCTAAAGCCTACATTACTCGTGTAGTGCTACAGAATTCATGCAGTAAACTCGAAAGGCATTTTTCTCAGTTTCTGCGTAGGCATAGGCACTGTTTCACTTTGAAAAGAAAAACCATTTCAGAGGTGGAGCAAGTTATTACACCGTGATGAAAGATTACACAGACAAGCAATTTTTCAGTTTTTATTTCGTCTTGGCTGTAATGCATAAAGGCCTGCAATTATTTGGAAAGAGACACTCGTAGGCTACTGTGCATACCAACAATGACGTCTTGTTACAGATTTCGATTTCGAAAAAATATGTTTTTTATTATTTATTTTAATTATAAAAGGGTTTTTACCATGTGTCACACCCATTTTTGCCCTGTAAATGCTTATGGATCCCACAATATTTGTTGGGCTGTCCTGTAGAAAGATGCTAGTATGCAGTATGTGCATTCACTTTCTTTTTCCTCTTTTGAGCACTGTAGTTGGGGTTGCGTAAGCAGGCTATGTACTGAACTGACCCGCGCACACACATTTCAGGAGTTTAATATGAGAGGGATACTTGAGATGATAAATAACTGGACGTGTAAACACTCATTGTGCTGGGGAAGGCAGTATACTCTAGATCTGACCTGTTTTTGAATCAGAGATTCGCTTTGACATATTTATTGTACTTTGCTGCTCTGATTCAGTATTGGCTTGTAAAAGACTTACTGCATAGAACAAACCACCAGAGTTGGTCAACTTATAGGATGCATATGGCATAACATCCCTCAACTGTTTTTTTCTTTATGAATAATATTTTCTGTGGACAAAATAGTATTAAGTGCTTTTAGTTTATGGAATTGCACCGGTCTTGATTGATCCATTTCATTAGTTGTCTCTTCAATGCATCATTGTGAGATTGCGACTCAAAGTGATATTGAATCACAAAGCCAATACAGTTTCAACAACAGTTGATTTTGTTGTCAGTTGTTTTGATGTTTACTTTCAGTTTTAATGACTCACACTGTGGCTTGATGGCAAGTGATTGAGCTGTTCCTGGCAGCGCATGAGAAAGTACTGGCAGCACTTAGTTTCTGATGCAGGGAATGGTGGGATTGCCAGTTTTATAAACACACTGAGCTTTATTTCCAGTAGACTTCTAGTGCAAACAGCTGTCATATACCAGCATAAACACATGCAAGTGCACACACTGAGTATTAGATGCCACTGTGACAGATTCAGCAGCACTGTTCTCGCAGGGGAATATGGGGTTGCTTCAGTGTATGTCGAATTAAACCACTCTCTCTTTTTCTCTCTGTCTCTCACACACACAGGGTCCATCTGGCCTGAAGGGAGGCGAGGGTCCACAAGGTCCACCCGGCCCCATTGTAAGTACCTGCGTTACCATGGAAACTCTGCAAATGGTCAATCGGCTGACTTTTCCTCTATTACTAAAGTGACATCAGGCAAATTCTGGATGGGGTTCAGCCAGCAGGTGGTGATTTTAATGATCGGTAATGTTGGTGATGAGAGCCAAGTTTGGCGTGTGTGATCTGATCCCACGCAGTCTCATCACACTAAGTGAGTCAGGCCAATTCAGTAAGACTGTCACCATGTCTGCAATTTGCATTTGAATCATACGTGTAGTATGCTTGGAAATTACATTTAGGGTCATCGCAAAACAATTTGGCTATTAGTCCCATGGGGCAAATTAGAATTCAAGCACGCCGAGTAGATCAAATAGACATGGATGTGCTACTGTGACATGGGAATTAAAATTGTATTTAGTATTTAAAAAAATCTGATTATGTGCAATTAAAAAATAATATATTATAAAATAAGCAACATGGAAGAATATACAATTTACAAGTGAATTAGCAACCAAAACTAGAATAAATACAGTGTGGTCCACTGTTATATATACAATAGCATGAGTTAAATAAGTATGCAGTTTATGAGCAACTTTAATAGTTGCTAATATATTTGTGGTCTTTGTAAGCAGTATTGCATAAACACAGATAATACATACATTTCTATTTTGCAACAAATATAAAGTGGATTCTGCAAGGAAGTGAAATCTGCTATGCGTCTTCTGTCAGCGTTCATAGTGCGGTAAAGACACAGCAGTACTGTGAAGCTCGTTTAAGCCGGAGGACGAGTGCTGCAGGGATTCATTGTCTCTCTTGTTTAAAAGCATCTGTAAATCCCAGCTAGAAAATCTGAAATCAGAAAGATTTGGCCCACCCACGCCAATCGGTGCTGGTAGACCTCCTGCCAGGTGCCTGAGTTGAGTCACCGGCAGCGACGTACTTTCTAAGCGAAGAACTTTCTAACAAAGATTTGAGTCAGTTTGTGGAGTTTGTTTGTGTGATGGTATGTTAGAAGAGGAGTGAGTCAGTGCTGTTTGTGTCAGATATCAGCGTGCATGACTGGACATAATCTGTTGTGCTCGTGATCTTAACACTGGATTACACTGCAGTACACGACTTTTAACATCTGAACAGATATATTACAAAAATGTTTAAAAACAATTAATTACAAAAGTAAAATAGAACACAAAAGTAAAAATAGTTCGATACATCATTCATGGTGACTAACAAGTCTCAAGCAATAGGCCTAAAAAAGTCATTATTCACTGATGATCTTACACTCCGCCTTGTTTCACATATAGCCTGCGTTCACTTCCAAGGTCGATGACCTGCTCCTTTCACAGGAATGATTGAACCTGTCTTGGGCTGTAAAGTACCAAGTTGTGCACTCTCTCAAAAAGGTCTGTCTGTATGTATGAAACATTAGTGCTGCTGTGTGGTTCACAGTGACCTTGGTCGTTCTTATGTTTGCACACATCAGCTCTGATGGTTAATGCTGTGAGATGATGTTTGTGTGTTTTTGCATGTGAAAGCAACTATGTTCTCTCAGATAAACGCTGAATAAAGGCTTCTCTTTGAGAGCTCTCTTTAGTACGAATCCTTTAGCGCTAATAGCACTAATGGACTGTTTGTAAAGATGACGCACAATCCACGCTGGTCTCAGACCAAAACTCAACCAACCAAACTGAGCTACAAAAAAGCTACTGAGTGATTTGCTGCTGAAAGTTTTTTCACTAAAGAGAGGGTCTACAGTATATATGATTTGTTTGAATAAAACAAGCACTTTCTTTATTTTGTAATAGTCTTTTTTGAGGCAAGGTGCTGTATGTGTGTAACAGGGTTCTCCAGGAGAGAGAGGACCAGCTGGACCAGGAGGGCCCATTGGTCTAACAGGACGTAATGGCCCTCAGGGACCCCCGGGACCCGCTGGAGAGAAAGGTGCTCCGGTGAGTTAACATTGCTTGAACATATAATCCAAGTGTTAACTTGCTGTCACATTCACTAATAATCATAATGAGAGTTAATTCTGGAAAACCGGAACACTTGAGTTTAAGATAATTTCACAAGAAAATATAATAGCAACTGTGCCTATGCCAGATTTGTTGATTCGTGGTTAAGCAATGCACTAATGTCTAGAGATTCTGATGGAAAATGGGCCACCAAAGAGGGAGTTTAAGTTAATTACAATTTGTCTTTTTATTAAACACATCAATAACTTGGGGAGTTTTATATAGCATCCTAACAAAAACTAATTAATTAACCCTTTACAGGGTTTAAGCCAATATCAATTGATTGCGGAGCATACTCATCAACATAGTGTTTTTTTATTGTTTGTGGTGGCTTTCTCATTAGCTTTGTAAAACACATTTTCCTATTTGTACAGGGTGAGAAAGGACCTGCTGGTCCTGCTGGCCGAGATGGCATCCAAGGTCCAGTCGGACTCCCAGGCCCAGCCGGACCTCAAGGACAACCAGGAGAGGATGGTGACAAGGTGCAGCACTTTATTCCTATTCCTAACATTATTCTAATCATGTATCTGCACAACTATAGTAATGCTGCAGACTGAATTCCTTCTTATCCATCACTGCAACACAACACAAATTCATTACCAAGTAATGTGTTGCAGACATCAAAATAAACAAACATAGTTCGGCTGAGAAACTGGATTGTCACTAATGTATTCTAGAATCTATTAGCTCCCTGTTAAATGTAGAGCAGCTTTTTTTGCATTCTTATCACGTCCCAAGAAACATTATTCTTTTCAGCTTAAGCGCCAATAGTGTCGGAGGGGCCAAGTAATCAATTAATTGCAAACACACCCCAAGGTCTTGGTTTTACTGCTCAAATGAAATTCTTAGGAGTAATGTTTACTGCCCTGGTAAGGCTGAAGTGACCTTGAAAAAAATTGATGACCAGGCAACAAGGAAAAGTTTTGAATGGTGCTTCAGATTAATTACATTTTAAAGCAGTCCTTTAAATTGTAATTTTTGCAGGGAGAGGTCGGTGAACCAGGTCAAAAGGGAAGCAAAGGTGACAAAGGCGAACACGTAAGTTACTTTTCTGCTAAATATATATTAAATATTTTAATTCCAGTAAGCTATTGTGTTGTAACACCAAAGTATGCAATTGACTGCAATTAACTCGTGTAAATAAATTACTGTATAAGCAACCCTATAGAGCACACAGTTCTACTAAATCTAGCAATTCATATAACAATTGGTGGAATTTAGATATAGCCACTTCACAATTAGTTCTTGATCTTTTTCTTTTGTGTTGCTGTAGGGTCCACCAGGCCCTGGAGGTCCTCAGGGTGTCATTGGAGCTCCAGGTCCAGCTGTAAGTACCGAGTTTCCAACCTTTCTTATATCATCTTCATAAGTGCATTCAGTTTCACACATAATCTACGGATACTTTTCCACACAAGCCTCCGGGTAGGACAAACCTAATAGTGTCTGTTTGCTCACGGCTTTTAAGGTTTTGTGGTTAACAATCTGGACTGTTAACTAAAAGGATATAGCTTTGAATTCCACAAGGGCCAATACATGAACCATTAGCATTGAACAAGACACTTAACTCCAGGTTGAGTTTGCTCCATAGGGATTGTCCCATAAGAATACCGCAAGTTGCTTCCGATAAAGTTGCACGAGAATGAGTAAGTGCTCACTGTCGATCAGTTTTGTCTGCGTCGAGCGGCCCGCTGCGTTGATGAAGCGAGCGTGTAGTCAGGGCCAGGTGGCGCACGGTTGATTATTTAAAGTTTATGACTCAAGCTGAACTCCTCCAGCTGGGTCTCGCAGTTTCTTTGATGCATCCTCCACATTAGCCCTCTAAAAGCTGATAATTACACCTATTCTATACGGCTATGTGAAGAACATTCTTGGAAAATGTTCAGCTGTTTTACTGAAGGATTCCATCTCAGAGGTTTGGAAATGTGAGACACGGTAAATCTCTTAGATGGCTCTGTGTTGTCAGTACTGTACTGTAAAGATATTAAACACCAAAATATGAGGAATAGCATGAGATGTTGTCCTATGGGAGATGGTATTGCCATTGTGTAGGTATGATCATTTTAAGAAATCTTTATATCTTTACTTCAATTTAAATACTAAATAATGGTGCAAATACTGGGGGTTTTATTTCAGTTATTGTGAAAAATGTTGTTATTTCTTACCGTTTTATAATAATATTTTATGCTGTTTTGTAATGCAGACAGAAAGTTGTTGGGCAACTGCTGTTTTGTATTTAATGTGCTTAAACATGAAGAACTGTCACAACTGAAAATGTTGTTTGTTAATGGGGAACAGATTTTTTTAGTCCTGTATTTGTTAATGTCATTTTTGAATATGTGTGATTATTTAAAATATAAAATAAAATAAATAAAATGACTAAAAATAATAAATACAGAACTGTTAGCATATTCTAAGGTTAGTATACGGTAGGTATGAGACTTCTGAGGTATGTTAATTAATACTTCATTGCCTAAAAATCTCCAATATAATCACCACATCATATCCTGCACTAACCTTTCAGTCTGGTAATGAAAAGACATCCATTCTTGACATGCATTGCTTTTGCCACACGCCTTCATCTTCATTCAGTGTCGGTCTGAAGTGTAAAAATGACTGTTTGTCAAGCAGCACATATTCTTTGCACTTATTCTGTGAAGGCATCTGCAGAAATAAACTCACCCTCTTCACATCTTTTCAAGTTCTCGAGCCCTTTTGATGTCTCAGAGGGGAAGGTCTCATTCTTATGCTTGTCTGCACCAGACACTTCTGTATGACAAATCTTCAGGGGTCAGCATCTCTGAGTAGTTTTTGAATATCCAGATTTCAGACAGTACTGTCCTTCATGTCTGGTACATTATGTTTTGATTTTGTCACTTTAAGTATCTTATTAGATGTAAGCTGTGAGTGTGTGAAGGTCATGTTATCTCTATCTGATGTATTTTAGGGAAGTGATGGAGAGGCCGGCCCCAGAGGTCAGCAGGGAATGTTTGGGCAGAAAGGAGATGAAGGGCCTCGTGGTTTTCCAGGTCTTCCAGGTCCCATCGGACTGCAGGTACAGTAAAAATCTCTACTGTTTGTGGTGTCACACGTGCAAACACAGTATTATGGATCTGTTGCAAGTATACACTTAAACAAGACTGTGAGGCAGGATCAAGGAGCTCAATAGCCATCTTTAAAACTGAATTTAATCATGTTACTGTAAAACATTAAATCATAATACTGTAAAAGTGACTGGTAAAGTGTGTGATTTTACTAAACTGAATTGAAAAATCTTCAAATATATTTGATTAATTCAGTAAAAGTAGTACTAAATAAGTTTTAAAGATAAAATTAAATTTAAATATTTCTTAATTAATAAGACCTAAACTTTTCTGTGATAAGATATGTATGCGTGTCTATGTGTTTGTTTTTGTTAATCGCTTATTGTAAGGTTTCAATAGCAGTTAAACAATTTAAGTTTAACAGTTTCTTTGACAAGTTTTATCATCATTTACCATTCATAATATCTCTGCTTCATGTGATCGTCAAATGTATACAACCCAAAAAATTGTGATTTGTGGATAACAAAGACAGCAGCACCCATTTTCTTTCCACCCTAACAAGAAGATCTTTTCTGGAAAATCTAAATCTGGAAATGACTTACTTATAGGTGTTTCTGCATATTAGGCTCAGATGAGTGAAATTACAAGTGAAATTACACACTTCACCTTTAAGGGGATAATGAAAAAGTGAGTATCAGATGAGAAAGGGTCTCAGCAATATCACAGAGCCACTCCGAGCAATTGTCTGCTAATCAAAAGTAATAGCAATAGTGATTCATCCTGACTGTGATAATTGTTTTTTCCCAGCATCTCCTTGTTCAGTGGCTAAGTGCCTCTGACTGATGCTCCTTGGTAATGATTTTTGATGCAAAGAAATTAACCATCCTAATTAGTTTTCTCTTAAATGTTATATATTAGCAGATATTAAGCTTTATCACAATGGAGACATTTCATTATGAGTTTAAAACAGACTGTAAATATAAATTATTGACCTCTGCAAACAGTAACAGAAAGTTTAACTTAACATTTCATTACAACAGTTCAACAAATATTCAGCAAGATATGCATTTTCTGGTACCAAAGACCTTGACTACCAAATACAATGACCCACAACAACCTTCTAATTAGAGAATATGTTAACTGTGAACAATAGAGATATGTGTGTCTGTATTGTTGGCTGATAATGATCTGAATAATGCCTAAACCCTTTTAGTCACACACAATTATGTTGTGAAATGAAACTGCTTGCCAAGCTTTGCCTCTTTTGTATTGCATATTATCAAAGCAGCATCAGGGTTATAGTTGCATTCATAAACACCTAAATGCAAATGTGATAATTGCCATGAGATTTCTTCTAGTGCTAATTACAAAAAATTGTTATGTGATTAATAGTGTTTACACTCGACTTCAGAGCTGTAAATTCATATTCTGAAGACTGTGAGACTGATTGTTATTCTGAATCATCACCGTGTTCATTGGGCTTGAGAAAACATTGTGTCCTTTTGGAGGTTGGGAAGACTGGCAGCATATAACCTGTTATTTGATCAGATTTATGTTTAAATTACTGTATAATAATTAATGTACTGTTTAATAATTGATTCTAGGGTTTGCCCGGGCCACCCGGTGAGAAGGGAGAGAATGGTGATGTTGGCGCAATGGTGAGTTTCTACAAGCATTTTGTATTTTCAGCTTTTATTCCAACTACATAGTAATCAAATCAATATTACGTTTTATATACTGATCTATATGTCTGTGGTGTCTGTACTGTACATATCAATACTGTACATCATGTGTCACAACAAAACTGTCAATTTGTATGTTTAACACTACAATTATGTAGTCAGTTTCATATAATTATGTAGTCAGTTTCATATAATTATGTAGTCAGTGAGCGTGAATGTTAGTTCAGTAACCTCTCTTGACAGATTTAGTGAGTCATAGACAGAAACATTTTATTTAAGGAACTTGAACATATTGGAAATTTGTTACTGAATCAGATTACAGTGGCCATGCTGTATGCCATAACATGTCACATTCCTTATTCATAATATACAGGCATTGTAATTTTAGTTTTTGTGACATGAATTGCTGTTTGTCTAACAGGGTCCACCTGGTCCTCCGGGTCCAAGAGGTCCTCAAGGTCCTAGCGGAGCAGATGTGAGTTAACCTTAATATATTGTTACACATACAAACTTCCCAAAGTTTTAAGTGAATCGGACAGATCGGAATGTTGTTATCTGGTTGACAGGGTGCTCCTGGCCCTCCCGGCGGTATCGGTGCAATGGGTGGAAATGGCGAAAAGGTGATTCACACAAGACAAACATTTTTACTAATTCTATTCATATTATGAACATGCATCTGTTTTCCCTCATATCCATGTTAACACTTTTTATGTCTTGTGTTGCCTTCAGGGTGAAACCGGTGAGGCAGGTAATCCAGGACCACCCGGAGAGTCTGGTGCAGGAGTAAGTATGGTTGTTTTCGTGCTTTCAGCGTGATTTCCCTGCTGCTCAGCAGATGTTTCTGATTTCTATCTAATCTATTGACATTCAGGGATGTGCCACTAATCTGTTGACATTCAGGAAACACACTGTTGTTTTTAACTTTTGCTTACAAAATGGTAATGACCCCAAGCATAATATTACACAGGTCAGGGTTGTTGAAGTCCTTGGTGGTGAATTAATTTTACCCTGTTCTACCTTATTAAGGACACGTGGATGGTTTCCTCCAGCTCATATAAGCTGAGGTGAACATGACTTACATTCTAGATGGCAGCTGTTGTCATCATCCTTTCTTTACCCCGGGACATTATTGTGTTTACCGACGGCTTCACAGACCTGTTTATGTGATATCAGCATCTTAAATGCTGATGTTTGTCTCTATGCGTTTTCAGACTAAAGAAGACAATCTCTCATGTCGTAGCTTTCTGCTTTCACATACACCTTGATTTTAGTTTTAGTTTGCTAGCGTTCTCAACCACATGTAATAAATGTAACTTGTCCTATCAGAATTGTTGAGCGTAATTATTGAGATGGTATAAAAGCAAAATGTTGATAGTAGTTTTAATTCTTCTCAGGGCCCCAAAGGTGAAGTTGGAGAGAAAGGAGAAGCTGGCCCTCCTGGAGCTGCAGGACCCGCCGGTGCAAGAGGACCTCCTGGAGATGACGGCCCCAAAGGAAACCCAGTGAGTCCCAGAAAACCCTAAAAAGAATGTTTGTTGAACTGAAATGATACTATGTGAGGACTGATCAATACTTTCTTTTTAAATGTAGGGTCCCATTGGCTTCCCTGGAGATCCAGGTCCCCCTGGTGAGCCCGGTGTTGCTGTAAGTTCTTGATTGATGCTTTCAGACATAATATATTGTGATTCAGGAGTGTTATTAGGAAGGAACTATTATTAGGAGGAAACTATTCATTAATCAGTGCCAGCCTCTGTGTATATCGGTTAATAATGCAGTATTAAAGTGTCCAGAGATGAACTCATTTGCATGTATACAAATGATATGGAGCTTTTAGGAAATGAAGTGTAAGAAAGGGCAATGTTGTAATGTAATTGTTTCACACAGGGACTGGATGGCCTTCCCGGAGACAAGGGAGATGATGGAGAGGGCGGTCAGCCTGTGAGTGATAGTCAGCTCATACTGGGAATCATATTTTATATTCAAACCATAATGAAACTTTCTCTGTGTGATAGTTAATGTGATGAATTTTCACACCACAGGGTCCAGCTGGTCCATCCGGTGAAGCTGGTCCTCCAGGACCCCCTGGAAAGCGAGTGAGTGTTTAAACCTGTGATTTAGCAGATATTTTGTTCATTAAAGGTACTTGCTTAGACAAGCATCACTTTAACAGTTGCTGATACTTAGGATTAAAGACCTAAACAAACTATTGAAGGTGAGAACCAAAATCTCATAGACTATTGGGGGTGACTAACTCACTAACTCGCCTCTGTTTGCATTCCTTAAGGGCAAGACTGTGTTAGACATTCAGACAGTTTTATAATAGAATATTGACCAAAGTTGCTTGAATGCCAGTATTGTGACAGCAGCGTTATAGCCAAAAGGAAATGAAGTTGTCATTGTCAACTGTGGTGTCATTCTCAAAGAATCAGAATTATTCCTTTAGCTGTGATGTTCTTATGCATTTAATGCAAAAAACTTTCACAACTTTCCATTGATCCCTACAGTTTTCTGTAAATGTACAAATAGAAGATTAGTGCAACATGGTGCTAGTTATTAAATATTCAACGTTAAGGCTAATCATATTATAACACTGTTGCCCCCCAAAAACTGCACATAATATAATCCACACTGAAAACTTTAGTTTTCTTTTGGTAAAGATGGATTCCAAAAAGATTTTATATTGCAGTCGACTCCAAACTTTGAGAGAATTTGGTTTAAATGCTTTTCTAAAGTGAGCTTTATTGCCATGTGTTTGGCAGGAAACAAATTGAGACACTTTTAATGTATGGACACGTTAGGCTTTTAGTCTAAAATATTGAATTTTCCCGTATCAGCAGAGCCGTGAGCTAATAGCAATAAAAATGCATTACAGAGCTTTCCATTTTTACCCGATTTGCTTACAACTTTAAATTGGTCTGTGCGTGAAGCTGATTCATTCACCAGAGCTCAGCTTTTCTGTGTCTTGAATCTAAATGTGCACACCCATATTGATTGTGGGCTTCAGGGATACATTTCGCCCTGTTTGGCGTTTGTGCCTACTTTGCTATAAAATATGTCAGCATTAAGACTTTCACTTGGTTGAGCTCCGATTTGTCTAAATAATCATGTAAATAGCGTTCACAAATGTGGAGATGGTAATGTTTGCAATTTGGGCGTCTGCCCACACCATTAGCCATTACTGCTGGTGCCCTGCACGTAAACTTGATAAACTCTTCTGAATCGAATAGATTTGCTTGCTGAACATAGACGACATAACAAATATAAAATAGATATGAAATAAAACATGTTTACAGTACATGTGTCATTTTTGAGCTTGTTTTGTTTCTTGAGAGATGCCTGTAAGTTGCCTGCAAAAATTGTGCTGCTATAGACTGATGATGTGTTATGCTGTTTACAAAACGAAGTGTCTGTGAATGGAAAGAGAAAAGTGCACAGCCCTGTTATTCTTGTGGTAAATTTAGATGCAGATAACGACACTTCATATGAATATATAATTGTTTACCTACAAAACTTTTATGGATTATTCTGGTGATATGCTGTACTGTTATACACTGCAAAAAAAATCTTTTTCTTAATCGGTTCAGTTTTTCTTGTTTTTAACGCAACATTGCGTAAGATAAAGCTGTATGTATTTCTATTTTTCCTACTGATTTAGCATTTCTTCTTTGTTTCTAAGATTATTCTAAAATTGAGTAAAGTACCTGAAACAAGAAAAAATGAGACAAGAAAAATAAGTTTTTTATTATTATACATTTTTTATGCTCAAAAATCTATCTTGTTTTAAGGTAGTTTTACTGAAAACGATAAAGATAAGTTTTTTTTTTTTTTGTAATGATAATTAATTGTTTTTCTTTCCTCAAGGGTCCCGCTGGCCCCGCTGGTCCAGAAGGCAGACAGGGAGAGAAAGGTGCAAAGGTAAAACTATTATCACTTATTTTAAATAGCTAAAAAAATCCAATAACATGATTGTCATTTGTATTGCTATCCCATACCTTTGTTCTGTTGAGCTGTTGATTTGTTGTCTGTGCGTGCTTTTGTGTGCTGAATTTAATCTCTCTCAACATTGAGTGTTTCTGACGTTTAAAATCCTAATGTAAAGATTTAAGCACAACAGAGCCTAATTGGCTGCCAAATCAAGTTAATCCTGCACTGAGATTCAGTCGCAGAAAGTGACAGGAAATCTATCTTACTTTTAAAGCTCTAGTTCTTCAAAATGATTGGTTGATCGAATGTTATTATTTGATCTAATCTCACAACATGTTACCCATGGATATCACAGTGTCTCTGTTAGATCAGTTTAATGAATACAAGCATTCAGGATATAGAAGCTAGACCCTTGTTTATCACATTAAAAGTTTTTCAAAGATCTTCACATTTATTTAGCAAAAATGATCAACTGATTATAATATGTGGCTTTGATTTTATTCGTGTCACACAGGGAGAAGCGGGTGCTGAGGGACCAGTGGGCAAAACTGGACCTGTGGGCCCCCAGGGACCTCCAGGAAAGTCTGGCGCAGAGGGGTTACGTGGTATTCCTGGGCCTGTGGTATGTTCTTCAGAATCAACTTATTTTATTTTTGCAATATGACAAATCATCCTGTTTTGTAGGTTTGAGTCTTTAAGCATTTTATTATTTGCGATGGTAACTGTCTTTTGTCTCAGGGTGAGCAAGGACTTCCTGGTTCCGCTGGTCAAGATGGTCCTCCTGGACCGTTGGTAAGAAATAACACATCATTTAGTTTACTTTGGTTAATGTATAGAGTTATGAATGGAGTAATTTTGCTCATTTACTTTAGTACTGAACAGTAAAAACATTTGTGTTTTGGCAATGTTTAGGGTCCTCCTGGTCTTCCTGGTTTGAAAGGTGATCCTGGTAGCAAGGGTGAGAAGGTATGCTGTAACTCATTTTCATTACCTTAATGTAAAAGGTGGATAAAGCACATAAAAATACGCTGTTGTTGTTGTTGGATTGTCATGTTTACAGTCCTCTGGTCTTTTTTTGTTTCAAGTCAAGAATGAAGCAGAAAATGTAGTTATTGAAACACAAAAATCAATGTTAAAAGTATAAAGAAACAACAAATGGGAAATTAAAGACTTTGAAGGATATACATGTGTAAATATATTATTCTTTTTATAACTATATAAATAAAAATATATTTTAATAATTCCTAAACCTTCAGAGCTGTACAGTTTAGACAGCTTTTCTAAAAACATCCAAATACAAGAAGTGCTTGTATTGCAATAATGCTGAGCTCAGTTAAAAGTTTGAGTTTACTGGCATCTCTATTTCATATAATGACAAGGTATAAACAGGCTCTTTAAAGTGCTGGATTAAATACAGTGTCAGACAGTGATTAAACTGTTACTGTGCCAGCAATACTATAATCAATGCAGTATATCTCACACCTGGTCAGGTGCCAGAGACTATTATGTATTAATAGTGTGAAGACGCAACTAGCTGTGGCTGTAAATATTCAGCTGTGTCTTTGTGGGCCCTTAAAATTAAACATTATGCATTAATATGCTGTAATTTCTTGTTTTAGTCATAATGAAATATGTTAGTTTGGCAAGGTATGCATTTAATTTCTATAGTCTTTGAACTATTGTTTGAATAATTGTCTTTCAAGTGCACTTTAACAAGTCACGTCAACATGTTTTGGAATATTCTGTTTTTAGATTTATTATCTTTCAACCACAGCTTTTATTAAGGTTTGGCTGTTCTTTTCCAGGGTCATCCTGGTCTGATTGGTCTGATTGGACCTCCTGGTGAGTCAGGAGAGAAGGGTGACAGGGGACTGCAGGGTCCTCAGGGATTGGGTGGAGGCAAGGGTGATGCTGTGAGTAAATGCTCTTTAAACACACTGTGCATTTAGCTCTGTACTATGTTTTTACTTTGCACTGAGGTTTGATTGGAAGTAAACATTTACTGTAGTCTAGAAGTAAATACAAAATTGATTTACACAATCCACCAAACAAAAATGATGCTCTGAAATTATAACCTATATTATATCTCAAGAAAATGACTTATTCATAATACAGATCTAAAGATTTAAGCAGGGTATTGTTTCAAGATCACATCTAATGGACTGTTATTGGATCAATCCCAGTAGAGTTTGAATAATTGGTAAATGATAATGTAAAAGTAAAAAGTCATAATTGACCATGATTGATCTCAAAAGATCTCTGATATTTCCATTTCTACTATATTGGCGTTGTGGTAATGATAGACTGGACAGACTTGTCATCGAGTGTTATAACCTAATGCTTAATTGATTTATTGATTTTAGGGTTCTGTTGGTGCTCCTGGTCCTCTTGGTCCCCCGGGTCCTCCTGGTATTCCTGTAAGCTGTTTCTTTATTCCAGCAATGTGATTTGTACATTAGATCCCATAACAAATGCCTAATTAATTGGTTTTCTCTTTTACGTCTATTCTCAGGGCACACAAGGACAAAAGGGATCTAAAGGTTCAACTGTAAGTGCTGAATCTCTCCATAGCTACATAATGATGTGTATTAGTATTTCTCAGTTAATCACCATGTTTCCATTTCCACAGGGTACAGCTGGCCAGAAAGGAGAGCCGGGCTTAATGGGACCACCAGGTCCTCCGGTGAGAGAAACGTTATATTTTGTGTTTGTGAGCTCTGCTGGAAATAGTATTAACTCATCTCTTATCTATTAACGTGTCTACTGTGGATTTGGGACTCAATGATCATTTATCTTTGATTTGATTGTTATTTAGGGTCCCGCTGGTGACATGATTCAGCCCCTCCCAGTCCAGATGAATAAAAAATCAAGGAGGTCACCTGACATGCAGGGTGATGATGCAGAGGGATTGATGGACTATGGCGTGGAGGGAATGGAGGATGTGTTTGGTTCCCTCAACAACCTTAAGCAGGATGTTGAACGCATGAAGTTCCCATTGGGAACCCAGGACAACCCGGCCAGAACCTGCAAAGACCTGCAGCTCAGCCAGCCAGAATTCCCTGATGGTGGGAGAAAGTTTTAAGTTTATAAGTTTATCATAGCGAAGAAGGAATTAACAATTTTTTTTTTTTTGAGCAAATAAAATGAGGAGGATATAACAGGGAAGAATGCATATTTTTTTTCTTAACTTGCTTATTTTTGACTGTAGGACAATACTGGATCGATCCCAATATGGGATGCCCAGGAGATGCCTTCAAAGTGTACTGTAATTTCACAGCAGGAGGAGAAACTTGCATCTACCCTGATAAGAAATCCTCAGGGGTGAGAGAAACACTTCTTCTGCTGAATCTCATGATCAGTGGAATATAAAATCAATATAAAGAACTTTCTTATCACGGTGAATTGTTTGATCAACATTTCCTTTTGTTTTAGGTTAGAATATCAAACTGGCCAAAGGAGTCGCCAGGATCTTGGTTCAGTGAATTCAAGCGTGGAAAAATCGTACGTGTCCTCTCTTCTTTTCCATTTTATCATTCATAAACTTTGAATCAAGACTCAGCAACTTTGCTTGATGTCCCTGCTGTAGAAAGTGACAGTAGTTTATCTAATATTGAAAGCTTTTTCAGAGTAAAACAGTGTTTGATCACATTTTTTCTCTGCCCCAGCTGTCCTACGTGGATATTGAGGAGAGCTCGATCAACTCGGTCCAGATGACGTTCCTCAAGTTGCTCAGCTCTTCTGCCCGGCAGAACTTCACTTACATATGCCATCAGTCTGTGGCTTGGTATGACGCCAAGGCTGACAACTATGACAAGGCACTGCGTTTCCTGGGCTCTAATGATGAGGAAATGTCCTATGACAACAACCCCTTCATCAAGGCCCTTTCAGATGGCTGCTCGGTGAGGCGGCTTCTTCCCACAGCACACTTGTTCAGTTTTTATCCACCGCTGTGACTTTCATACATTTTTAAGGGAGGCTTTAAATAATACAAATGCTTGCATATATCTAGGTGGCTATATATAGATTAGGTGACTTTGGAATTAAGTGACTACAGAATTTATATACTGTACAGTATGGGTCAGTAAGCAGTAATTTTCTTAATTTATGTCATGTGTTTACCTCTCTGTTCCAGATGAAGCAGGGATATTCGAAGTCTGTGATGGAAATTAACACTCCTCGCATCGACCAGGTGCCCATCATCGACGTCATGATAAATGACTTTGGGGAGTCTAATCAAAGGTTTGGTTTTGAGCTAGGCCCTGTCTGCTTCCTCGGCTAAAGGAC
Source organism: Beaufortia kweichowensis (assembly GCA_019155185.1). Lineage (NCBI taxonomy): Eukaryota > Metazoa > Chordata > Actinopteri > Cypriniformes > Gastromyzontidae > Beaufortia > Beaufortia kweichowensis. The sequence goes on from CM032797.1 coordinate 12,476,388, forward strand.
ACCCTCTACCTTCATGGCAAAGGTCAAGGAGCGTGGCCAGCCAGATTTCCCACCCAACCCCTTTTCTTGCGCCACACGCACCAGCACCCTCACTGTGTTATCTGAAATGTTCATTGCCCTGGTTGAACATTTCAAACCTGTTATTGGAGTAAAATTGCGAGAGAGGACTTGAACTGCCTGGTGGACAGTGGCGCACTTTTAGGAGAAGAAAAAAGGTCCCTTTCCTTCATCTTCTCACCACACTTTCCCATCCTGTAGGATTCTTTCCCATTTTCGAACCAGTTTTTATTTACCACTTCTAAATCTTAAACTTTATTTTGATTTCGTTCCAGCCTTGAACCCAGCACCACTTTTTCTTAATCCCGTGTCCAATCCTTAATCCTGAATTTATTCCCGATCCTGCTCCTAGTGCCTGTATTCCTTACGGATTTTCCTCTTGGTGCTCCTTGAAGAAAGACAACCACAGCGGTGTGCTCTTGTCATAAACACCCAAAACTTATGGTGCTATTGAAAGTGCATTTTTGCTAAAACTGTAATTATTATTTTGTACAATACTGTTCTTTCTCGATTGCCTTTAAAATCTTGCATGTATCAGAACTGATTTCAAGAAATATTGGTATCTAAAAAGAGATATCCGATAACAGAGTTATCCGTATTGTTTGGAAACAACAGTAAAAAGCATTCTTCAAGATGTCAATCCTCAAGTTTCCCTGTCAAGTATAAAATAAAATAAGCATTTTAAATCATCCATATTTGTAATTATAACGTATTCCTTTTGTAAATATTGACCGACCGAAGCACTACGAGTCTCCACTCTATCCAGGAATATACAGGCATTTGGCCGTGTCTAATGTTGAAGGAAGGATTGAACTGAAAGTCGGTTGTCTTGCAATGATGCTGTGGTAATCAATGACTCTGCAATGCAAAAGAAACTTGATGAAGAGTAACACAATGTCGGATTGAATTTCTTTACATACCTCAATCTCTTAAAAGAAGTGTCAAATTTAAAGATGTTTAACCCTGTACATACAGAGCCTTGGTTGGATAACCAAGTTTATATATTTGAGGCAGGGAATTTTAAATAAAAAATGGTATTTGTTAAACTTTTTGTTTGGTTATTTGTGATTGCTCTAATTAACCCCTTAAAAATTAAAACAAATGTAGGGTGTTTATCAATATTAGATATGGATTTTGGACAGTATTGTATTCAAAGTGATAATTGTTTACTTTTAGTGTGAATCATTCCTGTGTGATTCATGCATATTTGTTCTGTGCTGTATGTCCAAAAGCTTATTGCATTCTACAACTTCATATTTAAAAATTTCTGTGGTAAAAAGTGTTCAGGTTTGTGCGGTTTTGTAATTTACTGTTGTTTTGTTTGCTTGCTTTTTAAACCTCTTTTGTGTTCTGTCTGTACCTTTGAAAACCATTGAAATATATGACAGTAGACTCTCAACCTACACATCTGTGTAACATACTTATAATTTATGTAAAATTTGGAATAAATGATCGATACATTTCAAGTTTCAGTTTTGCTAAGCATCAACAGATTTATTTCTAAACCATTAACAATTTTATTAACATTTACTAACACATATAAAGAACACCTAACGTAGATAAATGTTTTATATCTAAAAATACTAGGTGTAACTATAATAATTATGTTATTATATTAAAATCAACAAAAGATCAATAGTTTCAATCAAATATTTAATTCACTGTGCATATTAACCATGACCTATCAGGTCTGTCTATTGGCTTTAGTGTGCAGATCAGATGTTTTATGTGTTTTAGCTTGAGGAGGACTTTAATGATGCCATTCATTAATCAGGAGACAGTCAGTCATGCAGACAGTCTGAATTTAAACCTCACTATACTTCTTGAACTAATAATTGAATTACAGGGGGACCTGGCAATGGATCAGCATTTTGTGTTCGTGTTTTGTCTTTCTGCTCTCTGATTGATGTTTTACGGTTTAATTGAATTTACATGGTTTGAGGTTATGCTTCTGTCAAAAGTTATAAGAAAAACACTTTAAAAACACTTTTACTGGTATTTAAAAACAGTTCTACTGGAAACCTGTAAAACCAGCTGGCAGACTTACAGAGAGACAAATAAATACACAACAGTAAAGCATTTAAAAGCTAGACATTCACACACACCCTCCAGCACTTGCATGTTTGCATTTTGGCTAATTTGGTACTGATTTTAAAATGTTTGCCTACAGTCAAACTAATTCTTAGTCAAACTGTTCTTACAATTCTAATATGCAACACATAATACAAGTATAGAAATAAGTTTTTAAAAAAAACAAGTTACAGAAAACAGGAAAATTATCAAATATAAACTGTATAACATGCTAAATAAAATGTTTCTTCTTTTCAAATACCAACAAACTAGAACAATTATAACTCTTTTTTCCTATTATTTCTATATTTACTTACACTATCCACCCCATGCAAAGCATGCTGGGAACTCTTAATCTGTCTTTCTAGTTTCAGAAATGCTACTTTAACACAACAAAAAAGTCAAACTCAAATGGATTACAATTAATTGAACTCCTTGTTTGTGACAAAATGTTTAAGATTTGTTTTCCATTAACTTATTTTAATTTGCTACCAGTCCACAAAACTAAATTTACATCCAAAAACCCACTTTAAACTTATTAGTAACCAACTGATGTCACTCTTGCACATCTGCAGTGGTGTGCAAGTAATCACAATACTAAAATGTCTACAGAATGATGTCACATCAAAGGCTGCTGACAGCTACTTGTGAATTGGCTTAAAATATCTTTGTTGCATTATTCATCCCTTTCTAAAACTTCAAAGGTACTTGATCACTTCATAAAAAGTGATCTCATTTCAGTGTCCTCAAAGATTGAACTTAAAGAAAGTCTTTCACCTTGAGACTATGTGACACATCTATATGAGGCATATGTTCTCAGCGGTAAAACCACAACCCTGATTTAATGATTTAATAATAAGTTTCCCCAACTACTTTTTTGACAGCCTGAAGCATTATCAAATTACAAAGACTGACACCTGCTCCTGGTTTCTTCTCTTTCTGATTTCCAAAATATAGTAACAGCTGTGATCCGAAGCACCAGTTTAACACCCATAGTGGATTGTTTTTAATATGTAGTAACACAAGCAATATAAAATGCTATATTGTGTGGTGCAGTTGTTTTGAAGGTTAAGTTTACCCTGCTGAATTACCAAAGTGGCCCGTTTGTCTCTCAGTCCTGCTGTTTTGATGATTTGGGTCTGGCCAGGCTGATCAGATTAACTGGCTGTCAAGCTAAATCCTTATGACTGTTAACTATTGTTTTTATAGTAAAAGTGTAGTAACTCTATGGCCTGGCTGCACTGTTTGAGCATTTTTCATTGTCATAATCAGATTTTATACTAACAGTGTATGAGCTAACCGTGTTTAATTAAATTTTCAAGTTAAACCAAAAAGATAACAGAAATGAACTGATTATATGAGTGACACAAAGATGAGAACAGATTTCGAGGCGTAGTAATGAAGTAAATGATGAGCAACTGCACATGACAAGTGTGTTTATCTGTTCTCTATTAGTCACTGCTCATTACCAAATCTGGAACTTGTTTTATCATCATAACATTTTGCCTTTAGTCATGCCTGATTTATTTTACAATCAACTCACAATTCACAGGACACAAACTTCTGGCAGAGACTTGGATCTTCTTTGAGCTCCTCCTTTGAGATCTTACAGCAATTCCTAAAGAAAAAACATTTTATTAGCTTTATCCTGAAATGCTTTTCATCCTTAAGTATTGATTGGTACTACATTATAATATCCTCTGAAATCTATACTAAACGATATACAGTACTAAGATTTTCTAGGAGCAGCAGTGGTAGTAAAATCTTCTAAAAATTGATGTATCGCTAAATGTTCCTTGAACAGAAAGTCCATTATCTTCAGCTTTCCTGCTGCCTCCATGTTTAATGTGCCTATGTGTCTAAAATAAATCAGCCAAGCTTATTTGCCTTTATTGAGACAGCTGCTGTCTGTGCAGTGATTGGTGAGATGGTCCAGCTCATGAATAACATCTGTTCATAAATGTTTTGTGTGTGTGTGTGTGTGTTGTGTATGTTTGCATCCTGTTGGAAACATCTTTCATTCACAGTTAATGTGTTAGCATGATACAAGCCGTATACATTTCAGCCTGGTCCAGCTCTCTCTCTTTTATTCTCTTTGTCTCCTTTAGGTTAATATATTCTTTCTGTGTTTTAGGGGCCGTAGAAACATGAAGCGTAATGAAAGGCAGCAGGCCATTAGTGAAGACCTGTTGAGGAAAACAAATGTCCCGCGCTCGCACAGATGAACCTCAGCACAGCTTTTGGAATCAAACAGGTGTCAGGGAGGGGAATATTTATTTCACATGCTGCGAAAACCCATCACAAGCCAGACTTTATCCACCACAGTGGTGGAGATGAAAGTCCCTTTCTTCTTAAGATGGGATGTGCCCTAGAGTAACACAACAAAAACTACTTAAAGAAAGCTCTTTGACTAAAAGTTCACAAAAAAAGAGAAGCACAGACTTTTGACAGCGTAAATATTTGGCAAAATAATTCGTGTTTTGGGTTTCAAGGGTTAACAATAGAAGCTAGCCTGCATTCTGTTCAATGTAGCTCGCCACGTTTGTTAAAGTTGCTCATTAAAGCACATCTAGTTAATCTTTTCGCCGATCTAAAACTTTTCTTATTTATATATAGTACATAGACTAATGAGAAAGATAACTGTGCTCATTGGGTCAGAGATATTGATTTCTTTCGTGTTGTCTTGCGGTATAAGATAACCTCTGTGATAGGCAGTCTGGAGCTGCTTTTAGGTTTGACAGTTAGACTGATGTGTGCACAGATGGTGGCCACCTACTGGCAACACCAAGGTGACTAGTAATAAATAAAGGGAAACATTTATTTTAAGGTAGTATAGTATAGAAGATATAACTGCTTTGGAATAACATAGCTATTAAAGGAATAGTTCACCCAAAAATAAAAATTATGTCATCAAAGATATTTTGCAAAACGCTGGTTACCGGCACCCATTGACTTCCATTGTACCTTGTATCCATATATGAAAGTAAATGGGTGCCGGTACCAGCGTTTTGCAAAATATCTTCTTCTGTGTTGCTGAAGCAAGAATATCATACAGGTTTGACATGACATAACAGTGAGTAAATAATAAAATAATTTTTATTTTTGGGTAAACTATCCCTTTAATTGCACATTCACTGATTTACTGATATGAATAAATACCTTGCATGACAGACTAACAAGAGGATATCTTGCTTATCCAGACATCTGTTTCTGCTCCCAGCTGGTGCCATTAGATTTAAAAGGAGCATCTCTGGATTTAAAATTAACATGGTCGTTAAGTTCAAACCCAACTTGTGTTTAATTGTCCAGTGTCTGAATGAGAATGATCTAAATGAGTATCTACTGTACAATATGAAGTAAAAAGAAATCATAAGAGAAGAGATGGAGAAAGAATCTTGCCTCTAAAAAAAGGACAGGCTAACTATACATGTTGCCAAGCAACTAATTGACAGTGGGAGCTATATAGGTGCAAGGAAGTTTATGCTGTAACTTCAGAGGAGACCGTTTTAGCATATGTGTCTGCGTCATTTAGGATTTAAAGTTAATTTATGTTTTATGAATATGATGGTAAAAGGCAAACTGAATATTAAAGGTGCTGTATCACAATATTTTTTACTTTAGATCTATTTGTTGGAGTTTTGTGTGAAAATACAGAATGGTACATCATTAAAAAAATAGTAAACAGTAAAACATTGTAATTGTAATCACCTCCCAATTCAGTTCAATATGTAAAGAAGAAATTGGACTCGTTTTAAGGTTAATTGTAAAAACCTTCTTCAGTCATTTCTACTACACTGGTACATATATAATAATTATAAAATTATGTACTGTAGTTAATACAGTAAATATACTATAGTAAAGAATATGAAGACTTATCATCACAACAGTTTATAACAACATCAGTATTGGTTTTTTTTCCATTATTATAACTACATCATGCTGTTATTTACAAAATATGAAAAGCATGATCATCTTCTAATTTGATTCTCATTAATGAAGTGTTACCTAACTGTGTTGTTACGTCACAGTCTATGTGAGCAGCATATAATGGAGTAATAAGGTTATATACTTTATCATTTCTCTCTTATATTGTGAAGATATTAAAGTATTATTTATCTCAAAATAGATTTCAAGCTTGGCTAATGAAAGAGCGACACTTTGCAGAAATGCTGTTACTGATGTAATATCCGCTGAGCTCGAGTCGCTGCAGATCTTTCAGCTCGAGCTCAAACTTTTGCGCGCCCGGAGCGGCGATGAGAGCGCGCGCACTTGTGTCGCGGCTCTCTGATCGCCGGACATTGTCGGGAAGTTGAATGTGAAGCAGCGGGGAGACTGTAACAGAGACGCAGATGGAGACTGGAGGCAGAATGCGGTCGCTGCTTGTGGTGCTGAAACCGCTGTGTTTGCTCGCGCTCTTCAGCTTGTGCCCTTCCGCGGTGAGTCCTGCTGATGCACACATCTCTGTCTTTACATTCATATCTCACTCTAACTACAGACGAATGTGCACAACTACATCTATATACTGTACACTGTCATAGAAAAGGTTGTCAGTGCATTGTTGTGATGGATCTTATAGAAATATACTTCGATATACTTTCGATAATGTCCGTGTTTTAGTGGCAACGTAGTCTAGAAAATGTAATCGGACTAAAACTGAGATGAAATGAGGATGAATGTTGAAGAGCTGGATACTTCATCTTAGATGCTGATGCAAAGTGATAGAAAAGTCACATTTTCTGTTTTCTGCAACTTCCGTCCTGCAGCATTTCTCACAAAATACAATAAAATCAAGTATTCATGAAATACAATAAGATTCTCTTTCCTGTTGTAAGTTGCAGAAAAAAATTGCTGTACATAACATGCAGCATGTAGTCTATCCTATTTTCTGGTGTTGTAATACATGCATGTCTCATGTATGTGATTTGAACGTTGTCTAGCTTTTTGTTTTGTTATTTTGTGAGTTTAATAATAACCATATTTGATTCTGATTTGCAAGGATACATGCCTTACAGAAATTAACTACGGTTTAAATATAGAAATTATGGTATTTAGAATAAAACCACACAAATTGTATACGGTCTAAATATAATACCTAATTTTAGCCATGAGACCTGTACTGTATATAGTAAATTAAGGACAAATTAGAAATTATAATCATTCAGCCAAAAAAATATAAAACCATGAAAACAGTCAAGTTTCCTAAGTGTGTTTTGTATTATTAGCATTTTTGTTAGCTTGTATAGAGAATGATGTAATGTGCCATCAGATTTACAACATATGTATTAACCATAAAACATGAAAATTGCATGTAATCTGCAGCTAGAAAATAAAAAGATCCTCAGTATCTGCAGAGCATCATGAAGATGAAATCTCTCATGCAGTCCTAAGAAACCCAGCTGCAGGTCTTATTCAAGAATCAGAATCCCTCTGCTCATATCTCATAATGGCAGTGAATAGCAGGAGGTGCCCGTCCAACTTGGATATGTTACAATTTGCTGAAATTGCAGTTAGTTGTCGGTTGCAGCAGCATCAGGAAGTGTGTCAGAGCGTGTGTGAAAAAGTCTTTTTTCCAGCCTGCCTGTATAATCCCGTGTCCGTCTTTCATAGACCACTGGGAGTAAATGTGGGTGTTTACAAAGTTCTATTACTGGTGCAGACAATCTAGGGAAATTATAGGGGGTGAATGGAAAGCTTTCTTGTGAAGGTGTATGTTCGGAGGTGTTACCTGTCATCTGATACTAGATGCACAGTCTGCTGTGTTTTAATAGCAAGCTAAACTTGCTTGAATTGGTTCCAGTACAGATACACCAATGTACAAATTAAATCAAATGATTAACGAAAGATTAAGTGTACAGTAGCTAGATTAGTTATATTTCTCCCTGTACTTTATAGTCTTTATTTTAAACACAAATATGATCAGTATCTTATAAGATAAGATCTTATTAAATGTTTAAATATCCTTTATCCTGAATGTTTTACTGGAAATATAACAGATGAAGGTCATGAAAAAATAGCAGAGCATTTATTTAAACAACAATATTGTTTCTGTCCAGGTAAAGTTAACCAAATGCTTTAAAAAATTTATATACTCTGGTTCTCTAAATGAAAAAATGTGATGGGTTATACATTTATATTGGAAAGTAAATAGAGAATCTCATGTCTATGCAGTGAAAAACAACTGTTTGTCCCATGTAAGGTTATTTTTATTGCCATCTGTGTAACTTACAACATGCTTACGGCATGAAGATCTGATTATGTCACATTTTGTGTGCCATTGGAATTCATCACCCAAGGCAATAAGACTGTCATTTAGAGTTTTTATATTTATTTTGTTTGTAAACAAAAACAGCTGAGATACCTCATGCGTGCTTGTGCTCTATGTGTGTGTGTTTGTGTACAGACTATCAGGCCAAAGGAAGGCTGGCAGGTGTACAGCTCAGCACAGGATGCTGACGGTCGCTGCATCTGTACGGTGGTGGCACCAGAACAGAGCTTGTGCACCAGAGACGCCAGGAGCAGACAGCTCCGCCAGTTACTGGAGAAGGTACGTGTTGACAACTCTCAAACAATGTAAAACCGCTTTATATCAAGATCTGGTTCGGATAACAAAAGCTCTTGTTGCGGTGATAGTGTGTTTGAATTATGCTAGACTGCTCTCCTGTTAGAAATTGCCACAGGCTTTCTGCAGCAGACTGATGAGAAGCATAAAGATGATGATAATGCAAAAGCCCAGAAGGGTGTCTTTGGTTCCTATGCTTGATGTCTAACATTCAGTGTTCATTATTTGCCCATGAGACAGCTCTGTGTTTGGTGGATGGCAGTGGTAAGTGGTAATTGGATTATCTGATACATGTAAAGATGAAAGACATGTCAGCAGTCAGTTTTGACCATTTCAGACGTGACAGCTGCGGCATGTCTTTAAAATCGATCTGCCTTTGCCTGGGTTGTCTTCATTGGAATTATGGAAATGTAGGAATCCCCTGAGACACTGTGCCATGGCTGATTTACACCAGTTGGAAATATAATTTAAATACTGTTCTTTGCAGTTTAAGGAATGATTAATTGAATCCAACTCCATTTTGGCCCTCTTAAGATTCAGAACATGTCGCAATCAATAGAAGTTCTGAACCTGAGGACCCAAAGGGACTTCCAGTATGTCATGAAAATGGAAAGCCAGATGAAAGGACTCCGATCAAAGTTCAGACAAATCGAGTCAAACCGACGAACACTATTGACTAAAAACTTTCAGGTGAGCTACCATTAAAATCATGCCTCTGAGAAAATCAATATTCCTCTCTAATGTGAACAGAATGCCTTGAAAAGACACGTTCTTGGCCATTACTCTGCAAAAATCAAATCCTGCTTGAAAGCTTTCTATCTTTAGCCTTTACAATTATTTGACATGATCTGCAACATTCCAGGAAATCCTACAAAAAAGGTCATTTTCTTTAGTACTCCAAAATTAAAAATCCAGACACGCAGTCCAATGCATCTTTTTCAGTTCATGTAAATAGATTTGCCCTCATGAGACTTCTATTTAATGTTTAATGTTTTCCCAGGAGCTGAAGGGTCGGATGAATGAACTTCAACCTCTGATTCCAGTATTGGATCAGTATAAGACAGACGCCACGCTCATTTCCCAGTTCAAAGAGGAAATCAGGAACCTGTCTCTGGTGCTGTCTGCCATCCAAGAGGAGATAGGAGCATATGATTATGAAGAACTCCAACAGAGGGTTTTTGGCTTGGAGGGAAGACTGAGAAACTGTATGAATAAACTCAGTGAGTATCAGTATTTTTAGGCAATGTGAAACTCTATAACTTTATGCATTGGTTTATTGGTCAGAAGTGTACTTGGACTGAAATGATAAATGCCTTAAGGCTTTTGTTATGAATATGTAAATATCAAGTTTGCGAAAATTTGCTTTTGGCTCTATTGACATTATTTGTTATTCTGTGTTTTGTCAGCCTGTGGTAAGCTGATGAAAATCACAGGGCCCATTACTGTAAAGACATCAGGAACAAGGTTTGGAGCGTGGATGACGGACCCTCAGGCTTCACCAAACAACAACAAGGTAAGCTATGGGGTATCTGGTACCTTCCTACTTATTTTCTCCATAGGCATTTCAAAATATTCTTCAATGAAGAGTTTGAAGATATGAGCCAAACCAACCAGCCCCAAGATGAATCAAACATTACAAACTTTGATTTGAAGTTAAATGTAAATAAAAAAAGTGCAAAGACTGTACTTCAGTTCTTTTAAAATTGACAGTATATGTACTGGTTTTAGATTTTAAAACTATATTTTGTTATACAATAAGCTTTAAAAAACACATAAGAATCTATAAGACAGTGTGAGAGCACTTGAAGCCTCAATTTCTATTTCCATAGTAACAGTGACTTCTCTTCTTAAGACATGAACAGAAAATAAATTTTATTACAAAACGTTATACTATAATTAATACTATACAGTACTATATACTATACTATGATATTAAAGTAGTTTGAAGTTTCACATTGTAATGTTTTGATACAGGTTTGGTATATGGACAGCTATACAAACAACAAGATTGTTCGTGAGTACAAATCGTTGAGCGACTTTGTAGCCGGAGGTGAGTCAAGAACCTACAATCTTCCTTTCCACTGGGCGGGCACAAATCACGTGGTTTACAATGGCTCTCTATACTACAACAAGTACCAGAGCAACATTATTGTCAGGTACAGCTTTGACAGTGGACGGGTGATGACACAGCGAGCTCTGGAGTTTGCCGGCTTCCACAACGTCTACCCATACACCTGGGGCGGATTCTCTGACATTGACCTGATGGCTGATGAGCTTGGCTTATGGGCTATCTATGCCACCAATCAGAATGCAGGAAACATAGTGATCAGCCAGTTAGATCCTCTGACCATCCAAGTCCTGAACTCTTGGAACACTGAATATTCCAAACGGAACGCTGGTGAGTCCTTTATGATCTGTGGAACGCTGTACATTACCAATTCCCATCTGACCGGGGCTAAAGTATACTATTCTTATTCCACCAAAACTTCTACTTATGAGTATATGGACATCCCTATCCATAACCAGTACTTTCATATGTCTATGCTGGATTATAACGCCAGGGATCGGGCACTTTATGGCTGGAACAATGGTCATCAGGTATTGTTTAACGTCACGCTGTTTCACATTATTAAAACTGATGATTAATCCTGAAGGATGTGCCACACGGTGATAGTAAAGTTTTGCTGAAATAACACTGTTCTGTTATTGTGGTCCTGCTGTGTAGTAATGGGTTTATATATTTTAATCAAGAGCTAAGTATCACATTCAGAGAGATGCTTAAAGGTTACAATTTACAGTGCCCCTGGAGATATTATTGTTTTACTTGACTACAAAGCATTGCTCCATTTGTGACTTTATCATGATCCAGTTCAAAACTGGACTTAAAATGAGGACAATAAGGAATCTTTCACATGCTTTGTGCACAATGTTTTGTGTGTTGAGTATGTAACTGTCAGTGCTTGGCAATGATGTACAGCTGTAATATAATGATGATGAACAAAGAATGTACAAAACTTACCACTGGAAACAAAAACATTCAATAAATCTCTTCCTAAGAAGAGTATCCATTAATCTATCAGACTGAATCTTTCAGTTTTAATTATATTTTGTATGTATGTATGTAATTATATTTTAAGATATATTATAGTATTTTTAAATTGTGTTTAAAGCTCCCAAATCAATTCATTCAGACACTTTTTAGAACATATCAAATGTATGAATGTTCATTATTATTTTTGAGCTATTTAAATAAAAATGTATTCAATCAATAAATAGATATACAATAAATCATAAAATTAAAACAAATATACTTTCTGAGTAATAGCAGGAAGCAAAGTTAGGCAGTCCAATCTGTGTTTTTTTTGTCCAAAATGGCATTTGTCTCTCACATTTTCAGAAGCAACGTAACTACGGCTTTGTTCATTCTTTTTGTATTCTGCTCCAAGAAAAAAGAAAAAAAATCTTTTTTGGGGAAGTTTACTGAAGCTTTTAAGTCAGTCGTTTTCTGTTGTTACTTTTTATGTTTTCAGAGAAACCCATTTACACATTTAAATGGATTTCCCTCAAGCATGTGGATAAAAGACTATTCATTTAGTGAGAAAAAATGAACAAAGACTGCATTTCGTTTATACTCACTCATTTCTCTTCCTGTTCCATGGTAATTCTCACACACTTGAGTTTTATCAACACATTTTATTTTCAAGTCAGTTGTTTGCCAGACAACAGCCTATCAGTATTCATAATTGTTAATGACAAAGTTTGTTAAAATCATTTGCTTTTTGTTTTAAAAGTCTTACAATGGGCATTCTTGAAAGGTATATTTACATATTAATTGCTGATCCAGAATCAAACTAAATGACACGGATGAAGTTTGTTGTCAATTAATATATATCTGCAGGCCACTATGATACATTTGTCTTTGGATAATTTACCTGATTTACACTAATAAGTAAAACCCATGATTTATTCTTATTTTTCTTCAACAAATTCATATTCACTTTTGCTGATTTCAACAAAAAGATAATATGAAACATTTCTGCAAAAACGAAAATCATATCTTGTTCTTTTACAATTGTACTCACACTAAATATAAAGTAAACTTTTCAGTTCTTATTCCCATTCAGTTCTTTTCACATATCAAATTAAAGATGTCTCTGTGACAGACATTATAATCACAATCTCATTATGGAAAAAATGAATGAAGGTCTTCTTGTAATTTGCCGTCTGTGACCTGGCTGTGGTTAGCCTGATGCTCCAGGGTGTCTCACTGTTGACTATGATTCCCACGGCGACCAGTTTGACTGACAGATCCTGGCCAGATGAATTGGACAGACTGTCACACCATATCAAAGCTAGGGCAGGTGGTGACTGAAACAGGCCAAGCACAGCATATAAGACCAAAACTAAAATGAACTTTTTTACCACCCCTCTCAGCAGGCAGCCAAATATGCAGACTTTGAAGAAGAGAACTGAGGATAAAAGATAGACAGAAATAGAGTCAGAATAAAAAAATGTGAGTAAGTGGAATTCCTGTGAGCCAGCAGCAGAACTGTAGGTGTTTCATGGGGTTCATGGTTCTCTGGTGGGTTTGAATACATTAGAAATGGTGAATGACGCCATGTCACATTGCTTAAAACGTGTGTTTATTAGCTGTCACCTGCATATTAATGATATCAACTGAAGTCCATAATGTAATCAATGACTGTGCACCATCATTTGTTATGCTGTCTCTTGATGGTATGGTTTAATACAGTTTTTCAGTTTCAATTTTTAGTTAGTTGTGATACTCAACTGCATATAGTGTGATCATTGTGCCAGTTCCATGTATAATTTATAATAAAATTAGTACTTAACATTTATTTATTTACTTTGTTAGTGAGTCAATTAGTATTTTATTGGGTGTCTAATAAGCATTACATACATGATCAATTAAAGACCGATTTAAAATATTTTAGTGAATTTTTTTAATTGGCTTAAATAAAGTTTTGTACATTTAAGGAACAGACTGTTGCCACAGTTAATAACTAAAAGTTGTGCCAATTAAAAATGTAGATTTTGTGTTAAAGAGCTTTTATTTTTTTTTAGCCTTTTACAGCTTAACCACACCTTTTCTACCAACTCACCCACAGAAACAGTTTATGCATAGGCCTACATCTTTTTGTATATATCTAGATAATATAGATAGATTTATACATGTTGTTTATTTCATTGTATCATAAACAATATGGTGCTGGTGTGCCGCTACGATGACTATGAGTCTTTCTTTTCTGAGTACACCAATCTAAAGCCGTCCAAAATCATTTTCTGCATATCTGAATGTTCTTGTCCCCTTTAGCTATGAAAATGAGGGTCAGTAAGAGGAAATGCTGATTAAATCTCATGTATCAGCTTTCAGAAGCATCTGCATTTTATCTGTTTACTTGAAATGCAAAATAGCTCCAGAAGGAAAATTATTCTGACAATGACCCCCTAGACAGGTCCCCAGATCAGGAAAATAATCAGTTTTTCATTTCCCTTTTCATAATACCTTGCCTCTTTTGTTTTCTATCTAGGGCCATTATTTATGTACTATTGTTAGCAACAATGACAACTTTTAAAAAGCTGGTCTTTCCTTTGGTTTGATTATAAATATATTAATAATAATCAATACGAAACAGCACTTCTGTCGCATCAGAGAAACGTAATATGTCAAAACACCGGAGTTGTGTAATGTGAAGCACTGACATCAACCTTTTTAACCTAATGTTCCCTTATTGTCCACACTAATATTTGAAGCACAATATAACCAAACACCGAGCTTTAGCTTATTTTAATGCTTATTTTATCTTAAGAAATTTAAAAAAACACTGTTATAAAGAGAGAGTATGCTGCCTCCTAGCGGCTGAAGATAAAACTCAGTTTTATAGAACAAGGGCCACGTCACACTTCTCTGTTGTATTTAAGAAGGCAGAGAGATATGAAAAGGTTAAAAAAATGCATGATGTCTGTGATCATCACAAAGTATACCTGAGTCACAACTTCCAATTACAACATCATTTATCACCGCTTCCTGAAACTGCGTCTCTTAATTTCCAGTTGTCCATCCTCAGCATCTTTTGATGTACAGTGTGTCTGATTCCCTGGCTAATTATCCACTTTATTGATCACTGGAGACAACTGCCTGTTTAGTTCCAGTAGTGGAAAGCAGTTACTTCCCATTTAACGTCCTCTTTATGACTCACCAGAAGATATTTAGTGGTCTCATTCCATAAAGACAAGGACAGAAATGATGAGTTATGGTCGCTTCAGCTAATATGGACAGACTGGATGAAACAATTGATTCATTTGAATGCTGGGAACCTATTGAGTGGCATTATTTTCATCTGGAGGACTTGAGAAGACATAGAGCCATTAATAGAGTTGCCTATTTTGAGGTATGATTTCATACAGTACTGTTTTTTGGATTTATTTTATTTCCCTGAATTCTAAGACTAGGTTTACTTGTAAAGCATGTCATTTAATTATGTTGGTGGTATTTGTATTTTTGCATATGGTCACACAATGCCATGTCCCACTTTTATCCATCATGATGATCATGATGTGTAGCATACTGCTTGGGTGTAACTATGATGAGTGTCATTTTCTTTAAACTTGCTGTAGGAGATACTGTATATCACACTAGTGAGATTTCAGAAACCAATAAGATTTTTAGTTGATTGACGTGGCGTCATGTTTGAACCTAGCATGTTGATTGGTTGGTTTCCTCAAGATGTGCCAATTTCTAAATAAGCTCAGAATATTGTTTTTCTCACATATTGAATTGCTTTAGTAGATATATATTAACCCACTGCAGTCATTTGGATTACTGTATTGAGATTTTTTGCCATTTTTGCCTGTATAAAAAAGATATACAGCTGGGATGACATCAGGGCTCATCAAAACTTTCATATTTGGGTGAAAGTCTAAATCCTATAACCCACCCCTCAAATCAGGGAAAAGTTATCCGTTGATAAGAATGATGTATGAACCCATCCCAAAGCCTTACCATATTATTTACCCTAAACCTAATCCTAAAATCTGATTCATAGAATGAACATCAATTATGTTTATCTGGGAACATGACCTACTTGGCAAAATCACAGTGAGGAACAGTTGAGATTTTTTGCCAAGTAAGGTGTTCCGGGATTTTTTGTTATATTTTGTGATGCTATCAGCACATGAATTATACACTTCATCTGTAAAGCTGATAATCAAAGCTAGACTATCAATAAACGGATAGTTGACAGTGTTAAGGAGTTTCAGAA
Source organism: Beaufortia kweichowensis (assembly GCA_019155185.1). Lineage (NCBI taxonomy): Eukaryota > Metazoa > Chordata > Actinopteri > Cypriniformes > Gastromyzontidae > Beaufortia > Beaufortia kweichowensis. The sequence continues at coordinate 12,492,357 of CM032797.1, forward strand.
GTCTGTGCAGCAGGGTGCAGAAGGGCTGATGAATTGCTCCCAAAGATAAATTTAGACCAGCATACAGCTCAAAATCCAAGACATGCCCCTCACGTCTTCAAGGGTGGGTTTGCCCATTTGAATGTGGTGTGCTGTATGTTGCTTACACAAGCTTACAATCTATCATGCCATTATTCTGGAAAATATCAAATCAGTCAGTGCATTATGATAGTGTTTTATGCATGTATACATAAACTTAGACTGACCTTGTTTGAAAGCCAACAATGTGGTAACCTGACAGAGATTATTTAACTATGTCAACAAGATCGTCTGGCTGTGATACTAAACTGGATATGCTTATGAGGTCATCATGAACATGCCATTTTCTACCACGTGGGTGGAGGGTCAGATCACCTTACTGCCCCCTGGCATCAGTGCACCAGCCACCAGAATCAGGGCTCACCTATAGCCCACGGTGATCATGGAATGTCTGGAGTTAAGAGATCTCTTTACCGTAGCCCAATTCATAAAGGCCAGGTGTGACCATGGCCTGACAGCAAGTAGCTCAACGGATAAGAATTATGTTTTTTTTGAGGTGGAGATTCTGGATCCCAAGAGCAAGGTGCAACTCTGCTACCTGGATAAGGTGTGTTAGTTTGCCAAATATACGTTAATGTTATTTATTAATTGTTATTTTTGTAACCTTGTATGGCACTTCTCATATTATTACCTTCTTAAAATAAATCACATTATTGCTTTCCTTATTTCTGTAAGTCTCTTTGGACAAAAGTGTCTACAAAATGACACTTTTTAAAAAAGTATTACGTATGTAAAGCTGCTTTGCAGCAATGAAAATTGTGAAAAGTGCTATATAAATAATATTGAGTTTGATTGAATTAAATGTAAAATTATAAATATATTTAACCTGTCACTGCACATATATACACATGGAAATGCACAATCCAAACTATAATTTTTTAAAGTTTGCGATTTTATTAATTTATTTTTTATTTTAGGTATTTTTATAAATAACATTAACTTTTTAATAAATTTTTTTAGTTTATGTTTATTGTTAAAAATGTGTATGAAATTGTATAAAAATGTGTCAAATATTCAACTTGAACGGTGACAGTAAACGGGTAAAATCTGGGCTGAGGAGACATTTTAATGTCAAGATGAGTTAAATGAATAGTATAAGAGTAATTCTTGATCTGTTGTCTCAGGTGGAACCCAATGCCACCATTGCAGAGATTAAGACACTGTTGCACAAAAGTCGTAAGTTATTTCCTTATTATTGTACTATTTTCTATTGTATGCCAGTATTCACACTACTCACATTATGTCATTGTTGAAATGTCTGCAGATCCCAAGTTTTATCCATCCAGACAAGCGCTGAAGCTACATCCTGGTAAGGCTGCTTTTTGTTCAATGTACTTCAAACAGCATAGCCAAAAAATGCATTGACTGAACCTTCAAAGAAAAGTGTAAAACACAAATGTAAAATATTGATGCCTTATACAGTAGCCAGATGCTATTGCAAACTTAGACAGCTGTGGACCACATGTGTGTGCAAGATTACAGTCAAAATATCAGGTGTCATTCACACTAGACATATCAATAGTGTTGAGAGATTTGCAGCTATTGAATATGTTAATGTTTCATTGCTGTAATTTTGTCTTATATACGTGTTTTAATGACTTCTTAGAGGGAAAAGCCCTCAGTGATGATGACGTGTTGGAGGATCTACCAGTTGGAACAACTGCAACAATGTTCTTTCAGGATCTCGGCCCACAGTTAGGATGGACTATGGTAAAGAAAGTCATCTCATACATACTAATTTAGAAACTCTAGTTTAGCTCATATAGATTCATTTACTATAAATAATGTGAAGTCAACGTGATGTATGGTGATCATTTTTTGTTGGTGCTGATTGTAGGTATTTCTGGCAGAGTGTCTTGGGCCACTTTTCGTTTATCTGCTGTTCTACTTTCGGCTTCCGTACATCTACAGTCACGAGTTCGACTTCACACAAAGTCCGTTCAAAGTTGTCAAGTGAGTTAAAAGAAATTTTATATGTTCTGATGAAGAAAATATTTAGCATATTTTAGACATGTCTGTAAGCAAACTGGTGATTTAAATGTGACTCTATACAGACTAGCCTCCTGGTGCCACACTCTTCATTACATTAAGAAGCTTGTGGAAACTATTTTCATCCATCGCTTTTCAGACGGGACATTACCTGTAAGCACCATCATGCAGGTGTGTTTATTTCAGATTTCCTACATTCCTGTAAGATGTTTATGTTGTTTGTAATCTATTAATATTAATATTATATGACAAACTATTTTATAATATGTCATATATTTTGGCACACTAGAAAATGTGTCTGAAGTGCTTTAAACATGAGCATAATTTTCATGATATCATGCAAAGAATGGTGGTGGGGTAATTTGGATACTATCCATTAGGCTTCGTCTTGCCATCGTATAATATTCCCTTGTATATCAATTACCTCACAACTCAGAAAGCATATGGTTTGGCCAAATGAAGGAATCATACAAAATTTTCCATGCACATGTGAATGTGAACGAAAAAAAATTAATTACAATAAACATGCAAATGGTTCAAATTATAACACTTATAAGTGTTAAGAAGTTTACTTTAATGGTTAAAAAATCCAGACTTAAAATTCTGTCATCACTCACTCTTGTGTCATTACAAAACTGCATGACTTTTTATAAAACAAAAGGAAAGATTTACAGTAGAAAGTCACTTTTTGACTTGCACAAGGAAAATAAATGTGGTCAGTCACATTCACAATTCTTAAGAAAAGGTGTGTGAATCACTCTTTCACTTTTACACATATTGTATATTTCATTTGAGCTACTAGTTTATTATCTTTATCTTTTAGATTTGTCTGTACTACTGGGGGTTTGCAGCATGGCAGGCCTATTATATCAACCATCCACTCTACACCCCACCAGGTAAGTGCTCATTATTGATCACATTACAGAAAATATGACTGGATTGTTTGTTTTAAATTCTAACAATTGTTTTTTAGTCTATGGGAGACTTCAAATCTATGGTGCATTGGCAATGTTTTTGGTATGTTTGATAAAATTTCCTATAAGCAGTAAGATAATCATATATTTTAAGAGACAGCTACTGTATATATCTCTTTGTTTGCCTTCTCATTTCATGTAGATATGTGAGTGTGGAAACCTCTCTGTTCACCTGATTTTAAATCGAATCAGTTGTATTGGTAAGTTTAAATCTGTCTGCATGTGGGCGTAATGAAGGGGAAAGACAAAGAACCCCAGTGATCGTGAATAATTACCATTTTTATGAACAAGGTGTAATTTTTAGATGCTTTGTTTCTTTGACAAAGGAATGTGAGGTGGGCTGTACTGGCCTGCGATGTGAAATGATCTCGATTAAATTAAAACCTGGCTCGAGGTCTGAGCGTTCGCATTAATTCTTCAGTTTCTTGAACAGTATCCAGGTGAATTACAAGGCAGATATTTTCATTAATGCATAACTTCACACTCTTCTCACACATTGACAGGGTCCAGACCTACAGAGATCCCTTATCCCACAAGGAATCCACTTACTTGGCTATTTTTCTTCGTATCCTGCCCAAACTACACATATGAGGTTTGTTATGAAGCACATATGAAGCAACGTGTTTTGTGTCAAAACAACAGTATATTGAAAATTTGGGACAGCTGGGGTTGAACGTTTTAGCATGTGAAAAACCTTTGGAAGACACAGCTAGAAAGAGTCTTGTGAAATGTTTCGGCTGTTGTGTCTTCAATAACCTGCACATATTTCCAGGTGGGATCGTGGTTCAGCTTCACAGTCATGACACAATGTGTTCCAGGTACACAGTGTTTCATCACACACACATATATTTTAAGAGTGGTATCCTGTCTGATAACAACAATCAATCTTTCGTATCTTCACAGTTGGAGTTTTCACATTTTTGGGTTTCGTTCAGATGACTATATGGGCTCGAGCAAAGCATAAAACTTACATCCAGGAATTTGAAGACTATCCTGGACTGAGATCAGCCATCATTCCACTGTTCCTCTAGAGCTCCTTAACAGAGGATAAACATACATGCACTTTCACTAATAGATGCCTCACCAAATATGACGCTGTATAGGCAAAATAAGATCGAAATATTTTTAAGATATTTTTTTCAGATGGTAATTATGGGAAATTAGGATTTTAGGTGTACAAACTAAGGTCAATGCTTTCAAAACAATTAACTGTAAATGTAAATTGTTCCAACACAAATTAAGTGAATGAGGCTTGAAAGTTTAATGATAAATTGCTTTTTCAATACTATAATTTGACATTTACATCTAAATATCTCATGTAATTAATAGAAAAGAATAGTGACAACATTTGGTGCAGCATTAATTTTATTGTTTGCTTCAAAGTGTGTTAGCTAAATAGAAAGCATTACTTCATTATTATCAAGTAAAGTTAAAGTGATTTGCAAAATTGAGAGTTTATTTTTATGTCTGTTCCAATTGTTTGGAAAGCATTAACCTTACTTCTTAAGTATAAAATTGATTAAGAAAAACTCATTATAAAGATAGGACTATTAACAGTACAACTAAGGTTGTATTGCAAGGTTAAGGAAGTAAAGACAGAGGCTGCTTAGGTGTTTAATGAGTCTAAATGGAATACATATCTAGCAATCTTATCAAAAATGTATAGTCTGAGCTGAGTCACGATTGTGAAGATTGTTAGACCATTAAGATAAACAATGCACGGTGTACAGCGCATTATTGTTTTATTGATGCAGATTATTCATTTTTGTATTTCATTACGGTACATTTAAAAAACATCTGTGTGCTTGCAGTATAGAAAATGTGGTTTTTACTTACATTATATCAAAGTGATTGTCAATTTTTCAAAAATGTCAATGTTTTCAAGACAGGGTAAACTTCGATTTGATTTGTACGATGAAAAATTTGTACAACAAAGAGAAACTGTAATGCTGATATTACAGAAGTAAAAACATTTAGTTTAGGGAAATCTCAAAGCTACCAGGTTTCTTGTGTCCTTACAATCTTTTGTACCTAAAACTTACAAAATTATATTTAACGTGCAACATTTTATGCATTGCTTTCAGAAACTGAAAGATGCATTAATTCATCTGAAGTGCATTTTTTATACATTGTATAAGCTACTACAACGCATGTGGCCCTACAACATACAAAAATCTCAAATAATAATAAAATGTCAATGCTATACAATAAGTCTATGTACAAAGTCTGTATATAAAAGGCTTTAAGGAGCTTTATAAACAACACAGTATAATTTGATTTCAGCATTAGTTATTTTATCAGTCTTTAATTAAGCATCTGAACTTATTTTATCTGCTTTTGCTCACAACTTTTCGTAGTGGCGAGATCTTTTTATCACGTTTTGAACCTGATATTTTGGGCTGAGAGGGGGAAATATCTTCCTCTCCTGACTGCTGCTTGGCAAAATTCACAAACACCTGTAAGTCAACACAAACAGTTTAAATGTTAACATCTTGACATCAGTATCAAATGCAACCACAACATGGATATTAAAACCAAATATTGAATTTTTCCTTTCACCCACAGAAACTTCTTTAATATTGAAAGGTTATAAGCTGCTGGATCAATAAGACTTCACTTTTAGGTGGGGCAGATATGTTACGGGATGCTTTACATCTAGTTAAGGCACGGTGTTAGATATTATTTTCTAGTTTCAACATACCTGGTCTAATGTGGTCTGAGACACAGAATAGTCTTCAATATTCAGCCTCTCTTTGTTGGCCATCACTAGCTGGAAGACTCGTGCCAGCGAGGCAGCAGCGATTTCATACTGTAAAGTGTTATAGTGTTTTTCTCGCTGTACACATCCTGGAAAGCTGCTTTCCATGAATGATTCAGCAGGGAGAAGATCAGGAGACAGGCCTGTTTTTGCAGCCTTAATCTTCATCGTGACCACATAACCACCTCCAAACCTATCCACAAAATATGTCAAAAACAGTATTTGTTTTTAAGATGAGCAGTTTGGGACAAGAAGATTGATTTACGGTAATATGATTAAACCTACCAGAAAACATACTCACTTGTATTTCAGGTGCTGGATTGTGCCAAGACATTTAAATGTGCCATTGACCATGATGGCCAAACGAGTACAAAGAGCCTCACACTCTTCCATGCTGTGAATGGTGAAGAAAGGTCATTTAGGGAATGTTTTTTTGATTACTGTGAGGTGGACCATAAAAACATTTTGATTTAAAGCTCTTGCCTGTGAGATGTCAAGACAACTGCCCTTCCATCACGGATGATACTCAGAATGGCATTCCACAGAAACCTGCGAGAGTGAGGGTCCATTCCTGTAGTGGGCTCATCCTGTGTAGAAACATGGGTAATATAGACCAACAGATTTTTTTTATTTCAACACACAACTGAGGAAATGTGAAGGAGACACATACCAGGAGCACTAGAGGAGGACAGCCAATCATGGCAATAGCGGTGGACAGTTTCCTCTTGTTGCCGCCACTGTAGGTACCAGCAAATCTGTCGGCATATTCAGACAGACCCAGTTTCTGAATGCCCCACTCTGCCACCTGAAGAAAATCATTCAAGCATGTAAACTAAATCAAAATAACACGGAAAGAAAAATCACTAACATGCCTTTTTAAACCTGTAAGATTTGTCTCATCTCCATCATTGAACGTAAGAGGAAAGCACAACAAATATTACACTATTAACTATATACCTTCTCAATTTTTTTGTTTTCAGTCAAATTCAGAAGACAGAAACAAGTTACTGTATATAGTCCCGTTAAGACTTTCTGTCACCATTTACTGTCACCGTATGGAAAGGAAGCATCTAAGTTTCTGCTTACTTCTCTCTTTGTATTTCACAAAAGAAATGAACTCATACAGGTTTAAAACAACATGAGAGTGAATACGTGGGTGAGTGAGACTCACTCTGGCGATCTCAGACTCGGGGATCCCGCGGAGGCGAGCGTACAGATACAAGTGCTCCGTCCCGGTCATCAGCTCATCTATGGCATCAAATTGAGGGCAGTAACCCATGTTCTGATGCACATCCAGGATGTTGGTGAGAATACTGGGAAAAAGCACAGTACATTTCTAGTGCATTCAATATTGAATTAGTTGTTACATTACATTACATTACATTACATTTAGGCATTTAGCTGACGCTTTTATCCAAAGTGACTTTCAAATATTAGGAGACAATGAAGCGACACATCAAAAGCGGCAACAATGATCATTTTATGTTCATTTGCACATAATTTCTGTGTTGTATCATATTCAAAATAAACAAATGAACATATAGATACAGTATCATTAGTATTATATAAAGAGAAAATAGTACATAGTATTTAAATACTATATTAAAATGATCATTGTTAATAGTGATTTGTAAGTACTTTACCTGTATCCAGTTACTGATGCCTCCCCTGACGTCACATCTGTGTCTCCGGTCAGCATTTTAAAGGTTGTGGTTTTACCTGCACCATTTACACCAAGAAGCCCGAAGCACTACAAGAACCATTAGCTGATGGTCACATTTAGTAATTCGGTTCACTTTTATAAACAGAATGGCATACAAATAGGAAAGGTAAAAGATTTTCATTAGACCTCTCCTGCAGGAACTCCCACACAGATTCGGTTCACTGCTGGTCTTTTCCTGCCCCTGTAGGTCTGAGAGGGTAAAATGTTAAAAACTTTGTTCAGAAATGCTAAAGTTGATACAGTTTTATGCTCAGTCACTCACTTTTGACAAGTCTTGAATGAGAAGAATGTCATTCTTGTTTCCGCCTTTGTAAATCCGCTCTCTCTCCTGAGCTACATCATCATCTTCATCTTTAACATGAGCTCTCACATTGTCAGATGGCCTGCACAAATAATGCAGAGTATTAATGCTCACTGGCATACAATATTTTAGATAGTTAACGCAAAGTAATAATAAAACAAGTGTGAATCTCTCTAAATAATGACTTCAGTATTTCATGTATTTTTCCTCTCACCAGTAGTCAAGAAAAAATTTGTACTGGATGAGCAGATTAAGGATGAAATACACGAAACCCTCCACAGCCATACAGACCAGGTTCTTCCCCACAAAGTCCCATCTGAATGGATTCATTGTGTACTCCTCCCCTGTGCCAAAACACAAAAATACAACACCATAAGAGCACTGTTTAACTCTTTCAGGTACAGTGAATTATAAGAGAGAATGATGCGAATCATTTTGTCACAGGCTAAAGGGGTTTCAGTGTCTTCTGAAAACACTCCTGAAGCTTTTATGCTAATCAATGTACAAACTAAATGTCCACTAAGTGCTGTGCACAAACAAAACTAAGAACAGACACTTTTATAGCCATTTAATCCACACTAGAAGACACTTTAAAAGTGCCCTTGAGTCCTAGATAGCAGCATGAATTTTAGTTTCTGGTTTTGCAGCCATTTATGTAAACACATTCAATATTTGAAAGTTTAGATTTTTTTAACACACACTTCAGACTTACCAAACCGGGCGTAGACATCAGTCACAGCCTGATTCATGGCCATATCGATAAGGCCTCGGCCAAGACAGAAGTGAGGAAAGACCAACAACACCTTCTTTAGCATTGCGTTAAACATCAGCAAAGACTGAAGGGGTTAAGAAGAACAAAATGTGTTAAAGGTAAACAAATTTCAATTAAAAATCTATGTCTGTGTAATTTTAAGCCTTTGTAACTTTACCCTATTGTTCTCAAAGAGTTCTAAGATGAAGGTGATGGCACTGCTGTTGATACCAATGAACAGGTTGATGCAGGAGAGGGACACGTATGCCGTGCTAGGGATTCTGAAGATGTAAGACATGGGATACATCATGGGTGTCACCGACCACCTGCATACAAAAATCTGCCTTGTGATTGCCTGTTCTTTTTCAATGTAGTGTAAAACATAATATATAGTTTATTTACAGTATGCAATTGATTAACTGACCCATAGAGACATAGCAAAGCAACCAGCGCCGGGAGGTTAGTGGGCGACGTGTAACATTTCTTATTAAAACCCACAAAAATACCCACAACCATCGCTGTGCTGATTGAGTAGTTCATCTGGCACAAATGTAAAGAAATGCATCAAGCAGCAGTCCAAAAACATTCAAGGTACTGACTAATGATTGACATTTTACATAATCAATCCTGTTGAATTGACGAATCTCACCATGTCCCAGAAAAAGTTGGCTATCCAGTAGACCAGAGGACTGACTCCACTAACAAACTGCAGATGTTTGGCTTTGGTGACACGTTCCTGAATGAGGTAGAGAACAAAGCTGGCTGGAATGAAGGACATGGCAAAGATGACGCAGATGGCCACCACTGCATCCACTGATGTGGTCAGACTGTGAAAGAGAAAAATGAGAGTTTAACTTGTTAAAGTGAAGGCCCTGATATATATTCTGAAACTGTTAGTCTAGTGATATTTTTCTGTGACACTTACACGGTGACCTCTGAGAGCTGCTCTTTAGTGAGGTTGAGCGGGTGGTTGATGACAGTAATGCCATAATCTGCTGGATTGACGTGTGAGGTGGCAGATACGCTCGGAGAATAGCATTGTTTGCCACATTCATGAACGATACCATGGCGTGCCAACCTTTGTTGTTATACCACACCTGCATAGAGTGAAAAGGGAGCAAAATAAAGTCCTCAACAAATATTGAAAGATTGAGAAAAACAAAGTAACACATATTTTGACCATTGCTGTTCAGTTTAAAAAAACATTTCAGAAAATAAGTCTTTAATTATGAATATAGTGATACATTTTTGTATATGGGTAGCTGACAAATAAATATGTGACTGTGTCCTATGGTGTGACATACAAAAAATGGCAATTAAGATAAATCTTTTCATCATATTTGTAACTCCAGCAATAAATATAAATCTCTCATGCTATTTGTATATTTTGTAAGTATTTGCCCATTTATAAATTCTGTCAATGTAACAACACAAATTCTGTTCTGATAACTTCTTATAACTTTTCCAGTTTGTCGATATTTTATGCAATGAATTTTACATGAATACTGAATATGAATACTTTCATTTAACATACAGTAGGTGGATTAACATACCTTAACATTGTACTCACTCTCCATGTAGTGTAAGAAAGTTCCTATTTCTTGCATTGCTGACTTTGAATAGCGACCCTACGGATATGAAATCATTAATACTTAATACTTTGTGTGAGCAGAGAGTTATTAAATACCTCATAATCTCATGATCACTCAACAAGAGGAGACAGAATAGCATACCCCCGTAATATTCATCATACGTCCAAGCTGGGATAGAACATTCTGGATCTCCTCAGGGTCCACATCAAGAATGGGCAGTTGTCCACCAACAGAGAGTCCACCATATCTGAGAAAGATGAGTTTAATCGAAGTTTAATATGAAAATCCCTTTTTTTTTCAAAAGGAATGTCTTTTTAGACTAAATAAAACCTCTAAAACTTTACCTTTGCTCATTTACCCAATATTTGCTCTTCAAGCTGCATATGAGAAAAACAGCAGTCATTATCCACCATTACATGAAGCTAAAACTGTTAACACATTATATCCACTAAAACAGCTCACCTAGTCTTAATAAGACTGGGGTACGTCTTAACCAAGTAGTCAGAGATGTTTTTGTATGTCAGATCAAGCAAAACGTCTCCTGTCGGCTCTTTTCTCTACAACACAAGCATACTTATTACATTCCAAGGTTTCTGTCAGGTGAAAGCATAGATCAATTTTAAAGATGTAAGTTTTAGTTGACCCCTGACCTGGCGTGGTGGCAGTCCTCCAGCTCCGGCCGGACACACCGGGAGCATGGTGAGCTTCGTATCCGTGCTGCACTGACAGGAAGGGGAGGGGTTTCTCGCATGCCACTCTGGACTCAGTAAGATGTTGCTGACCTCAGGAGATACTGGAGGTGCTTCCCAATCAGAACTTGTGTTTAGGCAGGTAAAGAGGTCCCTGTGCACACATATACATTATAGATATAAAGCAGTTCCAGTTCTTGATTCTGTTTGGTTAATAGCGCTGTTTTATACAAAATAAAGCACAGCTATGACCATTTCACCCAACAAATCTGTGTATCACCCTTAACAACCATCAAAGTAAACATATATCACAGTCTGTCAATGACTATTTTTTCAGCAGAAGGAAGACTTTTAGTGATTATAGTTCATGAAAGTTTCATTGATACATATTTTTAGGCTTTAATATTTTTATTGTGTGATAACCGTTAAAGTCCGGCAATTCATTTTCTTTTTAAAACTAGGAAGTTTTACCGATACTGAATTGTGGACGTGATCTCTCATTGTTTAACAATCATCTTACAATCTCTGTCTTGAAAGGCTTAAACTTTATTTATTTATTTAAACCTTATTTTTTCTACAAAGAAAATGAATAGGATTTCTTTCTGGAACCCTTGTGCTCCTATCAAAGATAAAAATATAAATAGCAAAAATCTGAATTACATTTGTGCATACTTTCTTTCTCAGAATGATTAAGGTGTGCTTAGAATTCAGTTTTCTAACTCACATCAATGGCTGATTCACCATGCAGCGTGTTCCCATGCCAGGCTCTTTCAGCAACGTCTGTATAAAGTACTTCATCTTAGGATGGGATGGCTGCTCATTACTGAGATGCAGCAGAACAAAGAGGATTTTAATGACATCTCCAAGAAAGACTGATTGTTTTATAATGGATGAGTTTATTAGAAGACTTTTTACCTAATGAATGTAAACTGCGCTCCATACATCCATGGAGAGAGAGTCAGACTGGGATACTCTCCAAATGGTGGAACAATCATGGTGAAGATTAAAGCAATAAGCACAAAGCTAGCTGGTAAAACAATCTAAGCGAAATGTAAACAAAAAGTAAAATGTAAGAAAACATGCGTATTGTTCATGCTATAAAAAACTTTCTCAGATCTCAAAACTAAACAGGTTCTTGTGAATTTAAAAAAACTCACAAGTATATTAAAAACCTTTTGTTTGCTACATAAGACAACATTCTGCTCAGTCTTATAGCATCACCTACCTGTGCGAGGAAATCTTTCTGGCTACGTGTGGCATGGTGAAATCTCTTTACTAGAAGGGCGTGGAACTGCTTTGATACCAAACTAAATCCTTTAACCTGTCTGGATGCTTTACCAGCACTGTTGTCAGACTCTGTGGAGTTTCCCACTCCATTGGCATCTGCAAATCAGGGCAAAATACAATATTAATGGCTTTATAAAGGGCAAAAGCATATTCTGTTGATTTGAATGCCGCTTTGCTGATTTGTCTCTAACTAGCTGATAACTGACCAGCTCGGACTGCAAAATTGAGAAGCTTAACCAGCAAGACCCCATTACCTTACTGTCTCTTAACCAAAAACTATTTTCAGCCTGTAAACAAGCATAGCGAGTCCATTAACTAGCTGCACTAACCAGCAAACAGCAGGCAGGTTTTTATCAGGATGCAAAGCCACTGCTGTGAAGAGCTGCATTTGAGATACCTTGGCTCTACATAAAGCAGAGCACCTCATCTTATTTTATGCCTTAAAGCATGACTTTAGATAAGTATAAAGCAAAGCAGAACTCTGTAATCTTAATTCACCTTCTGGCTCATCAGTATTATTATTGGCTGCACTGTGCCTTAAGAAACCATTGCCATTTTTCCTCTGGTGTAGCATCCATTGCTCTAAGAGGGCAGGGACCCACAAAGTCACACAAAGAGTTATGAACGACTGGTTTTAGAAAGAGTATAGGGCTTTAAAAATAACAAATAGTAAGACTAAAGATCATTTAGCATCATTGAAGAATACATATTACAAATATGATGACCTTTGACATACTGTACCTGGTGTGAGAGAGGTATTGGCTGCCTCCCCATCTGCTGTAACCTTCAAAAAAATCTAGATATACAATTATTTTAATCATTAGTGTATCAAAATATATATTAAAAACACACAGCAGCTGAGAAACAATAACTATAAAATGGCAGCTAGAAGATTAAAATATTGTCCAACCTCCTCCAGTGAGGTGTCAGATATTCCAAAGCTACTAAGGCCCATGTCACCCAATGTTTCCTCCAGTTCTCGGAACAGACTGGCATAAGCACGATGTTTAAAACCTTTATTTGGCAGCAGGTAGGTCATCTCCTGACCGATCATTTCAATTAGCTTTGCCTCGGGTACATGGTGATGAATCAGAGTAGTGATGCTCTCCACGTTTCCTGTGCAGAGATGAAAAAAATGATTCATTAAACTACAGAGGCTGTTACATTACTTACTATATGAAGGCTTTAGTAGACTGACCATCCAGAACTCTCTCGGGCTGTATTGTCTGACTCTCCTCTTTATATTTGGTGCAGGTGGAACATGTGCAGGAACACTGAGATGCACAGTCACACTCATTCTGAAAAACACAGTTAAAGGACTCATAAAGACCATAGCTGAAGGTCTGTTAATGTGCACAGATGAAGCATTGTTTAGAAAAGCTTTTGCATACATTTAATATAAATTACATAATTAAATTATATTTAAATTAATTTGGTTACTTACGAGTCTAAAACCAGTATGATATTTGTCTAATTTCTGTAACATATATATATATATATATATATATATCTGTGTAATTTTCTGGTTCCTACAAAGAGCCTGGGATGCTTATTCTGTGAGCATTTTTTGCTCATACTACACCAAGCAACATGATTAGTTTGAATTAGTTTTAATAACAACATGGTCTCAGAAGTCTCACCTCTTTTTTGCGCTGGTCTTTCATGCGACGGACCAGTGTGAGGTAGAAACCCACTCCAAAGCAGTTCTTCAGGAAGAGAGGAGAGCCACAGCAGTGCAGTTTACCTTGAGAGATGATAGCAATTCTGTCACTCAGCAGGTCTGCCTCATCCATGTGATGTGTGGACAGTATTACTGTGCGTCCTGGGGAAAAAATGAGAAAACGATTGAGGGAAGTTCATTAGTTTTGTATCTTAGGACAGAAAAGTATCACACACACTTTGCATAGTCTATAGCACTCTCTTGATGTTTTATTTCCCCCATATGAGATATGTTTCAATTTCATCCCTTAGCTTAACCCAGATCACCTCTCTAAATGTATATTTTTGAATTACAATATATTTTGTGTATTTTTGTACAGTCTGTATTTATCGTACTACATGTGTCTATTTCAAGAGCACTTGTAGTATAAAAAGTCAGCAACGTTCTCTTTGACCAGAAGGTGGCGGTACCTGTACGGTACTTGAGGAGCAGGTCCCAGATGGAGCGTCTCGAGTAGGGGTCCACTCCTGAAGTTGGCTCATCCAAGATCACCACCTTAGAACCGCCAACAAAGGCCATAGCCACTGACAGTTTCCTCTGCATACCCCCTAAACAGAGAGAATTCAAGCTCAAATATACCACATTATATTTGTTCTGAACATTCCTGTTGATAAACTTATCTACAATTAGCCAAAACAGTTTTTCTAGTCTTGCAGTCACATCACGCTAGCAAAGTATAGTTTGCTGGACCATTTGGGGAGACTAAAAGACTATCTTAAACTCACCAAGACCAGCAAACGACAAATAAACCTTTAGGTGATAATGATCGTCATTTTAGCATTTTATCGTTTACCTTATGAGAAGTTCAATTTTATCCCTTACCTTAACCCAGACCAAACTTTTAATAAGACACTTGAATCTAAATACATGATCCTCTCACGTTCACATTCAGACCCACCAGAGAGGTTCTGAGCCTCTTCATCTCTTTTATGAGGCAATCCCAGGTCCATCAGCATGTCCTCGACCTCCCGCTCTGCTTCCTTGCGGCTACGACCTTTCATCATAGAGTAGAAGAGAATATGCTCCTCTACTGTCAGACTGAGGCAGGTGGTGGATCCAGTTCATTAGAGTAAAATAAAACATACATATTTGATCAATTGTGCATAATGCATCATACTACAGTATGTCCACTTCTATAAAAAATGACTCACTGGTTAAAGAGGATGTTGTACTGGGGACACATGCCCAAAGATTGTCTTATGGCATCCATTTCTGTGCGAATGTCTCTGGCATATATGTAAGCCGTTCCAGAGGTCGGCGGGAACAATCCAGTTAGTATGGATCTAATGTGATATATGTCAGAATTGTATTTATTATAAAACAGAATAAAGCGATTTGTTTACATATTATTAACAACGATAGAAAACAGAAGGACGCACAGTGTGGTGGTCTTCCCTGCCCCATTGTGACCCAGGAAAGAAGTGATCTGGCCCTCATAGAAGTTTATGTTGAGACAGTCCACCGCAGGCCTTGTGGACCTAGAATACACTTTTACCAAATCCTGTACTGATACTCCTGTTAACAGCCCGTCTGGCTCTGACTCAAAGAATGGATTCCCTGTGGGAAGAGCAATACATTTCAAGGTTGTGTTAAATTTAGTTGTGCTAAATTATTTCCTGATACATAATACATTTTTCTAATTATACATATTGATCTAAACTAATTTAAATACTTAAAGAGATAAAGAGCCTCATTTTACCATTCCTCTTTTAGTTGTAGTGGTATTCTTACCAGTCTGCACAGGCTGCGTCTCCTCCTGCTCAATCTGTCCCTCCTCCTGCATCTTCAGCTGCTCCTCACGCTCTTTCTCCTTCTCCAGCCTCTCTCGTTTCTCCCTGTGTTTGCATTGCTTGTTGCGGGAGCCGTTGCACTCTTTTGGCTCCGGTGAACTTCCAACAAGCTCCATGTTCTCCTGCTTCTCCATGTTATCTACCAGAGGTTCCTCAGGCCCTACAGAGAAGCAAAGGTGTGTTTACAAAATACATGTAATGTATCTGGATCCTGTAATAAAGACCTTAAAATAAATCCAGATTTAGGGCCTCAATAATAAAAATCCAAGCCAACCTGGTTCAGGTTTTTCAGATGTTGGGGGTATCAGCTTCAGCCAGTATGAGGGCTGCAGAGGGAAGTAAAATGGCCGACCAATGCCATACTGCCCTGAAAACCCAATGAACAATAAATAATCTTACTCTTGTCCATTTTAAACCATGTTCTTTATTAGTTTATTAGCATTCAAAACGTATTTTACATTCATCCTTTTTTTACCCTCATGTTATTTCAAACCTGTATGACTCTTTTGTGCAGCAGACAAAAGACATTTAAAAAAATGTTCTCTGTCTTTGACTTCCATTGTATGGACACAAAACCACTGAGACATCTCTCATATCTTCTTTTGTGTTCCACTTAAGAAAGAAAGTCATTTTGAATGACATGAGGGTGAATGACAATGACAGATTTTTCTTTTTGGGTGAACTCTCCCAAAACACAATTAAAATAAAAGAACCTAACCTGGAAAGACATTGTCGAGATACCAAGCCAGAACTGCGTAGAGAACTGCATCTAACAGCATCATGCGTATAGAGGTGAAGAATGAGTACTCATCGCCTTCGAGTGGGCTTGCACGAATATTGTCCCACTGCAGACCCAGGCCTTGCTCCTCATATCGCGAGAGATACTCTGTGCCGAAGCCAAAAGCCACCGGAGACAGGAAGCTCTGGAAGACAGTGGAGACAGTAGAAGTCATTTTGCAAATGCATTGATTAAAGGTTTCTGTGTTAGCTTTCATATTAACATTTGAGTAGTGAAGGTGATTTCAAAAACCAAAAACGTGTAACTCACCACGACTAACTTCATGTCTTTGGTAATGCGGTCCTGCCAGGCGAAGCAGAAAATGTGAGGGAGGTAGAGAGTAAAGTAGATGATGCCGCTGCAAGCCGCAGCCAGGTTGGCTTTGTTGAAGAACACGCTCATGAGGAAACATTGCATGATTGTGGCCACGGTGAATGTGAGGAGGAACAGGAAGAGGATGATGGGATTGCTGTAATTGAGCACTTTTCCAACCTGAGGACAGATGTTAAAAAAAGCCATGACACACACTTGTAATCTGCACCATGTGAGTGTGATAAACATAGTAATGTTACAGTAAAGACAGTGAAAGACATTTTCTGTGTAGTAGCAACACACACCCAGCAGATGTCAGAATAAAACAATCCTGAGAAAGCATAATGAACACAGTTCCAGTGATGAATGTACATGCTTGTAGAAGGTCATCACATTTCTTCCTCACCATGATAATTCCAGTCAGCAGAACAGTACTGGAAGCCATCATGAGAAAACTGTCAATGAACCAGGTGTACCAGATGACTCCATTAGAGACGCCCATGGCCTTCATAGTCTCCTTCAGCCTCGTCTCCTTTTCCAGCACAATGCTCTTCACCACCATGGACACAGAGTAGATCCAGGCCAGCACCATGAAGATGGGGAAACAGCGGTTTAGGGTGAGCATAAACCTTAAACGAAGACAAAACAAATTCAGAATCTGGAATTATATGGGCTCATACTGTTTTTTAAGGATGGCTTTAGCAGGTGAAGTTATATAAACAGAGGTGATCTTAGCCTAGCCCTTATTTGCCATATAGTTTCATTCATCACTTACATGTCATCCACATAGCAGGGGTAGGGCATCTGCTGCAGGTAAACACCCAAAGGCCAGTCATGACCTGTCTGTAACTTGAGGATACCATGTTCAATCATGTCCTGCAGGTAGGCAAAACCTCCCCAGATGTAGCGAAGGTCCTCCACAGGGTCTGCCCGGGGGCCAGGGGTCCCAGTACCTGAGAGAGTAAGATATAATAATAATATAATATAATAATAAAATTTAGATCAGAAAGGAGTTGCTGTTATTTAATATTTGTATTAATTAAGGTAAGTTTGGTTATATTGATGATGCTATGGAGTTTACCCACTAAATACATATTTAAAATGACAGTTTATTAAGAAAATATAAAATAGTATGTTCAGAAAAAAGTTTAGCAATCAATATTTTGTTAGAATTTTGGTATTTTATTGTTGTTATTTTAATATTTCGTTATAAAGTTTTAATATTTTGTTATCTAGCTATATAATATAATTCATACATTTCTAAGTGTGTTTTACATAAGTGTCCAAATATCATATACTTTATTCACTCTCCTTGTTTAAATATTAATAGTATTACACTTATGTGATATAAATTGAAATTAAATTCATGCATCAAATTAATTACAATAGAAGTGCAAAAAAAAACATAAATCACAATTTGTAATTCAATTCACACTGTTTGTTTGTGCTGGCTGTGCTTTCATTATGCCGACATAATGACAACACAATGAACCCACAGGCCCACAGTGTCATTCAATCTCAGACTATTTATCTCAGATCGGGACGGCTACACAGAGATGTGACCAGGGTTACACCTGCAGGCATGTTTTGTGTTCCACACAGTGGAAATGAGTGGTGTCACTTTTCACAGAAGTAAAGCACATGCGTTTCTCTCATATGACACAAAAACAGTAGTGTTTTGGGTCACAGCACCTTTACAAGCAATTAAGAGAAGATCTTTTATTCTTACCTTATACAATCAACTGTAATATAAATCTGTATCTAAACATGTGTTGAGATGAAAGCCTAAAGCTAATGTTTCTAAACTGTTCCTCGACTCTATAGAGAAGAAATCTGATAAAAACACTAAATTATAATTTATTGTTTTTTTTACCTTCGTTGGAGCTATAAAATCTCATTATTATGCTTTACCATGATTGGGCAAGGGTGTCTGATTGGTATGTAGGTTCTTTCAACTGTCTTTTAACCTTCAATGTTCTCTATTAAACCTCTTTTGTTTCTCTAAAATATTCAAATATTCCAGACTTCAGAGGTCAGGTAAACAATAGCACAGCCAATCACAACAAAAAGTTACTTAGATGCGTTGATTTACCTGTCTTTGATTTTGTTGGTACGTTCCACTGCATCAATGTCCATTCGGATCTTAAACTTGACGTGACGCGGCAGGTCTGTGGTCCAGGGGTACATGTCCATGAAGACAAGGCCCGCCCAGAACTTATTCTCCTCCAGCAGATGGAGAGCTTGATGGGTCATCAGGTTCTCATCCATGTGACCCACAAACTTATCCAGGCTTATACACTGATGGGATAAAGGAAAAAGGAGACAAGATATAAGTTGCGGAGCAGCATAAAGTTGTTTTGTTATGTCCCAATGCTTGAATTGATTTACCACTTTAAATCAAAACAGTGAAACAGTGATGCTTGCCTCAGCAAGCACCCATTAGTATGTGCATTTCATACAGTAGGCCTCTCATTCTCAAAGCTCTCCATGGGAAAATCACAGAGCCTGTGTTGGCTCTTTACTAGAAATCTTCTATACAATAGCTGTGTGAACATGCCACCAGACTACAGCCGAGAGGCCTCCAGCTCCATACGCACCATATCTAATAGAGTCATTCACAGTACTGTGCAATGCCACCAGAGGTCCTGAATACACAAACGAATGGAAATGGACCCCAATGGTACCCCCTGCAGAACTCATATGTTCCCTGGGGTAGTACACTTGTTCTCCAGGAGCACAAAAATCAGAAACTTTGAAGATCATTACAATAAAAAATAAGAGAAATCTTAACCACAAGAAATTCTTCATGAGAGCTGAAGTTAATAGCGAAAGCTTTAGCTAATAGGCTAAACGGTTTGTTTGTAAAGCACGAAGCCTCGCCGCTCTGAACTAGACAAAGGGAGGCTGAGCGGCTCTATGATAGCCCTCTCCCACCTTTACCATTCCACTCTAATCAATTTGCGGGAAGAGGCCTCCGGCTTACAGAAGAGCCGGGGAGGTGAGGTAACAGCGAGCATAACAGAGAGAAGCTGAGTAATTTGCCCCTATCGTTCATCAGTACAGTCCCCCGTCCGCAAAAACAACACAACTCTGGCAAAGGGTGGCTCTCCCACCCACTCCCCTCTTAATCACACCATACAAAAGAGGGGCCTGCATGCTGTTGACAGCTTGCTTGTTCCTCTCCCTTTCACCCATCCGGCCCGGTGGGCTCTGTATAGTCGTGCTAAGTGGTCTTTCTCGTGGTGATGTGCTGAGAGCAATCAGCACTCTGCAGAATGAAGGCTGTAGTGCTCAGAGCTAAAGAGTCTCTTTCTGTGGCCTGAGGAGCAGATCACCGCTGGTTTGAGGAGATACTTTTCACAGGGTGTCTGTAGAACTGAGCTGAAAGAACTGTAGCCGGACAGTTCAGATGAAGTTATACAGCTTAAAATCCTCCCAGATCTGAACTGAGATTGAAATTTGTCACCCAACACAAAGATTTAAAATGATAATTTGCAGATCACATATTTGTAGATCATTTTCAATTAATATTTAAAATAATTTTAAATGAACAATTTAAATGAATAATAATTTAATATTAATTTAATAATTGGTTTCGTAGTTTTTAATTGATCATTAACCGTCACCGTTCCACAGATGAAACACTTTCACTATTCACTTTAATATTTCATAGTTGAATAATCTAATGACAAAGTATATACTAATGGAAAGACTAAGATTCAAGAATAAATATTTGACACATTTTCATACAATTAAACAAAAAAAATTTAAAATGTTAATGCTAACGTTATTTATAAAAATACCTCAAATGTAAAAAATTAAGAAACATTATAAAATGTTTAAAAAAATTTAGCACATTTTCATGTGTATGCTCAATTTGTGCAGTGACAATAATCAGGTAAATTTAGTATTTTCAAGGAAATCCTGGCAATTCGAATTATATCCACTTATGTTGCATTAAGAAATGGTACTTATGGGCTTTATTTCTGAATCTACATATCTAAAAGTGCTGTATGCTATAACGCTATGGAAACACGAATGGCAATTCAAAGATAAAGAGAAATAAACATGATTTTTTGTGATAAAATCTCTATCTCACCTCACTGTACTGGTTAAACATTCGAATGGTGTCATCAATAAGCCTGAAGACATTTCTCCAGTCAAAGTTATACATGTTTATATATCTGTGCTCCTCTGGCCCATTGTGCAGGAAATTTAGGATGTCTTGTGTCGTGAATTCTGTGTCTTTAAGACGCCTGTCCAGGAAGTCCATCACTGTGGGATTTCTGAGTGTGTCCTACAGTGAGGAGGAGAAAGAGGATGTGCATTTTGGTTTCACATTTTGGTGAATTGGAAGAATGTACACAGAAGGCATACAGTCGTGTACTACATGACCACAAGTATGTAAATATTTGAAAATGAAAATTGTTTTACTCATTCTTAAATTATTTACTCATTCTAATATTATTACAATCCTGTATGACTTTCATCTGCACAGCACACAAAAGAAGATATTTTGAAGAACGTTGGTAACCAAACTACATTGGCCCCCATTTACTTCAATTGTATGGACACAAAACCACAGAGAAATTTCTTAAAATATCTTCTTTTGTGTTCCTCAGAAGACAAAAATCATACAACTTTTGAAAGACATGAGGGTGAATAAATAATGACAGTATTTTTATTATTGGG
Organism: Beaufortia kweichowensis; assembly: GCA_019155185.1. Classification (NCBI taxonomy): domain Eukaryota; kingdom Metazoa; phylum Chordata; class Actinopteri; order Cypriniformes; family Gastromyzontidae; genus Beaufortia; species Beaufortia kweichowensis. The sequence continues at coordinate 12,513,791 of CM032797.1, forward strand.
TAAACTATTCTTGGGCGTGGTGTTTGTTGCCATTCCATACAATATGTTAGAAATCCTATAGTACACAATTGTATAATCCTGTAACTAAAGCTTAATCTGTCATAGACTGTTCACAAAATAATTTCGAACTGTAATTGTTTCACAGATAAATTACATATAATGTATGGATATATAAAGCCATGGGGATCACAAGGTAACTGAAAGACAACAATAGGCTTGATGTATTTAGGAGATGTGATGTCATGTGAAGTGACAAAGAGAGACAGGAGGTGTGTATAAGACATAAAGAAACTAACCCGTATCATGTTCATCTGGACGCTGTTCTGAAAGAACTCCCAAAATTGGGGTCCAACTTCTTCCCATGCCTTCCCCATCTTCAGCAACCTTTCCAGCTCTTCAAAAGTAGTGTTGGCCTAAAGGACACACAATGTGTTCTTGAATGTGAAATCTTACATGTTAAATTTGTTGAATATGAGCCGAAGCTAAAAGGACCTGCAACAATTTGCTTTTTTTTTCAAAAAGGGACCCAGAACAACAGAGCTACAGTACAAGACTTTACAGTAAAGTCCCATTTGTTAACGCAATATATTTTCATAAAAAATGAATCAGTGTCTGGTCATATGTAATTTTGTTATGAAGATAAAGGTTAGAATTGTGTTTTTTGGTAGTTTTTCAGCATGTCATAAGTATATATTAGCATTATTAAGATTATTATCTGATAGAGCCTTCGGACCCAGATGCTGTGGTGTGTGACGTCAAACGTAACAAGTGGATTGCAGTACACAGATGATTTATTTTACATTTAAAATAATTTAATACATCAAAAAATGTCATAATGTTATGGGTCACAGCAATAATCTAGCATGTCTTTGTATGAGTCATTTCCTCACAAATGGAATGGCCCCACATGGACTGGCTTTATTATTACATTAAGTAAGGTTACAGGGATAGTGTGTGTGTGTTTAAGTGGGGGGATATTTATTCTTACACTCTTTAATATCTTTCTGACAGCAGGGGAGTCTGGGGTGTACAAGATCTTTCCCATCAGCAGAGGTTTTACTGAATTCCACACGATTTTCGTAACAGGGTTTGACTCCAGGTTCTGTATCAGTGCATTACAGAATGGAGCTGTGGGTGACAGAGTTTGGTCATGGCCACAAAATATTTTCACATTTCCACAACGTAATATGTTGGTGCCAAAAATGTAATTGTCCCTTCCTGGTCACAGTAATAACAACATTAATGAGTATAAAAACAATTAAACAAAATGTGGTAGCATGGCACCACCGCATATATTAAAAATAAAAAGGAAACTATACATAATATCTCAGAAGAGATGGAATGGAAGCGCTCTTACTTGCAGTCTTGTCATAGATGTAACTGTCATGACCTTTGGAACTGTTGATGCCTAAGAAAGCTTTGTAGTTGTTATCCTCATACCAGTTAAAGGAGAAGACCCGAGTGCCGTCACCCTCAGGGTAACCACAGAACAGATCTGACACAGTGGACATGAGCTGGCTGAAGGTAGACGGGCCTCCTGGCTGAAAAATGGAGGATATCACCTGCATCAAGTCTTTGGAGCTTTGCCTTTCTGCAAGCTGATGAGAAAAAAGATTTTAGTAAATGTTTTTGTATGACGTAAGACATTGTATATGGTGCAATCCATGTCACTTAATAATTTTAAATTTCATGGTACATATGGCTTTGGAAGACTTCTATGAGTTCATATCTATACACTACAATACACAAAACACTCACAATGTAATCTAGCAAGTTTACTATACCGTATTTTGTTGCAGGAAAACAATGCATAACAATAAACAAACATATTATAAAACCTCAATTTAAAACTTAATTCACTGTATATACTGTATGCAATACTGTGTAAATTTTCCTCTCCTCCAATAAATGTGCCTCTGGTTGTGACATATCTACTGCTGTGTACAGTATTGAAGAGTGAGGTCATATTTCCAGCATACTGTTTCTCAAAAGAGTGCTTAATGACAAAAACAATATCATAAAAAAGGGTATTTAAAAACATATTCTCCGCTGATGTTATCTTTAATGTTAACACTGGCCTGAGGGAAATTAATCACAAAGAATTCCTGGGAGGTGCAGATATCCTCTCACAGATGAAGAGATTTTTCCAGATGTTACACTTGTATTCATCTCCAGACTGAACCTACAATGGCAAGCAATCACTGTTCTGTGTCAAAATATAGAGGCCAGCAGGCTATCACAGTGAACGTGAGATCCAGCACATTTCAATGGGTCATGAACTCTAATGTACACCAAGATAACCAGAACATGCAAAAGCAGGTCAAGATAGCTAAGAGAAAACATTTAGATGTCCATAGAGGCTTTATTTGTGAAGAATGACCTATTGCTCAACCACGGCTAAACTAATACTTTTCCTCCCGACTTCCCCTTCTGATACACTTTTGTCGTACACGTACAGCCCTACACACTCAGGGGAGATGGATGTAGTGATGGCTGATAGCATTAGTTGGCCAGGCTTTCTGTCACCCAAGCAAAAGGGAAAGAAATGTGCTCCACCTATAGGATGTGACCTCACTGGAATGTCCTTTCGACAAAATGCGTGTTCATATAATGCGAGTTAGTCATATAAGCACTTTTTACATCACTAACATACAATTTTGTTAACTTTTATTTAATCTCATTTGTAAGATAATAATGTGATGTGAGAAAAATGACCCACACAAGGCCATAACACACACTTTCCCAGCATCACTTCTCGTGCTTAAGCCATAAGGAAAAAGGGAAGCGAAGAGCTTCCTGGATGCTAAAATAAGGCTGTAGAAAGAAGGAGAGGAACTGAACATTCTCAAGCAGTTTTACCTCCTGAAGCTTGTCAGACACTGCTGAAAGAACTCGACCCCAGAAGTGAAGATCTATCCCAGATGAGTGTCTATCCAACACCATGGGCAACTAAACAAGAAGTAAAAGATTTGAATTTATACCAAATTATTAATACTTACATTTATTATGCAGTATTTAACATTGCATACAAGGTATACAATTTATCAGCTTTGTGTGTTATCTATGATTTGAACCTATGACGTTGGCAAAGATCATGCTAAAAAATGTTTCAATAATTTAATAATAATTTGACTTTCCATTATATTACTGTTTAAAAGTTTAAGAATGCCCACTTTATAATGTCAATTATTGTCAAATATTAAATTAGAAAATGCCAAAGCATTATGGGGTTTTTTTTATCTTTATGACTTATAAGGACAAATAGCCTAATATAATGTTTTGGATATCTGTGCTTTAAAAAAAATCATCATTCATTATCATAATCTAACATTATTTATTCCATGATTATATAACTGCAACCATTGGTGCAAAAGTTGCTGTCTTCAGTAAAAAAGTTAGAAACTTCCATTTGAAATTCAACATCACATCATCATGAGAGAAAGCAAAACTATTAGCATGTACAGTTTCATCCACCAGAAAGTATATCCAGTTTAATCTGATTAGTAAATAAGGCCAAGTAGTGTGTCATTGTACTAAGACTACAGTACCATCTGCTTTAACTTAACCCAGAGTGAAGCAGGAGAGAGAGAGAGAGAGAGAGAGAGAGAGAGAGAGAGAGAGAGAGAGAGAGAGAGAGAGAGAGAGAGAGAGAGAGAGAGAGAGAGAGAGAGAGAGAGAGAGAGAGAGAGAGAGAGAGAGAGAGAGAGAGAGAGAGAGAGAGAGAGAGAGAGGTTAAAGCTACTTTTAATCATGTGTAAAGCAATGTTCTATATTTGGAGGTCAGTGCCGCTTTAGGTTATGATAAAGTATCCAATATTAGACTCACAAATGTACAGTGTGAAATCATAAGACCTCACTGTGCAGATTTATTTTATTAACCCAGGATAACTCAACTACAAATCAAAATAACAGAGAAAGTGTTCTGACTGACCAGCCGGAAGAGCTTAAAGAAGTCTATGTTGGCATAAAGCACATCCTCGATGTTCTGTAGCTTCTGCTGGGATAGGGCACACATGGCGTTCCGGACCCCGTACAGTCCTCTCCGGCTGGGGAAGATGAGGAATTGCTCCAGGAGAGTCTGGCTGCATGCGATTTCCTTTAGGGTCAGATCTGGGACTCCATATGCAAACTGTACACACAGGGGAAAGAGCCAAATCAGAATGTTTTTAAATATAAATCACATTATTCTTATTTGGGATATGTATATTGCAAGACTTTTTTAAAATCATTCTGTTAAACAATGCATTTGCTGACTCACCATACTGTTATCTTTTAGAATGTATTTATTGAGCAAGATCTTTGATGCCTTTTCTTTAAGCCATTGCTTGGCTTTACTATATAGCATCCTAAACAAGTGTTAATGTCTTATTCACAATGAAAACCCTTCTGTACTTTAAATCCCACAAGGCAATTCAGTCCGATGACAATATACAGATTTTTGCATAGATCACTGAAACTAGGGCTAAAGTATCTAGATTTTGTACAGTTGTGTTAAAGTAATTGTTCAAATGCAGGCAATCTGCGATGGTATACGATCAAAGCAGCCCACTTAAGAGCCTTCCATAGATGATTCTGCTGTGACATTTGAGCTGTGACTTATAAATCATACTGTGCGTAAGAGACCAACATGAAACAAAAGACTTACGTCACCAAGACAGTGAGATAAAACCTCAGGAAGGGGTTCTAGAGCCAGTGACTGCCAAGGAAATGGCACTAAATTTAGCTGTATCTTTGAGAACATCTAGAGGGTGCCCTTAGATTTGCTTTAATTGCATTTTTGCTGAAAGAATTAACAACCTACTGGTTAAATCAATCACAAATAATTCATAAAAACAAAAGTGGTTCAAGTGGTTTTGGTAAAGCAGAGTTATAGCAGCATTACTCCTGCTTACTTGCTCAACCCGCACTTCTGCATTTGTGAGATCATCCACCACAGCCTGTGAAAGTCCAGCATCCCTCAGAAGGAATGATGTCAAAACCTCATCATCCTTCAGAATGTGCTCAACCTTAAGTCCTTTACCTGATGATGGAGAGGAAGGGAAAAGAAAGTATCTTCATTTAGTGTATTTATTTATTAGTGTAAGTGACTAACTTGGGTGACTTAAGGGGGAGAGAGCAATCATTAAACTGATCAACTACTGTACATTTTTACATTTCCTGAATAGGGGTTTTATTGGTGCTTGCCACCACCAGGATGCTAGGATGTTGTGGGTGGTTGTCAGGATGTCGCTATGCATGGTATTTATGGAATTTTTCACCCATTTTATCATCTACCAGGTGGCACACCCAACAAATGATCCTTATTTGATTGTTTATGAACTATTTGGCTGATTTGAATTCAACTATTCACACAATTTCTTTACATTCTGCAGATTTAAGAGGAATCACAGGCAATATTTTTCCTCAACATGTTAACATTTAATGGTTTTACCTTATAACTGTCACTGCACATATTGATCATATGCATGGTCAAATGCGCTCAATTACACATTTGATTAACAATTTTTTTTTTTTTTTTTTATTATAATTTATAAATGTTTAAATCTTTTTTTTAGGTTTTTAAAAAAAACATTAACAATTATTTTTTATCAAATTTTTTAGTTTATGTTTATTGTTGAGAAAATATGTCTAATATATTAACTTTCCATCAATATATAGTTTGTTAGGATTAGCTTAGAATTCAACTATGAAATATTAAAGTGAACAGTGAAATAATACAAGTGTTCCACCTGTGAAACGGTAACAGTTAACAGGTTAAATGTGTAGGATCTGGTTTCTTACAAACCATATGTTATGTTTTAAAAGACATGAAAATGTAGAAATACAAATATTTACCTTAGTGCCCCCCACCCAAACACGTCTTTTGTATGACCTATATACACACGAAATGAAAAGACTGCATACCAGACCTTCTTAAATAAAGCGATTGCAGGAGTCTGCTGAGCAGCGTGTATAAGAACCTTGACACGCATTCAATGTGAGGACGACAAAGTGGCTTAATGAAACACTTCAACACTGAATTCCTTTCTGACAAGCTGTGTTGCTCAACAGCAAATACTCTGTGCTGAAAGGTCACAACATGGAAGTCATGTGTACGGAGTGATGACATGAGCTGTTATCTGCAGGTCTGTCACTGGTATAAATGATACACAACTAAATATTACAATGAAATGAAACTTCCTCGTTGGTCTTGAAACAACATTTGTATGAATCAATCCCATTTTGAGATTTGGTTCATGGCTGAGGTTAAAGGGAAATACGATGATAATTATGTCAAACTTCTTCTGTTCTGCAATGTGCCAAACTATTGCTTTTACTAATAGGAATAAACCAGTTCTTACCAACCTATCATCTTACTCAGATTTTTATGGTTGAGATGAGGTTATAATCATGTTAGACAGGAATGTTGATCCAGTACCAACAAAATGCTGATCAAGGAAATCCCATCACATTTGGTGAAATAACAGTCACCAGACATTTTCCAAAAAATAAAAACACCTTACATAATATAAAAGTACCTTATCTAAATATAAAAGTTCATCACAGATATTGAGAGAGACTTTGTATCACACTATGGGAGTCAGTCATCAGTCCATTAGAAGGAGCAGGAAAAGGAAACAGGTATGAGGGGAGTGGAAGTACACAAGAGGAAATGTCCACTCTCTCCATCCATCATTCAGATCCATTAAAGCGGTCCCATCCAGTTACTCTGAGGGAAGGGTTAGTGGGTCAGAGAACAGAACGCACCCCTGCCCTACATACCTGCCACACGTTCAGGATTGGTACGCAACGTCTCCATGAAGTTGCTCATGATTGAGACTTCTTGCCATAGACGACCAAGCTGATGAAACTCAGTGTCATTGAACAGGAGCTCCTGAGAGTCTGCGTAGAACCGTGCTAGTCTGAAAAGACAGATACTGTAAAAACTTGTGAAGTGCTTAGAACTAAGACTAAAATCAAATAACAATCCAAACTGTCCGTTATTGAGTTTGTTTGACCTCTGCAAAACCATTAACTAGGTAAACATTTTTCTTCATTGTAATGTCAGAGTTGTATCCTCTAGACGCCTATGATTTTGATGATGTGCAACATTTTCTGCATTTCTGAATACTTCCTGACTGAGTATGGCACTGGGGTGTGCCTGACTCACATAGAGTTGTGGTAGTTTGAAACAACCCCGGGCATCTCTCCTCGAGTTTGGTTGCGAAAACAAGGGTTATTAGCATTGCAGAAAATCCCTTGGATCCAAGGAAGGATTCCTGTAGAAGGCATAGCCTTGCTGGGAAAATGACCTGCATTTATGGAAAAGATGAGAAAGTTCTTAGAAACCACAGACAGATCTTAATTTAAAACTCATGGAATGACAGAGAACAGAAAGATTTGATGAACACATCTCAACATTTTCATTTAAGGCTGATCTGTTACTGTATCTTCTTAAGCAGCGGTGTCAACAGTTTATCCAACATTTAACGTTAAGTTTCTAAAGACACTCTAAAAGCCAGTTAAATTATATTAAGCAATATCACACAAGCAAGAGTTATTATACTGAACATCAGCATTTCTGTGATTCACTGAGGGTTCCTACATGATGATTCTTAATACAGCATGACTCAAAGTGTGATTGTTTTTTTGCCGCAGTTTAAAAAAAGCTATTATTGAATAACTGGTTGTTTGGAGAGAAGGCCAGCAATCTATTTTCATCTAAAAACTAAATAATTTGTTTACAATCTTAGAATTTTGGGATACAAAGAATACAGTTATATAAAACATCAGCACTCTAAAGACTGCTTTGTCTGGACTGGAAATGCTTTATTCAAAAAATGTCAAATTAATTTAAGAAAGCAAATTCTTACATTCATGTTGGCGATACAGAGGATTAGCTCTTCGTAGCCACACTAGTCCAATGAATAAAATGACAGGCCACAGAATCTCTACCAGAAAGCGAATCTGTGCAAATATGACAAATAAAGAACACATTTAGAAACACAGATTCAGTATATAAAAAGTCAGTTATAAGTGTTGTGTTATATATCAGCAATGGATTCTCTATTTAGAAAAGAAACTAAGAACATTTTATAGCAAAGCAAACAGGCCTACTTCTAGAGTTTCTAAAGACTATATCTGGTTTTGCGTGCCATGTCACTCTGTAATGCCTGTGCTTAAATTAAATTTCTGTGGTTTGTGCCACGTGATATAAACAGTGCACCCAAAATAGATGCTGTGTTGAGGCTTTGGAAAGTACAAGCCATGATGATTGTTTTTTATTTCAGTGATTCGGTTAATTGTACCTTTTGTCTCTTGCGGAGTGTCCAGTTTTTCCAGAGGAGCAGACGGATCTGGCTGCTTGTGTTCATCGCTCCAGAACTTGAACCTGACAAAACATACATGCAACACTCACAGCCACATACCGTTAAAGGTAAAACCTTGTATGTTAACCATCAAAACTCCATAGATAAATCTAATAGAACAAAAAAAAAAAAGACAACTTCAAATGTAATATAGACACCGAGTTAGTCAAGTACAATTAAGTCATGCATGTTTAAAGGAAAATTTGGGCCTGGCACTAAACCACTGAACTATTTTGAGTCTATTTGAGAGACAAAAAGCTCAAAGGTACAGATGAGAGCTGTTATTATGTGTCTGTAAGGCATCTAATTTTCCGCAGTAATCTTTTTACACAATCACTAATTAAAGCCCTTTGAATTTAGGTTCAGATACAAATGTCTAATCATACAAAATCAAAGACAGATACACATACTGTAAACAGCATACCATGTGTACAGAGTGTCCATTATAGTTAAATGCAATAAATCTGTAGTATAATGAAACAAAAACATGATCATTTATTTACATTCAATATTGAGCTATTTTTTAAAATAAATAGTAATACAACTCTGCTTCTAAAGTTTACTGCGATAATTTGAGAGATGTATCAACATATATTCTGTTTATACAGAAATGAGTTCTTGCTGTCAGAAACAAAGCTGAATTTATGTCACAACTTAAACAGAATAGTATTAGTGGCCAACTTACCTCAATTCTAAAAAGGTCTGAATCCCTCAACATTTACATGAAAACGTAAATTATAACAGTCCATGATATTAATGGTAACACAACAAGCAAACTTGCTGCTCCAGACTAACCCAAGCGATTGGACTAATCTGATTGCATTAATCTGCAGGGTTTACATAAGCCCTTCATTTTAAAGCACTATTACTGACCTTCTTATTAATGTGTGGGACTGGCGTTGTGCGATACTGACAGCATGTTACATTATGTTTACACTTACATTCAGAGTTTGTGTGAGTCTTTCATTTTACATTTGTACATCTATGTACAGAATGAGTCAGAGCTAAGGAGTTCAGTGCTGAGGCTCAGGTGACGTGACTAATAAGGGATGAGCAGAGACAGTCTGTCACAGAAGCAAACACATACACAGGGAGTGAGAACAAGCTAGAACAGCATCTACAACAGGAACGCAAAGAAAAAACAATGTAGCCTTGCCCTGAAGTAAAGCAGTATGATATTACATCGGCCTACACTTTACCTACAAGTATAGAACACGCTCACCTGAGTCATAATCATGGTATTTAAATTCACCTATTATAATCTGTGACACTTGCTATAAACTGGCACCACTATTATTATTGCTTACACTGCTGTACACTAAGTGTTAAAGTAGCACAGTGTAAATCTGTCACCACTTTTGTCACAAACAAAAGTGTCAGACTTCAATCCAGGATATCATGTTTGTAGTTTATCAACTTTAAAATGTGAATTGATGGGGAGAAAACAACAACAGAAAAAAATAGGCTGACAAAAATATCACTAGTTTTAACTAAATATTTAATTTGCAAACATGTTGCATGTCTTCAGGGATTGTTTGTATAGTCGGATGTGTATGGCAGCTGGTGTACAAAATGTAAACAAATGGTATAACTCAGAAATAAAAGAGAAACAGGTGCACTTGCTCCACCTAAAACATGCATGAGCAGCACAGTGTTTCCAGGAATCAAACTAAACAACCTGTATGACATCAGCAGTGGCGTAGCAATAAAGGTATGTTAAAAATTCAGGTCAAATATCACTTAGCAAATACATTACAATAAGCATGATGACATGAAATTACAGACAACATTATACACATTCCATTTCTGTTTATACACAGGATATTTCACATGTAACGTATTTTTTTTTAATAACTCATGAATATAACTGGCTATATACTGATATAGCAGTGTCTCTTGAAAACATCTGAATGGTATAAAATAAATTGTTATCACAGTGAAAGAGATCATGATGACATGATAAATGTAGACACATGTGGCATAAAGGTATGGACACAATAAACCCCGAAAATAACATAAGAGAATGCTCACTTATGAACAAGTGAATGTCACAAATGTTTTGGACCTCTGCTGCTTTTTCTGGCTCGAACAGTAGCTTGACAGGACAATAATGAGAAAGAGAAGTTTTGCATGCATCTCATCTCTCTCTTAATATTCTGCCCTTTCTCAAAGGGATATAAAACAGTTAAATATATACAGTATGGCACAACAAAGACAGTTTACATACAAATACATACTGTACACTTAAAATAAGTATTTATTTACCAAAAATGTAAATTCTTTCATCATTTACTCACTCTCATGTCATTTCAAACCTGTATGACTTTCTTTCTTCTACACAACACAAAAGAAGATATTTTGAACAATGTTGGTAACCAAACAACTTTGGCCCCCATTGACTTGAACTGTGTGGATACAAAACCACATTTGAAAGAAAGTGTCATTTACACGCTTTGAATGACATGAGGGTGTATATATGGTAACAGAATTATTTAGGTGAGCTCTCCCTTTAATGGGTGTAACACAAAGGAATATTGTACCAATCATGACAAAAAGTGACCTATAGGTCAAACCCAAAAGAGGGAACACCTGTGGCACACGATCAAACAAAATGAGCCTCTCTATGCTCCACCTCCTGCATGCGAAGGCTGCGTCTCTGGTATAGGGGCTTGGTCTCTGTAGGGCTGAGCTCTTCTGCGCTGGAGCTTGGAGACTGAGGAGGAGAGAGCGTGGTGGGGCTTAATGAGTCATTCTCTGACAGTCCTTCCTCCGCTCCCATCTCGACTGATACAGCACCTACTGGCAGTGTGATTGTTGTAACAGTCGGCATGGCCATTGTTGTAGATGTAGCCATTAATGTTGTGGGTGTGGTTGGGGGCGTGGCCACTGTTGTGGCGATAGTTGCGACAGTTGCGGTGACCGCTGTTGTTACTATGGTAATTGCTGTTGTGTATATAGCTCCTGCAGTAGTAGTTGGTGAAGCTAAATCCGTTTTCGTCACAGAGTCAAATGACTTGAATTGACTTCCTGACGGAGGTTTATAAAAAGTTCCAGGAGGGGGTTTTAATGTCCGTGGTGCTCTGAAGGATAATGGACCCGTGCTGGACTGGCCAGTACCAGTTACATAAGAGCTACTTTGGGGTATCACACTGGGGCTGCCCGCTGTTCCTGAAACAGTCTCAGACAACCCTGCTGATTTTCCTTTATCAGTCACATCAGAGGATGAAAGGTTGGCGACAATCATTGCAGTTCTTGGCGTCACATCGTAATGCCTGTACTGTTTGTCCCAGGTCCTTCTCAGCGTCTGAGTGTCTATAAAAGGGTTTCTGTAGAAGCTGGCGAGTCGTGGTGTTGAAGGCTTTTCTGGCTCTGTAGTTTCCTGAATGGCATCGGGGGAACGATCTCGCTCTGCAGTGTTGCGGTTGTTACGCTCATTAAGCAGTCGATCAACGGGCATGCTGATGGGTCGAGACACCTGCTTGGTCTTCTGGGGACGCATCTGCACCACTCGACTGCTGCCGCCGGGCCGGCTAAAGACAGGTGTGGTCTTTTGAGCCTCCATGGGATTTGAGAAAACCCCGTTGACATCTGAACCCACACCTGCTGGAGATAAATACTCTTAAACCTACATTTTACAAACTCTATGTTCTCGAAAGCGTCTTGCTTGTTTCCAAGCTTATCATTGTATACTGTTATTATTACAATTCTGTGAAACCAGTTTTGCTCAAGCACTAACAAGGAGGCTAAAGGCCACGTCATTTTCTTGAGATCTAGAAGTAAGGTTTACACTCATGAAGCTGGTACCAGCTGGTGATCAAAGATAACACTCATACTAACCAGATGTCTTCATTTCCTTCACTTCCTCCAGAAGTTGTGAGGCAGTAATGACAGACGAATGTCTCTTGTAGATTTTAGCGCTCTGCATAAAACATGAAAACAGATCACATTTTAAAATATTTTCTATAGAAAAAGGTGTCACAATGTGTCACAGCTTCTATCCAGCATCCCATCTCACCTCTTTGATATCCATGAGAGAACGCGAGTGACGACTGAGTTTCGGCTCTTTGTCAGTGGAAACCTGTGATGCCAGTGGGCTTGTGGAAGACACGAGGCTGAGGGGGACATCAAAGATCATCTGATGATGACTGATGAGCAGTTCCACCATACGGGCCTGATGGGGGTAGTCAACCAGAGAAGACAGGGACACTTCCGCCTCCAGCTGCCTGGGCTTGATGAGTGTGGGGCCAAAAATGATACCGAGGTTACTTGCTGTCATCTTGTTCTCCTCGGCTTGCTCTGATACTCTGCAGAACAATAAATAGCAAAGAAAATGAAAAACAGATTCAAAATGTATTTTTGGTACACATTTCTGTGCTCAGTAGTGTGCGATTGTGTACCTGTGCAGGTGGGTGATTATGTACTGTAGGGTTTTGTAGTGGGCTGCGGGAAGCTGGCGAAGTAGGTCTCTGATTTTAAAGATGACTCTTTTGAGCTCAATGCTAAGGCACGGCTGCTCTCCTGACGATTTACTTTTAGCCGAATCAGGCTCATCCACCAAGATGTTCTGAGTCTCTTTTGCCAGCCCGATGACATCATTATAATACCGATACAGAATCAACGGCTCTGGCAACTGAAAAACAAATAAAATATTCTTCTTTATTTTAGAAAGGTTAAACCATTACAAAGAAAATAAAGCCCTAGAAAGTTTCCTTACAAAAACAAAACCCGGTTGTTACAAATATTACAAAACAGGGATAGGTTCATTTATCCCACCACACCTGTCTCAGGTAAAGCTTGAGCACGTTGCTTATGTCATGAGGGTGGAGGTCAGAAAGCTCCACCAAATCTTTTCCATTCTCGAAGGCCTGGCACAGCTTTTCCACACGAGACTTCGCCCCATTCACACGATAAATACCCTTTAAAATGATCGAAAGTAGGTGTTAGACAAAAGATGACTCAGCAGCAGATTAAATGACACCTTTTAATATCTTTTTCCATTACAATTCTGCTTCTTTACCTTAATGTTCAGGGCACGACTTTCAATTTCCGAGGTGCATTTTTTGATGATGAAGGGGATGCCGTCAGGACTGTTCTTAGCTACATGAGCAAAGTCGACCCCAAACAGGTGCAGTCTTCCCTGGAGCTTTTTATGACCACACTGAATGGCAAGAGTCTCCAGGCATTTTTTATGACAGGCCAAGGAACACTATGTAATACATGAAAACATTGCAATGATAAGCTACTCTACTTGACATTAATGCACACAAAAAAACAAAACAATGTGGGTGTAGATGATACCTCTTCACACTCAGCACCGTGAAACACTACCAGGCTGTCACATTCTCTGCATTTGGAGGGCGCCCGCAGTTTTCTCAACTTGTGAGTTAGAGCTGCTTTTGACATCTGAGCATTCCGGAAAGGTCCGGGAGAACTGGCTGTTTCCAACACCATCTCAGAAAGACCTGAGAGGGAGAAAAAAATCTGTTATCTAATTTAATAAACTATTTACAAATACTCTCCTGTGACCTCAGCAATGTGATCAGTGAAGTGCCAGACCACTTATTTTTATCACAAAAAGAAAACACTATTTTGAAACTCAGATCTTCAACTGACCTACAGTTTGTGAGACTTAAGTCAGTTAAAGCCAAATCTTATGATCTCTTAACACATTGTTTGTAGAATATGAATTTCAGAATAAAAAAACAATAACACTTTTTATTAACCCACAGTAGCTATTTAAGTGAACTCTAATTGGTGCAACTATTTCTGAGATACTGTGTAACATATTTGATGAGGTAAACAGGAAGTGTTAACTAAGGCATTTTGCCAGTATCAACACTCCGCCCAAAAGCAAAAACATAAATGTGGAGAAACTCAGCACTTATGTAATACACTAAAACCGGCGGTCTGTTATCGCACGCTTATGTGAACAGACCAATCCACACAAACACTCTTTCTTGTGTACTACCAACCATTATCTAATGGTGAAGGTGGTTCTCTCTCATCCAGGTCATCTGCTGAAGACATGGTACCAGTTGAGGGAGTTCTGGGAAGCCTGCGTTTGAAATCCCCTGCACCATGAACACACACACATTAGTCTCACTTCTGTCCTGCCGAGAACTTCTCTATTCCTCTTCTCCAACCAGCCCACTGAAAATTAGGTCAAGCACTTATATACAATATACAAACTCTGAACCTGCAATATCGCCCGAAGTCAAACTAGTTTTTAGTGTCTGAACACTTGCCAACTTATTTTGTTTAACCTAGATCTTCATATATTATTTGAAAGATTAAACATGTGCAGCATGCATTAACAGCACACTGTGACTAAAAAATGAAGTGAAAGAATGTACCTGGACTGGCAGTGGGGGAGTCCATTGAGCGAGACTCACTGCTTCCTCCAGCGCTCTCTGTGTCACTGCATATGCTTCCTCCACCGGCACTGCCTGAGCTCCAGACCCGCTGAGAGCCCTGCGGCCTTACTGCTACAACACACAAAACATTTGCTATAACTATCTGTGTATGATGGCTCTTCAAATATTAAACTGGAGAAGAACATACTATGTGTGTATGCAAAAGCTTTCAGAGAGATTTGTTACACCTTGCCTGAATCTATAACAGGATTATTTTCCTTCATGTGGGGTTAAAACTTAACTTTGAAACTATAAAAAAGCAACACAATTAAACTTGTCATTGAGTTTATAGCTTATTCTTTAGGCCATGATTTTTAAGTTTAAGTTTGGATGCTGCTATAAATGAGTTGAGAATGTGATTTTGTAGACTAATTACATCACTGCTTTAGCTTATTTTTTGGGGGGGCTGAGGTCTTGGGTTAGCTTGCAGCCCTTGATAATGTTTATATCTCCATCCTATCCTAATGTGGACAACCATATCAACTGTACGTTGAATGTAAACACCTTAGCTATAAAAACTGCTATTTTTTCCAATCCATTTAAAGTGACAAGTGGTTCATTTTGGCTACCAACACAAGAATGAGTATAAATAAGAAATCAATTACAGCGAAGCTCAATGAACCATGGAACAGAAGTTTTATCACCGGTAGAACCTGTTTTTATATGACCTGACTCAGGTTAAGTTATACAGGGTTCATCTCCCTGTAACAATCTGATGTTATGCGCGTTGCTCAAGGGCATTATTGTGATGAACCACCAACTTCCTTGCGGGTTTTGAACATACAACCTTTCAGTTTCAACTTTGGTATACCAACCTTGTATGTCTATACTGCTATTGGAACGTCTTTCTGCAATTTTGGCCTTGCAGGGTGGTGCAGTCCCTTCAACCTCATCAGCGCTGTGGTTATCCCCAGAGGTCACTGAGCCCTGTGACAGGTTTCCATGGGAAGAGTGAGTGCTGCGCACAGATCTCTTATGAAGAGACATTCTGAAAAAGATAAACACAGGCTTTAAAAGACACCAGAATTAAATTAAATTTCAAATAAATAATTAATAATTAAGATGTTTTTTAAAATTGCCAGAAAAATGGACTAAATAGACAAAAGGTTAATTCAATATAGCCATAACATTACATTCATTATTAATGAACATAGGACAATCCTTGGCCTTTAGTCCACAGCACTATATTTTGCAATCGAATCTTGCATTCCATTTTTAAATCATTAGTCTATGTAGCATGCTCCAGATGAACATACCTGGCTGTCGTGTCAGACAACACATGCTATTTTTAACATATCTCGTGACATAAGCGGCATGTTTTTAAAATGCTGTCATGTTAAAAACAATTCAGCCTTGAAAAAGATGGGTTTCAAGACCCTGGTGCACTGTTCAACTGCACCAAACTGCATTTAATGCAAAAATGTGTGCTTTGCAAATAGCACCTCACTTACTCTATTCTGTGTAGTTGGACGTGGTGCATTGCTTAAAGTAGCACACGGGTTCCACTTACTGTTTGCCTTCAGTACATTCATTCATTGTACATTTATTTATTTAGCAGACACTTTCATTCAAGCAACAAATGAGAAAGCATTTAACATTTCGTCAATAGTATTTCAGCACTTCAGGCTTAACTTGTTTCTGTGGTTTACGTAATTTACATACAGGATGATTATTTGCCTAATTTGTTTACCTTGTAATTTTTTTTACACTAAATTAACATCTTACGTTGACATCTCTAAAAATACTGCACACTGGCTATCGAATGTTAATTGTGGGTGAATGAACAGGACTGAATAGAACCGGCTAGTGTCTTTGCAGGTGAGTGTAGCAAGTGTGATTTAGAGGTCAAGTTTAAAAAGCAAAGTTTACACAGGACACAATTACAGAAATTCTTGGGTAAACAACGGCATCGTTTCATTCATCATTCTTCCTGAGGAAGATGCAAACAATGCACACCCCTCTCCGGCATGCACGGAAACCAGAGCTCTACTGCGAGTGTGGACTAACCCAGTTTTAGAGGAAGAGGTGATGTCTTGAGACAGAGACTCCAGCCACACACGCTCTTTGGGCAGGCTGCACACGAACTCAGAATAGCGCTGACCCGGTTCATACTTTTTGGCTTGTTCGGACAGAGCTTGATAGTTGACCGGTAGAGGCACGGTTTGAGCCTGCTGCATCTGAAACCAGTTTACTGTCACCTACAGTGAGTTCAGAAGAAGAGTTAGTGTACCATTATAAGAACATTTGCTGTTGTAGCTTTAAAATATGGTATACTAAGTAAATATAGTAATGTTGTAAGCAGGTTGGTATACAGACCGCTTTGAGGGTCAGGTCACATTGGAAGACCAGCTTCCGGATCTGAGTGAGAATCTCACTCTTGGCGTTAGACAGGCCGACCTTTCTTGCCTCTAGATCGGCGACACTGGCTTTATACTGCTCGTGTGCTTCCTCTGCCTGGAGTTGCCACAAAAACACAGATTGTGAGCCAACCATAACAAAACAGTAGCGCAGTGTTTTTGTCGGATGCTCTAGTTAAAACAGTGTGTAATTGGAAAACAAAAATAACGTTTCTAAAACGGTTTCTAAATGTCTATGCCAGAAATTGACATGTCAAACGATGTTTAAAGTGCCACAAAGCCACAGAGTTGCACATGACTGCAAATGTACTGTATTGTAACATTCAACAAATTACATACAGCAGTTTTAATGACTACAAAAAGTTCTACAGGAAATTCCAGACATTTACTTGACTACTTTATCACAACAAATATACATTTTGAAAACTTTGTGACAGTATAGATTTAGAAGAACTATTATTCAAAATGTAGGTATGTAGCCAAATTTTTGGCCTGCTCCACAGAAAGAAATCCAGATGTAGATGTTGTGCAGATGTTTACTTAAACTAATTCCCAGAAACTCTTTTCTGTGTTTCTCATCACCACTTTGATGCCCAGTAAACCAGGACAATAAACACAAGGGTGTGTGTGTTCGTGCAGTCTGTGATGGTGGTGGAATTTAATGTAGAGCTTTAAAATTCTTTATAGTGCGGTTCTACATTTGTGCAGTACCCTCTGTAGGGCCTCTTCCTCCACCCTTCGTTTTTTCTCCAGAGTTTTGCCTCCTGCGGCTGGCTGCTCCTCCTCAGTGCGGCTGGTGGAGCTCCGAGCTTTCTCATACTCCTCCCTCTTCTGCACCTTCAGCAGCCGGGCCTTCTTCACAGCGCTCTCGGCTTCGCTCTGAACACACGCACAATTATCATGTGTTAATGTTCTGAAGAAATGCCAGCAATAAAATTCAGATTATCGTAATATCGTACCATTTTCTTCAGCTCTCTTTGCCATTGTTCTTTAATCTCTTTTCTTTGCTTGTCCAGGTCGTTTCTGCGGGCCAGCAGTGGCTGTGGGATTTATGGGAAATGTGTTGTTGAATACGTGGCTTAAAGCCTATTTCAGAAGGAACTGATTGTGTATGTAATCTATAAACAAAGTCTAAAACTAAACCCGTCACACGCAAAACTTTATTTTGAAAGTAAACAATCCTATTCTTTCTCTCATTAATTTACCATCTGGCTTGTTACTGTATTAAGAACTGCACAATACTTTGTTTGAACAACAAGATTGTTGTAACAAGAAAATGTACCATTTTCATCTGAACTCATATGTGGAATATTTCTTACTTTAAGCCAAAAAATTAAACATGAAAGAACAAAATCTTGATGCATCTTAACATATTCAAAAACAATCTTTAAAAAAATCTTTACATCTTTTTATTATAATTTTAAAGTAATAAACAAGAATTTAAATGTTTTTATCTAAACAACGCATAACACCGTTTTTATGGCCAGAAAGAAATATTTCAGTTTGGTAAGCGTTTTCAATTAACCCACCCTTGGTTATACTGCTATAATTGTATAATACTGCCTGTTCACAATCTTACCTGTATGAATTTGTTGGTTTGTAGAGCCGTAGCTGTTTGCAGCAGGACCTGATTGTACTCAATCTCATTTTTAAAGGCAGAGACATAAATATCCCGAAAGGGCATGTAGTCCTTTGGAATAAAAAAGTCTGATTAGAATGTTGTTTAAAGTACAGATTTTCTTAGATATTTGAAGCACAAAAATGACAAAAAAAATCCATGTTTAAATCAAAATAATGTACTACAAAACAAGCACCTGTTGACTTGCAACTGCCTTTGCAGATTCCGCCATCTTAGCAAAGCTCTTGGCACATTCCATGTCTGTTAAACACCAACATAATGTTCAACATAAAGCTCAAAAGCAATTTAGACCAAAAAAGACTGAGTTTTGAGGACAGACTGACCAAGACTGAGGCGTTTCTCCACCCAGGCTAGAACATCTTTGGTGTATTTGGACCAGGCCTTAGCATAGAGCAAAGCTGACTCTACACCACTGTCATTCTTCAGCAGAAGCAAGTCCACCTGCTCCACAGGGGACAATTCTGGAGTGGACAAAGCAGGATCTGGACACACACACACAATACAAAAACACACGCTCAACATCAGATGTTCATAATGCACAGAAGTACCCTTTAAAAACAAGATGACGTCTGTGGTCCTTAAACCTCGATGACGTCTATGGTCCCTAAACCTCAATGACTGTAACTGTCATTTAAATTCCACTTATAAAATTTTGCGCTTCACAGGCCAAAAGTTACAAGACAAATTTTACAAGTTAGCTTTATTAAAAGCTGTGAAATTGGTGGCAGACTGCTTGTAACACTGCTAAATATGCTCCATCATCCCCATTGGACAAAATACAAACAAAAGATCTTTCTGAAACTGATACTTCTCTGCATGTGCATGCTAAAAGGTGCACATAATGATTAATATACTGCATTGCATGAGCGTGCAAAATCATCTCATAAAATCTGTGCTAAACCTTCGCAAATGCCCTGACACGCACCCTTCTGACCCCACCCCCCACACATATACACACCACCCAGCTGTGCTCCATCTGAATTCAAGCACCCCGCCCTATAAGCCACATGTGGTTCCCATTCCACACACAAACGTTCAAAAAAAAGCCAAAGAATGTCAACCATTTGGCAAAAAAAGAGGATTGTGAGGCTATATGAAAAATATCACAATTGTGAAAGGACGAGGGGGTGTATGAATCCCTGTAGTGGAGTTTTAGGATTGCTTATCTGTGCCTTTGGTAAACCAACTCCTTTCATGTGTGGTCCATTTAAACTAGGACAACATTTGTTGACGTTTTTATTTCTGTTGCTCTAGGGGAATGTGCAACCCTTAAACAGCACGAGTCTGAATTTTTAGTTTTAAAATAAAAACAGGAAGCAAGAATAAAGCAATTACCTGCCAGAACATTTCTTTCTTGATTACAACCCTCTGAATCTTCAGAGAGGTTTTCAAAAGACTAGAAGAGATAAAAAGAAACGTCCATTAGATAATATGTTTGATTACAGAGGATCATCTTAGTCAATCAAAGCTTTAAACACCTTGCACTTTACAGGGACCAAACACAGGTTTCATTATGTTCATAACAATCTGAACTTTAAAGGTACAGTTCAAAAAATCTTTTATTATCTAATCATGTTGTTCCAAAATTATATGTAGTTATTTTCTCTGTGGATGACAAATGGTTTATTTTAAGAATATATCATGATGGTTAAGCTAAAAAAAAAATCATGTGCTACATTCAAAGTCTTTCAAAGCAGTATGTGACAAATAGTCGATTAATATATAATGACTGAATTTTATTTTTAGGTAAACTATTTATTCGATGTAAGGAAAGTATTTTCAGTCCTCCTTTCAATTTTGCTTGACTCTATAGATCAACCTAAAGACCTGAGAGACTTACATGACTTCTTCTGGCATGGGGAAACCCCAACCTGCAGCCACTGTCCACATCTCCCATAAGGAAGTCAGACACTCTAAAAGAGGAAAGAGACACTTGTCAATCATTGCAAAGCACAAAATATATAACACTGTTACAATACAGTGGCCTTAGTTTTTTCTTCATTTTCTTTAAGTAAGAAACATTAAAGGGATAGTTAACCCAAAAACTAATAATCTGTCATTATTTACGGTCCATCATGGTGTACATGTCGTATGAGAAAGTCACACATGGTTGTAAACAAATGAGGTAATGACAGAAAATTCATTTTCAATTACTACCTCTTCAAGTAATATGGCACAGGTCTATTTCACCAGTGGTAAGAGAGGAAACTATAAGAGACGAAGTTGATGTGCCACAGAAACCAAAAGTATATATAGATGCAGGGTTTATTTCTGTGTTAATTTTTGACAATAAGCATGATTACAAAAAACAGGGCTACAAAAAAAAATACAAATGGTACTTACACATTGCCAAATGTAAATGCCAAATTATCAATCGTTGTATAAATCTCGCCAAACACGGTATCTTTGTTTTCTTTATTGACTTCCTTGATGTTCACGCCTGTGGGAAGTGATAAACCGCCAAATTACAATTCTCGCACTTATTTCATTTCAGGAGAATTACAATTATTAAATGACGATCCACAACTCATCTGCATAGATCTCAGTGTTATTGGCAATATGACTCATTAAACAGCTTGAATAATTATAGGTATCAAGGAGAGCTATGCATAAATTATCAGCTCAATCATTTCTAATCCAAATTTTTTTCAAATAATGTAACATCAATAAATGAATATATTTGTAGAGGAGAGAAATTACACGCCTAAACCTGTTTAAAGAAAAGGAACTAGGAATTCTTCCTTATTTAACATCTAATTCTACCCTCCACCAAGGCTGTGCCTTCCCAGAAACTACAAATGCTAAATGTTTATTGTAACTAAAACATCAAAGACATCATTGATTAAACAGTTTCAAACAGCATGTCATTGATAATTTGTCTTTCTATGTTTTGAACACTTGTTGACAACCAGCTGACATTAAATCGCAACTCTTTTCAACAGGAAATAGTTAAAGGAGAACCGATATGTGACAGGCAGCTAGTAAGACTACGAAACTTGCCTTAACCAAGAGCTTCCTGTCTGCTAGCTGTGCCTCCCCTTTACAGGAAACCCTCTGAAAGCTTGAATTCTTAAAACACTCAGTGACAACTTTCGCCTCAACTTACCAGCTTCTTTAAACCGCACCTTAATTTATGTCCAGTCATATCCAGGTTTGATATGGTAAAGCACTGATTACAGATAATCCCAAGAAAAATTTTCCCTTCAGGAACACTGCCCAGTTCGGAATGATTCAACAGAGCATGACTTCCACTTTTTCCTGACATTCAAGAAAAAGTGACCAGTGCCGCAAAACAACATTTCCAGTTCCGCAGTTCTTTTAGTTGGATGTCACGCAAAACACAGCAGCCATCGGCAATGGTGGGAATCCCCACCCTCAACTGCCACTCATGCTCACAGCTATAACGGAGACAGACAGAAGACAGAAGCAGGAGAAGAGAGCGTGAGAGGTGCGTGGCTCCTCATGCATGCCTCTCTGCTTCTGAATGCAGGCGGCCCCTGCAATGGAACGCTGACTTCTTCCTCAGGACATCCTGCAGTTCCACAACAATGCTTCCACTTCTGCCCCCATCGCAGCTCAAATATGAGAATGGCTACATTCACCCACACAGCAGTTCTCTCAAAGAAAGCCCCTCGAAAGCAGATACATGTTTCAGAAACACTTTCTGAGAGTTAAAGAGCTGAGTGTTGACAGTCACTTTAAAAAGTGAAAGAAGAGTCAATACAAAAGACCAATAATTGTTTCTGTACCAAAACAAGTAAAAAACTGAATTAGGCTAAACATTGTTATATGTGGGGTTTCTATACATTTTAAGAAATGAACTTCCATGATTTATTCACAAAGAGCAATATATAGGGACATGAATAATTTAGTGAATCACTATAAGTTTATATTTTAAAAAAAGACAAAAATGTATGTTCTAAAACTATATTAATTCCCATAACCTTTCCATTCCTAGAAATCATCAATCCCTATTTTCTGGTTGTCCACAAAAATGAAAAACCTACATATACTCTGCAAGTTTTAAACCATGTACTAGAAGCCAAAAAATAAACACGTTTGATAAGGGTCTTACATCGCTATGCATTTATCACTTTATCAGTGTTTTATGCGTCATAAAGCAGCATAAAATACCTGAGATAACAGAGGCTTCTACAGATGAGATGCAGAGATAAAAATGCAGCCAGTCGGATGCCACTGACTTGCTCTAGACATGGGCGGGGGAAGAAAGAATTTCAATAACTTGAGACACTTGACACTTTTATTGTTGCGCCCCTGAGAGATTCTTCGGCAAAGCTATGCAGCAAAATGATAGACCTCATGGACCGTGATCAAGAGGAAAAAATAAAATGTGCATCTGATTTCCTAAAGATCCTTCTAGAGAAAGACAGGCTGACATGAATGTACGGTGTTAAAACCATGCATTTATATGGAGAGCTCTTGTGCTGGAATGTGGGTCTTGCAGGTAACCTGAAGCATTCAGGTTGAGCAGGTATTCAAGCCATTCTGCCTCAACAATTCACATTCCAAAAAATGACATTTTGCTAAATTGCAAATTGCTCAAGAATGCTGTGTAAGATGACACATATTGTAGAGCAGTACCAGATTGTCTGTGACTATAAAACTTAGTAGGTCTCCCTTTAACAGTAACAATAAAAAGGGTCATTGGCCCTCTAGTGGTAAAATTCTCTAGTAGCCACTTAAGTCAATGTTGCCAAATGAAAAACACAGCTGGGAATTATGTGGACAGCTAATAAAATATACATTGATTATCTCAGTATGACCTAGAAATCCATTATTCTGCATTATCAATCTGGAGTGTATTCATGGTGGCATTCATCTACATTTGGACATTCTTGTGCACTAACCACAAGTAAAATTGCCTCTTTATTTCACACAAAGGTTTTCTAAGTGTTTATTCACATTTAGGAAATTGCAAGTTAGGTTTGGACAACTGTCTAGTGACTTACTCTCAACTTTAGCTTAGTCCTACTGAAGGTCTACTGAAGGGGTAAAAAAGGATGCTCACCTTTAACTTTGGCAATAACTGTGCCTGCCGCACTGAGAATTTCTGAAGAGTTCAGTGCCTGGTGCTTGCCGATGACGACCTTTAACACGCGTACCAGCTCCCCGAGTCGCTCGTTCACCACGTGCTGTGAGCACTCTTGATTTTCTGTGGGGGACAAAACAGATAAACCACAGCCTGTCGCCTCGGCTTGACATGTTTTGGGGATGATGAGCTGTAAGACAGTGTAGGTAAAGCAACAGGTTGACAGCTTTGGAACAGAAGTAGTTTTTAAAATACAAGAAGCTGAGTCACTTGTATAACTGCTCCAAAATGCAGATGAGGAAGTGGCATGTGTGATGATTTTCAGAGATATTTGTACTGCATGACAGCATGGTTGTTTTTGGCACGCTCAGATGGAGGCAGTGTGATTCTGCAAGTTGATGTGGTTAGAGAAGATGAATATCAGATGCAGACAGAGATGCTGTTTGCATGAGATGGCTGGTTCAGAGATAACAAAGACAAAAGGTTTAATGATATACAGACATGGTTTAATAAGTGATTTTTTGTTTGAAGTTGAGGTGTACATTGAGAATTACTGCTGACTAAGAGCACTGGATTACTGCTCTCATGAAAAAGAAAATCAGGGAGATTTGACTTTACTCCCGTTTTTAAATATGCATGTAAGTGTCTATATGCATGCAAGTAAACTACTAAATGGTTTTAGGAAGTACCAAGTCTCTGTGTGACTGCTTCTCTTATTTTGAAATAGCAGAAGTGCGTTAAAAATTGAAAAGGCCTGTTCATACCAAGTCAGCAGAAATTATAAAATTTATAGATAAAAATACATTTATAAATCAATTATGTATTTATTATATAAATGTATATAAATTATTAATTAATAAAGAAAAATATCTTTCACATCAAAACTTTAAAAAAATCCATTCAACTCTTCTGAAGGATAAAGAAAGTGTACACAATGTTAATCCCCACCACGCCTTGTTCTACCAAAGAGATGTTTGCATTATGCTGGTGTGGAAGAGCAATGTGTTGTAGATGAATTTATATCCTGCTACTGATGTTGTGAAAGGTTTGTATGGTTTTGATAGCAAGAAGCATCTGTTTTGTATCCTCACTCTGCAGATCATGCCACAAGTATGAGACAGAAGCTTTATGTAAGCACAGTTACAATGTGGAAGGTATGTGTTTTTGTTGCTGAAGACAAAAAGAAGATACATTCTCCTACTTGAAAAGAAAAAGAAACCAAGAAGAAATAATTGGTTCAATTATTTATGTCTTCAATAAAGTTCCTTAGTCATAGCTAAAGCCAGACATTATCTGCAGACAGGTAGACAAGTAAATAGTATCAGTCTGGGATAAAATGTAAATGCTTATGTATATGCAATACTTTTACTGGCAACATCACAATTATCATAATGATTTTGACATTTGAGTTTGTTCAGACTAATTACCTGTAGATTTGTATGAGAGCAGAGCATTAAGAAAATTTTTGCTAAATTCTATTTATGTCTGTCAATCAGTGCAGCATTTAACCTTCTTGGCAACTATGCATGTTTGGTTAAATAAATATTCAAAATGGTCTGATAAATACTGAGCTACATTTATGTGGAGGAGAAAAGAATCTCTGAAATTTCATGAATGAAAGATATTACTCTGAAGAAATCTGCTAATCTTTCATGCAGATTCTGTGCGGGCTTGGTCACATCTGATCCCAGTGTCTACTTCCCACTTGTCTGAGCTACCACAAGAATCTCTTAATAATAAACACGCTAAATTCTAAAATGATCCATTAGGTTTACTAAAAGATACTCGATACTTCATAAAGTAAACAACACAATAACCCCCCTCCTCTACCTGGACAGCCAGGTGCAAGATTAGAAGATTCCAATTGGAGAGGAGGCCCTAGCCTCAGGATACTCTGTGTCCTCTCTCTGCTCTCTGACTTTGAAGTGTCCCTCACGGAGAGCACAGACAAAAGGCCTCCATCAGAGTCCCCCACCCCTGCTGTAGGTCTTCCTCTCTGTGCCCTCCTAATTACTGCTGCAGGGTCAAGTCCCAACCAACAGGTCATAAAGGGTAACCCTGCTCTGGTTAAGCTACAACTATTTTAAAGAGGCATAGTTTTAAAAACAGAAAACTGTTATTGGTTTAGACCTGTCTGAGGAAGCATTTGACTACTTGCTGGTATCTAAAGATGTTTGATTTTGAGTTATTCAATCAATGTGTGGCCTAAATTGCAGGACAGGCCTGTCTGAATGATAGGGCAAGTTCCACCTTCACAAAAGACAGATGGAATGTTCCATGCACCCCATAGGGGCCCAGCACGCAGGGGACTATGTCATGTGTCAAAGCTGATTGGGGTCCCAGGACGTCTTCATGTCAGCATGGCAACCAGTGGTCTCCAAACCTGCTCGATCTCTGTTATGAATAATGCATCATTTGGGCCCCCAAACACTTCAGTGCTGTCAAAACAATGGGATTAAAAAAGTATGCATGAAAATTGCTCAGGGGAACTGAGGGACATTGTTTCGGTAGGGATAATGCCAGAGAGGCACACAGGCATTGTTAAGAACGAGCCCCCTGCCGATGGCCCTCCGTCCAGGGTCTATTTCACTCCGAGAGTTCCAGCAGCGAGTCTCTGTCCCTCCCACGCTCAGCCTGCGTGCTGGCCCAGCCACGCTTCACGCTCAGTCTCTTCATGTTTCACTGGTGCACTTCGCCCGCCTCTTCGTCTCTGATCAGAGCTGTTTAACATAATCTCACCCAAGTGCCAACAAGCCTCGCACCGCAGTGTGAGAATGAAGCCCCTAACGGTCCCTATTCCACATTTTTGTCTCACTGGTTTATAAGTCAACTTTGCTTTCTCATAAACATGTTTTGGAACAAAACTCTATGTAAAAAGCCAAATAAAAATATATACTCTATTAAACAACAGCTGGATTGTAACGAGTGCTACAGTCAGGAACTGAAACGTCAGTCTTTTCCTGACAGGGGCTTTTATATTATTTGTTCCAGCATATGTTCCAAATGTGTCCTAGAAAACTTGTGAGTTGACACAATGTCATCATGCACTTCAAAGCTTTTACGCACAGCTGCTGGCATTTCCTCTGTTGCTAACAACAGGTAATCAATAGGCACGTCTCGACCTGCCTTAGTTGCTCTTTGCCCAAAGCGGCAGAAGGGCTTAGCGACACACTGTTGTGATTCATTGGTGAGAAAGCGCCACTGGGTTTGACGCTGTGCCTGTCGGCCTTCCTCAAACTGTCTCACTTCCCATTTATGGAAACAAAAAGAGCATTCTTTGAAGTTCAGGATATTAACAGAGACAGGAGTGTTTAATTAGCATATTAGGGGAAATAAAAATGTTAAAAGCAACACTTTAGACTGGTCACATCTGATGTGTTTTATTTCAATTGATTCATACATTTCATCAGCTAAACCACAAGAACTTCTATCAAGATGCCTTAATTTGACATGCACCCTGAAAAAAAACACTTCATATAGCACCAACACATCTAGAACTAGATTTTCATGGGCCAACTGGCACATCACCATGACCAATCTGCTGAACTGTGGCTGTAAATCCACACCCCAGGAAATGCTACCCAACCGCAGGCCCACACAAAAACATCCCTCACCTTCAGTGGGAAAGTTACTGCCTAACAAATCTCTCTCCTCCACTTCACAAGCGCAGCGAGCCATTATATCACCTACCACAGGGGCTTTGGCAATGGTGCCACCCGCAACACTCTGTGAAGCAATCTCGTTACACGAGGGTGGGATGTCTTTTTTTTCACTTTTTTAATTTGGAGGGTTTTGTCCATATCCCCAGATTAACACCACTACAATATGCCAAAGAGGCCTCCACCCCAGGACCCCCAACAGGCTGGTGTATTCAGGCAAACAATTTCACTACTGGGCCCAGCTATGAGAAAATAGACCTAAAATCTGCCTTCTTTTATTTTATATCTTAACCCCTCATTTGCTTCACACTTATCAAAAGGACTCTTGTACATCTTGTACATTAAAGTTTAAAACATATCAATGTAACTTACTCTCAATGTGTACAACCCTTGGTTTGAACCATAAAAAGGGCACAATGCTGGCCTATTTTTAACCAAGTCTAAGAAATATGAAAGAGCTAAACTAATTTTAAACTAGTTCTGTGTGGACTCAGATTCTTCAGAGTTCCCACGCTTCTTGGTTGAGAGAGTCTCATAAAAATCTAACCCTTTCATTATGGACTTAAGCATTTTCAAGGATCTCACAACAGTCAAAACGCAAATTGCGTCAATGCCCAGCAAATAAAAAGGAATAAACTAGAAAAATCTAAAAAAACATATAAAATAATAAAGATATTTTACAGCTAGTTTGATGGTTACAAATTTAATCTGGAATGGAACAGGTCAAAGAATGGGCTACAGTTTACTGATTTTATCTTGCTTATGATCTTAAGAAACATTTGATCTAAAACCTTATGCTTAAATGCTGCTGACTGGTTTAAGAAACAAATGTGTTTAAAAAATTGTTTTGAAATAACAAAAGTATTTAAAATGAAAAAGTAGACTAGATTGTGACCAGTAAAAAAGTAGTTATATTTAATAATCAAAAAATTTGTGTTTTGTTTTTCATATTTCTGTGTTTTTTATAGTTTTATTACTTATCATGATAAAAACAATAAACTTAAATTTTAAAGCACAAAATACTTACTCACATGGATGTAAAAAACAGATTGCTGCTATCTGAACTACGCTAAATCAGTCCATACACTCAGTATAGATATATGATGGACTGAAAGCCACAAACCACATGGCCTTTTCCTAGTTGTTATCACAGCACTTTTTTAACACAGAACACTCAGGAGAGGCCATGATACTCTTCTTCTCAACAGAATAGTACATTCTTTCAGCTATCCACATGATGAGCGTGAACATGCCACAATACACTTACTCGTTCTGAATGTGGTTCTTAGGGAATTATTTGATATTCAGACCTTCCAGCAAAAACACCCCACCCTTCTGAATCTCCAACTGTCATGAGAGTTCAACATTACACTAAAAACATTTTCGATTCAATGAAAAATCACACTAGATTTGGCTGTAAGATGTTTTGACAAAAAGAAGAAACAAAAGTTACCAATATTTTTCACTAGATGTGAACAGCATCTGAAAGTTTTACTGGGAAAAAACATTAAACAGAGAAAAATTTGACTATCAAAACTTTGCATGTTACATTTCACTTAACACTTCCGCGACCGCCAGTGTGTCAAATAATCGTGTTTGTTTAAAACGTGACTTTTTCTTAAAACGAAAACATTTTACAATTTCAACAAGTAAGAGTCATTTTTCATGTGTCGCACACCTAACAACAGTCAATCGAAGGCGCCATAGCAACAAGTGAACATTTGTTCTGGAGGAATGCGGGGTATGCAGGAGGAGGGGGCTTTGTGGCGGAGGAAGAATCACAGACGAGAGGAGTTTTGTCATACCGATCAAAGTGATGAGCCAAGCTTATAGTCAACATACGCTCTAACTACAGCAAAAAGAAAAAAATGTAAGATATGTGATTGTTTCAGAAAGTTAAAAGGCAATGTGGCTTGATAAACACTTCACAATCCAACAGTTTTTGCAATCGATTATGTTGTGGTACAAAAGCTCCGTCCAGGCATTCAACACGATGTGCCTCAAGACTACAAAAGTGTTTCTCCTGGCTAACCTGCAGACCCCTTGAAGTGAAAAAAAAAGAGCAGGCAGAACGTTTTAGAGAACTGTGATAATTCATCTCTGTGCAGACAGGATGAATCCATAAATTTAAAGGGTCAGTGAACATCTTCTCTACTGAGAAGGAACAGGGCAGTGGAAGAGTGGAGAGGTTAAAAGCATGTGCTTGTGGGAAGTGTCACCATACGGGGGGCAGCTTGAGGTGGTGAGGTGGTTTAGTGCTGTCACAAGGAAAATCTCATTGATCAACACTTAACCACACTTTTCAACACATGAAAAACAGCTATCATTCAACCTCTAGCACTGATTGACACAATGGGAAACAGAATCAGTCGCTCAATTTATATGAACCAAATGCACGTTTATTTATTGCATTTGTTTTGATGGTATTTGTGTTATGTATTGTTTTTTCTGTACTATGAAACCACCTGCAACACTTTGTAAATGGATTTTGAAGGTTCAAGTACTATGTTAAACATGTCCAAATAGCCTCATTTAAGATGTTTTAATGTACTCAGCTATGAGACTAAAAACAAACAGGTAGGAAAACAGCAAATCTATACAGACTTTCACTGTTGATCATCATTTTAGGGAAATGTTTGCTGTAATGAAAGAAAACATTGCAATTCCCAGTAAAATGCAAGGGGGGACAAACCTATATTCTTTGCAGGGGATGGGACATTTTAGCTATTCTTAGACAGAAAAGTATTTATGTGTAAATGCCACAAACCATAATTGGCCAGTTACTATCTTTACTCCACAGCTCTGTCATTAAAGTTGATATTTTGACAACGGCTTTTCATTCTTTCACTGCGTGTCGAAAATCAACATAGCAAGCAACTGGTTTTCTAAAACAGACAGGAACACAACCTTCTAGCTATTACTGACCGTTCAAAACAAGAACAGAAAGCACTTGGAAGAATCAAGCAGAGGAACATTCAACAGTCTCAGTGGGTCATGTGCAGTCATATCTATACTAATTCAGGCACAGGGAGGCAAATATCAGAGATGCCTTGTTCAGCAGAAAAGAAACAGTCTCAGCAGGACGGCCAGGAGTTTACCCATGGCATGGCACTCCTCCAGTGATGGGAATGAGGAACACTAACACACCATTAAAGCATTCTGCATTTGCGTGGGCTGAGCCAGCTAACCCACATGCACTCTTAGTAGAAACTGACACAAACAGTGATACCACATCAACCACAGCTGTAACGCTTCACAAGAACATTTTCTGAGCCTGGCAGGGAGTACTAGAAATGGCAAGCACAAACTACATTAAGTAAAATCTCACCTTTGGAGTGGAAAGCCTCCTTTAGGCTCAGAAGCACGTCAGAAAACTTGCGCACATCATTGACCAGTTGCATGATGTAGTCGGGGTCTACTCCTGGAGGGGTGATGGCCTGGTCCAGGCCCATAGCACTGAGGGGGTTTGTCTTAGAGCTGCGGCCCATGTCTTGCGTTTTGCTGGGGCCGATAGCTAGAGGCGCGACGTTGGGGTGGGACAGACGAGCACCGCTTGTCAAGCGCTTATTCCCGATGTTGCTGCCCTGACGGAACATTCCAGCAGGTCCACTTCCGCCGTTACTGAGCCACCTCAGCCGCAGATCCAAGCGCCCTCCTGCCCTTGGAGAGCCACGAGCACTGTGGGAGAAATCACTAATGATTATTTAAGCAACTTAAGGGAGATGCTTATGTTCATCCTTTGTTTTGCAAATGGTGAAATCTAATAGTAAAACTCGTTGATCTATACATTTTCAAATAAACATAGTTCCTCTGGTGCATCTGTCTCTATTAAATGTACTCTAAGCTACCCTGATGTGTCATCCAAGAGGCTTTTTGTTATTTACACACTGATAATAACATGACAAACATGTTGCCTATTAATGAATCAGCATCTATGGAGGGAGTGTCTTATTTAGGTTGAATATTTAGGCAAAGAAGAGCTTTCTTTTTTAAATTACAGCCTAAGTGCTCTCTTTGAAACTCTGTATTGTAACATGATGATGATCTAAGAACTATTCGAGCTGGAGACATTTACCTCAAGCTACCTGACCCATTTATCCACATGAAAACTCACTCACTGTTTTCTGTAACTGCGTGCCTCCTTTTGTGAATAGGCGACGTGTGTCTAGTGCGGAACGTGACTACTGCACTGATCTTTATCATTCAACAGCAGCTTGACACCTGTCACTCAAAACTCGAAAATTATTCAACTGTGTTTATTGACAAAAATTATAACAATCCGGCTATACCAATGGCTACTCATAATTCGTGTCATATTAAACGACACATTTTCGTCTCCTACGGGAAGCATTAAAACACAACGCTGTATTGACAAAATTATGTATTAGTATTAAATAATAATCATTTCGCAACTCCTAGTGATATAAAACCGAAATTAATAACTAATTTATCGTAAAACTGTAAGTGCCTCTTCGCCTCATAGCGGCTTTACACTTTAGCGCTGTTAGCTAGCCAATTTCCCTGTTAACGCGAATTAAAACATTAACGGTTACCTGGTGTGTACCGAACATCTCAAAAGAGTGTCACTTACTTGAATTCTTCATAAGGACCATCATAATGCAGAGTTACGAGGACAAATCTTGTGTAAATCCATCAAATATGCTCAAATGATACGCTGGCAGACGCACCGCACTTCACATCACAACTAACGAGTGAAGAACTTACTGAGGGATTGACTCAAAACTCGCTCACGTGACTTCGCAGCTAACTTCCTATTGGCTGATAGAGTCCGGCAGCGCAATCCGCTTGTTTTCCTCGTCAACACTGCATGTGCTACTGTGGGATTAAAGCACTGTGATTTAAATGGAAGTGTACAGTAACGATATTAATAATATTATTAATTTGGAATCGGTTAAAGGTACAATTAGGGTGATATACAAGTATTAAAGTCCATCTTACATTTCAGCATATTGCTGCTTAGTATAGTTGCAGCATTATGGTGAATTATGGGATTGTAAAGTGAGACTGGGAGGTGGATTTCAATACATCACTGAGGAATGCGGATTTATAACTGGAACAACATGTGATATATAAAGCTCCTCCTGAGGAATTAATAAATCTTAAGATTATTTTTCAAAACACTGTTGTTAAATATAAATATGTTTCTGAAACTAAAGAAAATAAAACATTACAAAAACAATACCACCAAAAGCATTGTCAAATTAAAATCCCAAATAATAGTTGGATGTGATTGCACCTTGGAGGATCAGCGTGACCTTGACGACGCCTTGTGGTTGATTGTGGAAACACATGTGTGCATTTACAACCGTGTGTGTCATATTGGTAAGGTGTGTGATTGTGTATGCTTATGAATGGGGACTTATAGAAGCTTCACGGTAAACGCTTAAACAAACGTAGCGTAGCGTAGGTCCTTTATTGCCCGCCGTCGTTTCCTGGTTTCATAGCGAACATGGCGGCTGTTAGTAAGTATCTGACAGCCGGCAAATTCTCCATCGCAGGTGCGGTGCTGTTCGCCGTGTACGTTTTGAAACAAAGACTGTCCTCGGAAACTACTGGGTAAGATCATCTTATGTCTGTTGCCGTTTATTTACCCGGGGTTGGATGTAACCTTTTCGACATTGAGACATCGCTGACTTTATGCAGATGGTGAAGTGTTAAATCATATACACTGATGCTCATGCGTTATTGACGTTTGTTTTTATAGAAAGAATGGGTCATCAAAAGCACTGTTTGACAATAATGTAAGTATTCTCTATTGTACTGTAAATGTTGAGTGTCAGATCTCTATAAATAAACATCAATGCAATAGGAAAATAATTGTTTATAATAGTTTTACAGTAGATCTCGCAGTAATATTTCATAACTGGAGTGTGATTGGTAACAATCGAATGACATTTCAGAAGGATGGAAAAACAGACAAGGCTGCAGTGGACAAGGTGTTCTTCACCCGCATGTATAACATCTTGAAAATCCTTGTGCCACAGACCTTTTGCAAAGAAGTGAGTCAATCTTTCACTGTCATTTGGCTACACAATCTACAGTATGTTAAAAAGACAAATCGCTTTGTGATGTTATTGTGTATTACATTCTGTGCTGTATTTACAGTCAGGATATTTGCTACTGATTGCAGCCATGCTCATAGCTCGGACCTACTGCGATGTTTGGATGATCCATAATGGCACCATGATTGAGAGGTAAGATCCATAATAGTTATAGCGACAATCAAGATAACACATGCTGTTTTGACTGTAATGTTCCAACCCCTCATTCTTCTGTGTTCTTCTTGCATTGTTCCTTATCTTTTGGGCATGTGTCTATATATAGAAGTTGAATATATTTATCATATCTTGAATCATAATCATGAATGTTTATGTAAATTACAAAGAGGCACATCCTCCATCAGTTTCCTAAACTTCTTTTGAATTTGCTGTCCGGTGTGTTTCTCAGTAGTGCAATCTCTACCTCTGGGTGTCGGTGCCAGTAAAACATGCTGGATCGCTTAAATGTCGCCTGGCCTGTTTTTCTTGTGCGGTGTACTAACTACAAGGACATAATGACTGTTTTTGTGTGTGTGTGGTGGATTGCAGTGCAATTATTGGACGGTCGACCAGTACTTTCAAAAGATGCTTGCTCAACTTTATCACAGTCATGCCTTTTGTAAGTGGACTTAACTTTAGAGTTACTCGTATTTTAGAAATCTGTTGAATCATATATGTTTATTCTCAGCAATAAAGATGTACTCAGTTATTTAGCTTTTTATTGAAAACCTGTACATGTATAGAAATTGAACATGTTTAAAATGTTTTTCTACATATGAGATGTAGAAAGTTGTACATGTAGATGCAGTCATGTGATTAGTTTCATATAAAACAGGTTGCCAAATAAAGGCCAACCATATGACCTGTTGGTAATCATGCGTGGTTGACTGCAAAGTAGTTTTATTGCTTAGAAGTAATAGAACATATGCTTATTTGTTTTTCCTGCAATTTTATGAATGTGATGTGACGTTTTAACAGATATCACTAGTAAATAACTTCCTAAAGCTGGGACTCAATGAGCTAAAGCTGTGCTTTAGAGTGAGACTTACCAATCACCTTTACAATGACTACTTAACGTAAGTTAAATTAATAATGCTTATTCATTTGTGCTTAAATTCAGTCTTTTTCCATTTTGTTTGTAAGCTCAACCTTTTATAGCATGTTTTTTAATACTTATTCTTACAATAGAGGGTTCACATACTACCAGATTGGCAATCTGGACAACCGCATTGCCAACCCTGACCAGCTGATAACTCAGGACGTGGAGAAGTTCTGTAACAGTGTGGTAGATCTTTATTCCAACATTAGTAAGGTAATGCCTAAAGTTCTCTCATGATATAGTAATAACTGAGTACATGTGTACTACCAGTTTTCAGTATGACATTTCTTCTTTATGTTTTTCTGCAGCCTTTTCTAGACATATTGATCTACGTCTTCAAACTGAACACATCCATCGGTGCTCTTGTAAGTGTTCCCATTCAAAGAACTTTTCAACTATTTCAGTGCTTTAGCTTCTACTGTGTTAAGATTGCATCCCTTCCAGGGCCCTGCCAGTTTGCTGAGCTATCTGGTTTTGTCTGGTCTGCTCCTTACGAGACTGCGCAAGCCGATTGGCAAGATGACGGTAACCGAGCAGAGGTACGAGGGAGAGTACAGATACATCAACTCTCGCCTCATCACTAACAGGTATCTGTTGATATCTTTTTTTTTGTCTGACTGTCTGTGTTTTTAAGTTGTTTCAGAAAAGAAACAGAATATTTTGCATGTTGTTTCAGTGAGGAGATTGCATTTTACAATGGGAACAGGAGAGAAAAGCAAACCATAAATAGAACCTTCAAGAAACTGGTAAGGAGTATAATTTCTCATTAATGAATCCACATAGTTTATGGGTGAAGCTTTTAATGTGACCTTATTTTACGTTTTATAGGTTGACCACTTGAGTCATTTTATACTCTTCCGTTTCACAATGGGCGTCATGGACAGCATCATAGCCAAATGTGAGTGCTAGATGGCAGCAGAATTACAATGAAACATTTACAGATGAAACATTTGAGATGATCTTTGATATAAACTTGAATATAATCTTTGGTCTGAAGGTATCATTTTTAAAATTAGCTCATGGAAGACACATTTTTAATCATTTTCCAGACATAGCAATGGTGGTGGGCTACCTGGTTATTAGTCGGCCATTCCTGGACATCACAAATAAGCACCATCTTAACAGCACCTATTCCGAGCGGCTTGAGGTGAGAGAAGTGACGGATATTCAAATATATTTGGGAACTTGTTTGTAATGCATTAAAATGCTGCTTAAATGTGATACAGTGGAGGTTTGCTATGCAAATCCTGTGCGAGAGAACAAGCAAATAATGTTTTCACTTGCGGTTTTTGATCTTTGCACCAGATCTAATTGTTTATCATTGTCTTTTTTTTTAAATATTGGTTTATTGGGCTATTAAGGACTTGTGTGTTTACATAGAAGATAAAAGCTCCTCTGTGTTTGTTTTTATGGTGCAGGATTACTATCGGAGTGGGCGGATGTTGATGAGTTTGGCACAGGCCCTGGGAAGAATCGTTCTGGCAGGCAGAGAGATGACCAGATTGTCCGGGTAAGTGTTTAGCATACTTTGCTTGTTCTCATGCCATCTTCTCCACATCTCATCAGGGTTCACGTTTGTTGTGTGTGTTATCTGCATGAGCATACACTATATGTTTCTTTGAGGGTCTGACATTGTATCCGTTTATTAGGTTCACTGCTCGAATCACAGAAATTCAGGAAGTTCTGAAACAGCTGAATTCAGGCAAATATGAACGGACCATGATCTCAGCTCGAGCAAAAGGTCTGGACTAGCGTGCATTATGTGCTTATGTTTTGTAAATGTCTGAATGACATTTTCTTAGATGTTACTTTTTTAAATTGATTGTATCACTGTGTATGTGTTTTTGATTAATGATTGTGTTTTACAGATACTACAGTAGAAAATGTACCTCTAATCCCTGGGAAGGGAGAAATCATCATGGCAGATAATATTATAAAGTAAGTTAACTGATGAAATAAAGCAGTTTTTTGCCAATAATGAAGCTACATTTTAACCAAAAGAAAAAGCTATTTTAATAAGGGCAAGGTGTCATATATGTGTTATACTATTATGTGTGTTTTAGACCAAAAATGTTTTAAGTACATTACTTATTTATACTAATATACTGTGTATATATATATATATATATATATATATATATATATATATATATATGTATATGTATATGTATATATATATGTATATATATATATATATACATATTTTTGGTGTGGTTTTTTTTAGTTTGTTTTATTTATATGTAAATTGTGTATAACAACACATTTGATGAAGAATGAAAGATGATGTGCCTCATCCAGAGGATATAGTGTATTTTACCAAGTTAAACTGTGTCCTGTTATCCACAGGTTTGAACAGATACCTTTAGCAACACCAAATGGAGACATCCTCATCCGTGATTTAACCTTTAAGGTTAATGTTTTAATGTATATGAAGTTCTGCTATATTAATATTATATTAAATGCGTCAGTTAATTCCAAAGCAAATATTGGCTTTGGTCTTTCATCATCTTTTCTTTCATTTCTTCCTAGGTGACATCAGGGACCAATGTGTTGGTCTGTGGTCCAAATGGCTGTGGGAAGAGTTCACTCTTTAGGGTACTGGGAGAGGTCAGAGCTGTTCCTAAGCAGATCTATTCAAACTGTGGTAGCATTAGTGCTTTTCATTTATTTACAATGTTTTTTGCTTCCCAGCTGTGGCCTCTGTATGGAGGACGCCTCACCAAACCAGAGAGAGGAAAGCTGTTCTATGTTCCTCAGGTGCGCTGAGATAACTTCAAACTAATGTCTGATGTTTAAATGTTAATACGTTCTGATGTGTGTTTTGTATTTTTCTTCAGAGGCCATACATGACCCTGGGTTCGCTTAGGGATCAGGTGATTTATCCAGACACGCATGAAGACCAAAAGAAGAAAGGAACATCTGATCAGGTATTGATAATTACAGTACAGCAAAATGAGAAGTTGTGAGAGAAATGTGGAAAGACACTATTGTACTGCATTCTATTAAACTTAGAAAGTTAAGATTTCCTTCTAGGGAAATCTTAGGAGAAGTTGGAAACTCCACAGAAGTCAAACCCACAATTCACATAAATGTGGATGTCCCTCATACACAAAATCAGAATTTTAAGCATAAAAAATCCACAAGTTCTACATTACAAAATGATATACTGATGTTTACAGAGACAGGCATGGAACATGGTAAATAAGCCTTTCTGTTGATAATTTATCACTGCATACCATTCTCCAATTTGGTTGGTAGTAAATTTCCTTGTTAACAATCAAACATCTGCAAAGCAAATGTTGTAGTTTATTTCTTTATATGCCAACTTCTGGGAGTCACGCAATGAAATTCCTTTATGGGAATTCCTGATACACATATTAAATATAATTTTTTCTACCACAACAATCTCAGTTCAAAATACCTATAATAAAATAAAAAATTCTTTGTAAAAACTGCATCCATGCATACAAAAGTTACTATGATTTTAAATAATGTGACTGGTCAGGTGCTGAGAGAATACCTGGACAATGTCCAGCTGGGACATATTCTGGACAGAGAGGGCAGCTGGGAGAGTTTGCAGGACTGGATGGATGTCCTCAGTGGAGGAGAGAAGCAGAGGATGGCTGTAAGCTCTGAAACTTCTCATCTCATCTTTAAATCAGACACATTGCTTTTAATTGAGATAGTAATGTGGTCTGCATTGTTTTGGATGTCCACATTTGAACAAGGGACGGTTTCTGATTCTTTATTTGGTTGTACAGATGGCTCGTCTGTTCTATCACAAGCCACAGTTTGCGATTCTGGACGAGTGCACCAGTGCTGTGAGCGTTGATGTGGAGGACTTCATCTACAGTCACTGCCGGAAGGTAACCAGGTCTTTTTATTACTTCTCAGTGACTGTTAAAATCTAGAGGGATAAAATGCTATACAACTGGCGCTCAGCAGATGGTTAGCAGCCTTATTTTATTTGTTAAACGTGAGAATGTCAAGAATGTATTCTCTGCTCCTATGGGAGTTTACTGAAGTATCTGTTCCTTTGGGATTCTTGTGTTGCATCTGTTTAGGTTGGCATCACACTGTTCACAGTCTCCCATAGGAAATCACTATGGAAACACCACGAGGTAGGACTTTGCTTTTGCATTTCATTGCAAGGTTTCAAAAAAAATGTGTAACTTTTTTACTTTAGGTTGTATTATGGAGTGTAATCATTTTTTTATTTCTCTGATCTCTAGTATTACTTGCACATGGATGGAAGAGGCAACTACGAGTTTAAACCCATAACAAAGGACACTGTGGAGTTTGGCTCTTAGTAATGACAATAAGTCTTTTTCATAAAAACTTTCCTGTGTACTTTGTTAAAATTATGCTAATGTATTTTGTTTCATTTAATTGAATGTGATTTGTGTAAGAATGTTTTTATGAATGGTTCATACAGAAGTTCACTCCGCTGGCAATATGAATGAGGCACATATTGGTACTAGATGTTTGGACCTGAAGAAACAACTCTATTGATAAAATATACCTGCATTCCCTCATTTGAGGGAAACGATTATAACTCTTGTGGATAAAATATCTCTCAGGGAGAGGTTTAAGTATTGTGCACGTTATCTGAAAAGATATTTGCAGGGAATAAAATTGAGTTTGATATCTTTTTAAGAATGAAGCATTTGTAATGCAAAGAGCATGTTTTTAGTGGCCCTTGTTTTGAATTTGAGAATGATTTTATGGACTGGGATATTTTGTTTTCACTGAGGTTTTTTTTATTCTTGATAGTTTATACTGAGTGGTACTGGTATAGTTACAAGCTTCCTTAAAACTCAGTGGAAACTATTATTTAAGTGTAACAAGGTGTCTTTGCATATTTATCTACCTTTTTATCAAATTAATTGTATTAATTCAAATTAATTTCTCCTGAAATGTGTAAAAACATGCCTGTAAATTATATTTATGTGCATACATGGTGCCTTACAAAAGCAGATAAGTTCTCTGATAAAAAGGAATTTGCAGAATTACACGTGTAATATTTTTAGTTCAATCACTAAATGCAATGTTATGACATGCAAAACAGTATGCACATATGATTGCATTCAGTCTATCAAGTTTAAACCTTGTGTAGAAAGTGTTGTTAACCACAAGGGTGAGCTACTGAGGTAAGGAGAATGCAGAACTTGATTTGCTTGCAAACAAAAAGTCCCTTTGTTGCACAACTGAAGTAATTCCCAACTAACATTAAAAGGCGTTTTATAAAAAGAAACGATGCTTAAAATTAAAAAATGAAACAATATGATAATTTATTTGCTGTAAGTGAAATTCAACAAGGTATAATTTATACTGCAAAAATATATTTAGATATTAAGAACATTAAATATTTTCCTTATACATATAAAAAACTCCATATACAATACACATAGCAGCTAAAAATAAATAAAGATAAACATTCAATAAACGGTTTAAAACATGATCCTAAATAGGTCTGACATGTAGTGTTTCACAGAAACCATTCTGGTGCCAAATGTCCATCTAAGCACAATAAAGGTTTAATACAGTCCAGCTGTATGTCCCTTTCTGAGGTCAACCAGTATGTTACGATATATTCCTCTACGCCAGAGTCTATACCACAATGGTTTGCTTGGTTGTCAACCGTCTTTGTGCTTGCTTGCAGCACAACACAATCAAAACTATTAAAGCAATCACCAAAAGTAGTATAATGAGAGCTGCTCCTCCAATCACAGCCAATCCATACTCTACAATAAAAAGAAAACAGAAAGGTTAAAATACAATTAGTACCGATAAAAACTAGGGAAAATATCAACGAAAATATTAACTCACACCTGACAATGCATTTAAGTAAAAATACTGCACAGTTACAGATCAAATCTGGAAAAGTTATGTTTCTATAAAATATTGTTTGAAAAGTCCAGGTGCAGAAACGGAGGTTCCCACACAACTAAATGGAGTCACATTTCAACACAGCTGTGTGTGTCCGATCAGCATCTGACTAACGGCAGAATGCATGTCATCCCTCCTACCACTGTTAACTGACCCTGATCTGCCCTCCTTACACATAACAACCATCCTGTTTTCCATAACACTGCACTTTCAGACCAAATCTATTTTTTTTAAACAAAGAAAATTGACAAATGCATTTCTTTTAAGGCCGGATTACACTACACAAATGTTCAAATCTGAACTATATTTTAAGATACAAGACACTTTTTGACTTTTTAAATCGCTACAGAACAAAAAGCATTACATACTGACTAAACACAACAAATTTGGAAAATGCATATCCTCCTGTTGCTGGGATTGTTGGCCATATTCATCTCTTTTTGAGCTTTGTATAGTCTTATAGTCTGATGCTCCACAACACAAATCACATGTCTGTTAACATTTTTTAATATGTACAGATAGACTAAGGATAGAAAT
The DNA here is from genome assembly GCA_019155185.1 of Beaufortia kweichowensis. Lineage (NCBI taxonomy): Eukaryota > Metazoa > Chordata > Actinopteri > Cypriniformes > Gastromyzontidae > Beaufortia > Beaufortia kweichowensis. The sequence goes on from CM032797.1 coordinate 12,554,841, forward strand.
GAAAAACATAATCGCTTAATTCTAACTGCTGACATCCTGCAGACTGACTTTTGGCATCTAGCACTATCATACCCAACTACAATTTTTGGCAGATGTCAGGGTTAAACTGATGTCTAATCCAGACTTTAAGTCTTTCTCCGGCCTGTGTGATTTCTGATTGCTAAAAGCAAAATTAGACCTAACACGCTAGTAATGGTAGAACAACAATAGGAAAATTGTGAAGAAAGTATTGATGCGTGACTTACCTTGAAACAAGGTCTTGTGCCCTTGTTGGGAGCATTTGGGAAGGCTCCATTCACCAACCCTCTTGTCACCTTTACGTGAAGGGATGTATGCCGCAACACTGAAGCAGTAACTCTGATCTTCCTCTAGTCTGTTAAACTCCGCTTTATTTTCATCCACAATTTGTGTTTTCTGTAAAAACATAAAGAAAAATTAGTATTGGATTTTTAAGGGCATGTATGGCTCCCATAGTAGGCTGGTAATCTGACCGATACTCACTTTTCCTGTGCTTCCAGCTTTGTTGAATGCAATCTTGTACTTGAGATTTTTCTTAAAGATGTCACGGATGTTCTGGGCTTTGCCATCTTTGACCATAGCTGTGACTGGGTCGTGTATGATGAGCGTAATCTTCTTGTTTTCAGTCACAGTCAACTTGAAATCAGGTCTTCCAATCAAAGCTACAAGAAAAGATAAATACTAGAATATTAAGTTTGTTTTAATGGGAAAAACAGTATGCGTTGCTTAAGACAACATTGCATTCAAAGAGTAATGTATAGGTGCAGGGTAAGGATACTCACTGTCATTATATGGACAGAATGTCTTAGATCTGGTAAAGGGAAGCTCTTCGTTGTCTGTTTTCATGCCGGGCAGGGGTTCTGAAAGCACCTCAGCAGAATAAACTCCCTTTAGGTCTCCTTTAAGTTCATTGGTCAGGTCACATTCGGTTTCGGTGATTCTAATGCAGTGAGGGTTTCTCTCTCGGTTCCTACCAACTCTGTAATCGAAATAAGAGGTGTTGGTTAAATTCACAGGCCATTAGAGAGAGAAACATTTTAATCAGATGTTTTAACTTCATATACTGTACATTAATATTGATATGCACTATATGAAAGTAAATAAAAACTAAAGAAATGAGCTTCAAACGAGTACTTACCTGGAAAATTCAACTGTATACGTGTAGTTGACAGGTTTAGGGCCCCAAGTTACAATTGTTTTGAAATTGTAAGATAACCAGGATACATCTGTTGCTTTAGTAAGCGTTTTCGCTGTTACCGATGCTGAAAAGGCCAAAAGACAGTCTGATTAATATATGATACAGCATCAGAGCCTGCGTACAACATGTGACTTTTCAATCACAATGTTGGATTGAAATGGAAACAACACAAGTACATATTTCCAAGACCACAAAACTATAATAAATTATACTATACTGTACTATGCAAAATAACCCATACAAATTTAACCATGGTTTTACTACAGTAAAGTTGTTTAACCATAATAGTAAAACCATGTAAATGTACTATTGTCCTACTGCAGTAATAATAACCATTGATAAACTATAACAATACAAAACATGGTTACTGCACTTTTACTATGGAGCTTTAAATCAATGGTTATTTTTTTCAATGGAAAATCACTGTAGTTTCATACATCATATACAATAAACGAGTGTACGGTGGGTGGTTAGCTGCTACTACATTACAATATAAAACGCCAAATATATTTGTTACCCGCCGTAATAGTACATGTAACTTGATTAAGCCTACATGTTTTGGTATTAAAACCATAGTAATCTTACCTGGAGATCCGTTAACGAGAGTAAGACAGGCGAGAAAAATTGCTGAAAACATAATGATCTTCTTTTCCGTGGTTTTTAACAGCAAATAGTCCAGTTAATGCTTCAAAATATCCCGCTAGATGCTTCGTTGTATCGAGGGCTCATCAATTTAACCTTCCATCAGTCTCCCGCATTTATAAAGAGCGTGGCTGCGCGTGCATGCGTCTTGAGTCATCAACGGCGCTCCGCCCCTTTCTTAACTTCGGGATTTTGTCACTGGCTGGACATCCACCGAAACCTGCGCCTTCTGACCATATATGTATATATCCGGGTACCGGGTTTAGTGCCAATGATCTAAAAATCTAAGCATGTAATACTGACAAGCATGAATAGAAGATTTGTTGTAGTTTAAGCTGTATAGTTTGTAAGTTTTTTCTATAGTTTAAGTTGCATTTGTGTTGTTTTAGCTGTTTTAGCTGTAATAAGTTTTGTATTAGCAAATGTTTTGTAAACAAATCTCACAGATATTATCTGAAAGCAACTTTGTTTTTGCAAGCATGAAAAAAATTGTTTATTTTTTCATCGAATGCGTGATCAGACACTATTAAAACTTATAAAAACTTTTACATTTTCCACCACGGCTTTAAGGTTTTCATTCAGTCAGATGTTCCACTCTGGTGTGCCATCTTGTGGGAATGATTTACTCGTGATGTAACTGTGGTAAAAAGCCTCATTCAATACTTATAGTATGACTAGTGTTGCTTACGGTAATCACACTTCTGTACTTGGCTTGTTCATGTGTCTTTTCATTTGCAATTTGCCACAACATTGAAGAAGTGAATTTGACTTCTTCAGTGACTTTAGTGAACAAGTTCAACACAGTAGTTGCTTTTAATTTCTATGTAAAAAGCTAAATGACTTAAGCTTTATGATGTTGGGTCGCTGATTATGTTGTTAGTCCATTTATAGGTCCCTGTACTGTACATGTTCTGCAGTGAGGAGAGATCTGTCTGTAATTTTCTGTGCTAGTTTTATCACCCTTTGTAGTACCCTTCGTCATGTGCTGTGCTTTTGCCAACCCACACAGATATACAGCAAGTAACTTGATAGAAATATTAGTGGATACGTCACTAAAACATTACACTTACTACACTAAAACATTTAGCAATTTTGTAAATATTAGATCATGAGAATGATATAAAATTGTAAATGGTAAGTAAAGATTAAGCAAATGGCATAAAGCTGCATATAATCTGCATGCATCAGAACTGGCTGTTGAATAGATGGCAGATGAGATAAATGTTTGGCTACAGCTAAATGCATTACAAACATTTGTTAATGGCTGTTGGCATTTGTTAATGGCCACTGCTGTGCTTGTGCTAAATTAAAACATGTTAAAAGCTCATAGTAGTCATGATCATGGTATTTTTATTGTCAACTTTCAGCCTTAACAAAAACAAGCAAGACCATTTTGTTTAATTCTCTGCCATTGATTAAGCTGTAGTTAGCTGGCAACAAAAATAAACTATTTTAATAGATTTCGTAATAGTATGTGACCTGAATTCTAATGTTTACAGCACAAGTTGCAGTGTTATTATGTTAAAATGTAAACATTTGACATACTTAAAACAGTTTTTTTTTTTTGGAATTTGCTTCCTGTGGTTTTATTGTAATTTAAGTGGAAGTCAAGGTATTTTACAGTGTGACGTGTAACATGACATGACAAAACTTGAGGTTTGACTGTCACACACGAGAGAGACTAATCAGACAGTCTAAAGACATCATAAAGACATTGTTCTTTTCTCTAGTTTGTTCATAAACCTTTAAAACTTCATAGTGTGGTTGAAATGTTAACAGCAGTCTAGTGTGATTTCACTGTTTGGGGTAAACATCAGAAGACTGGAAGAAAGGAAGAAAGAAGCTGTACAAGACTATCAAACTTTAGATAAGTTGCAACACAATGGGTGTCAAGATTATAATCTCATGATGTGCTTTGGTCCAAATTTAGGTAGTATTGGCATTTCCCCATCATACAGTAGAAGACAGTTCTACTCGTCGTCATCATCATAAGTTCAGTAGACCGTAAATTCGAAACTGAAACAAAACTAAACACAAGTATGATTTTCCCACAGTTACTTAATGTTACCTCAAGAAAATCTCACAATGCTTAGAGCCAGGAAGTGGTTGGTGTTAAAAATGTCTGTTCATTTAATACTTAAAGGTACATATTAGTCATATTGCCTTTTTTTGAAAAGCCTCAAATATAATCATGGCTGATTAGGGTTTATCAAAGATAAAATTGGAATGTCCCTCTAAGCATCTTTAAGATGTTGTTAACATATGGCTAAGCACTCTGAGCCTATAATTTATGTATTATTTTAATCTAGAAATAATAAGACAATTACAGAAAAAAGGAACTGTTTGGCTGTTATGAGGCAACTGTTGTTGCAGAATATTGTTAACCCACTAACACAATGGAAATTGCAGTTCCTTTTAATAGGATTCATTTTCCTAATGTTACATTTAAGGACCTTGGGTGCTGTAATAAAATAAATTATGAAATAAAGACAAAAAGAAAGAACATTCTGAAACTGATGATATAACAAAATAGTGTTATACTGTTTCTTACCAACTGACTGAATGAATGACTGATAGACAAACTGTCCAGTCATCTTACAATTGAATACATATAATAAAATAACAATAATATATCTATCTTTTATGCAAAATATCTTTTATACTTTATCATAAGTAAGACTAAAATATGACCATACATTTGAAAAGAACCCAGACGTCTGGAAAATCTGGATTTTAAAAAATCATTTAAGCAGATTTTAATGTCTAGACTTGACTTTAAAGTCGAGTATTATGTTTCTGGAGACGCATACAGTAAATGTGGCAGAAGTGTGCTGTATTATTTCCATGACAACTGTTCCATGAGACTGTTGAAAATCTGGTCCTAATTATTTGGAAGGAGCCAGAATAGCAGCCTTCATGGGCTGGATGACTTTCACTTCCAGTTTTGGTTACGAGACTTATATGGAATTCCAGCATGTGATATTATACATCTGTACAGAGATGTCAGCCTGCAGTTTCAAAAAATAAGATATATTAGCAAAGAATATCATAAGCTACTCTATGTATTTCTATTTAGACTTTAATAGTAGTCTTGTTGTAAACACATAAATATACAGTATAGTATACAGTACATATAAATATTTATAGAAAGATTGAGTCAACAATCCTACAGTGCTTAAGAATAACTTCTGTTTTTTCTTAGAGAGAGGGAGAGATGGAGAGGTTCTTGAAAGCAAAAATAATTGATTGATTGAAAAGAATTGCAAAATATAATTGTTTGCAAATGCAATGTTTTATTTAAACAAAAACAAAACATCTGCATACAGTTAATTTTGTCATAAATTTTATATATTGAATGTTTACAGTGTGATAATGTGAAAATCACCAAAATCAGCAACGATCACCAATGATTAGGGTAACCTCCCCCAATACCCCAGCATATGACCACAAGTTTCAAGTACCACACTCCTCAAAATCTATTTGATCTTTTTACTGTGCTTAAACAGACTAGTGGGAAACCACTTGAAAGAAGGCCGTCATGCTCAAAGTTAGCTTACAGGAGGAATATACAGTGGAATATAAACAACAGCCAACTCCCAGATTTCAAAAATGAGTCTTTCATTCCACAGAATGTTTTTAGAAATGAATCTTAACAACAACTACATGTGTAAAACGGACATGGGTGAGTAGAGTCAGAAGTACACTATTGTATAAGTAACACTTATTTTTGGCATATAAAAGTTCAAAACCCCACTCTTGACCTCTGTGATTGCAGGTCACATTAAAGATGAAATAGTGTGGTTGGATTCTAAACTGGCCTTTGATAATGTCATCAACTTTGTTTCCTTAAATGAGCTTGTCTGATTAATACATTACATGGTAACTTTGTCTTTGCAAGTGATGAATGTTTGACCAGTCAAATTAAGTTCTGACTTCCACTGTGACCCGCTGTCACAGGTCAAATTCATACTATAAATTCAATTGAGTCTTACCCTAAACAGACTAAAATATCTAGATTACTACATTAACACAAAATAAGAAATAACCTTCTATTGTATCATTTAATGCTGTGACTGATTCCTGTTTGGTTAAACAGAGCTCACATGAGTGCTCAATAGAACATTCTCAGACTCCCCAGGAGACAGACCTGCTATAACACCCCTCTATGTAAAGGAATTTAACTGTGGGGATGGGAAATTACTACATCCCAGCCCCCTCAACTTTCGAAATCCCAGATGGATCCCAGACTCCAACAAGTCGGCCACTTATCCAATATAAACACACAGCTATCAGCATGTGAGTATAATAGGCTAATACACAAGATCCAATACAGATCTCTATCCCTGGTTTAGGTTTCTATTACAGGTTGAGTAGTCATTACAGTAACCAATGGAACTCCACTAAAGATTACAGGAAACACACGATCTGAGCAATAGCACAAATTCAGAGACGCTGAGCGGTTGTCTGTCCTATCCTGTCTCCAGGAAATATGTGATCATACCTGTCAACAGTGTCAGCCTGATCTCCACAATGTCTCTTTCCTCTAGACAGAAAGATGGTCTGGATGAGACAGTCTCATAGTATTAAGAATTTATATGTTTTAAATGTACATCTGTTTAAAACTGTGATATATTGGGGTTCTTTACTCACTTTCTCCTTCATCTGCATTGGACTTTGGCATTACTTATTAGCTTGTTGTGATTTTGAATCTTCCAGCCTGGTCAGTTTGGTCTGTTGGCTGATTTTGGAGGGATTGTGGGTATTTTTCCAGCTGGTCAGACTGGGAGACCAAGATGGCCTTACAGGACTGAGAAACCACCATAAACCAGTTAAGAACAGCAAACAAGCTTAAGCTATTTTTTTAATCGGTATGTGCTGAAATGAAAATGTATGAGTATGTTGTTGACCCAATGCTACAGTACATTTCATTTCTTCACAGGATTGTTTTTATTCACGATCGATTTCTCAAAAAATACTGATGATAAGAAAGATATAACTAAAAATAACTATTTTTGGCGTGGGAATATCAGTACAGTGTTGTGGGATAAAATATTGCAAAGCACTGAACCATCACCTACACAATCTTTAAGTCATAAGCTATTAACATGATAAAGCATGACTTGCAAGAGCAGTTGACTAACCAAAAATCATTTCTGTTGCAATAGCCAGCCTGTCAGTAATTTCAGCTCCACACCCTTCATGATTAATTATCACAGTGTGTGGTTCCAATAAGCAACACAAAGCTAGGATGCTAGGAAAGCTAAATGTATTCCCCTTTTGAAAGAAATTTGACTGAACCCCATTCTGTAATATTTAACATACAAATATTTGGTCACTAGAAATTTCTATCTTGCCCAGCTAAAGGAAAACAAAATAAAGACATATAAAAAAGTCCCCCTCTGAGTTTCCCATGCTCTCATGTACATCTCTCACACCCCTGCGGACTGGGAATCATTCCCATTTAACTAACGCTATGATGTGTCTACTCGTGGGACTGATCTTTTAATAGGAAACAAACATGCAAAGCCATAGAAAAAATGTTTGATTTTTTTCCATATTATCTCTAAACCTGCTAACCGTTCTCTGGGTGGTTAGGCAACAGCTGAATGGGAGTCACGGATGAAAGTTGATAACAGACAGAAACAACACTTTCCTGGTACAGCCTCCACATTACTCTGCATTCCACCCATCTGTTTTAGCTTCTCTCTAAAACAGAAAATGCAGAGCTCTGGTCAGAAGTAACAAACAACTGCCCACTGATTCACTGATAAGGCAGATGAGTATAACATAACGGGGGTTTGCATTTTGTAATATGTCTTATCAATTGACAGCAACACTTCCTTGTGACCCTTAGGTGTGTGACCTCTAACAGATGGTTTTTGTAGTGTGGTTTGCAGGTTTTGCAGAGGTTTGCAGGCAGTTAACCTAAGGTAGAATAATAGATTGTCAGATTAATAAATATTTTGAACAGCTCTTAAAGATAGGCCAGTTAGAGAACTGTGAATATAAAGATGTGACACAGTTTTAAATCTTAAATAGTAAGGATGGCAGTGGTTTCTTAGAATTTACACGCATTTCCTGATAAATGTCATGACGGACTAAAAAAATGTAACATTTCAAAAGAAATAAAAATCCTATTTAGTGTCATTATACAAATGTATTTATAATAAATGTTTATAAATCTATGCGTTATCAATTTTATAAATGTAAATTTCATAAATCTGCTTCATAAACTTTAAAATGTAAACTTACATATAAATTTTTTATCTGTAAACCTAAATATTTAATGTCTTAAAAAGCTTAAAAATGTTTCTCAGTAGTTTTTCTGCAGATAAAGTCCATGTTTCGACATATTAAAACAAACACTCGTGTTTGTTACATTTTATAATGCGTTTTTGTAGTCACACAAGTGAACTCGAACTAGGCTGACAGAAGATGCATTTCAAAACAAGTTTAAATATCTCTAAAACCACAATGATTCACATTCTCTGGTTCAGTATTTAACAACTGATATTGTGCAGAGCAGATCCATTTGCTGTTTTCACAAGTGATGAAATCTCATTTGGATTGGAGGTTCATGTCTGCACATTCTCACACAGATAGCAGCATTATTGTGTTTGGTTTGCAGATAAGTTAAATGTTGCTTCTGCTCTGCTTTCCTTATCAGACTGAAAATCAACTTGTGACAAAAACATGGTTCTTTTTTTAACTTTGCTATGTGAGTGCCACCTTCTGGTTATTACGTATATGTCCATAATGTAACAGATTACAGTTAAAATAAGCAGCTGATAATGAAAAATGAGCGATATCTCTAACTCACTAACTTCTCTGTAGGAATACGAGAAAACCCTGATGCTTCAGATCCTGCTTCACTGTGCTGATCTGTTCCTCAGATTCATCCCTGCAGTGTCCATTGAGACAGTAAGAGTTTCCATAAGGAAAATCAGATGAACCGAAGGCAACTCTCTGTTTGCTATGAGTTGTTCATGTCTCATTCTTACCTAAACAATACGTAAGAGTAGCAATCATTCTAATTAGATTAAATGAACCAATGTTGACTCACCTAGCTACAGTCACATCTTTGAATCACCTTTTGCCCCAAAAATTTCTACCCCACATCAAAAATGAGAACGTAAAAGATTCATTATTCCCCCTTATGTAATTTAAAACCTGACTCTTTCATAAAAAAGATATTTTGAAAAAAGTATCACAATAAATAAACATAATACTTTCAGTAATATCTGTCCAAAGCATAAAACTGGAGCTCTGAGCAGAAAGCAGACACTGGAAGAGAGAAAGGGGCTCAGAGTGACACACATTTTCCAGTCAGGGTCCCTCGGCAGCTGCTGGTCCAGCTGAACTCTGAGAGAAATTCTCCTTGAGCGGAAAGTTTTCATCAGGAGGTAAAACACTAATCCAGCTTCTTTTACTTTAAGCCAAGCCTGCGGTGATGCATTCACATACTGTGCGTAAAGTCTGCATAAGAGGACTCTTTGAAATGGCATGATAATGCAGAATGGTTGGCGAGTGTACAGTTCTGCTATTGTAAGTGAAGAGGAGCTGCTAATGCCACAGGCATTCAAATTTTTCAGGTTTAGAGTTACTTCAGCAGCTTCACTGATGACTATAAAGCAACATAATAGTGGTTTGTTTAAGTGGGACATTGTTAAATACAAAAACGCACAACTCTGAGGTGTTTATCAAAGTCATTTATGTTTCAGGTTTCACATCAAAAAACAGCCTTCGTGTAAAGCTAAGTTATGGAAATCACTGTCCACCTCTGCCAAGTGCTTTTCTATACAAAAAAAAAACAAAAATGGTTAGTTTATGTAAATAGCAGATGTGTGCAGGGTTACCATTATTTCTAAACATCTTTGTTCACACAAAATGGGTTTCCTCAACACTGTTATTCCAAATGAGATGATGGGCAGAACTGAAATGTTATATTTTAACCATGAAAACCCATGATCACCATTTACGTTCATTGAATTATTTCAAGGTCTAACCTTTTACTGGAATGTTAGTAATGAAATCTTGTAAATACAACATGTGATTGCACTAAAAAAAAACTTCATTCTACTATATACTTCAGACAGAACACATCATCGATACATTTTGCTTTACATCTTGATAAAAAATTACTTATGGCAAGCAAGTACGACTCACTTTCAGAAATAATGCTCTTCCCAAACCAGGTATAAGTTTTCAAGCTGCTTATGGAGTCACATGAGATACAAAGGGAATGTTGCTAGGGGAGACCAGTGCCATTCTGTCAGACGGTCTAATTGAGTGCTGCTTTATCAGAGCCAAATTCCACAGGCACACAAAGCAGGGATTATTCCCCACCAGTGTGTTTACGGGAGGAGGTGGGGGTTTAACTCGCAGACATGGTGCTTTTCTCACGAACACTTTAGACTGGCGAGTCCTTGTCCTCTAGGCTTCACTACTGCATGGAGATCAGCCACTCCATGTTTTCCACACAAGGCACCATTCAGACTCGCTCGTGCCCTTTTATCCAACGCAAGTGCCCATCGTTTCCGGGATGGTTCAGAAATTATATAAAGATTCCACTTCTCATTCTAATTATATAAACTATAGTTGGCTCAAAGGTTACTGCTGCTTGAAAACTTCAAAGACTTTTTAACTTAACCAGAATGACAACATAATTGACTGGAAATTTAAAAACTTTATTTATAAAAAAAATGAGCCAATCAACAGGACTTGGGTCTCTATTGAGCATTTTTGGCAATAAATACAAGAGAATGGGTAAGAGGGGACAGTGAAAATGAGATGCACTTATACAGGACCTATGGCACAATTTAGCAAAGCATTGCTTGGTCAAATGATTTAAAGGCAGGACGTAAAAATACACATAAAAAATACTCGAAAGGCCACAATGCACAAACGCTTAAATCAGGAAACCGTACAGTCTGTCTAGGTGCGTGATCCCACACATCTAGGAAGTATATGAACGTATTAAATCAGTTTAAAAGCACTGGGATTCACATGCTGAACCTACATCAGATGCAGAGTGCTATGCTCAAAATCAACCTAAATCAATGGAAACACAGAAAGAGATTGTGGTCAAGATGTCATATGTGACATTTGAAAAATACATGCTTCATTCCACTAACCCATCTCAACTTTTAAAAAAGATCAAACTTTTAAAACCAAAAAAATCTATTCTCTATTCTCAAGCTACCTAATAAAATACTGTGTAAATCAACAGCAGAATGATGATACAGGAAAGGCTCCTCTTTAAACATCTGTTTTTGTTTTGTCATTTAAAAAAAATGGCCAGCGAGAGGAAAAGCCTCACTCTGTTGATGCAAGGATCCGAAAATATTCCTCTTTGTGGTGCGCTCCAACCAGCGGTTTAATAGTCAATGCCATGGTCATAGTGGCCTCTGTATTCGTCATGATAATCTGCCTGGTAGTCATCCTGATATTCCCCATGGTATTCAGCCTGGTAGTCGCTGTCGCTGATCTCAGAGCCGTTCGTCCCGGTGCCTTGACTGCCGTTGCTGTGGATGACGGGCTCAGTGGGTGAGGAGCAGTATTTGGGGTCGTACACCTGCCTGCCCAGCCCATACACACTCATGCCTTTCTGAGATGCCACCTTGTTGGTGCCCATCTGCAGTGAGATGGTGGAGTTGTCCGCAGGCTGGAGCGCTACCTTCTGGTCAAAAATATCCCTCCTGGTACCGGGGGCCGCCATGCCAGCCTGAGAAAGAATAGGTAACCGTTAAAAAAGTGAATTCGTTAGGTAAACGTTAGGAATATGAATTTAGTACACACTCACCTGGCTTGCTCCTTTATTGGTGCCCATCTGCAAGCTGATTGTGGTTTGGTCAAAAGGCTTCTCTGTTTGAGTCTTCGGATCATACAGATGTCTTCTGGTGCCGTACGCAGTCATCCCAGCCTGACTAGCGCATTTATTTGTCCCCATCTAGCCAATGAGAAAACAAGCAAAATGTTCACAGGTCAGTCATTACTTAAAAAAGAAAGGTTTAAAGCTAAACTGATATGAACAAACTAAAGTCATGTGACAAAGCTTTTCACCTGAAGCCCAATCACGCATTGACCAGCCTTCATTTTTTCATCGTCAAAGTGGCGCATCTGCTTATCCGCATACTTCACGCCAATGTCCACCTTTGTGTCCATACCTTTGGTTTTGGCCTTTTGAATAAACAAACAAAAGCAGTGTCACACCAGAAAAATGTGAATGATGGTCCCTAAAAAAACAAATAAATAAAAACACAAACTTTTATCCTTCCCTTTATCATCTCTATCTGAAATTTTGGAAGAGAACTCACCATGCTGGCCAAGGCAAGGAGTGTGGTCTGGACCTGAGTCATGTTCCCATTCTCAAACAGATCGTTGGCTTCAAAGATGTCATTGGGTTTCAGACCGTACGTGAGAATGGCTTTGATGAAGTTGCCAAGGTTCTCAAGCTACAGTGAAAAGATTTCAAAAAGTGATTTTGCTATTATATTCCTACAAATCACTCCAAATATTGAACATCTACTAAGAAGAAACACTACTTCCTCACCTTGTGCCAGTTAAGTTTAGAGTTGTTGATTTTCTTGATGGAGCCTGGCTGAAGTTTATTAATCAGCCTATGAGACAGAAACAAATATTACACATAAGGTGAGAAACTCAACTTTTATTTATTCTAAAAAGTTTCCTCAAGGGCCAAAGTATTGAAAGCAAGATGTTAAAGCCAGACTACATGGGCACTGTGTATAAGAGCATCACATGGTTTTTGACGGATGAAACTTTTTAAAAAGGTGAGCATGTTGTGACATTTTGGTTGTCAAGTTTAGATTATATAACCTTTATAATTTGTGTAATTCAAGCAATAAACATGACAAAAGGTTACGAGGCTGACAGTCATTACTTAGAGCCAAAAAACCACTCAGTCCTAACAGTGCTCCACAAAGATCATAGTCAATCTAAACACACATAATGATTTCCATCACGCTTCACTGTGCATATCACTGTAGTATACAACTAAAGACTCACTCGCACAGTATGACGCCGTCCTTCAGACCCATCTGGAAGTTTTCTCCAATTGACATGCCGGTAACATCTTCGATCCAGTATCTCAGCTCCTCTTCCTTCTGCAGGTCATACTTCTGAGCGATCTAAAAAGACCAAAAGAAGAAGATTGAGAGGTGGAGTGTATCATTTGTTAAAACAGTTTTGTTAAACCAGCTCAATATGCAGAGAGAGACCTCTGTAGGCAGGCCATTCAAGGTTGATGTCTATGAAGTGTAAATACTGTGGCTACAATAAAAACAGAGCAACAATACTCAACAATACTGACTCAAACATTGTCTTCCAAATGGAGAAACAAGAAGTAAATAATTGAATCATTTTATTTTCAGTATAAATAGCACCAAGAGACATCACATGAAACCCATTGGCTTTTTGCACAGTTTTATTTAATTCAATTTAAGTGTTCCTGTTTTTAAGTTTGTTTCGGAAAACAGTCTCCTGTCTCTGGCTAGCCTGTGCAGGACTTGTTCCAAGTGCAGTGAGATGGACGGGAAATGACAGAGTTTTGCCCCATGTGTGAACTCTTGTTTTAGGAGCAGCTCCAAAAGCCCATTTCAGGCAGTTTCAGACCCCCTTACCACCTTTCACCATACAAAAAAAATACAGCTGGGGCTTATAACACCTGCAAAAAAAAAAATCATCTTAACCTCAATGAATGCATCAGTAGAAAAACAAAATATGCTCACATAAAAATTAAATCAACCCAATTCATGTCAATAAAGACACAGTTCTTTCATTGTCATACTGGGGCTCTTTAACTACCTTCAACAGGTCTGATCTTGAAATAAAATGTAACTTTAAAATAATTTGTAAATCATATTCTCTAAACAACAATAATACAAGTAGGGGCTCTTGTCCTGTCTTCAGCAGAATGACATCAGATAATATCCCGAGTAGTCTCGGCTTTCAAAGACGTGACATGTTTGAGCTGGTCTGCTTTTAATGATAATTCAGCAACTGTCCCCTCTAAGAAATTCATATCAATGGGGTATTTACTTTAAATAAACTGTTTATTTTAAGCCCTTAACATCTATACAAAAACAGGCCGACTTTTCAAACAACTTACTGACACAGAGGGTTTGGATATTGCCCATAAAAAAACATCTTTTTGTGGAGGAAATACACCCCTGTTTCTGTATCCTACTGTGAGGACATCTTCTCCAGCTGTGTGTCCACATTAGGAAATGGGTCGGTTCGCCCTGAAAATAGCTGTCTCTTCTCAAGGTTTCTGAGCTGATGTGAGTGAATGACAGATGCATGGCAAGGGGAATTGTTATAAATATTGTTAAAGTCACCTACACAGCACATAAAAAGACAGAAAGCCTCAGGTGTTTTCCACGATAAACAATGTGGCTATCTTTCAACACCAAAACATAAACACAAGGACAAAAACACTAATTAGAGAGGGACAAAGGTGAAGAAAAAAACATGTATCCGCCCTCACTGCCTCTATAGACATCAACACGCCTTCACTCAAGGGACTGAAAAAAGTCAAACATCCAGTCATCACAGGGGGAAAGACACTGTCCTCAAGTACTGGTTACGAAACAACAACTAAAAGAACAAGATCATTCTAGTTATAAGACTTGATTTTTAGAATTCTGTTTAATTTCTTCTGAAAGATTTACAGATCATCTGGCTGAGCACCTGGCAGCAGCAAGCGTTATAACAGAGAAGAGAAACGTCTTTAAAGCTAAAAGTTGTGAGATCATTTGCTGGAGAGAAAATAAAAATAAGTATACATGTAACTGTAAAATAGAAGTCTAATGGACAGCACCGACCCAAAAATTAAGATTCCTTAATCGAGCATACTCACGTTACTCCACACTTCTGCAGAACACAAAGGATTACATTTTTGAAGAATGTTGGTAACCAAACAACATTGAGCCCCATTGACTTCCATTGTATGAACGCAAAACCACTGAGACACTTTTTAAAATATCTTCTTTTGCACAAAACAAGAAGTTGGTGAATAATTTATGAAAGAAATTTTATTTTAGGGTAAACTATCCCTTTAACATATTAACTTAATTTAACATAGTAGTCCAATTAAAAACAAAAGGGCATTGGATTTTGCTGGAAGTATATTGAGGCCTTCATAGTGTTTGTTTGTCCTACAGAACATTAAGATTTCATTCCCAAATGTTTGCATAGCACAATATCAGTTTTTTATTACTGTATGATAAGGAGGAAAACCCCCTAATAAGATCAGGTGTGTCAGGTAGTCGTTCATTTTTGTTTCATTTCTGAAGCCATCCACCACATGTAAAGTCTGAGAACCGCTGTTTTAAAGCATCTGTAAACAAACATTTTAAAAAGAAAAATTCACATTCAACTAAGAATATTTCCATCTAGCTCTTTACCTTTAAAAACCCCTCTGATACAAAAGGCCGACAGTAAGGGGAGGCCCAAAACAGGGCACAAGCACCAGTTACAGGCTCATGAGAGGAGCAAGAAAATCCCCCCAAAATCCCCCAACGAGCTCTTATCTGCTCAGCATTTATACTCATGTTTTCACATACTGTTTGCTTGCCGTGTTATGCACAACAGAGCCATTGCATTCGAGGGAAAGGGGGTAAAAATATGCAGGAGTCTACTGATTTATAGTTGGACTTCCAGACAGAGACTCTCACTGCTTCTCGGCCCAAAGCTAAAGTGAACTTCCTGTACTGAGAGAGAAAACAGGGAGAACATCTGTGTTTGGCCCTGTGAGAACAACATGCTGGCTGACTTGTGCATGAAACTCATTGTGTGGGGTGTAAAAGATTAAGAAGAATGAAAATAGACAGCTTGCAGGAAGTACTTGAGTACAAGATCTTTTGGGCAGCTGTAGGGCCGTGTTTAAGATACATTTGCAGGATGGTAAAACTAACAAAGATCTAATGTTGCAAGAGACTTTGGTGAACAGTGCAGGTGTTTCTGCGGATGTACCTTGTTGCTTTGTAAATGTCTTGCAGACATAATAACGTGGGAGTTAGGTCTGTTGTGTATATACAGGCTACAAGCAGGCTTTGCTTAACAACTGATTCACATGATAATTACCACAGATAACGGCCATGCTTAAAAACTGGACACACAAGAACTTCTACTTAGAAACGACTGTATGTTGCTGTGCATACAGGTGCAGATAAATTCATCACATGGCTATCTGAAATACTTTGTTCTGATTGGTCATACATTTTTTGCATTGACCGTTGTTTTGTTTTCTAACAAACTTTGCCGTTTTACATATCTTGTATCACTTCAAACTCAAATCAACAAGTCAAGGAAAGTGGTTAGTAAAATTTCATTTCCAGATAACTTTGGAAATGACCTCACACTCGTTTGTTCACTTTCAATCGATTTTGCTGGAAGTGTATCAGGGCCTTTAAACAGCACACTTCTGACCCACAGAACACTCCAAAATGTTATTCCCAAACGTTTGCATAACCCCATTTAAGTGGTAATAAAAGTCAGTTGGGGGTAAGTGTCCTCAAACCCCTGCAGATGGCACAGGAACGAGGAAAACAACACCCTACTGTGGTGTATAGTGTTTGCAAACCCTCCTGTTTATTCTGATTAAACATACACACTCCCACACACATACACAAGATAAAAGATACATTATGAATCGGCAGCATTTCTAATCACAGACACAAAAGAGATGCGTTTTTTCAGTGTGATCTTTAATGTGACAGTTGTGAGTGAGACTGTAGCCCAATGGTTAAGAGTCTTTGGTCCACTAACACAGGTTGCAGGTTTAAACTCAGGTAAGTGAGGTGGAATTTATGTCCTTAAGCTGGACAATTCATCTCAGCTGCACCAGATGGACTGTCAATAGTATAGGTCACTTCTGCATTCAAACAAACGAGTAAACTAGTGCCCTAACTTAATTACAGTCATCAGCTAGGCTGTTTGTCTGAGGTCGGCTGCTCATGTTTCAGAGGTAAAATCATGCGCACTTTCAGCAATGTTTGCGTGCAGTTTTGCGCACATCACTGAATGCTGACACAGAGAGAGACAAACGGCGGTCCTACAAAAACATGATGCTCGGATCTAGAAAATCTAGATCTAGAAAATACTATTAAGCACTACCAAGATCATAAATAATACTACACAACGTATCAAGCTTGACGAAAGTTTCCAAAACACATAAAACAAGAATGAAATCTCACTATTAACTTAAATAAATCTTTATTATAAACAAAATTCCTCATAAAAATGTAAAAAAAAAATGAAATAATTTTACTGTTGTTTTCGACTTTGTCTGAACAGACATCGACAGCCTCGTTTCTTTCTCTCAAACTGGAGCTCCACCCAGAATTCAACAAAAGAGCCGTGGACCACGAACACAGCTCACAGGCAAGCTTCACAAACCACAAATAATGAATAAAAAACGTAATCTACATTGAAAGCTAAACACATATTAAGTTTTGTATTTTACGAATTGGAAGCAGCAGCTAAACCTGGCACGAAAAACAGACACGTCGTCTGTGTTAAGAAAAGTTTCATTCATTGATTAGTTGGTTTACGCAACCTGAAAAACTGCTCATTTAAACTAAATAAGTGCAAAGATTCGGGATTTTTGACAAAAGCGATACCATAAAGCATATTTACACACATGAAATACCCTCTATAGTCGGTTTTAGAAAGTGTCTACTTTAGACAGCGCGACAATCACACTTTCAGACGCGTAAAAACTTTTTATGCAAAAAGAAAACGCCGTCAACGCCTGATACGATAACTGGAGTACACGACCATCGAAATCAACCATGTCTTACCTTGCTTCTTACTTCTGCAGATAACCCATATGCAGGGCCCTTGTTGAACTGAGTCATTGTCTCTTTTATCGCGTCTGTTTGCACTAAAAAGTTGAAATCCTTATTCGTTCCTTTTATTGCTGGGAATAAAATGTTTTGCACAATTAAATTCTAGAAGACAACAAATCCGTGAGTTTTGGCTAGTCAAATATGACTGCCGCTTGCCCGAGATGACCGAATACACTGAACTCTCTCTGTTCAGCGGAGCAATTAAAGAGCACCAGAGACAAACGCTGCAGAGCGGGAGCACATTTACAAATCCTACTATGCTGAAGATACTCCTCGTGAATATTAATAAGATTATGTGACGCCACTCTGCACCCTACCTGATTGGCAGTTAGTTTGTGGGCGTAGCCAAATGGCGAATGAGCAACAGGGGCTCTAATGGTAAATTAGGTTATAAATATTCATTAATTTACTCGCTGAAAGGTTACCATGCAACGTTAGGTGCACCCCACACTAAATAAATATAATTATTTTATATTTATATAATATAAAAAATAAGTTATTTCTTCACCATAGTATGATTAGGTACAATAGTCTGTTGAGGCTTACGCCTATTCAACTTTTTGGAGTTAAAATCCGTCAAATAAATAAAAATAATGAATAAATAAATATATTTAATTAAATAACTGTACATTAGGTTCTGTTATTAATATACTGTAAGCAAAGCATTACTATAATTTTAATGCAGTTACATTTAGACCATAGCTTTCAAATTTGTTGTCATTGACTAGTAATCTAGTTTTTTCAAATATAGAAGGTGACCAAAAATGTCAAATTAACACGTCAGACAAAAATGGCTACTTAATTGCATTATTCATCTGTGACGCATGCTAGAAATAGCTGGAGGTCTAGGCCATAATTTTATTCGAGTTTTTCTCTGGGGCAGCAAATCTCAGCCCCCACTTGTTTCCTGATTCCCTGTTATCAGAATATACTGCTGTCCATCAACAACAATCTTAACAATAAAGACAAAAAATCAATGCCATCGGTCCAACAGATGGCATATTCCTGGAGGAGTTTTCAATGTAATTTCTCATCTATTGAGTTGGTGCCTTTTATTCATAGCATTTAATGCCAGGTCATGTCAAGCTATAATAAATGTTATCATCACCTTTTTCTAGCATGTATATGACTTCTAAAGATGTCATGTAATAATGGACATACAAAAATGTGTTCCTTTGATTTAAAAATAAAGGAAAGTACCATCATGCTTCTAGACATGCAATTAATTACGGGCAAGCTAAAACCTGTGTTTAGCCCATCCCTATAGTGATAAAGCAAAAAAATATCGGAAAACAAGGTGTGTTTCCCATTGAAAAGATTGTTGCCAGACATTTGGATTAAGACAAGAATTTTTTGTATTTATTGTACAGGACCAATGTCTACTACACATAAGTGTTGTGGTAATACTATCATTATTTGCAAATGGGTTATTATCACATTTACATACTAAGAATGTTTGGCATACAAAATGAACTGTCAACTAAATGGATGTTGACAGATTTTGCCAATGCCAGTGTAGGCCAAATGTGACACAGCCTCTAGTAAATCAGCTTGACAATAATATTTCATTCATCAAGGTAAGAAAAGAAATGTCTTTTCAGCAACAGAATTTTCTCACGTGTCTCCGCTAAGCCTGTCTGAAGTATTCATTTTGTTGTCTGCGTCTATAGCAGGTAAAAGGTGTGTGTTTCTAGCATCCTGTCATGTAACCCTAAATATATTGTACTCTATGAAAGTAGTGTAAAAGAGGAATGTCTTTTTGAAAGGTTTTACACATAAATGCATTGTTAGTATGGTTAGCACTTAGTAGAATGGTTAACTATGCAAAATATGTTTAAAATAATGTACACCCACATAAGATAATAATCAATTCAATTCACATTTATTTATATAGTGCTTTTTACCATTTTCAATGATGCAAAGCTGCTTTACATAAATAATAATAAAAAGAAGAAGTAATATGGATAATTAGTACATATAACTAAAACAGTTTACTATTAATCAGAAGTCTAATAAGAGTTGTTTTATTCCACATGGAGCGGGTCACCTAATATGGGCTGGTATACTGAGATCACACTTTTGACCAGGCAAAAACAACTTATTTAACATTGGTAACCTTTCTGTTTTTGGACAACTTTTTATTTTTACATGCAATGAGCATGTGAAAGCTTCAGGCATGTATGGTTTATAAAACTGGAATGCCTTCTTGCTTCATCCCTGGGGCACAGCGTGCAGACAGACTGAACAACAACAGTGCTTTAAAGGGGGGTTATGACCTGAAGCTGCGGGGTAGACTTGAATCACTCTTAAATTTGAGCATACATTCCAGGGCATCAGAGCTCCGTTACTGCTCTGAATACTAGAAGACTGCCCTGTTACTGCTGGTGAGAGTTGTTTGGATTTAGATTTTACCTGGTTAATATTTAAAATAGGTTAAAAGTCAGAAAATATACAATGTTCAACAATTATGTCCCTATTTGGACAGTACCACCCACCCACCATAATGCAACCTAACCTGCATCTTTAATGACTAAAGGTCCATTTGTTACCAACAAGAAAAACAACTGCTTAAAATACTATATAACTGATAATGTGTTTGTTGCAATCATTTGGATGTCTCACTCCATCTAGTGGTTCATCTATGCAATGTCATTAATTTGGGATGCAAAGATATAAAATGACACTGGACTGCATCAGAGAGAAAGCATACTGTGTGAATATGGAGAGTGAAGAGAGAGAGAGGGGGGGGGGGTGAATTAGCATTACCTTCCTCAGTGTCCTATGCATGCAGTGAACATCTGAAGTTTACAGATCTTGAGTGTAGCAGTGTTCATGTGTACTCTCCATGGACTGTTCAACATTTGTCTTTCAAACCGGACTGGGTAAGTACTAATACTTGATTGTTTACTTGACTGATATTTGACTGTTTTTTGTGTTTTATTTTTAGGTTAGTTAGGTAAAACAGTATCTGTTGCAAGAGCAAATGTTTATTTAAAAGACCTTATGGCAAAATGTACCCAGAAAGAAAGAAGCACGAGATGCATGTAATAATGCTTGCTGAAGCTTTTTTCTGTTTGATTCATACTGTACTCATTAGTGACAATTACTGATTCAGTAAAATTCAGATGTGACAAGGTCATACTGGCTCGACTTCCTACCAAGATATCAAATACCAAACAGATTGAAGCTTGATTTCTTTTTCAAGGGTATGAGGGCAAAGTAGAGGAGTGGTCCTGTCCCTGTGGAACAGGACAATGCTACGTTGATCCCACCCATTGATTTTCTGCTGTTTCTTGAATGGTGTACATACTGTAGAAATGTATAGTTACATATAATATGTTATGTAAGAGTTTGCATAAGCAACACAAATCCAGTCAATCATCTGTATCTTACTTAACACTGAGATCTCTCAGACTCGGATGCATTTCATCCTGCACAAGCCACGCGTACCGCTATAAATCACGCCTAAAGCAATCCGAGACGAGTTTGAGTCGGCTGACCTCTGAATGGCTGTGCGGCTGTGTCAGCACATATGCAAATGGTTCTGTACACTGGGCGATTTGGCAGTAGAGAGGTACTGCGGCAACACAGGTGATGACTGGAGCTTTTGTGCTCGCAACTGGTCCGAAGTGAGAAACACTTTATTTGGTTACAGAGTGCTCCAGAGCCGGGAGGTGATTATGTGTTAAGCTGTGAAATGGTGATTTTAGATAGAAAGACTTTATGCTTTGTTGCCATGTCTCTCTCCATCTCTCTTTTCTTCTCCAGGGCTCGGTAGGCATGGAGCCTCTCAGCCTGCAGGTGCTGGTGCTTATAACAGGGAGCTTCCTCGGGTTCCAGTGTATGTTCCACAGAGGTAGCCCTTGGGTATCTCAGCACCTCTGCAAAGGCTTCCTCAGGCTCAGCCTCACACAAAGGACTGAATGGAACTCCAGGTGTCAGTCTCATCTTCTAAAAGCTTGTAGTTTTTGTTATGCACTGTCTACTAAAGCTGATTCTTTATTGACATGCTTATGAACAAGTCAATATCTTAATGCTCTCTTTGGTTTTTCCTTTCGTTTAAGGGCTGTCTCCACAGTCCATGCCATGGTAGTGGGACTGTTCTGTCTCTACATATATATATTTGATGAACCCATCCAGAAAGACCCGGTCTGGTGAGGATTAAAGATGTAGTCCATTATTGATGTTACAGAATAACTGAACTCCTAAATGCTTAAGGCTAGATATGAAGTTTGCTTTTGAAGAAAAACATTCAAAGTCAACATAGAAGTATACTGTAGTATATGTAAAGCTGAAATGTGCATTTAAAAGTAATACTTTCCCAAAGCAACTAATTTTGGCAACTATAGTAGTATAGAAATAAATCTCTTCTGCTTTAATTAATTTATTACCAATCTTTAATAATTACAAATGGCACAGAAAAATGTAAAAGTATGAAATACAGGGTATGTCTTCTCTAACCTTAAATTTGTGATAACAGGGGAGATGCCACACTAGTCAAACTAAATGTGGCCATTACGACAGGTTACCTTCTCTCAGGTGAGCAGAGATACCAAACTTCTGCATTTTGACTGAATTCTGTTTATAGCAACAGCTCTCACTAAAAATCCTGTTCTTTTGGTCTTTCAGATCTCCTGCTGATGTTTACTTCATGGGAGTCAATTGGAGAGAAATATTTTGTCTTACATCACCTTGCTGCACTTTATGCATACTACTATGTACTAGTGAGTGTTATGTAGTCAGTCTGATTTATTTGCTTTATTTATAAGATTTTAACATTTTGTGGGTTTTTAATTTTCTTGTGCAGAGTCAAGGGATATTGCCTTACTTTGCTAACTTCCGCCTGCTTTCAGAATTCTCTACCCCCTTTGTGAACCAGCGGTAAGTGATGTGTTAAAAATATAACATACAAGCATACAATCAAATTTCCATGCTTATTCAAACTAGTTTATGCTGATTATTGCACCAAACTATCATGATAATAATATAATAGAAGTAGATAATGATAACTAAATGTAATTCATTAAGCTGATTAGATTATTTTTTGTGTTGCAGTTGGTTTTTTCATATGTTGGGTTATCACAAACTTTCCAAACCTTGTCTGGTTAATGGGTTGCGATGGCATCAGTGTTCTTCTTGGTGAGGATTGCAGTCATTCCAGCGTACTACAGCCATATGTACTCAGTCTTCGGCACAGAAGACTTTTACCGCCTACCTCTGGGGGGCCGATGCGCCTGGGTTATTTCCAGTGTGTCACTGGATATCATGAACCTCATGTGGATGCACAGAATCATTCGTGGATGTCTGAAAGTCCTTCGTTCCGCCTGGTTGAGAAACTCAGGAACTGAGATGGAAAGTAGAAAAACAGACTGACATGAAGAGACAAGCGGAAATATAAACAGAACTATAAACAGAACCAAACACATCAGCACACAAACTACATCTTTTATCATATCCACCCTGTTATTGGATAGCAACTGTCAAATATCTGTGAATTTTACTCGTACTGCTGTAATGCAGTGACATCATTATCTATAGGTAGAAATTTTGTTTTGCTACGTACTTATATTATATGTTAAGATATGTCTCTCAATTGAAAGGTTCATAGAATTTCTTTCAGTTCTACGAAATCAGGTTATTAAGAAGCATGAGACTGAATATATATGTACAATCAGGACTATTTGTGATTGCACTAATTATTATGAAGCTGCTATTAAGATTAACCACCTTGCCTTTATGAATGCAATTGACAAAGCAACAGCACATCTTTTTATCCACTAAGATATACAGTGTGTGAAGCTTATAATATAAAATTTTTCAGTTACGGACAGCTGTACGGTTGGCAAACACAATAAGGTTCTGATATGCCAGACAGAAATATCATGGCCTATATGCAACCAAAATTTGTGAACTTTTATGACTACAGTTTACATGTATGGTTAAAATATTCTTGGTGTTTCAAAAGTGTAAAAGTATTTCACAGATCAGTGTAGTCAAAAATCCATGCATGTCCACATTAAATTGATACTACATATAAAGAATTCCTGGAATGGAAATCACATCAGGTTATACATACTGTATATGTTTCTCAAAATCTATAACTTGAAGCAGTCACGTATAAGCAGTGTGCTTGTAGAGTGTTGTTGGATAGTTGGAATCAAATTAATGGGAATGTTTATAATATTTAAACTTTAATAAGGTAAAGCTTTTCAGGTATTTACCATTATTTACATCATCTTTGTGGTTAGGAATCAGCAAAAAATGATGTCAATCATTGTTCCTTAAAAAGGTATATAAACTAAACACCTAAAATTAAATAAACATGAATTTCTACAAATTTTGTTGTGTTAAAGAAATAAATATATGTTTTTGTGGTGTGACTAATTTTAGGCTTTTAATCTAAATAAAAAGTTTCAATTAAACAAATGACACAGTTTTATTGTCCAGTAAGTGATGTTTGAGGTTATGAACACCAGTGACATCAAGATGCTGTTATTACATATAGGGACAATTGACAAGAAACAATACATTTTGTATTCCTCCTGATGTCCATATGAAAAAGATATCGTAGTGATCTTTATTGTAGTATACTGTAGTATATTAATTACAACACTGTTGATGTATAGTATTCTGGACTATTATTAATTTTGAATAAAATGTAATAAACTATAGTAAATACTGTGGCATGCATTCAACATTTCTAAGATTCAAAAACATTATAGTCACTAAAAATAATACTACAGTATCTCTTCATGTGGGCGTGGTGGTGCCTTCTTTAGGAAGCAACAGATGTAATTAAATTGAAATATATTTAATAATACTATTTAAACAATTTACAATAAACAATTTTGAGAATATTCAATAAAAGTAGCATCAAACATATAAAAACTACAACTCTCCAGTGCTCCAGGGGGCAGTGTAGATCTGACCATCCGTGCGCTCCACACAAACGGTGATGTAATGACACAGAGCATCATGGGATATGAGGCATGTTTCTAGTGCACGACATTGACAGTAGAGGTGGAAGGTAAGTGTTTATTACTGTTATACAGTGTTGCGTTTTTGATTAACGTTGTCTTGCATGTGTAGTGTTGATGCAAAGCAACATAATAATTTGATTCGTTTCTTACGCTACATAGACAGGCAGACACTCGGTTTTTATGCTTGTTTCTGTGGAGACTTGTGTAATATTTGTTTGATAACTTTTATAAAGATTGATTTTGTAGTAATACTACAGAAAGCACACTTAACGTAGGAAAGGAAGCTATGTAGCTCATATTTATTGTGACAGTAACAGCAATGATTGTTATATGAAGTTTAAAACAGTGAACGTTTATGGCATGCAAGGGAATAACATTATATGCATATTATATCATATTTATTGTATTTGAATTGTAAAACAAAAGAACTGACTGTGATGCCTAATTGCTCTTGATAAACAGGTCAGTTTCTTTTTGTTTTGGAGTCTGATGGGAGACACCATGTCCAGCCCTACAGGTACCGTTAAGGCTACAGGCATCACAGTGCCTGACTTTGGCAATGCACCTCCACCGGGCTGTCCGATGCATCAAGATGTTAAAAAAAGTGAGACTTCAGTAATTGAGATAATCAGATAAATAATTCTGACACCAATAATGTGTAGATCCCTCTTTTACTAACGTGCTTGTCATTAACATCTTAACAACAGATGCTCCTCCATCAGAGTGTCCAATGCATCAATCTGCCAGTGATCAGCGAAAGAAAGCACCAGATGTGCCAGCACATCAGGAGAGGGCTTATGAATTTGTAGAGTGTCCTATGAAAGCTGCCAATGGAGTCAAACCATCTATGTCAGACATAAATCCTGCAAACATGGTATGTGTGCTTCTTAAAGAGGTAGTTTACCCAAAAATTATTTTATTTTAGATGACTGTGATACGTCTTGTTCTGTATAGATGCCACCACCTAACCAGAAACCCTCATCTGGTCAACCTTTTGCCCTGTCTGTTGTAAGAGAGGAATCTACCATCCCTCGTGCTGGATCTGAGCAGAATTGGGTTTATCCTTCGGAGCAGATGTTCTGGAATGCCATGCT
Source organism: Beaufortia kweichowensis (assembly GCA_019155185.1). Classification (NCBI taxonomy): domain Eukaryota; kingdom Metazoa; phylum Chordata; class Actinopteri; order Cypriniformes; family Gastromyzontidae; genus Beaufortia; species Beaufortia kweichowensis. The sequence continues at coordinate 12,580,642 of CM032797.1, forward strand.
AAGAAAAGGGTGAGTTTCTTTTCATCCTATATCTGTGAGTGTTAGACATTAATGTTTGCATCATGGTTACTCGTTACTCTTATATTCTCAACAGATGGCACTGGAACAAGGATGACATCGGCCAGAAAGACATGACAAACATCATCAGGATTCATAACCAGAATAATGAACAAGCATGGCAGGAAATCGTGAGATGGGAGAAACTCCATTCCAAGTAAGTGCCAAATGCGAATGTCTTCAGAAGAAGCTCAGAAGATCATTCCTGATTTTTTTTGCTGTTGTTTTTCACAGAGAATGCCCATGTGGACCTTCTCTTCTAAGGTTTGGTGGCAAAGCAAAAGATTTTTCACCCAGAGCCAGGTTTCGACACTGGATGGGGTAAGTGATGATATATTTTTAAGGTAAAATGTGTCATTTCTGTGCATCAAATAGAATTCCAAAACATGATTTAAATTTCACCTTTTGAAGATTGAAATTCTGTTCAGTTTACATAAGATTTATGTAGAATATCATTTTAGATATAATCATAAGATGTTTTATGTCTTTGTGTTGTAGGCATGATCTCCCATTTGACAGGCACGACTGGATTATTGATCGGTGTGGGAAGGAGGTCAGATATGTAATAGACTACTATGATGGTGGCCGGGTGCCCAAGCACACCATACTAGATGTGCGTCCGGCCTTTGATTCCTTAGAGGCTGTTTGGGATCGCATGAAAGTGGCCTGGTGGCGCTGGACCTCTACATGAATCTTCTCAAGACTCTTTATCATCTTAAGGATATTTATTGCTCATGATACAGTTCAGTGCATAAAAGACTTTCTTTTTTTTTTAATGGAAAACAAAATGATGGCTTGATGATATATGATTGTTATGTGCTTATTCTCAAGACCTGAATGACATGAGACAGACATGTCATAATGGCTCTGTGTGCTGTTACAGATGTATAATACAATTTTTGTTGTGTTGATTACAAGAGAAAGTAGCAATCAAGAGAGGTCATTCAGAAATAAAATGTACAATATGGAATATATCTGTGTTAGATTTTAAAAGATCCCATGCTTAGGTTTTAAGCTGGTTGGCTGCTTAAAACTGGTCTCCCAACCTGGTTTAGCAGATGGGTTTTGACCATTTTTTAGCTGGTCAGGCTGAGACATCTTATATTAGTTTAAGCCGTTTTTCAACAGGAAGGTGCAGTGCTAATTATTCATAGTAATAGTTTGATCAACTATGACTGACTAAGATTTTAATTTTGTCTCTACTGTATTTAAAAAATTTAAAATCAATGAGTCTATAAATCAATGCGTCTATAAATATAAATAACTTATTATAATTTTTTTTCAAGTCAAATGCATAGAAACAGAATACCAATACAAATAAAATAATTAATTGTGTTTTCCTTCGTTGTACTCGGAGTGTCTATTTACATTAGATATTTTTATATAATAAATGTGTGTACACCGTTAACTGCGTCTTCTCTTCGTTAACAGTGGAAGGCGGAACAGTTTTTTGTAATTGTATTTCTAGCCGGAAGGTTTTTTTTGTCGTACAACAACAAACTGCCTGTGAAAAACAACAATGTACAAACAGTCGTAACTTCAGATAACTCAAACAAATAAATGTTGCGGGTTTTAAATGGGCTACAAGAATGTCACAGGAGGCGTTTGATGAAATCTCCGTTTTATCAGCGATATACTGCGAACAGGATGAATTCGAGTTGCTCGAGGAGTCACGTGAGTTTTGACGTTTTTCTTCCAGTCACTGTTATTAGTTGTTGTTTTACCAGAGTACAGTAAACTTATGCTTTTTGATGCTCAAGGGGAATCTCTGTATTTCCTTAAATTGTACTGTTTCTTTTTTAAAAGACATAATTGGGCAATTTTGATTAAATTGTATGTTTTTAAATCTCATTTCGTGTCCAAACTGTGTTTTAATGCAGCGGAGACGGGACTTGTGTACCGAATACATACACAGATAGACAAGAACAACAAGAAAACTCAGCTGAGTCTTATTTTCCACATCCCTCCTGATTATCCCAACAATCCTCCAGATATCAGCATCAGCTCCAGCCATCTGTCAAGAAAACAGTGCCATGATCTGAGAAACAGTTTACTGGACACGGCCCGGTCACGTCCACCAGAGCCCATGGTCCATGATTTAATTCTGTGGCTTCAGGAAAACTTCTCCAGCTTAATCGAAACTACAAGCTGCCATGAAACTGACATCAGAACAGAAATAAATGAAGAAACCTGGACAGCTTTACTGCATTTAGATCATATGAGATCCAAAGTGAAATACATCAAATTGATTGAAAAATGGACCTCAGATTTGTGTCTCACTGGTAAACTCTTTATGGGGAAGTTGATACTGATACTGCTGCAAGGAACAAAGGAAAATATTAAAGTATGACTACAAATATGAATAATCTTTGTGAACATTATTCATAGTCACAGTCATTTTATTTTGCAATGCAGTCAAGATATTTATTCATTAGGCAGGTTAGATCCAAAGCAATTTGTTTCCCAGTATTAAATCTGTGACCTTTAGTTGCTTTTGTTGAGCAACAGATAACAATTCGTCGGACCAATGACGTAAATTGGTCCAATGCTTGTCAAAATGTCTACTGCTTGTGTTTCTAACACTTTAGAATTCTTTGTTTATATCATATAGTAATCGCAGATTTTCATTAATATTACCCTCTTGCAACATTACATTACATGTTTTCTAAACATGTTTTATTCATTTCACGTTTCATCTAAAGTGTGCGTTTTTGTATTGTATTTTTGTAACATGTTTTTAGTTCCACAGCATTATTAATGTTTCATGTGTGCCTGCATTAAGATGCAAAAATCTATGCTAAATCTCCATAGGAATACATCCATCTTCAGAAGACTGTGAAAGTTGATGTTGATTCATCAGGGAAACGTTGTAAAGAGAAGATGATGAGTGTCCTTTGTGAGATTCCACAATCAGAAAAGAAGTTGTAAGGCCCAGCATGCTTTTTAAACTTCTTCATGCACTTTGTATGTAAATTTGTATGATTCATCATGTATAATATGCTTGTATGTGTCCCATTTTTCCAGGATGTCAACATTTGAAGTGAAAGACATTTCATCACTTGATGAACTCAAAAGGGAGTTTGATCTTGTTGGTTTAACTGAGCTTTACAACCAGTTTGTGCTTTCATTAATCTAACAAGGCACAGCTGGCATGTTACACAAACTCTCCACTGTGTGATGCTTGACTAAACATCTGTCAACAGCACTTTAATGGATTTCCAGCATGTTATTTTCTTCAGGTGCTTATGATGTAAGGTATACTGTCTTATGTACACTTAATTAAACTGTGGTACTGTATGACTGAATATGCCCAAGGTATAAAATACACAACATGCCTCTTTAAACACCAGTGAATATACTCACACTAAGACTAGAGTAAAACAGCATCAAGTTCAAATCTGATTCTCATTATGATTTAATGCCATTTTATCTACTGTATATTTAATTGGATCAAGCTCAGATGTTAAAAAATAGATATATCCCATCAGTGTGGTATCAGATTATATTCACACAACCCCTGACATTAAAGATTGCATTGCACTGTACAAAGCATTACTCATTGCAATGACAAAGTTACAGCTCTAGGGGGCAAACACAAGCTATAGTTAGAACATCAGTTCATAAAAGGCTAAATAAATGATCTTATCTCCTCCTCAATATAAGAACAAACACTAAGTACAAAGTTTTCCACACTGAGTATGAAGTGTCTTTCTTTCATACAATTAAGACAAAGTACATTTTTGTTTGATGGAGTTGGCGTGAAGGTGTTTTAGCAAAACTTATTTAGCAAACTTGCTGACCTAAGGCTGGCTTTGTACGTTAAGCCCATAATTTAATTTATAGTTGCTTTTAACAGGTTAATAGGTACAAAGTTTTTAAAAGTTTTAAAACTCAGCTTTAATTAAAAAGTATTAAGCAACTGTTTTTAGCATTCTGCGTTCCATACACCCACATCCACACGCTATATGCGTACACAGTTGGCTGTCAACTTATGTTTTTCTTAAGCACATCGTGCAGACATCTATTGCCTGGGAGGGTATAGGAGCAATTGACATGAAATTACTTTTTTTTTTAAATGTAATTAACAAGGCTTAATGAAAATCACCTCCTCGCCCTTTACAATGATCCACTCTGAACTATAAATTCACCTTGCCTGACCTTTTCCCTGACATGTTCTTACAAAACAACACTGCTTGTTAAATGTCATCCACTCAGTGGCATTTACTTGTATAAAACAGGGCTTTGATCCACAAGAGAAGCACCCTTTCTACCTTTCCTAGGCCGCAAGGCCAAGCTCGGCGACCCTGTGTGCCTGTCACCTGTTGAATATTTTAATTATGGCCAATTAAAACGAACAAAGGGTCGGGTGAACTTAAAACCTATTGGCCGAATGACATTCTAATTGCGCAAATTACAACTTTTATTCCTTGATTTCCCTGTTCTCTGTAAAAGCACCAATTTGGAATTCTGTCCAGCTGCTTTAGATTGGCCAAATCAATGCAGAAGCACGACTGAGAAGAACCGGCGAGGCCTGTCGTGTTCAAGTCTTTCTGTGTCGATGCTGTATGAACTCTGACACAAGGAGGCCCTCGACAACATGATCTGATGTCAACCTCACTTTACGATTATCTTCGGTTTGAATGGTTCCATCACAGCAACGCACAAACTGAAAAGTTTACATTTCAAAGACAAATAAATGGATGCCGCTTAATAATAATGGATTGTGGTGCATCAGGTTGACTGCATCATTATTTTGACTCGTGGTAATGCTCTGATGCCATCTGGTTGCAGAGGTACACATCTGTCTTTACCAGGCATTAGGTTTGGATCCTTTATTATTGAGCTCGTATTCCCAATTATCATAATAGCTAAGATGCACTGGCTTGTTTGCATGCAGAGACACACTCTGGAATAATGTGGCGGGTGAATGCGAGACCCCTTTTTAATTAAACTGGAGTACCGTGGATGTTTTTTAGGTGAGCGATAAACCCTCTGTTAATTAAGTTAACAAAAAACAAAGAAGTGTCTTGGCTTTAGAACGAACACACAGGGAGGCTAAACGTGGTTATTTGGGATATAGTTTTTATATCTGCTTTTGTTAATATATTGGGCTGGGTTAAGAGTCGTGGGTAAATATTTGAAAGTAGGATTTATCTTTAGAAATCGCTCCTTTAAAACTTTGATTCTTTTGAGTCTTTGCTTTAGACAATTCTGATACAACTGTGGGGTAATACAGGTAAAACACATGAGAAATAAGAGAAAAATATTGTCAATTGAAGTTGTGTGAGGTGTGGATGAACAGCAGAGGGTGATGTTGTGCTATTGAGCAAACACATGCACACACATAAAACACCATTCTTTCCAGTGTTTCTCAGTGCAACATGATGACAGACAGCTGGATTATTTTTTTGTAAAAACGTATTGGATTTCTTAAGTAAAAAAAATACAAAAGGAGAGAAAAAAAAACATCTTTTAAACATATTAAAGATAAACGGAGAATGTTTAGATGTCACAGTATCTTATTTTTGGCCCCTCCTTCTCTTTCTATGCCAATTTCTCTCATTGTCTTTCTACTGTTGTGATTTACAGCTAACCTTCTGAAATCTTGATTCATTTCTTAAATCTCTCTATCTAGACCTGGAGACAAATGACCAGATTTTATTTATTTACTGCAATTTTAATTTCTGGAGCTGCCTGGGACTCAAAAATGAAAATTCTTTAATGTTTTACTCATATCTTTCCAAACCTGTATGACTTTCTTCTGCATAATATTTTGAACAACACCTGCAAAAACTTCCATCGTATAGACTCAAAATCAGTGAGACATTTCTGAAAATATTTTCTTTTTCTTTCAGTAGAAAAAGTCATATACAGGTTTTGAATGACATGGGGGTAATTGAATTTATTTTTGGGGTCAACAGGTAACCTGTACCATTTTAGAGCTTAAAAAATTAAGTCACCACCAGTTCCTCAGATAAACCTGATCTTAAGTAGGCAGACTTTAATTTTGGCATAAGGTCTATATTGAAGCTTGTTCACCTAGGATCACCAAGGATCCCTAGACAAGACGGGTCTGTCTGATTATCACTTAAAGCAGCCAAAAGCTATTTTTGTTTTACTGCCACTAACCTGGCAAACTTCCAGTGACCTTCTGAAAAGCACTACAATACATCAGTCTGGTATTTTGTTAACACAACTTTAGTTTCTTTCTAACTGCACATTTTCAGATAGTGATTTCCAGGCCTGAGAGGATATTCCTCAGAATTTCCTGCTTCTAACACTGATGAGAATCTGGATGCTCTGCTGGACAGTGCAGATGGTCAGATCTGCTGCCTGTGGCTCTCTACACATCACATATGCTGGGTGAAAATTGCCATTACTGTGGAGGTCAAAGCCAGAAAGATCTGCTGAGGAAGCCCAGGTCATAAAGTCAGTTACAGTGCATGTGGGACTGAGAACATTTTATCTCCGCTACATACGGTGGGGCTTCCACTCGTACACATGAAGACTTTTTTATGCTTTATATTTAGTGACTACTATTCCTGTATGCGTATATCTCAGGAGAGGTTTCCGTTTATTTCTGTGAGGGCCTAAATGTGCTGCGACAGCAGCTTGCTGCGCTTAAGAGGTTTGTGGTTGGTGCACTCAAGAGCACGGTAACAACGGCGTGCTTTTCCTACTCACGAATGCCGATAACTGAACGCGACCTTCTCTTCACATCTGATGAGATCCGTCGTTGTGGATCCAAACATCATTCCAAACAAAGCGCAGAAGAGCTTTTTTCTCCACCGCCCCTCTTGGGTCAGCATACACGTCTCACAATAACACATCATTAAATCAGACAGGAAAAATGAGCCTTGGTTTACCAGTGCAGCATTCTCTAAACTGCTGTTTGCTAGATCTGCATGGTGTGCGGGGGATGGTGTGAACATTTTCCTTCTGCCAAGTGCAAATAGGCAGTTTTGTCCGATATATTTGCCGTTGGCAGGGTGTAAACAAAAAGCCGGTCAGCGCTCCACAAGTTGTTAGGGGTGATGCCGGAAGTTTGTAGTTTTGTAAAATGTCATTCTCGGGCTTGGAAACAATTGGGGGGAAATTATGCTGGCAGCGGCTGACTCATCGTGCTGGAAAACAAGTGAGAAAACATATTTGCCGATGCCCTTGAAGATGACGATGTGAGCTGCCTAATTGCTGGGAAGAGGATAATTGAGCCACCTGCCAGCTTAATGGCACATTTTCACATGTGTCACCTCCTCGCTTTGAGATGCTCAGATACGCACAAATTTGTCAGCATGCTGAAATTGCATAGCAGACAGAACTTAAATAACCGCATATTGTGATCAGAAACAATTACTTTTCGTTTTTGTGCCAGTGTCATTGTCGGAATGTAGCAACTTTGATTTCTATCTGTCTGACAGAGACACGTCTGTGTACACACCACCAAACTGGGATAGGCCCTGCCCTATCCATGAAAACTTCTTAAATAATCACTGCTTCATTATTATTATTATTATTATCATATAAACAGAATTTGTCAATTTATTATTTGCATTTTATTATTATTATTTTAATAAACATAATATTTCACTCAACTCATTAGGGCACATCCAACACAGGTCTTTAAATCAGGTTTCTAGAATCGTGGATGTTGGTCTATTTTTTTATTTGTCACATAATAGATAGCTAAATAGCAAAAATAAGGTGTATTTTTGTAAAGCAAATGAAAAATCTTGCCAATATCTCTGCTGTTAGAATTGCTTTATTTCTTATGATAACCTAATAATACCATGAAACACCATGCAAATGCACTTCATGGTAAGCGTTCTCAACTGTAGTTCATCAGTTTAAAACCTAAACCTTTAGGGAAAACAAACTGTTGACTTTTTGAATAAGAGCACCTTGCCTGTAGAGACATATAATATATGAAATGCAAATACCACACGAAGATGACTCACTGAAAGTAAATTTCACAGGTGGCAAATTTTTTAAAACACCCATATTTTCTACCAGAACCTCACATGAAATATTCCTCTAAAACTTTTCTCACAGCAATGGCTTCAGGGCTTTTATTTGCTGGGGTTTATGGACGCGTTTCCCATAATTTCATTATGGAATATCACTGCAATTACAGCAACAATGCAATTACCGAGATACCTGGCAGCTGTTTATTATTGCTGGCCCTTTACGGACAGGCCCAAAATGCAACGCGCTGAATGACAGCGACACAAATGCTGTACAAACAATGCAAATGTGCTGTTCTCATTACTCATAATGAGTTGGACCCCATGACCTCGGCATCATTTGAATATTGAACATCCCACAACAGACTGCAGTGTCCATTACTGCCTAAGTCTCTGGCTCATACTGTAGGTGACGGAGCACATGTAGATTTGAATAACAGATGATCTAAGTGAGGAACAGATGATGCTCTTTCACTTTGTCGTGTGCTCAGGAGTTTTTTGGCCGTCTGGGAGAGACAAGTTTGAATGTGAAAACAGGTAGCACAGACGTCTGGAGGCGTTAACCACATGTTTGACTAAAGCGCTGATGCATACCTAAATTTTAATCATCATTTACAAACAGCCCCCTAGATTTATTTCCATCTATAAAAAAGAGGAAGCGGAGTGATTGACTGCGTTATTCAAGGACAGTATAAACAAGGTAAATTATGTTAGCGATTATCTCATATAAGACTTTTTGTTCACATTATGTGGTACCGTTTGATTGTTGTACAGTTTTGAATTTCCTTCCAAAATTTTTTAGACCAAGTACAGATACCAACAGAGTGATGAAAGGATTATGTGAAAATGAAATATATTTACTGCAAGATTTACTGTTTGGATACATTTTCAATTTAAAGGTATAGTTCACTCAAAAATCAAAATTATATCATCATGTACATTCTTAAAAATAAAGATGCTACACTCACCTTCATGTCTTTAAAAATCTGTTTGGCTGACGTACAGTCTAAAATAAGGATGACTTGCTGAGATTACAATCCTACTGTATTATTATTGTGCCTGTGAGTAAGGCACTTAACCTCGGCTTTCTCTAAAGGGACTGTCCCTGCAATCAGTGTACTGCAACTTACTTCACATGAAAGCATCAAATAAATGGCAACTAAGTATTTTGCTCTGACCAGACTATAACTGTAAACAGCCCTGCTCTCTGACATTTCTTTGAAAGGTAATATTTCCCAATACAAGGTTTCTCTCAACAGCATCAATTTGTGGTCAGTTGAGTCGACTTTGTTGAAAGGATGTTTTCTGGATACCTTGAGAAAGCTCAGATGTAAGATAGTATTTGGCCTACTGTAACACAACTTGGCCTTGTTTTAGACACAGAAACACGTGGAAATAGTTAAGATGTCTTTTAAAATCATATCTTTTATAATCATTTACATACATAATAATATGTAAATGATAAACATCTTATAATCACATTCAAATAAAAACAATAACATTTCCACACAACAAATAGGTAAATAAACAACAAATTTTTATGATGAAGGCTTATACCTTGCTGGTGAAGTACACTAAAATCAGTTTACAGCATCCACATGCAGATGGTTAGTAGTTTTTTAAGATTTGACTATTTTAGTATAATGTATGTCTTAAAAATACATTGTATAATAGAAAATGTGGTATTATTGCAAGGTACATTAACATTCATAAGAAAAATGTAGTTAGATGTCTGTAAGACTTTCATCTGTTACACTAAAAGTAGTATTAACAAAGTGTGAAATCCTAACCCTAAATTTGTTCTCTGATATGTGACTAACTAAGCTATAAGATTTCAAAAGTAGTAGGTAGTCAGGTAGATAAGCGGGCAGATGAATTATAAAAGAGTATTAGAGTAGTGTTATCTACGACCTAAGGTGAGCTTAACCTTAAAACTGCTTGACATATAAGATATACTTGTCTCATCGTTTATTAGGCAGTGACCAGTACACCTCCGCAATGGCAATCCAGGCTATATGAGTGTGAGACACTGATCAGGCCAGCAGCATTGTGGGTAATGAAATCTGTGGCATGAGAGTTAATTAGCCGAGCTGACCCTTAAATCATGTCATCACAGTCACACCTCAGAGAGAGAGAGAGAGAGAGAGAGAGAGAGCAGTGATTTATAACTAAAATAACAGCTGTATGTGGCTGTATGTGTTTGTTGGAGAAATGCTACCTTGTCATATACAACCAGAATCAGCTAAACATCTGCTTTATTTCGACAGAATTGACCACAGCGCATGCGCACACTGCAGAGTTTAAGACATTCAACACATTCATGTCAGTTTCTCCATATTTTATGATATAATAGCTCGTGTGATATAATAGCCATTGTTTATGGTTGTGTGACGAGCCGCGTCTGTCTCCTTACGGAGGTCTGAAACAATGAATCAAATACGCCGTCTCCTTGGGGTACACACACATCTTTTATTCGATCATTCTTCCCCCCTGCCTCTTTGTCTTACGTGTGCTTTACAGTCAAAGTGAGACCCGCCGTAATTATTTCAGTCCATCACGGGCCTGTGATAGCTGATCTTTTTTATAGGCTTAATATAATTTACAGGCTTTAAAGCACACCCACAGGTGGCATATGTTAGATCTTGACTGTTGCAATCAAGCAGCGTGACATGTTGTGATTTAACAAGCTGTGGGAGGCTTGCGGGGCAAAGAGACCGATATGGAGAAAGAAATAAAAATTGATGTGAAAAATAGCGAGAAGCGGGCGCTGTCAGTCGCCCCTGTGACGAGCCGCTTGTCGTGCAGAACGTCGTTGCTGTCTTTGTGCTCTGGCACACGCAAGAATTTTTAAAAAGTATAATTTCATCTTAATTTTGTGTGCCGTAATGTTGTCATAGTAAACATTGGTGTGTTTTATTAGTCAGTGCTTCTGAATCGGGGAGACTGGGGTTATTTGACACACTCTATCCCAGAGAGTATTTCTCAGGGTGGGGCTGTTTTGGAAAGTTTATTTCGGTCTAGACGCATACCTTGAAGTCTTGAATACAAAAAAGATTGTCCACCTTTTACAGGCCGGGAAAAGATATGCTTCATTGAACACTATAGTGAGGCATATTTTCACACTATGGGGTTTCACACCTGCTGTTTATTGACAATGATTTGATAAGTACAAAATACGATATTTTAAAAAAGCCACATGTATTAAAAATGCATCATATATATAAATGGCTTTCCAGCTACACTATCACAAAACAATTCACCAAACAACAAAATTGCAAAGAGTTGTATAATGTATAAAACATTCCCTTTTTATTTAGAAAAAACACTGTTTAACTTTTTCTATTCCTTCAACATTTTTGTACTCTTAAAAAATACCTTGGCCATGTATACTGTGCACATTTTGCTCTTTTGGTGTTTAATTGCTTCTTTTGTTTGTCTAACTAGTAAGTTGCTTTGGATAAAAGCGTCTGCTAAATGATTAAATGTAAATGCATCGAAGACTCCAAATGAAAAACAAACTCACGGGTATGCAAGACAGAGACCATTAATTAGACAACCTCTAATTTGAAGTATTTTTGTCCATATAATAGAGAAAGAGAAGGTCAATGTCACCTGGTGTCTTCACAGTGAGCTGTTTGACATCGTGCACAGCTTTACTGAACTGCCTTGGTCTGATGATGACACAGTGAGCAATAGAAGCCATAGACTGCAGAGAATGAAAGCATGTGTATGCCCAGGTGTCAGCCATGGTAAAGAGACCTTGAGCTCTTTGAGCCATCTAACTCTAAACTGTCGCACTTGGTGTGCGCTCTCTCTTGTCAGTCCAGACAAACATATTGATTGAGAGTGGTGTGTTTGGGAGAGAAAGATCATTAGATAAGGCTTTCAGGAAAGCGGTTGAAGAAGAAAGAAAGTTGGAGAGCTCTTTTTTTTCAGACCAGTTTAGTCTCTTTGTAAACTTGCTACTAGCGATAGCGTCGATACGAGTGACTAGACTGTGGAAATGTAGTACCATTGAGAGTCATGTGGTCAATCAAATCGGATCAATGCAGAAAGGGGTCACGGAAAACTTTGCTTTTATATTCCCAATTTTTCAGCCAAAATGCTAATGACAACTTGTTTAAAACAGCAGCGCTCTTGTCGTAACCATTTTTTTATTTGTTCATCTCACTTGCAGAAAGGCTTCATTTGATTGGCATTCGCATTCAGCCTGCAGAGCTGTTAGACATACGCAGGGATCCGTTCTGAATGAGAGAGACAACTAGAAATCTGTCTGCTTGAAAAAACAAATTGAAAGGAGAAAAAATATTCTCTGCTTTCTGTGAAGCTCCAAACTAGAGCTGGCATTGTATGAGATGGGAGAGAGAGCATTGCCATTTGATTGGCCATGACACCAAAACACACCAGCCACATTCTCTAGGGTTCAGACCAAGGCCATTAGGTCTTGAACTCTTTTTGCTCTAGTTGTTTATTCCACACGTTCATTGCCTAGAAACACTGCAATAAAAGGCTGTGCTGCAGGATATACACTGCATATTTAACACCAACAATGCTGAAATTTTTTGCCAGTTTAATGGCAAAAAAAAGAAAAGAGGAAAAAATCAATTATTCATTTTATGATTTGCGCTCTCTTCATCATTCTAGACTGGACGAGCTAATAATTCAGGATTTGACTTAGCCTGCAAATCACATTTTCATGGATTGTCAAAGTGGATTTAGGGGAGCGCCACACTCGCAGTCTCTGTGAATTCTAAATAGGTTCTTTCTAGACCAACACGAAAATCCTACAAGGAAGTGGGGATATGTTTATCTTCTTACATAATTCTGTAGACAAGAGAGGCATGATCCCACACATAATGCACTAATCCTCACATGCCGTGTGAATATAAAACCATTCACACTTTAACGTGTGTGTGGTGTTTGGATCTGTGGTACCCGTTTTTCAATGTTTACTGAAAGAAAACCTTTTTTTAACATTGGACATTTATAATTAATTACGATTAACATGTTTTTTCCCATCCATGTCAGGTAGATTTTTTTATTCATAGCACCTTTTAAAATAAATGTGATTTAACTAAGGTAAATGGCAAATATTAACCATATGTGACCCTGTCTGTGAAAACCAGGCTAAAGTCAAAAATTCTAATTCTGAGATAATGAGCACTAAAGTTTGATTTCACCCATTAATTTTACTATGATTCAGATATTTACATAATCTTACTCTGTCAATTTTCAAGATATCAAGGTTATATATTATGATTTTATGTTGAAGACAGTAAATTACAAAAAAATGAAAACCTTTATCTGGGTTTTCACCGGCAGGATCACATACTGTATATGCAGAATGTGTTGCATGTAATTGGTATGAAGTAAAAAAATTCTTTATGGCTGTATTGATTTAAAAACCAAATAATGCAGAATAATGTGTTACACTGGCTGTGTAACGAAAACATGAAGACCATACAAAGGTTAATGTTGTTCACGTTCTGTGTGTTTCTTTACGAAAGTTCTAAAAAACGTAAAAAATGATTTGTAAACATTGACACTGAAATGTAAACATTGAAGTCTATTATACATATTATACATACGATGAGACGAAGATGAACATCCTTGTGCGGGATTGAGAAGATCAGTTACACATCTTTTATTTGACCCCCCCACCTCAGCACCTCTCTGCGAAAAGCTCTTTTTCCCCGTGATGGAGAGTGTGTATCACACCATTGCACTCCATGGACTTCCTCTCCTGCCAGTTTCACATTCACAGCTCCTGAGGAGCCCATCAACCTCTTGCTGAGACTTAAGACCCCTTAGCTAGTGTGACTTCACTTTGATCTGAGGCAAAACCCGACTTACAGGAGCTATTCGGTTTCACCGTGCCCTCATCCCAAAAGATTTATATTTGTCATGAGGATCATACGATTCAACCTGCGTGTTGTTATTTTTATCTGCAACACACAAAAATGTCACATCTTTTCCACACACAGGCTTTCAAGCGCTATGTAAAAGATCTCATTTTAATTTTTGTGTTCCACATATACAACAATAGCAATTGGCCCTGTTTTTCCAGTGATCTACAATCTGTAAAATATTCCTTCCATGTCTAAGGCTAGACAGTTACGGTTGTAAAGTTTAAAGGGAAGTTAGGGGAATAAAGCTAAGAAAAGAAAGTGAAGACCAGAGTCTAATATTGCCGAATCCACCTAGCACAGAACCATCTGCCTCCCTGGACTCGCCTGTCAAAGCCATCACACAGCAGTGTGCATGTACTACCTGCTCTGTAACGCGCTGTGGCGTTTCTAAGCCGGCTGATGCGTTTTGCACAGTGCATCTGAGAGGTAATAATGACATTAAAGTCATCGGGGAGCCGATCTATTTCAGCAGGCAGGGCAGCCTCCACTGTCATCTCCTATTTTCTGCCCAATTGACGGCAGAATCTCCAGGACTGGTTTCTATTTCGGGACGCTGTCACTGCTGTCTGCGGGAGACAGTTATGACCTAAACCGAAGCAACTGCGACTGTGACTGACTCCAGACCAGCACGAGGGAGCTGATCTGAGGATCAACAGGACAATGAGCTCTCTAAAAGACAGAATGAAGATGAGTTCTATTCTCCCACAGACGCTGAATACTGATATAAACCATTTATCTGCCTGAGGCGCTTTTCCTCTATGTTTTCGGCTGGATGTGGGGATAAAAAAATTAAGCAGAAAAATAAGCCACAGATGAATGACACGACTGAAGGAGTTATAATTTATTGGATTATTGTACATAAACACGCTATATTATTCTTATTTAAAAGGATAGTTTAAATACATTTTTTTATATGAAAATGCATTCATAATTTTTTTTACCCTGATGTCATTTTCAATCTGTATATGATCCTTTTTTCTGTGGAACACAAAAGCAGATATTTTGAGATATGTCTCAGGTTTTTTGTTTATACAATGGAAATAAAAAGGGGAATAATGTTGTTTGGTTATCAACATACTTTAAAATATTTTCTTTTGTGTTTCATAGAAGAAAATCATACAGGTTTTTATACAGAATAATATTTTTGTCTTATTTCTTCAATTCATTCTCTTCTTTCTAGAAATATTTTGTTTTGAATAAAATGTAGTGTAGACCTGAACAGTTAAAAAATGTTTTAATAGCACCCAAGAGCCACAATGTTCACACATTTGGGGGTAATCAGCCCAAAAATGGCTAGAAAAATAAAATGCATTTTAACATAGAGACAAAAATAACACATGGTGATAATTTAACTCCTTCAAGGAATATTAACCTATAGATAAAGCATTTAGGTGTTAAACAAATGCCTTATTTGATAAGCAGTTATTTTATTGAAAAAGTGCTTTTGAAAGCTTGAATTCACTGTCTTTACTGGAAAAGCACAAGGCCAAATATAAGGTTGTAAATCTTTTCTTTTAATTGCCTCACAGGAATTGATTTTGCTGAAAAGGTACTAAAGACAATGCATTTTGACAAGTAATGTAAGAAAATCCAACCTCGATACTGACAGAGGCTCCCAGGAAAGTTCAAACAATTGTCTCAGGAAGATTTCTCCATTTGAACAACACTTTACTCAATTCCCAATGACAGGCTGTTCTGAAATTATTGAAGTTTTTGTCTTTTCAGTATCTTGGGACTTCTTTAAGGTTCCAGCAGTTAAAGAGAGAGAGAGAGTACTATTGTGTGGGTCAACCTACATAAAGGTAGTGTTGAGTGGAAAATAGGAAATGACGTGCACCTGCGGTATACCTTGTGGGTCATCAGCTTAAATCAGTGTCTCAGCGGCATGAGCTCTTTGACCTTTCCGGTGGTTTTGGAGAATGTACTGGGGTTCTGTCAATGCCACTCAACGCTACTTTATTCTGCTTTCCATGACACACAATGGTACACGTGATGTCATAGATTTCATTCTTGGCTGCTTTTGCATTCCAGCAACTTTGATAGTCAAAACTGAATATGGAGGCTTTTGGAGGAGATTGCTGGTGTTCACATGTCGTTAAATTCTACACTAAAGCCGGCCTGACTTTAAATCAACAGCCACTCGTGCAGATGTGGGTCGTCTCTGCGCATTTCCGACCCTGCCGGTAAATCTGCATTAATACCATCTCACCAGGGGAGAGCTATTAAACAGTCAGCTAAACAGCTCACTTACGACACTCCGTTATCTGCTGGCTAAACACAACACCAGGAAGAGTGTAAGCAGATAATATTTTGTTTGCTTTAAAAAAACATTTTGTGGACTCAAATGGACCTGATGTGGCATATTATGAATAGCTCATGCATTTTACATGGAATCAGCAAGCAAAATCCATAGACATATAGACCATAGACATACATAGACAATCATCTCACACCCCTGTGCCTACTAAAGTCTAAGAATGAGATTATTAGAGACACATTCTTCATTTCAGATAAAGCAAAACACAAAAAAAGAAATACAAAACCATACACTTTCGTTACTGAACTCCTAATTGTTATAATCATATTAAAGCTAATTTGAAAAATCACTTAACCTTCTTTCTCTCATTTTTCTTACCTTCCTTTGCAAACCTCTTGACTTCAATTAAATGTGATTGACGAAGAGAAAGGAAAATAGAGAAGGGAGATAACATTCTTTAATTGCTATCTCTCTTGTGTAATTACTCATATCAGACATAGCATTATGATTTTGAAATGTTCCCATGTGACTGTGTATCCACTTCAGCCCATCCTGATTGACACAAGCAGAACTGAAGGTTTTTTTTTCATTTCTCTGAATGAAATGCCAGGTCACAGCATCTTTGCTTTAATCATCACAACATTCTCTCATTAACATTTTTTCCCTGTCAGTGCTGGTAGATTTTAATCAGGTGGTAATTTGTTGAGTTAAGAAAATCGTTTGCCTTCATCAGACATGAATAACACTGAAAACAAATTCCTTGTTCGGATTGGTCAACTGGCCATGTGACTTATTAGTGGCGGTGTAATTATATCAGGCTAGGATGCTATGTTGCAATCATGTTCATTTAAATAATGCCATTTAAATAAATAAAAAAATGCTTGTTGTTGGAATTCTTGCCTGATGCTTGGTTTTCCCCTATGTACAATTTCTTTGTTGTATTCAAGTTAGCACTGTTTTGTTAGATTTATTATGAGCTTCATAATCTTTCGGGTTTGTATTTTAATTTCGTATCTCAAAGTATTAATTTGTTGGGTATTACCTATGTCTTTACATTTAGTAAAGTATTTTTAGTTTAATTTCGTGATTAATTTTGTTTAATTTATGAAGTATCTGATATTTTTAAAACAACCAAACATCTAAATTTTTGCTTTAGGACAACCAGGTCACATTTGGTATGTATAAAATGTTTTGGTCTTATGATTGACAGCCCTGTTCATACAGGTCTAAAAAATTTAAACAAAGCTATTTAGCTCACCAGTACGAACCCTTGTTTAATATGGACCATTGTTCAGTTTCAGGAGTGCAGGAATCAAATTCTGAATGTTTTAAAATGCTGCTCTGACAGGTATGAGGACAGCATACAGCCAAACAGTTCATTCCAATGTTGTTAAACCTTTTTTATATGAGCATACAATATCTTAGGTTGTCTGAATTCTGCTTCTTTTAAAACACACAACAATACACTGCAAAAAACTAATTTCGTACTTAGTATTTTCATCTGACTTTGCAGTATAAATATCTAAAAATTCTTAAATCACAATACTTTTCGTTGATAAGCAAAATTACCTAATATATTTAAAGATATTATATCCAAAGATGAAAAAAGTGAGATTATCCACCAACAGGGTAAGATAAATAAGCTTGAACTTAGTACTTAATAAAAAGAGGTATAACTTAATTCAGGTTTATTTTTCTTATCCCATTGGCAAATATTTTTGCTTGTTTTAGGCATCTGCAAAACAAGTCATGTTTCTCATGCATTCCAAATCAAAATGTTTCTTGTTTTGAATAGTGATATGGGTTACTCAAATATTCCATAATCTGATTCTGAATAGATATTTCCTGCCCTCCTATTAAAAATGTAGGATTTTTAGTGCAATATGATATTCTTCAAACCAATCATTTGTAAAGGCCAAGGCATGACTTTAAAAATGTCACATAGTATAGAATTCACATAAAGTAGGCTCAAACCCATTGCAAATACATAACACTGCCATTTATGATTATATATATTCTTCTAATACCTTAAAACAAGAAATAGTTTCAGATTTCCGAGAAAAAACATTTATGTGTGTGGGTGCGTGTGTGGGAGAATGTGTGTGTGTGTGAGAGTGTGAAAGGCTGCACACAGAGCCATTGAATGTGCTCATTATGGTCCTGGCCAGAGTGGCTCTCCTCCTTTTGCTCTGCTCAACCCTAGAACACAGTGACCTCATTCCTCAGCCTGCCCAACCTCCCTGCTAATGACTTCAACTCGCCATTCTGGGAAAGAGTGGACCATTGCCTTGCACTCATCGCTAACATGTCATCAGCTTTTAATGAGTCATTTCTGCTCTGTTAGGAGAAATGACACCATTCCTCCCTGACACCTCTCCAGGGGTCCATGTGAGAACATAACTAACAGGGATAAACAGCTGTCAAGCGAATCTTCTTTCATTTTAGCAACACTTGAACACTCTGAGGTCCAATTTTGACTTGAGTTTGTAATTATTAGTGTGCCACAATTTGGCTCACCACTTTCATTTTAAAACTTGACTGGATGCAACAACCTAAATCTGCAATAAAGTTCTTGTTTGTGCGTACAGTATTTTCAATCAGTAATATAATATAATATAATATAATATAATATAATATAATATAATATAATATAATATAATATAATATAATATAATATAATATAATATAATATAATATAATATAATATAATATAATATAATATAATATAATATAAGCATCCACAGTATATTATTGGCAACCGGATGTTTTTGTTTTGCACATCATTCATAGACTTTCTAATTATTTTCCATAGGCAGCTGGATTGTTGTGTGAAACTTTGGCTAAGTCCTTGACCATGAAGTCAGTTTGTGCTATTTGTGAATCTATGAGGCCTGTCTCTGGAAGGTTGGCTGCCATCAATGGCAATTATCCCATCCCTCAGTGCGTATGATTGCCTCGGTGAGAACCTGAGACTACCTAGGATTCTGGGGTGAAAAAGATTAAATCAGTTGCCATCTGCCTGTGTCAGTATATTTGTAATGAATGGATTTCATTGCAAGTATTCACAGTAGGTGCATATCAAGCCATTATAAGTTTGATTGGATGCAAGATATATTTTCTAACCTAATATTTAGGTAATTTCTTATTTAGACATAGCCAAAAGGGACAAAGTCACATTCGATACAATATCACACTGGGCAAATAGCCCTGAAAAATCATCTGTTTTTTTATCTTTATTGCTTAGCTTCCTGCACTGCAAATGTTAAAACTGCTTACGCAAACAAACAAAAACATAATTAACAAAGGAGTGGTGTCTTTGGTGATATGAAAGTATTAACAGAGCACAAAGATTATTTCATAATGCTGTGGGCTATTACACCTGCGGTACTTCTGAGATTTGCTGCTTAGTCAGCATCAGATTGTGAAACGAACCTTTAGATAAACTGTCAGGACAGTCAGGATTTAAAAATTGTTTTTCTGTATTTTGGGTTCACATCATAATGTGATCACAGAGGAGCAAAGTGGACACCAATCACAAAACAAGTGATCACCAATTAACATAAAACATTCATACAGTAGATCTCCACATCAGTAGGACTCAGATCTGAAACTACATTTAGGATTACATTTATTTTCATCCCCAATATGCCTCCTTCTATCAAGCTCTGTTAGATCTTAATAAATCCAAATTGTAACATAATTCCTACACAGAACAAGTTTATTCCTGCTGTTCTAAGCGAGAGCAAATGCTATCATCCTAAAGTACATTGATGTTTTATAAAAAAAAAAAAAACATTAAAAAGTTTTATGAGGATGTAAAACCCCCCTTCTACGTACTAAAGCTTCAAAACATACTTTCCCCAACTGGTTCCTGTGCTTTTGCAAAGAGAAACCACAGTAACAATCCTTGTACTGGTATAATGAAACACATAGAGTGTATCTTGAGTGTGCTAATCAGTAGGCCACCATATGGATTTTTATTACAGAAACTTTAATTAACATTTAGCTCATCTGTGGCTTCATTAGTTCCCAGATGTCTCGCTGCATCTCTGCAGACCCCGCAGTGTTCATGCTGCTGGTTGCAGGTGTTGTGAGTCTGGTTTCTCCCATGCCTGCGGCTCTGTGAATGCTGTGATTGAAAGCTACCTGCAGGAAACCAGTCCTCACTGTACATTTTCCTCTTTTCATTCAGACTTCCTTTCTCTCTAGTTCAGTACTCAGATTTGTATGGTAGACTTCTGCACAACTGTCTTTTGCTAGATCAGATAATACCAACTGGCGTCTGCCTACTCCAGGGGTCCTTAAATTGTTATGAAAATTAATTTCTGCTATAATTTACTCACCCTCATGCATATGACTTTCTTTCTTCAGTAGAACACAAATGCTTTTATATTAACCTGTTAACTGTCACCGTTACAATTGTAGCACACTTAGGGTATTTCACTATTCACTTTAATATTTCATAGTGAATTCTAATCTATCACAATCTAATCTAATCATGACAAACTATATACTGATGGAAGGTCTAAGACTCAAGACTAAACATTTAACAAATTTATATAAGAATAAACATAAACCGAAACGATTGAAAAAGTTAATGTTATTTTTAAAATACATAAAATAAAAAAGATTTTAAAGATGTAATAAAATATCTAAAGTTTAAAAATTGTAGTTTAGAGTGCATTTTCATGTAAATGCTTAATATGTGCAGTAACAGTAGTCAGGTAAAAATGCTGTCATGTTCTTATAAGCCTTAAAGAGGAAATGATCAATGTTTTGAGCTGATTTAGTGATTGATAGGTAAAGTATCCATGGTAACAAATCATGGTAACAAATCATTTAAGTTTAAATATCGCAGTACCTCGATAAATTAAAAACTGGTTCTTGTGACTCCATGTTATACATGTTTTGTCACAAGACACGAGATTTAAATTCATATTGTCATATTTAAAATCAGCTTACAATATTAATGGTTTCTCTAACAAATTTAAAATGTATAACTTTAATAATTTCCAATACTATTAGTAATTGTGTACTATTAAAAATGTGTCCATTATAATATGAGTGAAAGGAACACACAAAAAATCATACAATGCACAAAAACAAGAACCAGGAAGCAATATTGATCAGCTCATTGAACCTCTCTGCTTTTCTCTCTTGAACATTAAATCCCAAAAACAACGCACACATACAAGCTAAAGTTTCACTCTGGGGCAATTTATTCTCCAAGGCAATGCCCAAGTTTAAAATTACCCTTCTTTTCTTAGATACGTGCCCCTCTCTAAGCAGTCCGTTAGCTTCTGTGTATTGCGTTCCACCCCACAGCCTCCCATGGTAGGTGCTTTCACACGTAATCACACCGTGGAAACATCAGATCCACGGTGCCGGCCCTCTTGGAAGGGGAATTGAGTTCAGCGGTTTGCCATCTCAAGTGGAAGATGGAACGTCATACGCTATCAATGGACGAATTATGACAAAAGAGCCTCCGGCTGCGTTAGAGATGGCAGAGCTTCCCATCAGCGTGGTCTCTGTGGTGTTTGCTCTATAAGTGTCAGGAAGGTCACAGATGTGCCGGAGACTGGATGCTTCTGAGAGCTTGCTCAAGCAAACACAATTTAGCATGGTGTCAGGGGCACTGGCACAAAGCTGGCTGGATTAAGGGGCTGTCACACTCTGTCTCCCACAACAGGATAACAAGTAGTGCTCAGGCAACTACCCCCAATGCCACCCCTCCGTCCCTTAGGGTGCACCTGTGACCTACCTGTAAGTGTGGAAGCCACACGTGTACGTGTGAACACAAGCATGCAAGTACACATCAAATCTTTTTCTATTAGTCATTACTCATGCACTTTCAGTAAGTATAACACATGTGATTCTCTATTGCACTCACACAAGCTAAAGTTGACTTATGTTTGTCTGAATCGTTATGTGGTGTACAGAAAATCAGCCGCTCTAGAGCCGCTAATGAACATGATCTGATTGTTGTTAACACTCTGTGTGATATGTATAGAGCAGTTTAGTTTAAAAAAATTCCTGTTTCAAGGATTTGCTCCAACATTACATTCATTCATTCAAGTCTTCAAATAACCTCCTTCAGCTTGTAAATGCCTCCTTTTCAAACAAGTACAGACGGAAAGTCATTAAATTGAGTCCACGTCCATTAGGCATCATATGCCGGTGAGCACAGTTCACGTGTGTGCGGTAAAGCTGTCAGCCTCTCTGCACTTGCCCTGCGTGACACCCTGTCAGGTTACAATGCGCTTAAAATGAATTTGCGTGGCAGAACGAAGAAACCAGGCTTCTGTTTGTGAAGAACCATTCTCCAGAGACTTAGGCAGAGGTGAAGAGGTTAATGAGATTTATTTGTACAACAGTTTTTTTTAGCCGAATGTCTCCATGGAAACTGCCTCAGTGTCACGCACCCATGGAGATAAAGACGTGTTTACATGTTGTAAATTATGAGACAAGACATGCTTCGTCTAACTTTAAAAACGTGTAAGAAAATGTTTGTGAAACATGTTGTTAAATTCATCATTTTGTCATTTGAAGAGTGACTACCAAGACACTACCAAAACCAATTTGGATTATATATATATATACCATCAAACAAACAAGTTAACCTTAAAAAATTTTTTTTATTGTAGCGACACATCAGTTATTTAAATTATTATTAGGTATAATGAATTGTGAATGTGTTTTTTTATGTTAAGTTTACATTTATGCACCTCAAAGATGCTTTTATCCAAAGCAACTTTTTCTCCAAAAAACACAGCAAAAGAAGTAATTTAAGACTTTGGAAAGTGGTCAAATATATAAAACCATAAGTTAAATTGTTCTGCTTTTTTGCATAAAAGAGAATCTCAAATTCCATATTATATTGTTTGTATTATAGTTTCTTCATTTCAAAGACAAAATGCTACTAAACGCTTTCGAATCAAATGCATGACCTTGCTGAACTTCTCATCCCCAGAACAATGAATCGATTTCTGAAAATGCAGCAGCAGTCATTACAATATAATCATTACAGCTCAAGAATCGTTCTTATTTGTATGAGAGCAGAGCAAACCCCTCTCTAGCTGTTCTCCTTATTTATGTAAAGAAAATACTTACAGTTTAAATCAACTGTGCTTACAGGCCAGGGATGTTATTCCAAGGTATTTGTTTTGTGCCTGACAACACTGCAGGCGATAAAGAAAAAACAACAGCTGCTGTATTAGTACTGTAAAGTACAGAGCAGGAGCACAGTGGACATAGACCAACAGAGGAGATCTGAACACTACTGTCCTGTCGGCAAGATGAGGTGGCGGCCTGTTGAAGGAAGCAGGGCGGAAATGTGAAGTGCCCTGACATTTCAACAGACACGTCTGAAATCACAAGTCATCACTCCCAAAGGCCACCCGGCTAAATAAGACTGTGAGTGTAATATCTGTGTATTCACCTGGTAATCACACTTTCTTTTTTCTACATCAACTGATTTCATGTCAGAAAAAGGTGTCTGAGCTGATCATAAACAACAGTGTATGATTTTCTGGTCGTAGATTGTTGTTGTTTGGTTATTGTCTTGGTTATAAGCTACATTTCACAGAACAATAAAATTGGATAATGCTGCACTACAGGCCCAACACTCCAGGACAACAAAGAGAGAGAGAGAGAGAGAGAGAGAGAGAGAGAGAGAGAGAGAGAGAGAGAGAGAGAGAGAGAGAGAGAGAGAGAGAGAGAGAGAGAGAGAGAGAGAGAGAGAGAGAGAGAGAGAGAGAGAGAGAGAGAGAGAGAGAGAGAGAGAGAGAGAGAGAGAGAGAGAGAGAACAATTCTCTAATTGGAATAAAGAATTGATTAATTTAACCAGCACTGTGAGAACTGATTCAATATGGGGGGTGAAGAATGACAGCATGGGATATAACTGAATCTTTAAAGTGAACTATTAAGCCTTTATTGAGCATTCTAATGAGATCTTTAATTAACATCTATAAGTAATTTCCTGACTTGATATAATCTGATTTGCAACTTAAAACTAATTGTGCATCCTTTAAATGCAGAGTTTAATTCCTTGTCAAGTTTCTAAAAGTTAAAAAGCTAAAAAGGGTAAAAAGTTTTATTATTAACAATTAACATTTTACAGTTATATTCAATTCTATTCTATTCTTATTCAATTCTTATTCAATAGTATGTGTTGAATACAGCTGGAATGTTTTCACAAAACCAGCTCACGAATAACAAAGTTTGGATTAAATATGACATTCAGCTTTAATGTTACACTGTTAAAAAATGTTGCTGCCTTACATTTTAAGTACAATCAACTTGAAAAGTCATTTTAACTTACTATTTTAAATATTGTCCAGTGGTGAGTTGCTATAACTTATAAAATAAGTTAAAACTGTTTAAATTAATTTGATGAGTTGAAAAAACATAAAACCTCTTGAAATTACTTGTAAAGCCCAGTTGATTGTACTTAAAAGCGACTCTATAGATCCATATAGAGGATAAAGAAAAAAGCTATAAAATTACAAGCAAGTAAGGTTCAAGGTCACAGTCAAAGATATGAACACAACATTTTTGAAAGGTGGGGTAAGAAGCATTCTCTAATAATATAAAATAATTATTGATAAAAGAGACTGTAACACAAAGACAAGGTCTGAGAAAAGTCCTATTTTCCTAGTTTATGGTCCTGTTTGTGCCGTTATTACCCTTCCCAGTCCTCTGGGTCCATACAGGTCTTATGAGAAAGCTGTAAAAGGCTTTAACCAACAGTGGCAAACAGATTGTAATCATTACAGCAGAGTCAGTGGGTGCATCGTATCGAACAGTTCACCTGAGTTCAATCTAAATGAGATGCACAGCGCTGTTTGAATAATTAAGGAAATGCTATATCAGGTAACCATGGCAGAATGAGCCCCGCAGCAAACCTTACGGTAACCACAGAGTCATGTATATTCACACTGTGACCTCTTAACAATAGCATTAGCTCTGCTTTAGTTTCTGCAAGGTTCACAAAAAAACAGTGGACACCTGCAAGGATTGGCAATTTTCCACAGACGGACAAACTAGTGTTGGACATGAGGAGGAGGGTTAGGTAAAGGTTATATGAAACACTATAGCCAGAAGGCCCAATTCTCTCATCAATAATCTGATTCAGTGACAAAGGACTGCAAGCTCCCAATTCACTTGGTGACCAAGGCCCCGGAGGCAACAGCCACATGTGTTGAGTATTGGAAATCAATACTGGGTATATAATGATGCTCAGGCCAAGCTGTTACATTTGCTGAAGAAATGTGAAGTAAACATCTTTTCATCTGTGGTCAGTCGGAGCAGACTGGACCCCTCTGTGCACCGTATGATTGTATTTTCCCCGTAGGCTCTCAGAACAGTGAAGTGTGATGATCTCGCTGCAATTTTCAACAGCGTTTAAAGGGTCACCAAGCTGCTGCTGCTGAGCAAAACACAACTATTCAATCAAGCTGATTTTAGGCCAGTGTAAGGTGCCAACACTTATTTTAATGATTAATTGATATCAACGATTAATCAATATGTACAAAGCGTACTTCTTTCCAATAAAGTGCAAGATTTAAAAATATGTTCTGACCACATGAGTGATGCCCTGTCATATACAGGCCTGTTCTTTACTTGTACAGCTGTATATAGAGTAAATAATGCACAAATCTACAGGTACATAAATCTTCTTTTCCAGATTCATACACCTATTATTATTTATGGTTAAGTCTTACTATTTAAATGTTTTCTGTTCTCATGTCTGATATGTATGTATGTAAAAACACAACAAATTCCTTGTGTGTCTGCACACACTTGGCGAATAAAGCGAATTCTGATTCTGAATTCAAAATATTTTACAAAAATTGTGTTCAGCAGTGTTGAATAGAGATTGTTATTTCTTTGTTCAACAATAGTGATAGTGATGTTTATAAATTGGTGCTAAACAAATAATGCGATAAGTTTATATACTAACATATTAGTTTAGTAGTATCATGCGAATTATTATTAATAACATTATAAACATTATCATTTTGTTTATTATTATGAACACAATCATAATATAGTTTTAGTTATATTATATATGTATTATATTAGTTTTTTCTTGTTAGTGTTACTATGAAATTTGAAACTCCATCCAGACCTGGTTTATTATGCTCCTCTCGTCCGTTCGGTGGTGGTTCGGCCGTATTCGGGTGATTCCGTACAAAAAGCTCTCCTCCATTTTGCATAGTTACGTGTGTGTGTGTTGTAGGCTTCTCTGCTCTTGCAATCAGTATCACGCCGCGAAGAACGCTTTCCCTGCAATGGACGGGTAAGCATGCATTGTTTAACCTATAAAAGAACACGGTAGTATTTTGAGAGTGGTGTACGCTTAGTTTCAAACGAATTCGCAATCTTAAGCGTCTCGTACAAGGCCGTGCGTGCAGACTGGTGATGTATCCGCCAGTGTCGGCTAACAAGTACGCGATAGCCTCGCACGTTATATTTGACTTACGAATAAATGCAGTATGTGTAAACCGAATATCAAAACAAGCCGTAGAGTATTGTAACGTTAACGTGGATGAATTGTATGAATGTAATGTGTAATCACATAGACTTTCTACATTAGATTTGAGCTCTGCAGCTAACGTAGCTGTTGCTACGCGTGCTGCTCCTTTGTTTAAAATAACGGTCACTCGCTCCATGCACGAGATGACTATAAATTGTGTAAAATCACTGAATATAATATAATATAATGTTTTGTTTATTTAGTACTCTTTAAAAGTACTTATTATAACAGGGTGCCATAGTTTGTTATTGACTGATAAGGTTTCTCGCTATACGCAGTTACGCATTTAAGAGGACGTGAAAAATGACGTTTTGTGTTTCTGTTGTATTAAAAGAGTATTTAACTTATTATTTTGTGTACTGCAGATATTCTATGTTTAGTGGTGATATCGTTTTGCTTTTGTAAACAGCGTTTTGTATGTTTTCTCCCGTTAGCATTGCAAGCGATGTTGCAGTTGGTGTAAAGGTAAGTAGTCATGTCTTCTTCGTTAATACTTAAAATATTTAATTTATATCAGTATGTTTATTACGCTACAAATTAATGAGAACAAACCCCCCTTAAGGCCTATGTTATTCTACGATGATCTATGTTATGGTGTTAGTTTATGATTTCGATAGCAGACATATTTCTTTATTACAGAGTTAATTTGAATAATTTGAAGGATTTACAGAATTGTACATCTGTGTCATTGTAGAGAAGCTCAGATGAATTGCTATCTGGCAGTCTCTACAGCAGTCCAAACTCATCAGTCACTGGTAAGCGATATCAATATGGACATTAACAGGCAGTGTATGCATCTGCTAATGTATACATTTAAAGACATGCATTTATATGTACCAACTACATATGATTTTTTATGACATACACAGTGAATGCCATTTTGACGGCTGCTGTATCTTTGATTTATTTGACAGCTAATGGAAGTGACAGTAAGAAACTGAGGGTGGAGGACAGCATGGAAAGCCCACCGTCTAGAGTTATTCATATTCGGAAACTTCCAAATGAGGTTTCTGAGACTGAGGTCATTGCTTTGGGTTTACCCTTTGGAAAGGTCACAAATATTCTTATGCTGAAAGGCAAAAACCAGGTATGTGTGGAATGGTAAATCTAGCCCTCATTGTAAGAACTGAAATTCAGTTCAGTGCCTAAGATGATTGTTGCTATTTTGCAAAATTGGATGAATGAGGGTTTGCTCATCTATTCTGTATGTTTTCTCATTTTGGACTCTTTCCATCAATTAGGCATTTTTGGAGCTTGGAACAGAGGAAGCAGCTGTTACCATGGTGAACTACTACACGGCTGTTACACCACAAGTGCGTAATGTCCCAGTGTTTATTCAGTACTCCAACCACAAAGAGCTCAAGACAGACAGTGCTCTCAACCAGGTTAGAAAACACATTTCTCCTTTTAAATGTTTTCCAATGCTTTTTAACTCTTTAAAGTCTAGGACTAACAACATTAAATAAACATAAGAGGTGACACCTCTGGCCTTGTTCCAGCACTAATATTTTCCCGCGCTTTTTTTTAAAGCGAGCTCAGGCCGTGCTGCAGGCAGTGTCAGCGGTCCAGGAGGGTGGCTCTCCAAGCTCAGACACGGCGGGAGAGACCGTGTTAACGCCTGCCCCCAGTCCGGTGCTGCGAATAATCATCGACAACATGTTCTACCCAGTCACCCTGGACGTCCTCCAGCAGGTCACTGCCCGCAGCAGGCATCCATCTGGAATAAACTGCAGTTTAAAAAACAAGCCAAACGTTGTTTTACACTCTTGTGACTCTAAATTAACAGGACTTTGTGCTGATTTCTCTTAGATCTTCTCCAAATTTGGGACTGTAATGAAGATAATCACTTTTACCAAAAATAATCAGTTCCAGGCTCTTCTGCAATTCAGTGATCCCGTGAATGCCCAGCAGGCTAAACTGGTAAGTGACCGAAAAGGAGGATTGAAACTATTGCAAACTCCATAAATGTGTAATGATGTGCCAAAGCACTATTATGAGATTTTTTAATGTGATGGTTATGACCACAGGCAAATTATGGTCCAATCATATGTTGGTTTAGTACCTTTCTTTCATCTTTCATTTATGTGATAAAATGACTGCAGTTGTCATTACTTGTAGAGAAGCATTTTATTACTTTTAGCCAGGGCTCTACATTATGTGCTGTAATTATTCTTATTCACTCTTGTCATGGAATAACAAATATCTGTCTCGCTGTCTGTCTGTCTGTTATTCCCCACTGTAAAGTCCTTGGATGGCCAGAACATATACAACTCCTGCTGCACTTTGCGCATCGACTTCTCCAAGCTGGTCAACTTAAACGTAAAGTACAACAACGACAAAAGCCGGGATTACACCCGGCCTGAGCTGCCTGCAGGAGATGGCCAACCACCCGTGGACCCATCTGTGGCTGCCGCTCTCAGCAAAGACTCCACCTCCCTGCTCGGTAAGACTCACTGCGTTGAAAATTCTTTCATGTGTCCCAGTCTCACCTTTAAGACCTATCTTTTCTGTCATTCTCTGGCATACATCACCATCTTCTGTCTGTGTTGCTTCAGTTACAGAGCAGGGTAGGGGTGTGAATGCTTCCCCTCTTTTGTGATTCATGAGAGCTTTATAGTTCTTTGTGGAAAATGGGTCAATGGTGCCTGAATCTCAATCCCGTCTAATTGATGTGCCATTCAAACACTTTGCTTTAAGATTTTGCCACCTCCACGGCCCCCGGTCTGTGTTTGATCTCGTAAGACTTTGACTGTACACGTTCTTCTTAGGTACTCCCTCTGGAATGGTAACTTCCTACTCTAGTGGTGGAGGGTTTCCATCTTCTCTAGGTACCTATGCTTCCATTTACTTTATTTTTCCTTTTGTTTTCTAACCCTACTTGTATGCACTCTTCCCTCTGAAGGACAGGGACATTTCCAGTGCTGTCAGAATTGGCAGGGCTTTCATGTTGAAACCACCCCAATCATTTGTCCTGACTTGACATGCAGGATTCATAAACAGTGTCTCTATTTGTCAAAGCATGAATCTGAAGCTGCAACAATAAGCCCTTCCATTCTGCATTATGGGCCTGATGTAATAGATTGACACGCACACTAATTAGGAGACTGTATTTCAGACAGACTGGCAATCCAAACTGCCAAACATGAGTTCCTTCAAGCTATAGCAGAATGGCCTATTGAGTGGCTACTACAGCGAGCAGAAGGGGCCCAAAAAGCAATTTTGTTTTCGGATATTGCTTTAGAGTGCCAGTCTGTGTGAAATCTACACAGATAGCGATCTACCTAACGGCAGATATTGACTCTGGGATGTGGGTTTGCCAGAGGTGTGTGATGTTTGGCTGGGTAGCTGGATGTGCTTGTTGCAGACAGGTAGACTGCATGGCCAGAGGGCAGATCCAGCTGAGATGCGGAGCTGTGGGCTCTTCTGAGCTGTGTGTCTCACCGGGCTGACTCGCTTTTCTCTTCTCCTTTTCTCTCTGACTCTGTAGGGGCCATCAGCCCTCTGAGTGCAG
Organism: Beaufortia kweichowensis; assembly: GCA_019155185.1. Lineage (NCBI taxonomy): Eukaryota > Metazoa > Chordata > Actinopteri > Cypriniformes > Gastromyzontidae > Beaufortia > Beaufortia kweichowensis. The sequence goes on from CM032797.1 coordinate 12,610,875, forward strand.
CGGCGGCGGCGGCAGCAGCAGCGGGGAGGGTGGCGCTGTCGGGACATTCAGGACCTGGTGGAGTGCTCCTGGTCAGCAATCTCAACGAAGAGGTCAGTACACCTCCATAACACACCCAGCACACACCCTGCTCTCTCTGTCTTTTCATTGTATCAGTCAGGTCACCGGTACACTGTATGTCTATATATGTCCTCATCATTTATTAGTTCAGGGGCGGCTCTTTGTGTTTTTAACATCATCTTCATGACATTTAGCAGCACTGAAATGCGTTGATGTGTCATACAAATTTGTGTTGATGTCATATTCTCAGATGTCCATGTTTTTCTAAATAATGGTCCTCTACATAGTAGATATATGGCCAAACCTGTTAACTTAGATTACTTTAGCTGAATAACATTAATAAATCCAGTGACATCCTTATAAATGAATCGTTTTGTAGTTCTTTAATTTTTAAAATAAGCTGTGTAAGATGAATGTTTATATAAATTCAACCATTTTATGTACATTGTATGTGCTATTGCTAAATTGTACTTTATATATCAGCAATTATATTGGCCATCAGGACACCCTATTCAATTGAAATTGGCTATTTTAAAAAAAAAACTTAAACCACTAATGCACATCATCAGGAGAATGCGTTTATCTCAAACGGTAAAACCCATGTAACATTCCCCTTTTTACTTTTCTGTCTTGCTGGACTGCTTGAAGCTGATGCTAAAAAAATAGTTGAGGGTCCCTTAAATTTCATAGAGGAGGAGGAAGAACATCCTCAGTCATTTCTTTTTAAGTTTACCTGCTCAAAGTAAGGATAGAAAATAGTCGGGAAACTAATTTCGGAAGACTTTCACAACATGCATGAGATATAGACGCACAATAAACGATGAGCAGATGTCTTTACATTACCTCAAACTGACCTGTGTCTCATTTGCATCCTGAATGTATTCATGTGTTTAATGTTATTTCAGTATATTTGCAGTTAGCTGATAATCCTAGTAGATGATGAATTGCAACCTGTAGCTGTATGTTCTCTATTCTTACATTTATACTTGCAGAAATATACTGAAAGCATTCTCAGTAAGGTTCTCGTCAAAATGGAGGGTCTCTCTGCAGTCTCTCCTCTGTGCATTCTGTGCAAATTTTGATCACTGTCTCTCCTCTCTCTTTATCTCTCTCCCCATCTCCCCTCTCTTGCTCTCTCTTTCTTGCACCTTTTCTCGAGCGCTCTGTCTGGAAGTAATATCTAACTGTCTTTTCTCTCTAAGCTGTATCTCTCTCTTCCTCTCCTGATGCTCCACTGCCTCTCTCTAAGCTATTCAAAGTTGGTATGAAACGTGGTAGCCCCACCCGCCTCTCTCATTTCTCACATTCTCTCTCACTATGATTTCTATGTCTTTTTGAAGTGTCCTAGTAATTTCCCCATCATGGTTTTTGTTTTCCCAAACACTTGTGGGTTTGTGGAGTTTACAACATGACGTGCTCTCTATTGATGCCATAACTCTGCAAGGTGGTTTTCATGCCTACCCGCTGCATGGCCCCGTGCCTTTACAGCTATATGCTGTATTTTCGTAATGCTTTTCATACTAAAACCTTAAACACGCTCTGCATGCTTTGTGTTCCTTTCACTACTTCTGTGCTGCATTTAGTCTGAGTAAATGTGCCCTGCCCACGTTCAGTATCGCGTGACGACGCTTGGCACTGCCAAACAAAATCGGGAGAAGAAACAGATAAAGAGAACCCTGCCATTTTCTGACCAAGCTCCTGCATTTCCTATGTACTGACCTGTATATTATTTTTGTCCCCCCTTCCAACTTTTTCTTTGTGTTTTTTATTTTATCCTACGCTGCTTCTGAACCCTCTCCTCTCCTTGTCTTTCTACCTCTCCTTTTTATTTTAATTGCCTTATTTACTCCTGTGTGATTGGTTTGCCCTCTCTGATCCCCTCTTTGTCTTCCCACCCTCCACCCATTCATGCTTTATGCCTGAACCAAAACAAATGTTCCTCCTCGGACCAACTTGCCCCAATTAACTGCCTTGACCCATGCTCCATGACCACCTCACCATTCTACGGGAAACCACCCTCCGTTATGGATGATCTGTTCATCTCCGCTCTACCTCGACTCTTCTCTCTTCCTGTCTTACGCTGCTTGCTCTTCTCTCCTTCTAAAGATGGTTACGCCCCAAAGTCTGTTTACCCTCTTCGGTATGTTATTGTTAGCAATCTACCTCTTTTTTTTGTTTATCTATTGTTTATTTGATTTTAGTTTTGTTCTTTTTAAATTATGATTTAAGGGTTAGTTATTAATCTGGCACTAGTGTAACATTTTTTCAGTTTACATTTTTAGTCAAATGCCAAATTACAAATTGATTAGTTTTTTATTTGTTTTTCCTTGGCTAATGAAGCCTCTGTCTCTATCTTGCTCTATCTGTCTCTCTTCATGTACAGCTTATAATAATGCATGGTTGATTATTTTGCATGTAGGCTTTTGTTTTTAACTTTGCCATATACCATGAGCTTGTTTTTGGAGGGCGTATCAAAATAAGTTGTGTTAGAAACAGTGTTTTGGACTCTTAGGTGTAGATAATTTGGAAGATTTGTACATCATCTTCACCTTTCATGTCAGAACCAGAGCTTCTGAAGCACTAACTTGTCCTTCCTGATTCACTCTTCTTCTTCTCCCTCCTTCCCTCCCTCTTCCATCTGCCTTTCGCTTAACCAAAGGTGTCTATGGTGATGTGCAGCGTGTGAAGATCCTTTACAATAAGAAGGACAGTGCCCTTATTCAGATGTCCGATGCAAACCAAGCCCAGTTAGGTAAGGCTGACACATTCTTAATAACTTGCATTGTAATGATTTCTGACATTTTGTCTTGATATTCTGTTTGAGCATGTCTTACAAAAACCTTTATGTATTTCTTTGATCTAGCCATGAGCCACCTGAATGGGCAAAAGATGTATGGCAAGATAATTCGCGTGACCCTCTCCAAGCACCAGACAGTACAGCTGCCTAGAGAGGGTTTAGACGATCAGGGTTTGACCAAAGACTTTACTAGTTCTCCTCTGCATCGCTTTAAGAAGCCTGGATCTAAGAATTTCCAGAACATCTTTCCCCCATCAGCTACACTTCATCTATCTAACATCCCGTGAGTATGCAGGAGTAATGCTTTTCCTAAACACTTGTTTGATAACACAATTTAAACTTATAGGATTTGCTACGGGTAAAATGGCTGTGAAGACTGAATGAGTGGTGCTTTGTGTCATTGCATTAATGCATACTTTGGCATAAGTCTTAAACATGACCTGCTGTTTTTAATTGTCAGCCTTTTCTTCACTGTTGAAGCATCTTTTTTTGTTTTATTAGTTTGTGTATCATGATAACATGTTACTTTGAGAGCAAATGCTAATAACTACTTATTGCCCCTCTAGCGAGAATGTGACAGAAGACGATTTACGACTGCTCTTCTCAAACTCTGGTGGAACAGTAAAAGCGTTCAAGTTTTTTCAGTAAGAGCTCTTCCTATTTATTATGGAATGTCTCATTTTTGTGCATTAATACCATTTAATGTGTATTCATTATTTTGACTATCCCTTTCATTTTTAATTGCAGAGATCGTAAAATGGCTCTGCTTCAGATGTCCACAGTGGAAGAGGCAATTCAGGCGCTTATCGACCTTCACAACTATGATATGGGTCGTGGTCATCGCCTGAGAGTGTCCTTCTCAAAGTCCACTATCTAAAGATCATCTGGTCGTGTCTTTTCTTTCTTTAGCCCAGGAGCCTAAAGTAAATGTATTTTTACCAGCCATTCCCTAACACCATATCAAAAACTTCAGTGACAACTATTAAAAGAACATTTGCTCTGTATTTTTTGGCCAGCTGTTAAGTTTGTTTTTCTCAGAAAGGCAGTAGATTTCTGTTTTAGAAAGGACTGACAAAAATGTGCCTTATACTTAGCAAGATAGTGTCATCTTTTTGCTCCCATTATAGCAGATTAAAGAAGTTGAGGCACATTATGTTTTCGAAAGTGATGGCGTGATAACTCTTTCCCAGTGTCATCATATGGTCATTTAAAAAAAATTCAAGCTTTGAAAGCTACTTGGCTTGCTTTCAAGAGCAAAAACTTATTTATGATCTACTGAATTGAATTTGCATACAGGCAACAAATTTTGATGGAATATGCTTGTTGTAAATTTCCTTTGTATATTTTGGTTTTATTTGGGGCTGTAGTGATTTTTTTTGTTTTGTTTGATCAGGAACCCAAGGTACTTCTTGTGATTAAAACCTGTGACAGTAACAGTGGGAAGCGTATTGTGTAATACATGGTACCTGCTTTGATATGTTTCACTCACCTTTGCTTCAGTGAATTCCTTTACCCATTTTAAAAATGAAATTCCAATTTTTATCAGAGCATGTGCTGATGGATCTTGGCAGTTGCATGTGTCAGATTGACCATGTTTGACGTTGTGATGTCACATTAATGTAGGGACTGTTGGGACCAAAGTAAATGTGCCTTTAGTCTTACTTTATTCTACATTGTACAGAACTGTTTTATTCAACCTTGGGAATATTTTTCCAGTGAAACAAAGAATCAGACATGACTCGAATAAATGATCCTTAATTGTCTTTGATTGTGGTTGTTTAAGGGGAATCCTCACTGATGACCTCTGTGTATCATTTATTTTTGACAAATTACTTTTTTTGTGGTTTAAGCCTGGGAAATAGAGGGGGGCATTCTGTACATTTTCTACATGAATTGAGTTTTTACATCTTTAGGAATGTAAAGAAGTGGCACAATTAAAAGTTCATTTTTCTACCAAGATTGTGCTTGACGGTCCCTGTGTGGTGTAGTGCTTTTACACTGTAGCATGCTGAATAAACTCTCCTCGCTCTGCACTCACCTCTGCCTCTCTGCTGTCTCTTTCTCTTCCTCTACTGTCCTCTGTATCTCACTTTGCTTTGTTTTCTGATGTGCTCTGTCTGGGCTGGGGAAAAAAAATCACTTGCCTTAGTATAAAAATAGAAACCAGTAAAACTGTTTGTATTTGCATCTCTAAATTTCCTATTGGGTTATCTGTTACTTAAGTCATTCTGTATTTTCTCATGTTTATCCACAGATCACACTTGTTTACACATGATATTTAAACTGTATATATTCATTACATCCCCCATTAAGCATCTTGTAGAGTGTTGTTCAGGCATAAAGAGAAGAGTTAAAGAATGCTAGAGAAAAGGTTACACAATGTATTCAACCTTGCTTAAGAAAAACTTGATGTATGTCTTAACAATAGCTTGTCTGAATAGCAGTAAAAGACCTTGATGACAGATTTGATATACAAAAGCATTTTGAATTGTACGATTTTCAACAGTAAGGCTTTCTACATCAATTCTTGTAAAACGGGCCAAACTGGAGAACAGGTGTAAGCTAAACAAGAATGTTTATCCACAGATCACACTTCAGCCTTTATATCCAGGAGAAATTGAGCAGTTTGGACATGAAGACTGTGCCACACCGCCTGTATTTTGGCAAATGCATGACAATAATATTGCAAGCTGTGCTACCACAACTATATTGTAATCATTTCAATGGAATTTTTGTATACTAATTTAAAAGAAAAAACTGCATCCAGAAATAAGATTTGGCTGTGCTGTAGACTAGAGAAATAATTTCAAAATTTTAGAGCAGTACCACACAGTTATTCGTTAAGTTAGTTTGCCAAAATTGTTGGGCACCACTTTAACCATTTCTACTCCAAACCAAATTGGAACATTTGCTAATTTAAAATTTCAAATGTGCAAATTAATCTTGTTCTGAAGCTTTGGGATCTTGTTGTGAATATTCTGGATGTCAAAGCTCCCCTGAGCAATCCAAGCCCACTCTGTTCATTGTGTTGTTGCAAGGCCATCTGTAACTCCACTGTAGCCTTTAGTACCGTTCATGCTTGCAGAAAAGGACTGCTGTTTCACTGCTGTATTTGTGAACAACCCGTATAACTCAAAACAGAACAGTTAAAAGATCAAGTAAAAAAAACCTGAAAGCATTGATTACCATACTGGTGTGGTTTTCTTCAACATCTGATTTAAATATAGCAAAATTCATGCAGCGCTAAATAGGAGTGTTCTATTGTACAGTCACACGACACATTTCTGCATACCCATTCTGGCTGAGAGCGAATATCCCACTGTAAGCGCAGAAATAGTGTCATTGTCCTGCCCTTTTTAGTCTTTGTAGGTCAGAGTGTCAAAATGATTTCCCAAGGAGAATTAAATATTTAAGAGAGACAAGTATGATCATTACACTGTCTTTACTTTGGGAAATTGCCATTGGTATTAGAGGTTGCACTGGGTCTAAATTATTAAACAGCTTTCTGATACTCAGCAGATTTAATTAGCATAGCGTAATTATGACCCAAATGTCAACAGACTCCATGGCTCTCCATATATTAAATATATCTCCAACCGTTCTTCATATATTACTTAATTTTTCCTTTAATCGAGTCCCGTTATATGTCAGATTGACAATATTACTTTCCTGTGTAATTATATTGGGGTCTGCTGTTTGAATTCTGTGCATGTACAGCAGTTGTTCATGTTAGTCTGTGTAGCGTTTAGACATCGAGGTGAACGCTTACAGTTTGTATGACAGAACCGCTCAGTCAGCGAGGACAGAAGAACATGGAGATATCACCTGCATTGGATTCACAGCTCGGCTCAGGAGCTCAGCAGAAATGTGACTCTCTAAATTGACATCTTTTTTTACCCACATTGACATATCTAGAGCTGCAAAAATAAGTGGTGAAAAAAATGTGTACAGGAAGGTTTATTCACAGATTAAAGCCAAATCTCCCCGCTCACAATACGAGGAAGTGATTTCCCAAATCAAACGGCTGTTATCTATATGCAAATGACATGATGCCTTTCGTTCATTTATTTTAACAACTCAAGAGGCTGGCTGTAAGATACAGAATATTCACAGTGGACAAGTGCTCACCACTGTCAATGTTTCAATTTCACCATCCAAATCATTGAATTTTACCACTGAGACAATGCAGTGTTTTTTTGCTTATTGAAACATATTTCATTTTGATTTTTCAGCTCATCTAAAGTATGGAAGTATACCTGCATGTGCTTCGAATGGCTCCAGCAGGACAACTTTAAGATTCATTTAAGAATAAGCCGGGCAGATTTGGTCTGTCACATGATATAAAATGATATCTTACTATCAATCCATCTACCCTGATCTACAAATAAAGGAAAAGATGCTTTGGAGGATCATTTGTCATTCTAAGTGACAGCTTAATCGTATATTAAGGCAATTGTAGGTAGTATGGTGCAAAGTAAAGCAGACGGTGTCATCATTTTATTTATAGGACTTAAGTCCAAAAAAACAATGTTACTTTTGAAAATTACAGGAATGAGTCACAATATGTTATGTCTCCTGCTAAATAAAAGCACAAATAAGGATGAATGTATACATAAAGGATGTGAATTATACTCACAATTATTTCCCTCTTTGGCTTTTCAGTCTTGCTGGTTTCAATTGTGCAAGTGGCTTCAGACCTAGAAAAAGAAAACGGTATAAGATGCTGTACAAAATATATAAATAAATACAGGGGATGTGAGGCAGGGGGCGGATTATCACGAAATGAATGCTAGAAAATTGAACCGGAATTGTTTGCACCTCAATAATGCTCGAGATGAAAAATTGGACAGAATTTCGACTCGCTGATTCACAAGAAACAAAGAAATGAAAGAGTTGGGCACAGCGGCCAAACTTTGTGTTATTATATCACAAAACAAAAGTTCTTCTTCGCCGCCTCCGTGTAGGTTTCATCTTAAAAATGATCAGGTGAAATCCCCACAATTCGATGCAGATTCGATTAAAGATCTACTTATTTTCGACAATAAACTTTTAGCACTGTATTTCAGTGGCAATGCTGACTGCTAAAGAAAAAAATCAAGTTTAACTTGATCAACAGATGATTCTCCCTATCCCTCATTTTGGGCTCATTTTGACAGTGCTGTAAAATCTATTTCATGGCCATTGTAAAAGTAAAGATCGATGGTGAGTGGGGATTGCCATCGGATCGTATCTCCTTTCGTGAACTCAGAAATCCAATTGATCTTTTGAAATCCAGGCTCAAAGTGAGGAGCGCTTGCTCGCTTCTTTGCGCCGGTCGGCACTGCTGATAGGCTGTAGCTTAGAGACCATTTTATCCCTTTTAAAGTAATCTCCTCCATTACCATCCATCATTGCATTTGTCAAGGGAACATCATTTAACATCTGCTTTTGGCCGTTCTAGGAGACAGAGCTTCGGTAGAGAACGGCTGACCTGCGCCTGAGTTTTGTTGTCTTTATGACAAACACTGTACGGTTGATAAAACTTCTCTTCCACATTGAAAAAAATAGATGTGGCGCAATTCTTACCGCTTAGGAAGGGAAGGGTGCAGAGCCAGAGCCTCGCGATGGCTTCTACGGAGGCTGTGAAGCTGTAGGGGCGTGCCAAGGCTTGGCAGGGAGGTGCATTTTGGAATCAGCCTGGATCCAACTGTGGCATGCGTGGGGTGCTCGGCCAGGACCGAGCCGAGGCATAATGGCTGACGAAATGAGATTAGCATTGGCCAGTGTTCCACAGACATCCTAGCTCCACCAGTCTAATTTAATTAAAGCAGCAAACAAGAGTTTATATCTTTATGACTGGGAGGGAGCCACAGTATTGAAAACACTGACAAGAGCCATTGTTGCATCCTGAATAGGTGCGCGTTCACGTTTGTCGTGATTTTATAAGACACCTTCCCAAGTATTTAAACGCATATAAACTATTTAACACCTGACAAAGTATCTTAAAAGAAACTTATTATAGTTATATATTACACAGTCCAATTTCAGTGATTAACAACTGCTAATTGAGAACAAAAACATAAACGACTGAATAATTAAACGAAAATAACCGACGGCTGCTTTTGTTTCATGGTTTTTTCCACTTCACCCATCCTGGACTTGCAGTGAAGCACCTAATCATTGGCCGCTGTGGCTCGGTGTTATTGTCTCTCACCTCTCCATGCTTTCATAGCGGAGTGAAATGAAAGGCTCTCTGCCAGCTTCCTGCCAATGCCAATTAGCCCAGGTCAAAGGTCATGAGCTCTATAGGGCACTCACTGCTGGCTCCAATTCGCTCTTGCCTCGCCATGCTAATAGCTTTAATGATTATAGTCACATTCACGTCGACAACTTCGAGGGTAACAGCAGCTGAGTATACCGTCAAATTAAATTTGTCAAGGGACAGGTCACACCTGTAGAGAACAGGGTTGTCATGGGAATGGTGGGCGGGAATTGGTCATTTTTATTGCAGGCTGGTAAAATGTTAGGAACATTGGTGGATGATTGCACTTAGACAGCATTGCCAATGCAAATATACTTTAGATTTGGGTCTAGATAATACAATGTTACTTAAGCTCAACAAGGTAATGGTCATGACACGGTACCCGTTAGCACTTAGAAATTTCAGCTTAATGCAATAAACATTTTAATGCATAAAAATAATAAATATTATAAAACAAGAGTAATAATATTTTTTATAATCAAGATGCATTTAAGTAAAAACCATATGTCATTGGTAAGCCCTGTGTAAAGAAAACCAATGTGTAACATGATGATCCTATCATTGCTTTCTAATGGACATCAATATTTACCTACTCTAATGTTCCAGAAATGCTATTTCTTTGCTTGTTCTGTGCATAAGAGGAAAAGCATACCTCTGTGTGCCCTCAGAAAAAACACAGAAATTATGATAGAGCAGCAACGTCCTGGTGTGGCATGTGGGCGTTCCGATGGAAAGGTCAATATTATTTCTCTAATACAGCACTTACGTGGGAGAGCACGAGGAGGAAAGAGGGAGTGCTCTCGCTTGTCTTATTAACATTTATGAATAATTTAACCTGGCACGCCTGGCCACGGTCCAGACACATCATTTCTTAATTGCAATCAGAGAAAGGAAGTGGGCTGATGCACAGCGCTGTATGAATGATAGACCAACGCAAGGGTGGACGCAACTCTAGCCAGTGACTTACTGTAATAAGCATCAAGCTTTGCTTCATTGTTGACCTAATGATGTGCTGTGTAAACATGTCCCTTTAATTGGCATCATGGAGTGAATAAAAACAGTCCAATTTAATAACAATCAGTGAAAGACTAGGCTAGTGTAAACAGATCAAAACTTTGTGCGCTTTGAAAAGCATGCATGATTTCAGTCGTTGAAATGGGGTTTTGGCAGTCAATAATGAGCACGCTTAAGGGAGTTTAGTAAATTTGCTGAACCTTCTCATTTCGCCTGGCTAGGCTGCTAATTTTTCAGAGGCAAACATTTTTACAAAGCAAGTTAAGTCATGGCCAAATTAATGGAGCTCCAGTGCAAACTTTAGATTTATGGGAAGCCTGGTTTTTCTTTCTAATCCCTTGTTAACTGTGCTGTTGTAATAAATAATGAAAAACTCAAGACGTGTCTGGAAGAAGCATTTCAAACAAAAAATCCGCTCAGAAAACGAGCGGTCTAGAGATGAAAATGATAGCAATTTAATTTAAGTCCATCTACATACTGGTCCAGGCTACTTAATCACATGTTTGTTCGCAGATGTAACAATTATAGGAAAAGCATATTAACATAACAGAAAGTGTTCAGAAATCTTATGTTCATATTAGCTGCATTGAATACTTTGTTTTGCGTAACAAATCAATTGAGACATTAAAGGAAGTATTCTAAATACAATCTGAATGCTTTCTCTGTATCTAAAAGTAAAGCTGGTCTTCAAGAAGTCAAAACAATCTGACATTATATAACTGCAAATTAAACTATTCACACTCACAATTATACTGCAGGGATATTTAATTAGGGCTAATACTTGAATGGATTTAAACCAGCATGTTTTTTTCAAAGATTTGCTAATCACGAGAAAACAATTTGGTTTAAATAAAAATGTGTTAATCACTAACAAACATTATACAAAGCACATATGCTTTACACATAATTATTACTAAGTCTACTAACAATATTCACAATCACCATTCACATAACTGTTTTCTTGATATTTTTCTGTGTTTCAAAATGTGATCCTGTCTGTGAAAACCAGGCTAAAGTCTAAAAATCTAATTCTCAGATAACATGCATCAACATTTGATTTCACCTATTAATTACACTATGATTTCAATCTTTGACATGACCTTATTCAGACAATACTAAAGACATCAATGTTAAATTCTTACAGAATATTCTTTACATTATGTAAAATAATTTTACGTAGAAAACGGAAAAATCACAAAAAAATGACTTCAGCTAGGTTTTCACAGACTGGGTCACAAACAATCAATTTTCACTTAATTTCAGTTCCTAAAATCTATTTATTGCCATTTTTATCACACCCCCTAACCATCCCCGTCGATCCATTTAACTTTTGATTGCTATATCTTTAGAGAAAGAGAGAGGGACAAAAAAACAACATTGCACTCTGTTGTTTTGAAATAATGCAACTCTTTTTGTGCCAGCGCAATTATTCTAGCATAACCGGTTTGGGAATATGAGGCAATTATTTCTGCTGGCTAATTATTCGTTTTCATAATAAAGGTAATTTTTCACACAGCAATTATAAGTGGAATCGAATGCTCTGAATGAGACGTCGGCCTCTCGCTTTCTTTTCTCTGCGGTCAGGTGGAGCGACAGTGTGCTTTAGCAAACGGGATTAACAGGCAGGCCCCTCTTGGGCACGTACGGCGTTGTCCTGGTAACCATTTTGATGCAGTCGATGATGGGGCACACGCTCAGGCAGAGAGTACAGCCGGTGCAGCTGTCCATGATTACAGGAAGATGGGTCTCAGGGTCAAACTTAATAGCCTGCAAAAGAAGAGAAAGGGGAGGGGAAAAGCTATTACATTAGAGCAATTATCGACTCTCCATAGGAGGATTTCCCCACTCCTGGGAGAGCTTTTCATGGCTGAAAAAAACACAACAACAATGACAACCGCTAGTACAACAGTGTCGTTCTTTAAAGGTAAATAGCTGGCCTCCTTCGTTGCTTACCAAGCTTGCTTAATCTCGCTCTCTGAAAAGGACGGCGATGAACTCTATTATAGAGTGAACAACTAATCTAATCTGAAAACAAACCCTGTCATTCTCTATGCACAATGTAAAGGCGCCGTTTCCATCTAATCTAATTATCTGATTGTAGTTGGTATAATGTGTGTGTTGTTACCTGGTAGCCCGAGTCGTTGCAGGTCATGTAGCATTTTCCACAGTTGACACACATCTCTGGATCAATGAGGGCCTGTACTTGTTCCTGGTTGTCCAGCTCCTGGTAGGCACCAATATGCTTCAGCGCTCTGGCTATCACATCCTTCAGGAAAAGGAGAGGCAGGGATTAAACTTTAAAATTAAAGATGGCGTTTCGTTCTTAAGTTAGCTTAATTAAATCTGCGCTGAAGGAGCAGATCGGTTTTGATGTCTGACTGCTAGTTTGTGATCTCCATTTCCTCCTCGAGATCCCTCACAGCATAATCACCTCGAGGAATAAAGCCTTTTAATGTTATGAGCAGGAACACTTCATGCTATAAGAGAGCTTTATAGATAAAACAAGGGCGGTCGGTTGAAGTTTTGCATAAGCCCTTTTGTGCAGTATATTTTTGTAATATATCATAAACACTACATATCACGTACACCGTGGAATCTTGTAAAACTAAATGGTGAGGTTGTTTGTGAAGATATAGTCTTACCTGGACAGTGGGGATGGGGTTTTTGGGGATGTTAACTCGAACAGCGTTAGGAGATGTGACCAAACTGTCGCTCGTGTCTTTGAGGTTCTTCTTGTCCTTTGCAATGGCTCGAGTCTTTGTCTCCAGGTATGGTCCAAAGCTAGGCAAAGTCTATCAGACAGAAGGATTTAAGATGAAAAAGATGTTTTTGTTTAGTTGTGATGTCGCTTGTAAGCTTATAAACAAATTCTTTAATTTAATATGTTAATTTAAATAAAGAAGATTTCTCTATAACTTTACAAAAAAATACAAATATAAATACTACAAAGGATGAAAACAGCATATATTTATACATACATTATCAGTATAACATGATGAAATAATATGTAAAAAGTTTAAAATCTCTTAGTATGTCTTCCGTTTGCTTAAATGGCAACATACACTGACATGTGAATTCACATCCACAAATAAATCTCAAGAATCTTTTTGCACAGATGAAATGGAAAGTGTCATAAAAAACATTGCTCCTCTCACGTCCCACATCCATTTAAAACAAAAGTGGTTGCAGTTCTATCTGCGCCTCCAAGTCTCCTGCACACGCGTGACCCTCCAGAGCAGCGGGGCTAAAGAGACCATTCGTATTCACAGTCACACCTCCATACCGACGCACTGATCCTGAGAGCTGGTCATAAAACAGCCTTGAGCCTTCGCTCTCCAAAGACCATTCAACAGGAAATGCCGGCTTTGCTGACGAGAAATCAAGTTCGCCACAAAATTAGCCATCCTTTTAATGGAGCCATAAAGAGAATCTGCAATGAATTGTTAGGAAATCGTATAATACTACCGGTAATTGCGAGGATTAGCTGGTCAAACTAATGGTTTGACACTAAAATGGTAATGAATGGTAATTTGAGGGAAATGGACTTATGGGTTGCTGATGGCCACCGTTTCCAATAACTGATATTTTCAGTTTTATAAATGCTCTTTCATGAATGAGTCTTTTTTTCAAAGGGCAATTATCATATTTATAATTTGAAACCTTCAAAGAAACACCTTTTTTTCCCTTTGCAATCTCTTAGCAAAAGAACAGTTTGTGTGGCCGTGCATTACAACCGCAACAAGTATTTCCTACAACTCTCGCCACAAATCCATTCGCCCAACTAGAGGACATTTAAATTAGTCTAGCATTTTCCTAGTCACACAATCTCCTCAAAACCCGCCTATAACCACTGCGACGCACGAAAAAAATCAAAACAGAGCGGAAAAGGACTCGGTTATTAGCAGTCCATGTCAAACTTCACACTTGTTCCTCTTTTGTTTAAAAAGTAGCACCTAGAGAGAGAGCAGCAGCCTTTCTTAAGCCAGGACCTATCAGAGGAATCAGACAAACAAATCTATGGTGGCGGTGTTGACTGCAGGACTAATGGCTAGCTTGGGGGGGCGCATCCTCCATGTATTTATTTCCCTGTAGAGCTAACACTGGTGGCCCTGTTCTAATCCTGCATAAAAGCATTACTCTCTCAGGCACAGGCTGACAGTCTAATGAATCAAGCGTTCCAGCCCTGCAGCAGACAGTCTGTGGAAGCCATCGGGGGCTCGGGAGATAAACACACGCATTCTCACACACAGGCGAGACAGAGATATGTCATTAACAGTGCATCGGTCAAAATAAATTGAGAGAAGACCAGCTCGCTTGCGAAAGCATTGGTGACTACACATCTTACACAACTTTCAATGATACTTTATAACGTGGTGACAGGTTACTATTCTGTTCGACACACATATAAGGTTTATATACACTCTCACTTACAAACACATTACTAATAGCTTTTACAGTTTTACATTGCATAACACTGACACATATTACTGTTGTGTGCAATTCCAGTGTTATGGATGTGACATTTTCAGTCAAAACTTAAAATATATACATTTACACAGAATGTATTTATTACAAATATATTGAATCATGTGTTTATATTTTACTCCAGACATCAGTCTTATTCACAAGTTATCTATTTAAAAAATGGAAATGTACACTAAAAAGAATACACGTTTTTGAGAGGCATCATTCTTTGTAGGATTTCTATGAATTAAAATTCACAAACCAAAGCAATAATACTCAACAAATGGAGAACATTTCACCAAAAACTTTCATGGTAAAATGGATTTCTGTTTTATTTTTTGCTGTAATCAACAACACCCACAGATATTGTGAATAGAACTTAATGCATGTTTAACCTGTGATACAACAATACACAAAATTGTGTATTATAATGGTGAATTATAATATGAGCTAAACAGCTGTTTCTTAAATGCAACAAAAATTGTCAGCAGGCAGTCTTTAACAGGACAAACACCTGGTCTAATACACACAGACACAGGTGTCATGAAACGGCACCAAAGCTGCCTCAGATCTGACCAGAATCACATCCAAAGCGACTAACCGCCATTTTGCCTATAGCAGGCTTGTGAGTAAGTGCCGGGTACTTAAATGGCAACCAGCGGAAATCCCAGACGCCCATTAGAACTTCATGTCTTCCAGAGACACGAGCTGCAGTCTGCCTGACTCCCAGCAACCCCATTCAGCCCTATTAGTTGAGCTTCCTCTCTCTGTCTCTATCTGCTGTTTGGAGACGAGCTACAGCGTATCTGCTTTATGCTAATTTGCTCTAAGATTCATTCAAAGGAGAGTCTACAAAGCAATACTTTTAACAACGGAAAAAAAATATAATGACGGGAGTTTTCACAAAGAATCGTCACAAAGAATTGGGAGAGAAAGAAATGGCATTTGATTTGGGCTTGTGCTAAACAGGCAGGTTGAATACTATAAAAGCGAGTGCGCTACATAACAGTTATTTCTTTTTCTTTCTTTCAATTGAGAGGAAGCGTTTTTTTCCAGGTCCACTCCACGAGGAGTGCTGTTTTAATGAGTGGAGCTACACGCACTGCCAAATCTCATGTCCCGGGCAACCAGAAAGCCTCTGCTAATTAGATGCAGAGCTTTCCAAAACACAGGGCTTGTCAATTCTCCCATCTCCCCTCTGGATTGTAAATCAAGAGTGCAGTGGAGGAAGGAGCACACATTATGTCAGTGTGGGCTGAGTGATTTAAATTATACGAGAATTAGAATGAAAGCCCGGCCTCGTGTGTTGTGTAGCATCACGTCGATTGCCAGGGGATTCGACGAAAAAAGCGCTCATCTTTGTCCTTGCCTTGTAATGTCTGGTAATCACATGTTAAAGGAACAGTTCATCCAAACACGTTTTTAATTTGTTTCTTTATTCTGACAAAAGATGAAAGTATGAAAATGGACCTTTTTTCATGCAACCTTCATTTATTATTCGACCTCACCTGATATCTTACGATAATGCCACAAACATTGTGGGATTTCAAAAAGGACATCAGTTGAAACGTGATTATGGTCCGACAGGGAGAAAAGCCGCCACGTCCTGTTGAGGCGTCACGGACAGTGACATCAGATGATTTTATTACCTGTGAAAGATAATGACCTGCTGTGCTAACAGAACAATCATACAAAGATGTAACTGACTCCATCTTGTACTCCAGCTTCACACACAAACAGCTTCTGCAAAAAGCTTATAACCAGTTTCACCGTATTACTCGAATAAAGTATAGCAAAGTAAACGGCTCGGCTTTTTTGTTCAATGCCGCATATTCAATTTACGGGATCCTCTTATATAACGCAACTAAATCATACTGAATAAAATAACAAAACATTAATCCCAGAGCCCTCTCCTGGGACTGCCACCTTACCGTGGTGGAGGGGTTTGAGTGCCTGAATGATCCTAGGAACTCGTTGTGGGGCTATATGCCCTGGTGCAATCTCCCAAGGCAAACAGGTCCTAGGTGACAAGCCAGACAAAGAGCAGTCCACCCTACCCCTTATGAGTGAAAATAACATGAAAGCCGTGGCGTAAAAGCCCGGTATGGGCGCGGCGGGGCCCTCACCCTGGAGCCAGGCCTGGGGTTGGGGCTCAAATGGCGCCTGGTGGCGGGTCTTACCCCGGGGCCACAGGGCTTGGCGGGCCTAGCCGAAGGCGGCGATGGGGCTGACCTCCGATGGGCCCAAATCGTAAGAGGCGGTGCATTGTGGTTTGGGTGGCGGTCGAGGGAGCCTCGGCGACCCAATCCTCAGACACAGAATCTGACTCTTGGGACATGGAATGTCACCTCAGCTGGGGAAAGAGCCTGAGTTAGTGCGGTGGAGGAGGTAGAGAGGTTACCGACTAGAGATAGTCGGGCTCCGCCTCCACGCACAGTTTGGAGCTCTGGAACCCAACTCCTCTCGAAAAAGGGTTGGACTCTCTCCACTACTCTGGAGTTGCCTGCGGTGAGAAGCGCGCGGGCTGGGTGAGCTTGCTTATAGCCCCCAGCTTAGTCGTCATGTGTTGGAGTTTACCCGGTGACGAGAGAGGGTTGTTTCCCTCGCCTCCGGGTGGGGATAGGTCTCTCACTGTCATTTGTGCCCTCACGGGCGAATGGCAGCACAGAATACCGGCCTTCTTTGGAGTCTCTGGGAGGGGTGCTGGATAGTGCTCCAACTGGGGACTCCGTCGTTCTACTGGGGACTTCAGCGCTCCACGTGGGCAATGACAGTGACACCTGGAGAGGCGTGATTGGGAGAGCGGCCCCCGACCTGAACCCGAGTGGTGTTCTGTTGTTGGACTTCTGTGCTAGTCATGGTTTGTCCATACTCGAACACCATGTTGAGCATAAGAAGGCGTCCATCAGCTGCGTGGCAGCAGAGCCCTAGGGTGGAGAGTCGATGATCGAGCTTTGTGGTTGTTTCATCTGACCTCCGGCCGTATGTCTTGAACACCGGGTGAAGAGAGAGCGGAGCTGTCAACTGATCACTACCTGGTGGTGAGTTGGATCCGCTGGCCGGGGAGGAAGCTGGACAGACTTGGCAGGGCCCAAGCGTTCTGTGAGGTCTGTTGGGAACGTTGAGCAGAGCCCCCTGTCAGAGGGTCTTCAACTCCCACCTCGGCAGAGCTTTGAACAGATCCCGAGGAGGTTGGGGACATTGAGTCCGAGTGGACTATGTTCTCCACCTCCATTGTCAAAGCTGGCCGTTCGGAGTTGTGGCCGTGGAGTCTCTGTGTGCCTGTCGTGGCGGCAACCCCGAACCAGTGGTGGACACCGGAAGTAGGGATGCTGTCAAGCTGAAGAAGGATTACTATCGAGCTTGGTTGGCTTGTGGGACTCCTGAGGCAATGGATGGGTAGCCGGCAGGCCAAAGCGGACTCTTGGCCACGAGGTGGTTGTGGAGGCAAAAACTCCGGGAGGAAGAGTGTCGGTGAGGACTTGGAGAAGGATTATCGGTCGGCCTCGAAGAGGTTCTGGCAAACTAATCCAAGCGCCTCCGGGGAGGCGGTGCCCTACCAACACTGTATATAGTGGAGGTGGGGCTCTGCTGACCTCAACTGAGGGATATTGCCGAGGCGGTGGAAGGAATATGAGGATCTCCTCAACCCTGCCAACACGCCCTCCACTGAGGAGGCAGAGGCTGGGACACGAGGGATGGGCTCGGACATCACCCGGGCTGAAGTCGCCGGTAGTTGAAGCTCCCGGTGGCAAGGCTCGGGGTGGGCGAGATCCGCCCTGAGTACCTCAAGTCTCTGGATGAAGTGGGGCTGTCTTGGCTGACTGCGTCTCTACAACATCAGCGTGGAGGTGGGGACAGTGCCTCTGGACTGGCAAACTGGGGTGGTGGTCCCCTCTATAAGAAAGGGGACGGACAACTATAGGGGGATCACGCCTCCTCAGCCTCCCCAGGAAAGTCTATGCCAGGGTACTGGAGAGGAGAATTCGTCCGATAGTTGAACCTCAGATACAGGAGGAACAATGCGGTTTTAAGTCCTGGTCGTGGAACACTGGACCAGCTCTAATACCCTCTTTAGGATACTGGAGGGTTCATGGGAGTTTGCTCAACCAGTCACATGTGTTTTGTGGATCTGGAGAAGGCATCGACCGTGTCCCTACAGCGGTGTTCTGACTGAGGAGTGCTCTGGGAATATGGGGTCGAGGCCCTTTGCTAGAGAGCCGTCCGGTCCCCTTACCATGATCCAGAGCAGGAGCATGGTTAGCATTGCCAGCTTGATAAGTCAGACTCGTTCCCAGTGCGTGTTGGACTCCGGCAACTGCCCTTTGTCACGGTCCTGTTCACTATCTTCATGGACAGGATTTCTAGAAGCAACCAGGGACGGAGGAGTCGGTTTGGTGACCACAGGATCTCATCTCTGCTTTTGCGGATGATGTTGTCCTGTTAGCTTCATCAGAGCCAGGACCTGGCGAGGCACTGGGGCAGTTGTAAACACAACTGAGTGTGAAGCGGCTGGGATGAGAATCAGCACCTCCAAATCTGAGGCCATGGTCCTCAGCCCGGAAAAAGGTGGCTTGTCCCCTCAGGTTGGGGAGCTCCTGCCACAGGTGGAGGAGTTTAAGTATCTTGGGGTCTTGTTCACGAGTGAGGGAAGGATGGAGCGAGATCGACAGGCGGATCGGTGCAGCTTCTGCAATGAACGGTCGATGTACGGTCTGTCGTGAAAAAGAAAGGAGCTGAGCCACAGAGGCTGACTCTCGATTTACCGGTCGATCTCGTTCCTACTCTCACCTATGGTCATGAGCTTTGGGTCATGACCGAAAGGTGAATCCAGGATAGCGGCGAAATGAGTTTCCTCCATGCGGGTGGTTGGAAGCTCTAGAGATAGGGTGAGGGCACTCGGTCACTCGAGGGGAGCTCGAGTAGATCCGCTGCTCCTCTACATCGAAGAGGCCAGCTGAGGTGGCTTGGGCATCTGTTTGGATGCCTCTGGACGCCCTCCCAAGGGAGGTGTTCGGGATCCCACGGAGGAGGCCCAGGGGAAGACCCAGAAAAGCAGCTGGAGGGACTATGTCTCTCGGCTGGCCTGGGAAGCCTCAGGATTCCCCCCCGGAGGAGCTGGAGGAAGTGTCTGGGGAGAGGAAGTCTAGGCGTCCTGCTTGGACTGCTGCCCGACCCAAAAAAGCGGAGGAAAATGGATGGATGGATGGATTAATCCCAGAGCTCATGTTAATGTAAGGAGCTCAGCGCTGGTATCATGGTGGGAATTGATCTCTGCACTTTAATTGGCTTCAGGCAGTGAATTTGCTCTTGTTTTGCAGAGAAATACTGTTGTAGCCAAGACCACACATCTCTCTTTGTGCTTCCTCTCATCAGGGTGCAAAGATAATGGAAACCTTTTCTCAGTGTCCTCACTCCATTTCTGAACAGCAGCAAACAGTCAGATACCAGTATGGGTGTGTGCTGGGATCTGTGCTGTGCACAATTTTTGTCACATGACAACAAATTTGGAAAGCGACAATCTACCCAATAAACATAGAAACATAACGTAACATAATACAAAAAAATGTATGCATGAACAGTTAAGCGAGTCAACAAAGAGTTATGAGCAATATGGTTTAAGATGAAAACCATCACATTATGAATGGTTTAAAAATGTTTTATACCATCGGGTCAAGGAATACCTGATAAGCAGATTCTGAATGCAATAGGAGGACTACAGGACAGTTTCAGTTGTATACTTGTTTCTGGACGAGCTCTACAGACACCCAGTTGGCATGTGAATGAGAAGAGAGCGATTTCACCCCTCATGTTTTTCCAAATCATGTCGTTGTGTAGAAATAGCAGTTATCAGTTCACACTGCTTCCCCCTCCATCACTTTTACTGAAGCACAAAGCTGTTTATGGAGAGAGAACCATTTGCATATGTTTGTATGTTTTCATTTCTGCGGTGCGTGAATGTGGTGTAGCGGTGGGAAAAATATCTCTTTGTGTAACTGTGAAATTTCAATGGGGGGATGAGTTTGTCTGCGACTGCGAGACCAACAAACATAATCACAATTCAAACAATTTTGTGATATTAAAAATAAATATATGGTAATTCCAGCCGAAAAACACGCCAGCTTTGATTATCTAACATTTCAGCGCTCTTACATTTATAATGCACTCTCTGTGTGTAATGTAATTCACAACTAGAGCCAAAAATGAAAAAATAAAGAACTACCTTATTTGATATTGATCGTGCAAATATTGAGGAGATTTAGATCTTTGTGCTTTAAAATACATCTGCACAGGCTTGCTAAGGGCCACTATTGGTCAAACAGTCACGGGGTCACTGAATGGTCTCGGGCAGCCTGGAGCTTGTTTCATGCCAATCGAGAAAATTACTCTGTTAGCATGATCCTCACGGCTATGTTACTAACGTCCACAACCTTATACATCCTTCATGACTCAAAGTAGCATTATCTCCACCATCGGGCTTATTTTGCCTGCTTAATTGCAACACAAATCACTAAAGGTTAACAAGTAAACACCACAGAGAGCTTCATTTTGTGAGACTGGCCTTAGGCAAGCAGCCACCGAGAAGCTCACCTTTCCGACGAGCTCCTCTACGCGGGGGACAGGTTTGCCTTTCTGGTGGCGTACAGTGGGAGGAGACTGGCCATCCCAATCGTGCAGCTCCTCTATGCTCTTCAAATAGAGAAGTGCCTTCAGGCCTAAACAGTAATCTTCAATCACAGTGAAGTCCTGGTTCTGCACAGCACTGCATACCTGGTGAATACACACAGATATATAAGTAGACCTTTAAGCCAACAGTGACATCACACATAAAAAATATTGAAGTATACTTTACTATTTACTATAGTAAAATACCTACTACTGGGTTTTTGCACATTACCATAGTAAACATTAAATTATATTTGACAACATTATACAATTACAATTATACAACATAACTCTCATTTATAATTTCAAATATTGAGAATTTCTTAATTTTGCAATTAAAAAACAAACACAACAAACTTGTGCGTGGTAAATCTTACAGCATACTCCAGTATTTTTTAATGTGGGACAGTGAAAAACCTGTTGATTACAGGTGTACAAAAAAAAACATAATAGAAAGAATAGAAAAAAAGAATGTACCTATACATTCATTATAATAAAACTGGTGTTCATTTTAAAGTCATTATTTACTGATAATCTTTACAAAACAACATATGGATATGGAATGACATGAGGGTTTGTTTTGTTTTGGGGTAAACTGTTTCTTTAGTAAACACAAGTACTTTTCTTTAACATCATCACGGTTTACAGACAATCTGTATTTTTAAAAGACTTTTGCTAATCAAGACTAGTTTCGCTAATCAGGTGATTATATCTGGCTTACCACAAAATCTAAAAAAAAAAAAATCTGGACAAATTTACTAATTTTAAGGATATGATACAGTGCAAATACCTGACTAGCCTCCACATGCACTGCTCAAGGCATAAACATGTTTTGGGTGAAAAGAAACGAAAGGGTTCATCTGAACATCGCTGGGGTTCAAATGCTTTTATCCGACAGCTCTGATAACAAAAGCAACAAAAACACCTTTGGTACACACAACACCAGGCAGCAGACCTCTGTGTGACCTCTCAGACTGGTTGTCACCTCACTGAAAAATATGACTGATGACATAGACACAGCGAGCACTTTGGGATCTCCCGCCTTTATCGCCAGACCTTCAACAGTTCTTGCCCACTCTTGAATTTGCAGTACTGAATGTACAGTTTTACACTGCTTTGTCTGTTGTAATGGTAAAGTAAAAGTGTACTTGGATTAAGGGTAATTGTGTAATTTTTCACAATGCTTTCACACTGATCGTCCACCCTTCCTGTGCCCTTATGACTAAAATGTTCAATTGTAAATGTCCCCTCCATATGAGAAATGAGCAGCAATGCTTTGGTCCACCTTAACATGGGCAGCAGGTTTGCTGTCATGTTCAAAAAAGCTTTTAATTCTCCTGTCCTTCAATAACATTCTCTGTGCAAAACCACACTGTGACAGAATAAAAAAATATATGGCTTTTTCCTTGTTCTCACACCATAACTGGGCAGTTTAGTTTTAATAAATGTTCTTTTTGGTCAGGGACAAAAAGTTACAGTGTGGCCTCATAATACAATGAACTCCTTTATCTTATAACATCAATGAAAATATGTTTTTTTAGGATATGGCCCTTTAAATAATGAGATGAGGTCTCCCAGAAGAACTAAAGATAGATTCATCTTTTTCACCTTAGACAGGCTGCTGAACCCAATACCTAAAACATCATCTGCACGTTCATCTACGACATGTCTTGCTGGATTGGTTTTAACAGTATGGCGTGGAAAGTACATGTATAAAACTATAGTAGATAATGAGATTCTGAATGAGAGAGAGAGAGAGAGAGAGAGAGAGAGAGAGAGAGGGAGAGAGGAGAGAGAGAGGAGAGAGAGAGAGAGAGAGAGAGAGAGAGAGAGAGAGAGAGAGAGAGAGAGAGATTCGTCAATGGCAAAAATAAACAAAACAATAAAAACTTTCTGCAACTGTGTAAAGACAGAGATGCTTATCATCAAAAATAACAAAGAGAGAGATTCTTTAACGCCACATCTAAACTCTAGATCTCGAGTTTGATAATTACATAGAAAATTTAGAAATTGTGTTTGACAGCCATCTCAGTTTCAGCAGTGTTTGTAAAACAGCCTATTATCACTTTAGAAGCATCTCTAAGGTGCTCTATGATGTTCACTTCTCTGCTGACAGTGAGAAACTCATTCATGCATTTGTAACGTCTATGCTCGACTGCTGCAATAGTGTTTTAGCTTCATCAAACACTTAGAAAGACTTGAGAAGGCAGCTGCAAGAATGCTGACTCCATCCCAGAATGAGAAATCACATTTTACATGCCACTCACTTAAAGGGACCATTCACCCAAAAGAGAATTCTGTCATCGTTTACTCACCAATATGTTGTTTAAAAATGTATTATGCTTAATTAAAATGTTTATGCTGTTTTTTCTATTAAAATGAAAATGGACTGAGGCATGTGGCGAATCTTTTCGCTGCATCTTTCATCAATAAATCTGTGCTCATAAATCATTTGTCTAACATAGTTTTAATATGAACACCCATATGGCAACTCTATAATAAGACGTTGAAGAGCAGTAGTAGACAAATGATGATGATTCTACATGTATAAATACATCAAATCAATTTAATTTATTTGTTGTTGTGCAGAAACAGTTGCATAATAGTTTATTATCATGTGTATTGTATAACCTGAGGCCAATTTGTTACATGTCTACACTTCTCCCATAAGCTGATCTTTTTTTATTGCTTTGCAGCGTTATTGATGACAACAAACGTTTATTTAGACTGGCAGATGGAGTACAAAATGTTTTTTATATTAACATTTACTTAGAATATGCTTTTTTAAGGTGTTTTTAGAAATAATCCAAACTAAAGTGATAAATCACAAGTCAAATGTCATTCCTGTAGCTCAACTGATAGAGAATTCCATCAGCAGTACTAAAGGTTGCCAGTTCGATCCCAGAGAAAATACATAGTGATCAAATGTATAGCCTTTGGATAAGAGCGTTTGCAAAATGAATAAATTTAAATGTAAATTTAGGGAGTCAAAAATGTTAACAGTGCCGCAGAGATCACAAAAGAACATAACTGTATGATTTTATGCGAAACGATGAATAAAAAACTGGCTTTAAGATGAACAAGACTATAAAGATGTTTCAAAGAACAGCTCATGTGTCAGCTCAGAACGTGTTTGAGGAAAAAAATGAAACACTTTAGAATAGGCAGTTAAAGCAATAATACTGGTGGCGACTAACAAAGCTAAACTAAATGTTACATATATAAGATTTATACACATCATATGTCATCAAAAGGCCAATGCTTCTGCTTTGAAACCAGAAATCTCAGCCACATTAAAAAACACAGCAGGCTTGTTTGGAATATTGTGGATTGGAGCTATTCTGTGTAACAAAAAAATCTAATAGGGAAAAAATATTCCATCGTTGGCTCATAATGTGCACCAGAGGGATATATATGTATTCTGCGAAGCTCTTTGTAAACAAGTTTTTAAAGGGGCTATATAAATAAAGTTGTACTTTCATGCTTACTATGAAACGTGCATCTTGAGTTAATGTTGCTCACCGGGGGAGCTCGCTGGTCTAATCTAATTCATGCAGGAAATGGAGCCGCGCCGTTCCCGTAACCCGTCGGTGACACTGATTCAACTCTACTGTGCTGAGAAGTTGGCCACTTTACAATTTCTCCTATTACCACGTGCCAGCACTCTGCTATTACATGTGGGTGTGATTAAAATGTTTTAATTCCAATCTTTTCCCCCCAGAACTCCCAGGCACTTGTGAAATGTTATTTCTGCACATAATGAGAGTGTTTTGATTTATTTATTTAAAAAGAGATTTCGGAGGCTGCGGCATCATGTTGAGATAATAGGTTTATTTGCACTAACAACTTGTTCAGAGCCATGTTGTAAATTGCAATTTGCTTTGAGATTGTTGTTGCTGCTCGGCTGCAGCGGCGCTGTGTGAGTATAGCCGTTAGTAGACTCCTTATTAAGGATTGATTAGAACTGACTACTTAATGTGTACGTGTAAACCGATGAGTTAAGCTAATGCTGCAATGTTGCATCTTGTGTAAATAAGCTTTGAAGGAATACTTCATTCAAATATAAAAATTCTCTTAGCATTTACTCTGACTAATGCCATTCCAGCTGTATATGACTTCCTTTCTTCAGATAAACACAAACAAAAATTTTTTTTGATTAACCTGATAACTGAAACTGCACATATTGAACATACACATGAAAATGCATTACTACAGTTTTAAAAAATTTTATATTTTAAATTTTTAAACAATCATTTTTTATAAATGTTTTTGTTATTTGTTATGAGAATTTGTCGAATATTTATTCTGGAGTCTTTCCATCTATATAATTTGACATGATTAGATTATAATTCAACTATGAAATATTAAAGTGAATAGGGAAATAACACAAGTGTTCCTAAATGTTGTCATGTTAACTTCTTACATGGGATCCAAAATGTTGAAAATTTATAAAGCACATAATTTCATCATTAAAGTAATGAAAGTGAAGTGACTTGTGGGTTAACAAATCTCTTCTGACCAAAACAATGTGTTTGTGAGAGAAAACATTGCTTATTCAGCAATCAATACATCACATAGTTTTAAGGTTTTAATATAAAACATAAAAATGAAATAAATAAATAAAATATAAAAATCTGTTTGTGTTCAACTGAAGAAAGAAAGTCATATATACAGTAGCTGGGATGGCATGAGGATAAGTAAATTATGAGAATATTTGGGTTAATTATACCTTTAATCTGTCACATTAAAAATATAAAAACACTTTTGTGGTTAAAACAGCCGGTCGCATTTTTGATATAGGTATAGCACTCTTCAACATGGAAGCTGCAGGACATGCTGCCTTATGGTTAATGACCTTTTCTATAGATGCATCATCTGTTTGTTTACACATGTGTGCATTTGCTGGACCAAGCTATACTCCCACAGATAGTGGTTAAAGGTGTAGACTTCAAACCCCTTTCAGGATGGACCTATCATGTGTCTTCAGGCAAGGCACTTAACCTTCGGTTGCTCCAGGAGGATTAACCCTGTAATGATGGTACACTGGTGATGGTTAATGGTGAATGGTAGCAGTTACCTGCAGGATAGAAGCTCCAGCATGCAGGAACTGCAGTCCAGACTCTGCTGAGTCAATGCCACCAGTAGCCAGAATAGGGAAACCAGGAAGAGCTCTGGCTATAACTGACACAGCACGGAGGGCAATGGGCCGGATTGCATTGCCTGTAGGAAAAAAGGAGGAAAAAGGTTATAAAATTGATCAGATTTTGTGTGTGTAGTTTGAGTTGGTCACGAATAATAAATTTGGACGATTTCTGGATTTAATGCACAGACACATATTTAATAAATGAGACCCACTGTGTGTACAGGTGTCTGAGCTCCTTCATCTCACCTATACAGTAGCAAGACCCACCCTGTTCCCCTCTCTCTCTCCTTCTCAGGATTCCCTAATGAAAGCCGAACAGCTTTCTGATCAGCCAGACAGATGGAAGTGTTTATCACATTACATTTAACCTCATTTTCCCAGCAGGTTCCCATTCATTGATCACAGCCGTACGTTTGTCCACATTCATTTCGCCGGCTCGGCTCAGAACTCCACTTCCACCGTTTGACGGTTCGAGACAGCTTTCTTTTTAGCTTCACTTCAGCGTGCTAAATGATCCTCATCACCCACACTATATCCAAATTGGGGAGATAAATTGAATCACGGCACATATTTTTTTGCATCCCCATGCAGCATGGTTAATTATGTACATATGGGTGCTTTCCTAAGCCTCCGGCGTTTCCTGCCGCCCTCACTTTATTCTGCTCTTCCACCTGTTGGATGAATGGATGGGATGTCAAGTAGAATTTGTCATCTCTGCTCTGTTGTGACAACCTAATATCATAGAAACACATCACTCCGCTTGCAATGAAAGCCACTTGGGTGTGATTTAGAGATGGGGTTTGGTTTACGACGGCTTAGGTCACAAGACTGGGGTTCTAAACAGATCATTCATATGTATTGAAGTAACGGGGTGATTCTTCAAGTTAGTGGCACTTTTGACTGCTTAAAATCTAGGAAAGGAAAGGAAATTTCTTCAAACTATGTTTTATCTATGTTAAAATGTTAAATTCATGCCCTGGAGTAAAGATTTCATCATGGCCTTGATCATGGCCATTCAAGTGGATTTTGTATCTATGATGTTGTGATTTGGATTATGTGTAAAGGTGTGGATTTTTGATATTGTGCATGATCGGTAAAACATGCCATGGTCATGACTTTTATTTTTGGAGAGAAATTTGCACTTGTTAGCACAGAAAGTTAACTTTGAACTTAGGAAAATAAAACAAACCAGACTATTTCTACAACAACATTCTCAAATACAGACTGGTTCGGTAATGATAACACCGAATAAAGCTACACTCTCATTTCCATGAAAACCAAAACAGAAAGATAAAAAAACTGAATTGTTCCAAAAACAAGAGAAATCACACAATACTGTTCCAGTAAGACACCCAAATGAGTTACATTTGGCTAATGGTGCTTAATGCACGCTTACAGACTACAACTCATTTGCAGAAAGGCTATTGTATTCAGTCACATTAATATGAACACAACTCGTGCAACAGAGGTTGAGAGACATCAAAGCACTTGTCGGCTGATGTCAGCAGACACAGATAATGTTGTCAGGCAGAACACCTCCACTCAAAAAAAGAAAAAGCTTCAGTTCGGGGATATTTTGTGATGTTATGGTGACACTCGCTCTGTCCTTCCCTGCGCTTTGTTCTTTTTTTCCACGCCAGCCATGCTGACAGCTTCTGTTACTCTGACAACCCCAACATGTCCTTGTCAAACAGGGTCGCTCATGCCTGTTTGTCACCAGTACCTGTGGTGAAGTTGCCGGAGCAAGTTCGCTGCATGTCAATAACAGCACAACCAGGCAAAGAGCTAAACTTAGCTCGGACAGTCATGGGTACCCTGGAGCCATGGGAGGATCTATAAAGGCCTGTTTACATGTAGTATTAAGAGAAGTGACTATGCATATTGCTTACTATATGCAATAAATAAAGGCAAGAAGTAAATAAAGGCATTCATTTCTCACAGTTATACATGGTATTTTAAGATTTAGATATTTAGTGGAGGTTATTCTAGTGGTATACCTGTAATGAGGGAAAAATTGAGGTTCATAGTTTAGGAGATTTGATGAAGCAGTTAATTTTGTTTTATTTAAGTATCAACTTTGTCTCTAGTGTTTCTCTTAAAACTGCTAAAAAGAGAGAAAATCTAAATAAAAAATAGAAACTTTGGAGCTGAAAAACTTTTCATTGTAGGCTTTGTAGACATTGTAGGCAAATCTAAGCTTAGTTTGTGACACTGTTGGGATCTCTTCTGAAACTAATGGAGACATTAGTGAGATTTATGTGTCTTTCCAGGAGAAATATCTGACAACCAGGAGACTTAAGCAAGTCTTCTCTTGCTTTTCATTTAATCTCACTCTCACATCTGGTTAGTACATACACACAGGTTAGTACATACAGTATGTGGATTTTTCATGTTTTCAATTGAATGGATCATTTCTTTGAAAGCCACATATAACCAGCAGATTTACACCTGGATTTAACGCCACCCGAAACAGATGCTAGGTGTAAACTTAGTGTGACGTTGTCACAGCAGTACCATTGTGAAACCACACTAAAACACAGTAACTGAGACTTTACATTTGCATTAATTTACATTAATGCATTTAGCTTAATGCAGCAAGTCTTCAGTACGTACCTAAAGTACATTACAGTTATACATTTTATCAATATGTGCTTTCCGCGACGATCGGACCCATGTTCTACCTGACCTGTTCATTTACAAATGCCTCTGAAAATCACAGCCTTTGCTCAGAACCAAGACTGTGTCTTACCCTGTGGCGCTTTGTGTCTTTTATCAATACCTCATTACTTGAAACAGGTCCTATCACAGCTTTCAACATGAGGTAGCACAGCTCCGGACGAGCGCCATCCTCAGTCCAGCTTTGGTGAGGTGATTGACAGCTTCACAAGGCCATCGATGGCATCTGTTAGCATGAGGCGTCCGCTCCTGATGCCAGACGCTCTGATTAATAATTCCAAACGCAGCGCGAGACGGAGCGTGGGGTCTTAGCATCCTCTACGATTTCTATCTTCATCCGAATATGTTGTGCCTCAAAAAGACCCGAGCAGATAACAAAAGCAAATAAGAGAAGGGAATGACGGTGCGGCTCTCTGTTAATTACGCCGGGCGATGCTGCCGGGCGTCTGGGGAACATGGTTTTCCATGCACAATGAAAGAGATGCAATAATATCTCTGTGACAGCAGCCTAGACGGTCGGCATGACCAATCATTAAAACACACATCAAATGAGAAGCACACCGCCAGCTAAATGAAATCACAGTGGGACGCTCAACTAGAGGAAAATATAGTGACCATATGATCAGACCAGAGGTCACCAATTACCAGACCGCGGCCTAGATTCAGTCCCGGACCTGTTTCAGCTGGAGCACGAATCATTTCTTATAAATCAGTATAATTATAAACATAGCAATGTTTTCTCCACATAGAATAGTTAAGTTGTCTTTACACAACAGAAGATGGATATAGAGCTACATCAGTACTGTATAGTACATATACCATGACAGACTTGTTAATGCTACACAGAGACAGTAATGTACTGTATTTATACTAGATTTACAATTACAGGAAGACTATTAGCTCGATTCATTGGCTGCTTGTTAATTCTTTGCACCTTTAACAGCAACAACACACACTCTCTGACTGTTATGGCAAGCCTTCAAAAAAAAAAGGTCTAATACTGCATGTAAATATATATCTACTAGGGGTGTAAAGATATATTGATGTATAGCATATTGCGATACAAAAATTAAGTTATGTATTGTAGAGCTATGGTGATTGTTTTACAATTATTAACATAGTTTTATGTTCAAATTCTGTTTTATTTATCAGCTACAGCTGCCTATTTACTTTTTTTCATTAATTTACAAAAGGTTCAATTCAACAATAAAAGTAAAAATACAAATATTATTGAAAATTTTTAATGTTTTTAAAATAAATCTGTCATTTATTTAAATTTTATTGTTTACAGTTTGTGGAAAATATCATGATACGAACACAACTGCAAAACCAGTATTGCGTATCATGAGCTGAGCATATCATTACACTTCTAATATCTTTATATATTTAGCCTCAAAATTATGTACTATAATGTAAAAGTAGTCATGCCCTATATAGATGCAGTTTTTCCTTATAAAACCTATGCACGGTTTAATCTAATAAAGTGGTTTATACGAATAACAAATGACACTAAACAAGTGTTTATTAATCATCTGATGAATTATAATTAGTGAAGGTGGATTAGACGTTTCAGCAGGGGCCAACACAACCCCTCCCCTCTGTCTATATAAAACATCTGTGGCTAATGCAAAAATCTTGTACAAAACTTGATTAAAAGTTTTGAGCAAAAAAAAACATGTCAAAGAAAAGATTGATTTCCCCCCACATTCAGAGTTTACGCCACTTGCCCCATAAATCAAAGCACCCTAAATCCGGCCACTGCTGCTGAGTTCAACATTAAATTACTGAATACATTAGAGAATCAAGCAGCTCTGCAGAGAGCTCAGGGCAGAACACATTTATGTGCCCCGGGATGATGTGCACATAGGTTTATGTGCTCTGGATATGGGCTTCTGAAACAGAAAGTCTAAGGAGAGCTTCTGTATTGGGAGCAAATAAAATATGTGGGACCGCATGGGCCCTTTAGGGCCCCGCTGATCAATAGGCTGGTCTCGGGCAGCGTCTTAGGCTATTGTTGCACGGCTGGGTCCCGTGGGAGAGCTGCGCGGTGAGGCCCACACGACTTTAAAAGTGAAAAATATGACAGCCAGTCAGTTTTGCTTGCATAAAACAGAGCCTCAATAGTGCTGGTATTAATTTTTAATGCAGGCTGTGTTTCTGACCCTGTCCATGCCTTTGCAGACACTATGGCAGCTCAGCTGAAGAGAGAAGGTAGAGGTGTGTGGAGGTGAAACATCAACACACACACACACACACACACACACACACACACACACACACACACACACACACACACACACACACACACACACACATACACATAACACAAACACACTGAAGTGTATATAGCTGAAACTACAAAGCACTTACATAAAACATCTAAATCATGGTGGTTAAAGGTGCTTAATATGTGTGACCACAAAGATTGTCTTTATTAGAGATTATCAGCATGCCGACATAAATTTACATTCATGTTTTCTAATGAAAGTAAGCTGAAGTGCACACATTGTGTTTGAAGCAATAACCTCAGCTGGTAGTTTTAAAAATGTGTGTGATAGTACACACATTGGCAGTGATATATGTATATAGATTACCTACTGAATTCATATTATTTTTAACCAATATTAATGGTCCATTTCTAGAGAGCAGAGAGCATGTTCAATGCTTTTTTTATTTAATCTAGTCTATGCAGGCAGGACCTGAACAGAGCAAGTCTAGACAGAGTGACAGTGATGACCAGCACCACACACATACACATTTGTTTTACTATATTAGAAATAAAATCTTACAGATTTCTATCGTTTACAAACTAATAATATTTTTCCCACTACAACGTGACCTAACCATAACACAAAGCTGCTGACATTATTAGATAATGAACATTAGATAATGATATTAGAATAATGAACACGTAATGTAAATATCCTTAAGTCATGTTAGCTAAAGATGTACACCAAACACACACAACCTTACCGGACACACCGCCGTACGTAGTTCTTATACCCCTGCCGACCCCGGGCCAAGGTGTGGCATCTGCTTTAAGACCCATAAGTCCAGACACAGTGTTTGTGGCTGTGACTCCATCTGCTCCACCTACAGATAAAAAGGTTTACAACTACACCGCATTGATGGAAACACAAGAACACTGTTTAAATAATGGCACGTTATCTAAACACTGTGTAATAAATACTTCTGCTAAAACAGTACTGTATATGCTGAGAGTTCATTTATAAAACCAGCATAAATTAAGACTAAATCAACATGTAAATCCTTGCTGGTCTTTTCAGCAAGACAAAGTTAAAAGAACATTAAAGCAAATGAGTCTTCCACATGCTAAGAAAAAAGGCTAATTAAAGTACAGTCACATACTTGCTATCGTATGTTTGTATGCAAGTAAGGCTGTTCATACCCTCCTGTGCGGCTCTGGCGATATCAACAATGTTGGTGACATTGGGCGTCAACTTGGCAAAGAAGGGGATTGTGGTGGCCTGTCGGACCCAGCGGCAGATGTTCCGCACCAGCTCAGGGTCCTAAAGTGGTGGGGGGGTGTAAAGTCAAGACTCATTACAGGGTTCTGGAGATCACAGGAGGAAGCCCAAAAATAAAAATTCTGTCATTTACCCTCATGTGTTCCCAAAGCCATATGACTCAACTGAACGTATTTAGAGCAAAATCAAGG
Source organism: Beaufortia kweichowensis (assembly GCA_019155185.1). NCBI lineage: Eukaryota > Metazoa > Chordata > Actinopteri > Cypriniformes > Gastromyzontidae > Beaufortia > Beaufortia kweichowensis. The sequence continues at coordinate 12,643,615 of CM032797.1, forward strand.
GTCTCAAAAGCCCAGAACTGACAGAAAAAAAAACAGACTTTTCAGGTATACCATCTTAAAACAACACCACTGTCCAGGCACTGCTTATAGAGCACAGAGGCAATGCACAAAATGCATTTTCTCTCAATTCCTCTTCCTTACTTTACTCACATACAGTCTCCCACACACAAACCAAAAACGGTTTAGCGATCCCCTCATGAACTCTCTCAGATGTGGCCAGGGAGGAAAACGCTGTTGTGTCTGAACACGCCGTCTCAAACACATCGCTGCCTTCATGTTGCTTATTCACTTCTGCTGCTACCTCCTTCACCCTTCCCCCAGTCTCCTTTCTATTCATTTCATTTTTTAGCTCTCACCTCTGTCTCACTCAACAAACAGCAGAAAAATATCTATATTGTATCTACAGCTTTGTAGTAGTTGCATAGCAATTTACCATACCTTTCAAGAATCCCACCATTTTGAAATAGCAGGTCTTATCCATATATTATTCATTCTTGAAATGTTCTATTTAGACATAATTGGGTAAGTAGCAAAACCCACATTTATTTTTTACAAGTAACTATTTTATTTGTAATTATTTCTGTCGTTCAAATACAGCTTCTTTTGAACTATAAAAGAAAGGAAAAAAGACCTCTCGCAACATCTGGAGCAGAATAAAGTGTATTTTATAGCGAAGCTGAATCTTCTCTTGTGGTGCTGTGGTTCTGGAGAGCAACATGATGGCAGCTCTCCAAATCACTGGCATTCATAATGAATGAGATTTGAATGGCGCGCATCTTGAGAGTAACGCAAACTGTCATAACTCAGAGATATGGGTGAGATGTGCCAAATGGAAATGTGATGTGCCTCTGTCGTACCAGGCTCCGGGCTCCGCAGACATCTGTTGGAAATGCGATGCTTCGGGGCATTTTTGTTTTCCTCTGAATATGAGAGTGTTTGTTCATAGCATGTGTGGGCCCATAAAACATTGCTGTTTTTTTCTCTTTTTTTGGCAAAAAAGTGTCAGAGTGAGTGAAAGGAAAGAGATTAGCACAAAGACGAAAACAAAGATGTAGAAATGAGGCGCTTATGAGAAAAAGCTCTATTGTCTAACTTGTTGTAGCCCATCATGTTTGATTGAAACGCAGTCTCTGTGCTGCTCGCTGTAATCGCTGCACAAGAAACTTTACTGTGGATCTTGCCCTTGAGCTATTTTTTCTGACTTCAGATTTTTCTGTCTGAACTAGGAATGGGTCATGATAGTCAGCGAGTTGATTAGTAAGGCTAACATATATTTCTTGATTTTTATTTTTTGTGGGGGTGCTTTCACTAGATTTTAAAAACCTGCCTGCATTTTTGCTTTTTAATTGCACTATAGTTGTTTTTAAACGCAGGAGCATGCCTTATGTAAATGCATTTCAGGCATCAAATGGGGGTCAGGTGAACCTAAGACCATCTAACGCTTAATTCCTTAAGACCAATAAACCAACAAGTCATTCATGGCAGACTCGAGTGGATTTTAAAAATATGTACTTTTGCACAGCCGTAGTCTGAACAGCTGAACCAGATGTTACATACTGATCTGGTGGACGCTGACGCAGTGTGACAAACAAGCAATGCTTCACTATTTAGATCTGTGGATCTGACCGAGCTCGCTCTCTTTTTGTGTTGAAGAACATGAGGGGATGATATATGGTGCATTGGAGGAAAATAGCCACCAGTATGGGCCGTGGGAGGGATGTGGGCAGCGAGCATTTATAACAAGGCTGGCAAACAAGACACAAACACACATACTAAATCTTGTCAGAGGGTAGCAACCAGAATGTTCTATGGTCTACAGAGAGACGCTAGAAAAACCCAAAAGATGAGAAACAAAACTGAAAGAAAATAAAGCGATAAACAGAAAGAGTTTGCGTGAGGTAGAGGTGGAGATGAGGTGATCAGGGAGGGCCGCACCAGGGACCCGAGCGCTTGGAGGAACTAAATGCTTGAGTGGAGAGAAAAAAAACATACCTTCAAGCTTGCAGAGGAGATTGAGAGCACATTAAGATTTCCAGGAGCATAATGGAGGCTAGCCACCAGATGTCTGCAGGCGGAAATGTGTGTGTGTCCATCTGTGAGTGTAGGTCACTGGTGGCAAGGCTAAAACATAGTGGCTAACAGCGGGTAGCGTGGTCAGGGGAAGGTAGAAAAGCATTAGCGGAGCACTAGGGCCAGAGGCAGGTGCCTGGCCCTGAAACAGATGCTGCTTGTAAGAACTTAATGTCCTCACAGAGGGGAGCTCAGCGGCACTGGGAAGGCCTATGACAGCTTATTAAAGGCCTCCGGCTGACAAGTGTTTGTAAGCTTGGGTTTCGAGGCTCAAAGCTCAGGGCTTGTGCTTCGCTGGTGGTTTAAACGGAGAAAGAGAGACTCCTATAGCTAAATGTGGCTGAAACCCTTTCCCGTCTTTATCCGGGAAGAACAGGTCCCGTTGAGCATTGTGACACTTATGAGACACATCAATCTCATGGAGAGGGCATTAAAATCAAGCCCGGGATCACTCGCTGCTATACTACACCAGCCAGACTTTTGGCAAACACATACACAGTGTGACTAAAGGTACACAGGAAGAAATATCAATGGATATGTCACAAATCGAAGGCAGACATATATAAAGCTATGATTATATATACACATCTCAAACAGAGCACAGATAGTGGAAATGGTATAATGTATTTTCCTCCAAGACACAATATCTTGTTCACCGCAGACAATATCACACTTAAGAAGGTTCTATAAATATACATCAAGCTGGGAGGGAAATGACTTTGGTCTGCAGAGAGCAGTGTGATTGGTTTCAGCACCACGGACAGCTCCCGTAGACTTCACATGCTGCTGAAACTGAAGCTTTTTAAAGCTGTAGCACAAAATTATTCATAAATAAACTGTAGTCAAGATTATTATTGCTGAATAAAACTAAATACACTCATAAATAAAAATGATTGCAGAAAATTAACGATATTCAACTAAACAGCATTACAGAGAAAATGAATTATTTCTCCGGGTGGTCTGATTTAATTGCTCTACCAAGCTTGATTTCTGACTACTAATGTACTTTATAAAAATGTAAATAAATAAAATAAAAAAACACCACCCAACCAGATGCACGTGAAATATTGTCAAACAACACAAGAAACTGGAGTGTTGTTTAAGGCTGGAATACACTATGTGAGACTTTTGCTCATGAGTTGACAATAGTTGCTCAAAATCTATGCCAGTCTACAGATTTTAATTGATACAAAATTCATCTGTTTGAAATTTTGAGACAATTTTGGAACTCGTATCATATCAGTATATATCCCACTGTAATCCATACTGACCAATTGGAGACACTGGAATACTGCAGTTATCTCCTATACATTTTTTTTCTACTGTCACAATTCTCCAGAAACAAGGTGTGCGTTGTTGTATTCGTGAACAATTTAAAAGTTTGTTATAAGTTTCAAGTGTATGATGGCTAGTGTTTTAAAATCTGTTTACATTCTAAAAGGCAAGCAGTGTATTTCTGATCAGATTTTTTGTTAAAAACAGTCTCTCAAACAAAAGCCTTGTATATATTCTGAGGATTTTATTCCATGACTTTCGTGATCCTTTTCAAATCCAGCAACTACTTGTTGTGTGTTGGTCACCTGAGGCTGACGTTAGACCTGAGCAGATTCAGTTTATACTACTGATTCACAAATGCCCTGAAGTGATGGTGATTCAGATGTATTGTTAAATGTAGCAACAGCTGCACATTTATAGCACACCTCACTGTCTGCAAGTGTTACAGTCTGATGCGCTATGAATCTAACAAATAAAACTTTAAAACAAATCCTGACTACATACTGTGTGTGTTTTTCAAAGAAATGATCAAAACGATAAATTTGTTTATCGTTAACTAAATCTAAATTAAAATGGAAAACCATGATTCAAATAAAAGAAAAACTTAATATTTTCAAAACTACAGTAACAGCTCAAATACAAAAAATATGGAGTAGAGACAAGAGAAAAAAATTAGCTATGCCATAGCCAAGCCAACACCTCACGTAAGCTTTCAAAAATTCCCTCTTACTGGGAGAAATTGTTTAACATTAGCATATTTACAACTTTGCAAGTTGATTTCTGTCTTTGTAAAATGTAAATTGCTGTCCCCCCGACAGCGCTGCGTCCAGATAGAGCCGCATTAGCCCAGTGTGCTGTACGCTCCATGGTTCAGAGAAAAGGACATGCTCTCTGATTAAACACCCAACAGTATGTGGCTGCAATCATACATTTATGTACCCGTTCACAATTTCCTACTTATTCCCATACAATCAACGAGACCACCCCCTGTTACCCACTATATAAAGGGTTAGAGAGAAACATACAGATGAGGGGGATCAAAACTGAGAGACATGGAAGAATAAATAGGAAGAAAAGACAGAAAGAGAGCCAGCTATGGAGAGAGCGTGTGGCAAACAGTGTGATTAAATGATATTGCCTTGCGTTAGTTCACACTGAGGTTAGCTGCCAGGAGGCAGCAGGCTGTGATTAGCTTCATATATATATGTGTGTGTGTGTGTGTGTGAGGGATGAAGATGGAAGCTCAGTGTAGCGCAGGGCTCGTTTATGGCCTCTGTAAGAGCACAATGGCTTTGTGTCCCGTTTGAAAGGAAACGTTTTCTGCTCCCCACACAACCACAGCGAGGTTGAAAGGACATGGTGGGCATCACAAGCTGATCATTATACGCCATATTACATGCCTCCTGACCTGGTGTGTGCATTTCCTGTATTTTATTTTCTTGTGAGGCTGATCTCCCTGTTACAAAACACATCTTAGACAAGTTTAGAACAGTTTGGACCAGACTGGGGTTGGCTGTGCATTGTGGTCCTTATGTGGGTGAGCCGTTTTGGAATCTAGCTCTTCTGTGTCATTTCCTATCACCATTGTTTAATCTTCTCAATAAAGGTAGAAAGGCCGAAATAAAAGTTTGGTCTGATACTGAAACAAGCTGGGTATTGTTGCACGGATACTAGATCGAAAGTAAATGGGGACCAGAGCCGTCACGCTCTAAAATGAGGCATGATTATAGCATGATTCCACTTCAAACTTTTCTCCAAATACAGATTTGCTTTTCAAGACAAATTACATCCTAAATTTCAAAACGGAGCGATACGCAAGTTGCTGTTCATTGCAAATCTTGCTTTGAAAATCTCGCTTGACAGCTACGGTCACCATTCAATTTCATGGTACGGCACATAGCAGGACAGAGATTTAGCTGTAAATAACTAGCTTTTTGTTCCGTAGATGAAAGTCATACTGATTTTAAAGACATGAGGGTGAGTCAATGATAAACAGATGAACAGAATTTTTATTTTTGGATAAACTACAAATTTCAAGCTGTTTTTTTAATATGGCTATTGATTGTTTACCATTTTATATTATGTCAGTATGGTGAAATGTGTATGAAGTTCATCATACCTGTCCACATGCCAGTCCCATACCTCTCTCTCCCATGCCATGAGGACAAGACAAGTTTAGCTCAAGAGCGTCAGCTTTAGAGTCCTGTTGAGTCGAAACAGAGGAAAACACCGTTATCGCATAGTCTCTTGTGAAACAAAAAAATGCAAGAAACAAGTAAATGGGTTACATATACACACCAACAAAAACAAAACAGAAATATGACACAATCACATGCAAAAGACACTTCAACCTCACAAACAGGTCACAAAAGACACATTTAAAACAGTGGGAGCCCTACAGCAGCACAGAGAAGAAAAGACAAATCTTTAACAAAAAAGGAACCCAAGCATTTCCCAGCATTCAAAAAGCATAAAATGGTGTTCTTAAAATAGACCCAGAAGAACTCTTTGACATGTCAAAGCTGCCAGAGTTTTTCTTATGAAAAAGGGAAGCAAAAAAAAAGGCAGCACAGGTGGATGGGGAGCAGGCGGGTGAGGGTGCAGAAAGTGGGAAAGCATTCAACAGGCAATTACGCTCTGGCGGCCGTTCTGAACCTCACTGAAATGGGAAGAGCCAGAACGATTTCTGCGCTCCACACCCTACAAACCTGCTGCTTCAGACACACAGCCATGGCTTTCCTAAAGCCTGACAGCCATTAGAGGAGAGAAAAAGAGAGAGAGAGAAAAAGAGGGAAGGATTTGGCTGGGTTTGAGAGACACAAAATGACAGACGAGGCATGCAGAACTGTACAAATCTTCTCCAAGGTGTGCTGATAATGTCTAAGGTGCATTATATATTATATGGCCAAGCGTATGAGGACATCTGCTTTGCGAACATTTCATGCCACAAAATCATGGGAATAATATAATAAGTTGCAATAACATACTTCACAGTTCTGATGCTGGCGCACCGTGATGGGTGTTTGTTTCCATGCAGCCAGATGAACATTAGTGAAGTTCTGTACTGACGTGTAAGGCAATTAGGGAAAGCTCACAGTTGTTCTAATTTATCTCATCTAATTCATATTTCATGAGGCTGAGGTTAGTAATAGGCTAACATTATCAGTTTACAGTGATATATTGAACAATATTTGATCATTTTGAAATGATCTGCATTAGCCCATAATCGTGCCTACAATTTTAAATGATTCAGTTCTTGCTTTTGAACGTTCCAAAATCTACCAAAAGCATGTCAATTCAAAGACATTCATATCAATTTCCAACATTTAAATTAAATTTGATTAGAAAATGTTAATGTGTGTAATATGTAAAATAAACATTACGTTTGTATTATTTATATTACATTATACTTATGCATTTAGAATACGCCTTTATGCAAGGCAACATAGTTCATCTAAGCTATGCATTTTTTATTGGTAATGAACCCATGATGTTTGCATTGGAACACCATTTATGATCATCTCGCTTTCATTAAAAACTTCCATAATATCAGTATATAAATTTGACAAATATGATTATATATGTGCGAGGAAAACTGTCACAGTAGTGAGTTTAGCAGTTGTTTCTATACACTTCCAGCAATTCCTAGAAAAACAAATCAGAGTATTATTTTTTTTTTACTAATTTTGGCTTAGTTAATTAAAAATGATTATCAATGTATGTAAATGTATATTCTATTGCTATCTTCTCTTGCGTAACCTGTGAAAATCAGCCTCAGACTACATCTTATTATTCTTCCTCCGTCAAAGTTTACAGCTGGCAATATGTATTCATGGAAGGTTAGGAATGTCATAGTCTTATCCGTCAGATTTGGATTCTCCTGTCAAACCAAGATCCGTTGTCAGACTGCCAGATGGTGAAGAGCGATTAATCAAAAAGAGCATTTCTACTCCTCCAACAGCCCAACAGTTACATTGCAAGCAGTGATCTTACATTTGTATGCAGCTGCATGGCCACAAAAACTAAACTGAAAAAAAACTGATGAAAAGTTCTGCTTTTCTGATATTTACGCAAAATTCACCTTAGCATCAACATTGCAAGTCTACTGCTTTGTGGATGATCTGTTGTTGCTGTGGCTTCAAACAAAACTTATTAGAAAGAGCCCATGACGAAAGCGAAGCAATTGTATTTGTGACCGCTAACAGCGGCATGGAGGAAAACAAGAGCATTACCTGTGTGTTATGAAAAAGGGCTTTTGTGTGGCCTATACTGCAACAAAACTTCAAAGCCGATGACCTTTTATCCAGAAATAATATAAAGTACATCACATCAAAGCCCTCCACTCGAAGAGAAAACAAAAGCCAACTGTTGTACTTGTCCAGACAGCACAAGTAGATTCCAGACTTGCATGCGTAGTTGCTTTTGTGAACCCGGATGAGTTTTATCATTTCCGTCTTGAATATTACAGCATTGCCGTACAGACCTGCGGGCTCTGAGCCGTGTATTACCTGCAGGGCTCTGATAAATGATGTTTGTGTGTGTGTGAGTGAGAAGATGTCTGGATATGCTCCATTAGACAGCCGGAGGCCTCAACACAAACACTGATCACAACTGACACAAGAACTTTGACAACAACTAACCACCCCAGTGTGATCAAAGCCCTGCTGCCTGGACATATCCAGCTCATAGCTGCATCAAGGCACCTTTGATGGACAATTCTGCTGGGCACCCTTTTTAATGAATGAATTAATGATCGGTGTTAAGAACCGTCTCTGACCCTTCTCTCAGCTAAACAAAAAATGTGAGGCTTCAATAACCACAAGAAAGTTGTTGTTGTGCCTTCATGAAGACTGTATCAAAAGAACTAGGTTTGGATGGCTAGCATGAGCCAATTAGACCCTGCTGGTAGATGTTGTAACTGCATTTTGGTTTCATTTGGGTTGAAAAATGCATCCTATTGATCCTATTGATGTTTTTATTTAAAAGTCGCTTCGTTATTTGGCCAGATTCTTTATTTCGAGGGCCGTAAAAAAGACAATACACACTTGGATCTATAGTCGGGACTTTGTGTGTGTGCTTGTGGTGGCACCAGGATAGATAATTATACATAGATGCCATAGTCAACCACTCCAGACATGTTAATGTGATGCCACAACGTGATGCATGTCTATACGTATTATATAAAACACAACAAAAGATGTGTTTCTATACGTATTAACTCAATAGGGTTTCTAAGCTAACAATCTAATCTCATGTTATCTATAACACCTTTGTTGTTGTATTGTGTTAGTAAAATGTTTGGGTCTACACAACAGCACATAACAACTGATATTCAAACATGCACATAACTATGGTTGCAGACACACATACAACCGGCTCTTGAGTGTTCGCTTTAATATGGCTGATGTATAGCAGCCCATTGACACAGACGTTAATGAGGCATCTATGTATACTTCCATGAGCATCAGCCAACCAACATCAGCAGGACGTCGCTCTCAAGCAACAGCATTTTGTCACATGCCATTTATGGCTCAAGTAATTGGCAAAAAAAATCCGGCTTCTTAACTGAGAATGTTGGGGGTTTCAGCAACTGCCCTTGAGATCAATGGTAATCACAAATTATTGAGTAAAATGTGACATTCTGTAATGTGTATTACAAAACAGGCGTGTCGAGGGGGAAGGAGGCTGTCATACGATACAACAGCATGGAATGGCTTACATGATTGTTTATTAAACTTCCCACTAAACTCCCTCACATATGTGTCTTCCTCATTTTTCTTCAAGTTCACTGTCACGCCAGCCTCCTCGCTGCACGAGTCACGTCTTCTCCTGGGTTTTCTCAACGTAAATGCATGTGTGTGGGTTCACTGAGTGTATGGTGGATGTGCGTTTGTGTATGTGTGTGCGCGTCAAGGAGCCAAACTGGAAGGGATGAGAGAGTAGACACCTCAATTAGAGCATCAGCAGCAGAAAGCGTTAGTGATGGCTGGGTCCTGTCCACATTTACATATTCCTGTCCAATTCAGCGCAGACTGTTTATATACATAACCAAACATCTCTGGAGGGAATTACAACGCCTCCGAGCACAAATACATACACGTTGTGTACAATTATGTCAGTTTTGTGACACACTTAAGTTTATGTTGAATGAGCAGCTTGTCTGCATGTGGGAGTTTGATGTTACAAGGTGGTGTTTGCTTTTACATTGTGAGGACTAATGTCAAAACCTGTGAATTTAAAGGGATAGTTCACCCAAAAATGTATCTTAATTTATTCCCCAAAAAATGAAAACGTCTTCATCTCTTGATGGATTTGGATGGCCAGAGTGACTTGATGGTGTTAGTTCATAGTTGGAGAAAAGCACAACTGAGCAGTGTGGTCAAGAGAAGGAAGGTTGTTCGTTTCACAGCTACGACAAACATACACTTTATAAACTTTTACGACTTCTCATTCACAGTTTGTGAGCACAGTTGGTTTCTGTCACCCGAAAGGCTGAAATCCAATGATACAGCATCTAATGCAAATTTAATGTAAAAGCCTCTTTCCACAGAACCAATGAGGCTTTACACTATGAATATGGATGCGACTCTGTTTGTCACAGTGTTGAGAAATGCAACGTGTGATAAACAAATTCTTCTTTTTGCGATGTGCCATGAAAAAGGCTTTACATTATCAGATTTTCAAACATGTAAATGAAATAGATATTCTTAGGAACAATAATTTTTATAGACTTCTTTTCATTTACTTATTACAGTTTTAATTCGCCTAATTTAATCACCGTTAAAAGAATAGTTTATTGAATGCCATTATTTACTTGGCCTCATATGTTGATTTAAACCAGTGTGCAGATATTTTTTCTGTGAAACAATGGAGGAGAAACAGTAAATGACTATTCATAGTGATCATACGTAGTGCTTTTTGAATTTTGTACATCCACAGTCTTTGAAAAAAATCTTTTAGTACATTTTTTGAGTAATCATGACCCGTCTTTGTATGGTAAGGAATGGTGTAAGAATTCTTATAAAATTGTTCTTTTTGTGTTCCACAGAAAAACTAGCAGCACACAAGTTTGGAATAAAATGCATTTTTATTTGGTGTGAACTATTCCTTCAAAAGCAAACAATCTTGAAAAATTGTTAACACACACATGCACGCACAAAGAGACAGAGTTGATTGTTTGCTTACCTCAGCCATCTTTGCCAGCTCAGTCCAATCAGCTTTGTTGTAACCGCACATAATACTGGCAATGATAATCTAGACAGAAAGAGAGAGAGACAGAGTGAGAGAAAAAAAAAAGAACAAGACCTCAGGGGAATTGAGAATGACTGATGAAGTGTGATTCCACCTGATGCGCCTGCACAAAATCCTGCACTTTTTAATCTGTATTTATTTATTTCTTTTTTTAACAGCCCAGCACTCAAAGGCACCATGGAAAAGCTATTACCCGCCTTAAACTGTGCTGCTTTATAATTCAGTGCATTTGTAGACACCCAGTGGCACGCACGTATTATTAAAACAATAAAAACATCACGCTGACGGCATTATTCAGCTCCTTTGTGGCAGGGCAGGATTTAGCTGTATTACTCTCTCTGAATGCGGAGACACCGTAATCGCGCCATAAAGCGGAGAGATATATGCCGCGTGTCTTCTCCTCGCAGAGCGGTTTTAAGGGAAACAAATCGGCACGCGGGTGTGCAGAGGAACGTTTGGTGGTTGGCGGGCAAAGCATGTGTTGAAGTTTATGAGTCCATCCATTCTGGAGCTCGCTGGAGCCTGGGAGACCTGTAGCACCCCTCCCACCCCACCTCCTCTCACCCGCTGGGAGCTTCGCTCAACCGCACATACTGACTGGCCAAGGCACTGCGATGAATGTACAGTCAAGGTTTTACTAGTGTCAGGAGAATGGGCATAAGAGGGCTACGTCTGTGTGTGTGTGTATATCTGTAATATAATATCAAGGCGGCTCATTTTTTCTATTTAGCAAAAAACGAAATTTTTCCATTTAGTTTTTATAACAAAATTTTCTGAATATTCTCAAAGGGCACTGCTTCATCACGAGAGAGAGAGAGAGAGAGAGAGAGAGAGAGAGAGAGAGAGAGAGAGAGAGAGAGAGAGAGAGAGAGAGAGAGAGAGAGAGAGGCCAAGTCTCTGAGAAGCATAGGAATCACCCTGTTATCGCTTTAATAACACTGTGCTGAGGTAACCGAGCCCGTCCGCCAACACTGGCAACACTGCCCCTCCAGGGACCCTCATCGCCGTAGAAACTGTCAATCATCCACTGATACGAGGAAATTAAAAAAGAGACGAGGGAGGGGTTGTGGTAAACACAGCATCTTCTCTCCACACACCGTGTCTATTCTTCACTCGCAGGCATTCCGCTAACCTCTCGTAAGCCCGCCGCGCTCACAAACGGTCTGTGGGGCTGAAATGTGTGAGCTGGTGTAATTTGACATCATTGCGGTGGGTTTGTTATTCATTACGCTTCTCTGAGTATTCATTTCATCCAGCACTGTGTGTCCATCACCCTTGACCACCAAGCAGTCACACGGTGTGATGAGTTCGCCCCGACACGCACTTCAGTGTTCCCTGGAGTGCGTTCAGCGCAGGAGGCGCTGCCCCGCGCAGAGCACGATACGCTTACGTGGAGCGCTGGAGGAAAATGGAATTGTAAATAGTAAATGGAGATAATGGCGGCATTGAATAGCTGTGACCTGCCCAAAATCGATGAGCATTATCAATGAGTCTTACTGAACTGTTCAGCATGTATATTACATTCATCACGTTGGATTTGCAAGTGAAACTGACAGAGAGGGATGCCGTTTCCAAAATTTAGTACACTAAATGAAAATAATAGTAAACTAGTAATCTAGTAAACAAAAACTGTAAGATGTGCTTTTGACACAAGGGCTGTTCCAACAGGAAAACATCTTGATTATGCTGCACACTTGAATACTTTTTTTTAGTAAAATTTAAGGCCAGAAATGCATGTATCCCTTGAGGAGAAGGCTATCCCATAATGCATTGCATTGCGCTCTGTTTAAAAGAAATCCAAAATGGGGGGTGAGGAGAGAGACATTATATATCAAAAAATACTGTAAATATAAATATACTGTAAAGATTTTCACAATATGTTTCAATATCATAAAAATTATTACTAAAAAATGCTCAATGTGATTGAAAACTGGCGGTTTGTAATTTTCTAAATATTTTCTTATATTTTTATGCTTACTTACATTATCACACATTTACCGTACATACACATAAAAATCTTCTGTGCATAACGCTATTTGTTAGCCACTCTGAGTTGTCGTCTATGTAGTGCGTTTCAAACCTGTGCGTGGATGGTTATGTAGGCAGTAGCTTTTGGAACAAAGCTAAAGATGTAAATTGTGATTAAGGCATTTGTGTAAAAGAGGGATTCAAGAAGTTAGCAGGAAAAATGACGTTGTGCTTCATAATTACACTCTGTAATCCAAAATTAATCTCACCCTTGAGTGAAGCAGGCAGACAACAAAACTTGAGGAAGTTATTTTGTGCTCAAACGGGCTGTCTCATTGCAAATGATTAGAGAGAAAAGAGATGGCTGATTGTGATGAAAAGAACACTACAAAAAGCTATTGTCATCTGCCCGCGGAGCCACTGCGAGGCAGCGGCGGAGAAGAATGAAGACCTCGGAAAATCTTCTATTAGGGAGATTCTATTACACAATTACTCGTGAAGCAGTTAACATGCACACAGCAAAAGCGACTGGAATTACTGAGGAACAGAAAATGAGAGAAAAAGATGGCACCTCTATAATAGAGAATTATGGCTGTTGATAAAACACTGACAGGCTTCTTCATCCACAAAAAAGTGAGAAACAAAAGTTATGAAATCACATTAAAGTGTAAAAAGCCTTTTGCAGGGATAAAAGAGATGAGAAGTTGTATACATAACTGAAAGTGAACTTACATTTTTTGGGAAGTCGGCTTTGAGTTCAGCCACACTCTTGCACCAGTAGGCGGCTGTTTTCTCGCTAATGAGCTCGATGTTAAGGAAAGAGCCCTGGCTGGGGCCGAAAACGTGACCTGAGGTGGTCCCACGCACGATTCGCGGTGACACATTGGTCACCAAATCCTGCAGGAGAAAGAAACTTTGTCAAATTAAACAAAAACCCACTTTTAAACTACACACAGACCACTTTAAATGGCTGAATATTTATTAAACTAAACCATTCCTGTGAGAACAAATTATAATGTCTACTTCTATAAATGCTTTCTACATCTTTATGATACAACTATCAATCAATCTTTTTAACCACTTTTTTTTACAATTAAGTAAAAACTATGATAAATGATTTGATAAGACAATGGCCCATTAGCAAGAGCAATTAGGATTTATTTGCATGTGTTGAATAGAAGTCACATCATTTTAAACAATTAAGATAACCGAGTATTCCAGTTGCCTTCGTGCTTGCTTTTTCAAACAGAGGAAGAAAAAAACCTGCACATTGTTATGGTACCAAAAGTGATAGAGAATCTTGCAGTCATGAACAGCTTTGTTATATACCGTCAAACTGCTAAAAAAAACATGGTTTCACCTACACTAAAACAAATGGTTCATTTTTCTGAAGGGTAGTTACAAATAGGGATGCATCGATACCCCTTTTTTCAAACAGGTACGAGTATTTTCATTTGTGTACTTGCCGATGCAGAGTACCGATACCTGATACTTCTTAGATTTGGTTTCAATGAAAGTGCAATTAATTTGGAGGGAGGTTTTATTTTTTGCCTATAGTAAGGATGAATACAAAAATCTTTAACAGAAGGCTATTCCAAGCCAAAAATATATATCTACCGGACTGGTCTTGATGCTTTCACACACAAGCTTTTGGGCAGAATCTCCGAAGCCAAGTTTCCGGCTTGCTGTCTCCCCCTAGACATTGAAGTCAGGTAGGACAACAAATCACATCCGCATAGTGAAATACTTTTGATGTATCGCTTTTTGGTATCGGTGCATGGTATCGGCAATTTATGTACGAATACGAGTACAAGTATTTTAACAAAGTATCGCCCGATACTGGTATCGGTATATACTTAGTTACAAAATCTGCTTTTAAAACTAATACTTTGGCTTATGTCAAGAAGGTGAAGGCGCAAAAATAAAGAGTACAGTAGTTTAAAACCGAAATAAAAAAAAAACAGTACCCAACAGAAATGAACACGCCAGCAACATTACTGCACCTAGCTGGCGTACATACACGCCCGTTAATAAAGGCCTACCAACATACACGTGTATCCACCTACACGTATAATTTTAAAGCGAGTATGTAATATATGTGAAGGATATCCAGCGTAAGTAAATAATCTCTGCCTCTCTCAGGCCATTAGCATGTTAACCTGTCAAACATTAGCCTGGGTTGAATTCACACACTCCTTTAGTCAGAGAAGAGGTCAGTGGCAAGCTTTAGCTGTGTGTTTGGTTCTCTGTTATCACACCAGTACAGCCTAGTAATCCTTCTTTTTAAGCCAGCTTCTCTCCTAAAAAGAAACATGTATGATAAGAAAAGCGATCAAATATCGGACCGTGCGCCGTACTCGAGCGAATCTCCTAGGCCACGCCCCCTTCATCACATCATTCAAATCTCTGGTTAAATATTTGCCTCCCCTCAGTTTGAACAGTTAACACGACCTGCTATTTTTTAAGCTGATACGGGAAAGCATTCGGCCACAATTATCTCTAAGGCTATAGCCATCATTATGTTAAGATACAGTTTGCTATGAGGGAGCGCAGAAAAACATTTTCCACTCAGCCTGAACATTTTCCTCCGTCCTTGAGTTAAAGCTGGCATGTGCCTCAGATTAAGGTGAGCAAAGATTGCAAAACAATTACACCTTAAACAATCGCTTGCTGCGGGTTGTGCAAGCAAATTCTTGGAAGTACAATGTTGGAGAACAGGGCTGCTGACTGCAGATTAGATATAATGCAAAAGCAAACCTATTTACTTCAGTGTGACGTGGCAAGCAGGTAAATGGCTTCGATGGTAATGACGCTGATAATTGCTTTCCCAATGACTTGCATAGATAACTCCAAACTCCTGATTTCAGACCGTATTGTGAATAGGCATACGAAGTTTTTAAGTTAATGTTAACTTTGTTGTGTTTGTGCAGAGCTGCTATTTAGAAATCGATCCTTTCAGGCAGCCTGGACCTTCTAAAAAGGTTTTTTACTTTCAATTGTACGGCTCTTCTTTTGAAAAAGTGCATAGATTCAATGCGTATATTCTGGCTGTTTCAAAACTTGTATCGTGGTCATTTTGTTATGGGGTACGTTTACTTTATACAGACCAGTTCCCACTTGTCTTTTTATACTTCAGATTTTATGAGTCTGTGCTTTAAAATGAAGAGTATCTGAAGTGTTTAGCAAGGATACCGGCTTACACAAATGATTATGCGCTGTCTCCATGAAAAGCTCAAAAAATACACAACCACATTCATTTTCTTATAGATTATATCATCTTACTCTCATTTTACCTATGGAATAAGCTACACATTATATAGTGTGCATATGAATTTCTCACAGAAACAATCATTACACTGGTCATGATTCACTGTGATTCATTTACTACCAGAAAACCACATAAGCTGCCATGAATATAAATATGAATGTGAATGTGTAGGAAAAGAGGCAGTGGGTATCTAAGCGTCACAGATGGCTTTTCACAGATCACTAATGAAAAGATACAGATTCAATCCTTGAGTCTTGTATACTTTTCAGAGCAGATTTCAATGGCTTAACTGAAGCAATGAAGACACAATGAAAAGTACACACAACAGAGAAAAAGATCTCAGCCATCAAACACATAACAAACAGGGTAAACGCTGCTTGCCTGTCTGAAGTATTTCTCCAAGGCCTATGAAAACAGCATTTAGCAGGGCAAAGCATTACTGAGATGTTTTTGTAGCTGCTTATAAAAATGACTTTTAACAATTAAACATGCATTTAAAACTTTCTTTTCTTCCATTTCTCTTGGAAATTGCGGTTATTTTCATCTGTTAATAAGCGAGGGCATCGAGCGCTGAAGCCGAAAGGAGCCGTCTTAATTCTGCGGTATCATAAAGGTGACTGAACGTGATTAACGTCTTATAAAAATATCTTTGCAACAAAGTAAGAAATAAAAAGTTTGGTTTAAGACTCCCACACTCAACGTACAGTGATTAAAAGTCACTACAAAGACTTTCTGTCATGAAACTCAAACTTCCCACACACGACACCTGCATTAGGCAATCATAGACTGCTACATGCTAACATCCCCACGCAGGTTTAACTAGCGCACCAAACTGTCTCTCACATAAACCCGTCATGTACAACTTCTCGAAATGTTTGGTAATAACTTTTAACATGTTCAGTTTGGTAATTTTTCTGAATTGAATATTACATTTCTCCCTGATAGCACTTTTTTAAACATTTTCAGCACAAAATGTAACACAGCCTACAGAAAACAGGAATAAACGCAATGAGATTTTACATGCAAACATTTTCTAAATGGTGTAGAGGCTATAGCGATACATTCCTGTTAGTTGTTTATTTTTATTCAGTTGTATTTTTGTGGTTTTAATCAAACTGACCACAAACAGAAACCATATTACCGTTACAAGCTACATTTAACAAAATGTCATCCAAGATGAAAATTAATAAATGTACATTTAAAATGAAAATTTTGAAATGTCTTCTGGGTTTAATAATGTTATTTCAAAATCAATTGTTTGAAATTCTTTATTATTACTTATTAACAGTAACCAGTAAAGTCATTCTTAACAAAACAAATGCTATTAACAGCCTTTGTTTTGTATCCTGTAATGAAGGCTTGGCATCACTTTGAAATGTTGTTCCAGCATCTAGAGGATGTTATGCTGATAGTCAGAGGTTCACTATATACTACAGCACGCCTGGGGCGATAGTGAATTAAGAGCCACACTCAAGGACACAACGGCAAGACATGGAAGAGGATGGTGCCAATTGATATACATGCACTGAGATATGAAACAAAGACCCTCGGGGTGCTTTTTCACTTCACTAAAGCCTATTGTTTTGCTATAAAAGTCTCTCTTTACGTGAAAAGATCACAACCTAGTGTGAAGGACTTTTTCTTTACAGGCTTTTATAGATATGGACAGACAAAGAGGTGAGAGGACATAATAAAAGGGATCAAGAAATGAGGGATTCAAACTCGGGCCGCACATAAGGTGTAGGCTGCAAAGGAAATATTATTAGAAATCTTTTCCAACAAGATTAATATGTAAAAAAAAAAAAAAAAGTAAACATATTTTTACAGGTATAAAAGTTATACAGGTTTGGAAAAAAGTTTAGCGCATTTTTATTTATAGACGAACTATGCCTAAAAATGTCCATTGCTCTCATTTTAATGACAATGTTACTTAACCTGATGTAGGATGTCAGAACTATAAGCCTACACAAAGAAATCCTTCCAGCTAACAAAAACTTACAGTCCATTGCAAACAGTACAGTTTATGTTAATAACTGAGTGACTAAACATGCTAAGATGTGAATAATTCATCGGAATCATTCATATTCATAGAAACATCTACAAATGTAAAGCCATCCAAATTCACCCCTGAGAGTAGACACCCTCTCTCCATCTCTCTCTCTCTCTAGAGCCGTGTGCTCAAGGTACCCAAATCAGTCCGGGAAAGTTCCGCCCACACCGTGTCTCCCTGCAGAGATACGTGCACATAACAAATTGGCATTAATTGCGGGACGGCAGCCGTCTGTCCCCAGCCACCATTGATTTCCTGCCTGCTCCGGCTGGCCCACATGGGCGTGAGGGACTGAGTGGGCTGCCTGTTTTCTAAAGGCCTTAGCCAGAGACAAAGAGCGAGTGCAGAAATTCGACCAAATTATACCACAATACCAATCTTTAACAATGATTAGGTGAAGCAAAACCTTGACCTCTGAGATGGGGTTAAAGCCAGTCAATAGGTTTACCACATCTGAATATGCATGCTGCAGTGAATGTGAATGCATTAATTAAATGTGCATTACACAAAGCATGATTTGTGAATTTATTATTTTGAAAAGAGACTGTTCACACAAAAAATATATTTTTGTACATATATTTATTATTTGTATATTTATAGTTGAATTAAAATTTAATCTAATAAAAAATATTTAAAGAAATGTCTCTGTCTTGGGATTAAGTGATGTTCTACCTAACAGCTTAAAACAGCTTAGGTTCTACCTAACAGCTTAAAAAAAAAAAAAAAAAAAAAACTTTTCCTTCCTCTACAGGTATTTATCTAGCACTGCACAACATTGTAAACTTACTAAAGCACTTCTTTGTACTATTGCTGCCGCTTTTGATGTATCGCTTCATTGTCTCCTAATATTTGTAAGTCGCTTTGGAAAAAGCGTCAGCTAAATGCCTAAATGTAAATGTAAATGTAAATGTTCGGTTACCAACATTCTTCAAAATATCTTCTTTTGTGATCTGCAGAAGACATGCAGATCTGCAGAAGACATGAAGTAGAATGAAGAAATGTAGGTTTGGAATGACATTGAGATAAATAAATGATGAAAGATTTTTCATTTTTGGGTGAACTGTCCCTTAAAGTTTTTTTTATTAATGTAAAATAGATTGCATTTTTCATGCTGGACCCAACATATTGTTCTAGATTTTTTGTGGGCCCTTTTGACTCTAACATTTATCCCCACCCTTACCCCAGTATCTGAAGCCCCTGCTATCTCATAAGGCTATGGAAGCAAAATTAAAACTACAATAAGATATACTTGAAAGTACAGGAATTCAATCGGAGCCTACGTATATCATATTGTATTAGAAACACTATATTTCAAATCAAGCTACAACACTATTTAAATTAGAAGCTTGTCAGGCGTGCGCATCTCATATTGAGTTACGTGCTTTATGAGACCTTACACGAAAATATCCGCCAGTCAGACACATATCTGTCAGTCAAACTCAAACAGCTCTGAGAGGCGGATGAGAAACGACACAATACACCCACACTCACCTATATAAACGCTAACTTAATTGGATAAAGCACTACACAATTACAGGCCAATTAGGAGACGTGAATCTCATCTACTCAACCATCCCAGTTTTGTACGGCAGATATTAAGTCTCATAGCCTGGAGTGGTGTGTTTTAAAGCTTAGGTGTGATAAGCTCCTGTCTGAGCCATGGCAATGATTGAATATGTTTTAAACAGCAGGGGATGGGCTTATTTCTCATGCAGGAACCGAGCGAGTTCTGTCTGCGCGCACCACTCCAGATCCATAACCAACTGGCTAAATCAGTGGAGGAGAAAGTGGGGATAGCTGGGGAGCTTTGTCAGAAGCCGCCCAGACAATGTTATGATGAATGTGTCAGTGGAAAGGAAATGTATTTTCTGCGCATGAAAATCTGGCTCACCTCCTTTCTCGCTAACTTTAAAATTCATCATGACTCTGCAGGGGCATAATGAACTCCATCAAAAATCAGCCGGCATTAACATCGTCTCCAACCAGCTGATCTGACGGCTCAGGATCTGCTCGTGTGAGCTCAAGAACACGAGTAATAGGCAATCAACCTCGCATAAAAGAACAATAGCAGCCATCAGTCATTCTCATGTACAATTAGAGCAGCTCTGACTGAGCGATGGCCCCTCAGCCCTCCGGCGCTCTGACGGGCAGACGTGCCACTTCCTAGCAGCCTACCTACATACAGGGAAGAGCGTGACATCGTGTGAAGTCTCTCACACAGAGATGTCTTAAAAGGCTAACTGGGCACGACGGTTCTGATCCATCAGCAATACCAGATTCCAACAGCTCTACAAGTGTCATTCTGGGAATAAACCTTTTTTTTTTACTGTTATTTGCATTGTTTTGCGTCATCAGATTCACTTAAAAGTTGACCTAAAAATAAAAATTCTATCATCTTTTATTCACCCTCATGTCACTCAAACCTGTATATGACTGTTTCTTTTGAGGAATGATTTTTTGAGAAATGTCTCAATGACAGCCATTGATTGGTCACCAACATTCTCCAAAATATTGTCTTTTGGCTAAAGAAAGAAAATTATACAGGTTTGGAATGACATAAATGACGAAAGATTTTTTTTATTTTTGGGTCAATTATCCCTTAAAGGAATTGGAAATTTAATAAGCTTTGCTATAAAATATCATGCACAGCCATATACTAAATTCACTATGCACCTATGATATGTATCTGACTGATGATCAAACATTGTGACCTGTTCAAATTTCTTCCTAATCTTTTGATATGAGAGAGATGTGCCATTAAAAACCAGCCTGTGTTAACCAGGGCCCCGTTCCAAGTCATTGCAGCGCCAATTCCAGAGGGACTCACATTTTGAGACAGAAGGGAAAAATAAAACATTTACATATGCAATGCATCTCATTAATTATAATTAATGAAAGTGCCGCCTGCTTGCTCAGCGCCCCTGTAAATGCAAGGTAAATTAGCTATTCTGCTCACATATACACCAGCAACTATTTTTATATCCAGTGCGGGCTTTCTGAGCACTATTGATGCTGCATGGCCTCAGCGGATGCCCCATCTTAGCGAGGGAGAACAGGATATTAAAAAGAAGTCCCCTATGTTCTAATGACAGCCCTGCACGAAGCCACAGAGAACATGTTGACACTAAGGGGTTTGCTTTACCCTGCCTGAGAGGGAGAATAGGAGAGAGAGAGATCGGCCGGTGCATCATTCCAGCACGTGGAGCGCAATCTGAGTCCTATTTATTGAAATATGGCCTCAGCTCGCTGAAGCAGTGTAAGATACTGAGACTTATTAACTGTGTGCTAGGACGGCTGAAGTGTGCGATGAGGTGAGTTAGACGTCACATGATTCTGAGCCAATGTCAAATTAACAGGGTGTTAGGGAAACCAAAAGTAACACAAATGCAAAATGTGGGGGAAATGAGTTCTTGTAATGAATCGCTTATTAAATACGTGGTATTAAGTATGAATTTTCTCTAATTATTTACTCACCCTCGTGCCATTCCAGTTGTATGTAACTTAATTTCTTCTACTGAACACAAACATATTATTTTATATTAAAATGTCGTTAAGTTATCTTCTTCAAAATGCTCAAGCTCCAAAAGCACATACATCCGTCATTAATCTAAATGGTTCCAGTGCATTAATATGTCTTGTGGAGTGAAAAAATCTGCTTGAAAGAGAAAACTAGTAATATTTTGAGCTCATTTAGTGATTGATACAGATAACTGGGTGAACTATTTCTTCAATATATTTCAAAAATATATATACTTTTGAAAGAAAGCAGTGAATTATCAAATCGGTTCATGCACTATTTATAAACATCTCTGATGCGAATGCTGTTAAAAATGTCCAGCACTGATTCATGCAAAATCTGGCTCATTACCAAAACCTGAATGTGGCTAAAAAATGTGACTTAAGGAAGAAAATCTCCCTGAAACTCTAAAATCAACCTAATAAAAGTTAATTTCTGACACTGCTGTCAGCATCCTGCAGAGAAATTACTGGCACAAAATGACCATATTCCAGAGATGACTTGAATACTGTATTTAAGAGAGACTAGTTCACCTAAAAGTGATGTTCTGCGCCTCGTTCTTTCGCTACTTTTTTCTTTGAAGTTCCTTAAACGTTGTCATTTGCTTTCTAACATTCCTTGTGAAATTGACGCTCTGATCGAAGAGCTGCACAGACGCCTCTTAGTGTTGCCATGGCGATGCTTGATACGACTCAAACCCTGTGCTCTGCCTCTCTTCTCCTTTCTTTTTTATTCTATTTCCATTTCTAGCTCCACTAATCAAGAACTGCCAGTAAGCCCAGAACAAACAGATGTTACCGATTAATTTTCCCATCACTTGAATTAGAAAGTAAATTAAAACAAAGAGATTTTGTGCTGGAGTTCAATAAACAACTCATGCCTGTTCTGTTTTTTTACCTCCTGTCAAGAACAAATGTTACATCGCTAACAAGGCAGATGCATGGATGCCTAATGGGAGGGTTGTTGGTTTTCCAGCTTTTTTTTAAGCCACCAGAATGTGGCTCATTATGGCTGGTGTTAGTGTGTGTGTGTATGAGTGTGTTCCACAAGCTGGAAAGGCTTACGTTATTGTTGCTGGAGCTTTCGTATGCTTATGACCTTTCAGGGATTTTTGCCAAGGTTTTAGTTTCTAAGATGTTGTACAAAAGAACGTGTTCTGCTGATGCTCTGTGATGCGGGAATCACATGCACTGTGCTCTTCCCACACAAACAGGCCATGTAAGTCACGTGTGCGTAAAGCCTATGGCCTGCTCCGTGTTCATGTCCCTGCATGTGTGTTCTGTAAATATACCTTGTCCAGGCCAAAGGTCTTGGTGAGGGCAAAGCCCCAGCCCTGCTCGAAGGCTCTGCGGATCATGGCTGCGCTGGTTGTGGGGGGAGCGCTGGCCAGCCCAAACGGATTGGGGAATTTAATCCCACACATCTCAACGCTGATGTCTACTGTATCGATGGCACATTGGAACAAGGGCAGTTTGGGAGCGGTGCTTACTGTGTTTCCATGGAGGGACTGTGGAGAAACACATACATATACACACTTATTTTCACACTGTATGTAAAATATATGTATAATTAATAATGCAGTTTCTATAAATTAAAAGGCGAGACAAAGGTTTTGGGTGCATGCGCTTTCTTTATTAAAGGACTCCTGGCGGCCTTGTGAACATACTGAAGCATTTAAGGCTACGGTCGGTTAATTAAAAGTTAAAGAATAAACTCACACCTGTGTCAATTGTGTTAAAACCGTCTTAACGGTGTAATGCAAGTCGTTCCATCTATAGAGGAAAATTCATGGCTATGAGGAGTATAGAAAAATAAACTTGACATGCACTTCTCGTTTCTCCCAAGGTTTTTTCTCTACAACTCACATTTTACATAGTCGCCCTTGCCTTGCCTAAGGATAAACACATTAAGGCATTAGGGAAGTTTTCATTCAACTGCTCAACAGAGATTAGGAGACAATTAAGACACTACAGTACAGTATGATTTTCTGTGAAGCTGCTTTGAAACTGTGTATTGTAAAAAGTACAATACAGACAAAACTGACTCAATGTTTGTGCTCCAATGTGGTTGTCAATTCCGAACGAAGTGTTTCTCTATACTGAAGCACAACTGAACTAAAGAAAATCCACAAGCAAACCCCTAAATCCAGAGCGCCTACGACACAGCGAGATCTTATCTACCAATGATTTACGTGATCTTGAACCGCTGAACCCATTAGCAAATATTTGATCGGCTCTTTCTCTGCGGTCCAAAATTACAGAATGGTTTTGGGGGGAAATGGATTTGCCGAACAAACACTTCAGCGTGACTTCCTCTGGCCACACTTACATTAGCGATTAACCTCCGCATGAACCTTCTCAACATGCCGCTACTTAGTCTTTAGTACAAAATCACAGAAAATAGTCTTTAGTTTGGAAAACGAAGGAAGAAACTTCCACTGCGTGAGTGCCTCAGCCAAAAAGCACTCAAGATGTCACCTAGAGAAAAAAAAGTCCCGATGGAATAATGCCCTCGCTATAAAAACTGTTAGCGTAAAACTTTGAGTGCTACGCTAATGCTGAAAATTGCTGGCACTGACACATAATGTGAAGCATGCTCTCACAGCTACACACAACTGTGGCCAAACACTAAGTATGTCGTGTAAGACGTCCAAATTCAGAATGAGATGGATTGGCTTATTGAGTGAAGGACCCACCTGGATGTACTTGTGAATGTGCCAGGAAGCTTGTTTGCCATCATTGACAGACTCCACGGTGGTGTTGGCCAAGCCGGCGATGTCTCCGCCGGCAAACACCCAAGGTTCGCTGGTCTGCATGGTTTCGCTGTTCACCTCAGGTGTACCCCATCTATTTAGCTTGACTGGTTCCATGGCCTCTTTCACTGTAGGTGTGAAGAATAGAGAATTTCTTCATTACGATTACAACCAATACTGTATATAGTAGGGCTGTACTAATATCAGACGTTCACTACACAATTAGTGTGGCCTAAATAATTCATAATAACAATTTTATCACAATATCTATTAAAACATTTGGAGCAAAAAATTAGTGTTTCCTCTTTTTGGCTGATGAATTACACTTAAAATACAAGTGTAGGGATGTAGAAAAAGCATTTGTAACCATTGGGTTTCAAGTTGCCATGCAGGACTGTTAACCAGAAACTGTTGCTGGATTATATACAATATTATTCTATGGGTAATATTAACATGACATCAATAAAAATGGTTATTAACATCAAAGTTATTGCCAATTGCAGAATATTGCAACACCCCTAGTACAGTATATACAATGGTCCTGAAAAGTACTTAGACGCTTAAAGGAACAGATAACCCAAAAATAAAAACTAATCCTCATGTTATGACTAACCCCTATTGGTAATTTTAATTTCTACTACATAGTGATATATCTTTGATAATTATATTATTTGTCTACCATTTACATAAAGTTTTCTTTTAAATGAAACATTTTCTTGAATAATTGTTTTACAAACAAATGCCACTTGATTTAATAATTTGTTGTGCAATGCAATGACATTCAAACCTTTAAGTGAGGCGTCAGTGTCTAAATACTTTCCGAGGCCACTGTGCACTTAACTGTATGATTGCTGGATATTATACACAGTGAGCAGAAAATAAAGACATACTGTAGCAGCGTGTGCAGATGCCTGCATGAGACAAACAGAGGAATTTGTAACCCTGACAGCCCTGTTGATGCTTTCTCCGTGCCTGTTACTGTCGAGTATATTTCCTGTTTTGTTTTTTTTCTCAATATGAATCCCCTAGTTCCTCCGTCAGCTCTCCTCGACTGATGCTTCACTGATCATAAAGACTGCCGGCCTCATCACTTTCAAAAAAAAAATTCTTACACCACCATTTGCCCCCCTCACCAACCACCCCATCACACTCTCTCTCTCTCTCATGCACAAGCGCGGGCTGTGGAGTGTGACAAATCTAAGGGACTCCTGAGATCTTCTCTTAAATGAAATTGCCTCCTCTCAGAATCCAGTAGCACTCTCCAGAGTAACTTCTCATACAACTGCTCATTGCCAAGCTCCATTAGAAGACGGGACGCATGCTGTTGTGTGAAATACAGTGAGGAAGACACTGGCAGGATAAAAAGCAACAGCTTAGAGGAGATGAAGTCACTTCAGATGGATGAGAGCGAGGCTGTGTAAAGCATAACATAACTCCTTGAAGGGCTAAAATGAAAATTCTTTCATTATTTATTCACCCACATTTCATTCCAAAACTTCTGCAGAAACGAAGATATTTTGAAGAATGTTGATTGTGTGATCTGGTTGTATGAACACAAAACTAAGACATTTGTAAAAAAAGAATTGTGTTCCACAGAAGAAAGTCACGTACATGTTTTGAATGAGGATGAATAAATGACAGGATTTTCATTTTTACAGTAGACTATCCTTTAACCTGACACTGCACATACTGAACATACACATTAAAATGCACCGAACTACAACAAACAACTTTAATTTAAGGTATTTTTAAAAACAACATTTTTTATAATTTTTTTTCATCAAATATTTATTTGAAAATTTGTCAAATATTTATTCTTGAGTCTTAGACCATTCTATCAATATATAGTTTGTCATGATTAGATTCGAATTCAACTATGAAATATTGAAGTAAATAGTGAAATAACCTGTGAAAAGTGTTTCACCTGTGGAAGGATGACAGTTAACAGACTAATTCATTTAAGAGTTAGGGAACAAGATAAATAATATTATAAGTTGGACTAATAATAAAAAGTGTTGTCCATATAAAGCCCATATAAAAGACAAAATCTAGATAAACTAGTTCACCTCAACCACACTAATCAACTAGTGAAGCCACTGGATGACAACAACAAAACCAGGCTTTAAGATTTCAATATTGCTCAGACCCAGTGATCTACGTGCAGATTAACGTCATGCTTCAGGGGGTCCGGCGAAGGGTCCACACAGTGGTAAAAGTGGCCAGTCAGCTGCCCATCCCGCCGGCCAGTCGTGATCTAATCACCGACCAGCCTGTCCACCCAAGATTGCAGGAGGAGAATTTCTCACTATCTCAGCTTTTCTATTCTCTATGCTGCGATGCAGCTCTCTTCTGTCGGCTCTGCTGGCCATTGGAGTGGATAAGTAATTCATATCTTGGGCAAGGTGCGGGGAGTGAGTGGCATTTATAAGCTTGGTATCTCTGAGCTTTAAGTCAGTGATGAAACGACTCTCCGCTCAGAGACATTACAGTGTTTAGGATGGATGACAGGTCGGCTGGAGAGCAACAACACTGGGACAACAAACGCTAAGTAAAAAGAGAAAAAACATGAGGTGAAAAATAGCTGAATCAATGTGTGCTGACAAACACACTCCCACAAAGATGTACAAATATGTGTGGGAATATATATATATATATATATATATATATGTATATAGTATAGGGTCATTTCACTATATATATATATAATCTATATATATATATATCTGAAGGTGTACTGTTCAAATGTTTGAAATCATTTGACTGAAATGTTTTTGGTAATCTTTTAAATTTTAATTATAAAATTATGTTATAATGTTTGAATTGATTTAAATATAATTGTATTAATATATTACATCCCAGGGTTATAAAAAGAATTTTATTAAAAAATTACAAATTCTATACAAAGAACATAATTCCCATAGTTAAATGATAAATGTTAGTCCATAGTTTTGATAAGTTTATTATTCATCTAAAATGTCAAAAACATTATAAAAAAATGCATAAGCGACTTTTGTTATATACATTTGTAAATATGTATGTATGTATACATATAGTTGGGTCCACAAACGGACACCACCTAAAAAATTTGGAATTCAACATTAAATCTGGAAATTAACAGAAAGAAATGTTATGAGAATAATTATTTTACTACCTGCTCTCAAGACTTTGGCACCTAAATGTACACACACAACACACCGACATTTAAAACCCACATTATGTGTGATCCAAATATAATGTGAATGTGTGTGTTGATATTTTGAGGTAATCTGGTGAAATAAGGTTGTATTTGTGATAGTGGATTGATAAAGGATTCCCATAATGAAACAAGGCTCTCGTTTTTGAGGGTCTTATCATCTCCTGCCTCTCCCTCAGAATGATTGTTATCACACTGCAGCTACTAAAATCTGCTAAGGAAAGATAAGTGGGGCGATGCTGAATGCTTATTGACAAGGGAACGGTCTGATTTCTGTGATGACTGGCTGGGGAAACCTTTCACACGGACCACAGGTACACCGTCATGCGCTTTCACATATTCAGTGTTCCTCTTTTACAGCAAAGAAGAAAAAAAATCAGAGCCTGTTTATTGGCTGGTCTAGTGTGCAGAGCGGATTTGAGGACTAAAATAAATATATGTATTGTAATCATCCCATTGGGTACCTTAAGAACACACTGCCTGGAAAACAAATACAGTCTGAGCATCATGGGAAATTAAACTATTGTTTTTTTGGCTCTAACTATGCACCACATTTTCAGCTTTATAAAGAACTTGAAATATTAATAAGCTCATACAAATTTAAGCTTGTTAATATCAGCCAGAGCTGCTTTGTTGTCTGTAAGCAGTCAGACTCGGCCGTGACCTCACCTGCAGGATCCTGCAGCATGGAGCCAAAGGCGCTGATGATGAAGTCGGCTTTGAGGTGGACGATCTGCTCCTCATCCACAATCCAGGTGCCGTCATCCTGCTGTTCAGTGCGGCAGAACCGCAGGCCCACCACATGACCGTCTTTCCTGATTACCTCGTGGGGGGACAGGAAGGGCAGGAACTCGCACTTTTCCTCTCTGGCCACTTCCATCTTACAAAGACATCAAAGAAAAAGCCCTTAATAATAACTGTACGTATGGGGAAAAACACTTCTATTATTCATATTCAGAAAAATAAAAGATTGTGTTCAAAGTTAAGATGTAATGACAGAATTTGTAGCATAATAACCAAATCACCAAAAAGATTTTAGACACGTTTCTAGTTTTCATTAAACAAAAATCACAGTTACAGTAATATGCATATAATGGTAGAGTTCCATAATGCTGGAGGGCTTTCGTTAAAGCACTTACAGTACATGAATTATGTGGTAACACTTTACAAAACGGTTGTATCTGTTAACATCAGTAAATGCATTAGCTACATTAACAGTAAATGCACGCAATAACAATGAGCAATATAGTTTTTTAGCATTTATTAATATTTGTTCATATTATTTCACTGTGCATTAAGTAATGTTAACCGATACAACTTTTGACCAAAAGAATGTTAAAAAAGTATTAAATGCTGCCATTAACATTAACCGAGATTCATAAATTTTGTAAAAGTAAAATATAACGCTAACAAATACAACCTTATTATAAAGTATTATCACTTATTTAGTAATTAAGTCTTTTATTTGGTTTATTTTTTTTATTTAAGTATCCAAAGTTGTCTAAATCATCTCTGAGGTAGAAATACTGTTCAAGGTTGATGAACTTCTTGTTATGCATTACCTATGGCCGATGTTTACTTTATATGTAAACAGTCCTTTCCTACTATCCTTGAGCATATTAGGTCTAATGGCATTAAATTGTCACTGAATTTAATTATATAAAACTTTACACACAGTTTTGTGGCTACACTTGAAATAATTGTGTATTTAAAAGTGTATTGCATGGCTCCCATATACAGTAAATGTCCTACTGTATCCACAATATTTGCTTTTTTTAAAACTATTTTCTGTGGTATTCAACTTTATGCCACAAACGCTGTCGATAGAGTTTAACTTATATTGAGCCTGGAGGAATCCTTTAAAGTTAGATTCACTGTTTATCCTCTTAAACGTAACACTAATGGAAGTGTAGTATCTCTCTCTTTGGATGTATTCCACAGCAGAAGACCGTTTTCCAATAGTTTTACATTGACTTGTTACACCCTCAGGACACAGTATACGTGTTAATCTTATTCTCCTAAAGTTGCACTAACTTTCTCTCTCTGCTTGTGTCAACACACTGCATACAATTACAGTGATGTTACCTAAAGAGCCACTTGAGGAGAGAAGCTTTCATCCCTTTTTTCTTTACTATATTGTTTTTGTCTACAACTGAAGCTTAACAACTTACCCATCATCTGGTTCCTGCAGCTAACCTCATAAAATAAATACCTTCAGAAACCCCGACTGACATTAAAAAAAACGTTAACAGATACAACTTTGATTTAAAAAATATAAATGCAATAAAGATGAAATAAGATGACATTAATGAAAAGCATTTATTGCTGCAGTTACAGTTGTATAATGCCTGTCGCATGACATTGATGTTTGAAATATAGAATAATTATTAATTTTTCATTTTATTACTAATTCAAATATAGAATTATTAATCAACAACTATTATGAAATTTTACGAAATATAATATTCAACTAAATTATGAAATTCCTAAGAAGCGCTATTATAACACTAATTCATATAAATATGATACATATATGGTGAGTCGAACAAAATAGCACACTTATTAAAAAAAAACAATAATAAATCCTCTCTCTTAAACCTAACCATCACAGACATAAAAGCAGATCGTACTAAAACATACACACGACCTTATACATATTCATAGTTATTATTATCATCATCTTCATGTACATAGTCACCTTGTAAAATAGTTACAAACGGTCATCAGACAGTTGTTGTATGACAAGACACATTGTTTAGGGTGACTCTGAAGCTGCATTAATATTTTGTATTATTTTCCCTCTTCTTCCCTTTAACCAAATTCAGATATCCAAGTGACCTAATACTCTTTCCTACTTGCAGCATTCTCTGCAAAATCACACAAGCCAAGAAAAGCTTCTGTAAAGAAAGACTTGATGATGTAGCCTCAGACATTGACCTTCACCAGCTCTCTCGCACTTCTGATGACTGCCGCTTTCTTCCAAAACACAATTCTGGCCATCAATGCATCAATTTATTTCCCTCCATAATCTACACTGATGAAACTGTTAGTCTCTCTCTGTACACAGGCCATGTTCAAACTCCTAGAGTCCAACAATTTCAACCACATTTCATCTCGACCCCTTCCCATCACCATCTCACAGGACCTACCGCCATTCATCACGTTAACTCCTTCACTTCAGGTCACATCCCCAAGCTTAACCTGTCAGACAACTACTGTAAAGCTAAACATCTTCACCAACCTTTCTTAGCAAAGTCTTGAAGCATGCCGTCTTCAACCAAATCTGGAGAAAGTCTGCTCAGAAAAATCATTTACAGAACACATTTCCTCTCCGAAATCAACTACACATTGAACTTCCAAACAGATCTGTACTTGGACCACTTTTATTCCCTTTACACTAAATCATTCAGTTAAGGTGTTACATCTTGCTGCCTCTTTCATCAAACTTATGCAGCAGATTATCAAATTGATAATCAATAAACATTATCTAAAGCTAATGCTATATATGTAAAAATCTAGAAATAAAAAAACATTTCTGCCAAGACCCTGTCACTTCAAAAGTAAACTCAAGCATCTCACCCACACAGAAAGACAAGAACGTACATGTCACAGTGAACTACAACCTGCCATTTTAACCACAGTGAAGACATGCAGAATTCGCCTGCAGAGACAGATCTTGCCCTACCAGAGAAGCGACTTTCTGTTTTTCAACAGGAAAATATTGCGCTGGCATACGTATCTGCAACAGATGTATCTGTAATAGGTTTATTTGTACTAGTGCACACTTGTGTGCAATTAGACAAAAAACCTTTCTTTTTCTTATCTTAGCTAACATTCTGTATGCTTACCATCTGTTGACCACAATGGTGTCACATCTGAAGCTAAAGCACCACATTGCTTTGAATAGGAACATCTGCTAAATGCATTAAATGTAAATGTGAATGTTTCATTAAGAAATACAGCTAACACCCACAATGCAAGGAAAAAATATTCCATCATGAAGAAGCTTAATTTACGGCCACAGCGGTTTAGCACGCCCCTGTTTGAGCGTTCACAGAGCAAATACACAGCTAATAGTTGCTGTAGTTACACATATCTAAGTTTAACTTTCTTGTTTCCATGGCAGCATTGCAACAGTTGTCATTGAGAAAAGAATATGTCCTAATTACTTTGTTAAAATGCTCCGTAGAAAAATAAATCTCATTATATAAAGTGCTGCCCACTACAAGAGTTCAACATTGTCACCTTTACAGAAACTTATTATACTTTCTTATAGTAAACTCCTTTTTAACTTTAAGGTTTTTCCACGAGACGGAAAAATCTTGCTATGATTAATAGCGATGAAAAGCACTTCTTATTGTAGTCTATTGTCTTTGACACCAACTAACCTAGAAAGTAGGAAAGTGTACAGTGTAAATTGCTGAACGATACTGGAAATGCAAGATTGAAATGAATTCCATTGCTATTCATGAACTGTCTTGTATAAACTGAAAACTGATATTGCCTCTCGCTGTGAGCTTTCTCATGATTAACCCACAGGCAGACTGCTGTTCATCTCCTAACAGTGAACAAACTGAGATGATTCCCCACACATTTACTATAGCTTTACTATATTGTGCTACCATTTAACTACATATCAGTAATAATTTTTACATTGACAATTTTAATTCAGTACTAGTCTCATAATGCAAATATGTCTTGCATTTAAAAAATGTAAAATATAAAAAGTATTTTTAATGCATTACAATGCATTCACAATGCTGTACGTTACACTATGTGAGTGGCAGTATGTATAATCTGTAAATATGTGTCCCTCAAATAACGTTTTTTTGCTGTACTGTGTCAGTAGGAAATATCAGTTTAAATTACAAACATTCCTTTTGCCATTATTTGTAGATAATTCAGTAAGATTATTGTATGCACAAGAGGTCTGACAACAACCGGTTCTGGCTCCATACAGAGATCTGGTCTCACCATTAAGAGACTATATGACATGAAGAGAAAAACTGAGACAGACTAAATCCAAAAGATCTATGGCAATGTCTCCAAGATTCTTGAAAAAAACTATCCTATGCAAGAATCAGAGTCATTGTTACTGTATATAATTTACATTTTTTAAAACTTACTCTAGCATTTGTTTGAAAAAACAATAAGTGTTTAACCTTATTCTAGTTTAGTATCTTAGATATTAATTCATGTTCATTTTTCTTTTTCTTTCTGTTGCTTTCTCAGAGCATGATCCATATTTAAGCTTTTTTCTCTCATCTGGCCTTATGCTAAATTTCAGTTCAGTTAGTGGAGATATTTTACTTTTAATCTCTTTCCTGTCATTTTAATCCATAAAATAAAGACATTCCCTTTTTTAATCTGACTTTTATCTCTTTTATTCCCTGCCTGTTGTGTAATTTACAGCTAACCATGTTAACTTCAATACGGTTCCATTTGAAACTTAATATTTTATAATATTTCATAATATTAATATTTCATGTAACTACTTCTCATAAAAAGATTTGCAAAGAATTTTGCTAAATATCGGTAATAACTGAAAAATGGCTTTCTAAACTTGGCTAGTTTCTCAATAGAGAAATGTGGATAATTAAAATAACTTCACTCAAAGCTTAATTTACATTTCCCTTAATATATTATATCCATTTTGGGACTTAGTTTCTGTACTGACTTTAACTGGCCATCAGGTGCAGCACAGAGTTAAAATAAAGTGTGTAATTTTTGTACCACCAGCTGAATTTAACCGAAATGCAAACATAAAAAACGCTTTCAAAAACTGCCTCCTGTTGTTTTTTATATAAACATTCATCTGTAAGATCATCTACATGCTAATGATGATGAATGTATAAAGATAGACAGCAAAGTTTGATTGCATTGACAAAACAGATTTTCTTTTGAATTTACAGTTACTGTAGGAATATGTCAAGAAAAGATACAAATCTCCTTCAAAATAGATTATTACTTGGTTTTAAAAGAGTAAATGCAGGTAAAGCAGAGAAAACACGAGTAAGACTACATCCAGCACACCACAGACATGAAACACTGGCAGTCAGTGTTGGTGAAGAATACACAAAAACAAGCAGAAATGGCATTAGCAATGAGAAATTCAGAGAAAGAAAATCAAACTGAGGATGACAGCTTATTACCACAGTTTACCTCCCTCTACAACACAAACGATTTGCAATTTTATCCTTGGAGGTAAAAAAAGAATGAAACAGATAAAATACTCTTGCTCATGTGAGGTACATTGCTATAGCATGGAGAAATTGATAACCAATAGAAAAATCTGGAAAATTACTATTTTAGAAGTGAATAAAATTAACAGAATTGCTATAAAAACACTTCTCAGCCTAATATTTACATTAACTAAAAAAAGAATTTCTTAGTCATGTTTTAAGTTAAAAGGAATCTGAACCAAAAATTTAGTTCTTGTACATTTACACATTATTACTTATTTATGTTTAAAACAAGGAAAATCTATAAAAGAAAATGCCATGAGAAAACGTTTAAAACTTTTTAATGCTAAATAAAACTTTTTTATGCCTAAAACTATGGAAAAAATGTTTTAAAATGGCAAAGGAAAAATAAAAAGTAATTTTCTAAAACTAGTCTAAAAATCTGATGCAATTTTAACTCTCAAATAAAGTAGTCTTGTTTAGCTATTTTTACTTGAAAACAAGACAAAAATACTGATTAAGACAACTACTGTATGTTTTCAGTGTAATGCTTTAATTATTTTGCCTATTACTTCTATCAGTGTAGTTTCTTGTCATTTGATTCCACACAAAACGCAAAAAGAGAAAATATTTTCTTGAGGACACAGAGGTTCCTTTAACTGGAAATGTATCACTGGCTGCAGGTGCTGCCGAACAGATTTTTTTTACCTCTTCTGGAACGGCACGAATGTTGGTGAAGCCCTTTCTAAAGACCACAAAGACTCGACGAGCTCCGCAGCGGAGAGCAGAGGTGGCACAGTCAAACGCTGTGTCTCCTGCACCCAGAACTATCACATTCCCGTGCAGCTTTGGCAGCTGGGGACGGCAATTACACATGCCTGCGAGAGAGATGCGCAACAGAACAAAAAACAACAAAATTCATAAATACTTTACTGGCATCAAATCAAAGTGTAAAGTTAGCTAAGAAATAATTAGATTAAGGTAAATGAAACGGGCATTTCAAGTGATGGCACTAATGTGGATTTGATGTTCTTGTTTTCTTCTGCCATATAACAGCAAATCTGACATTTAGAGTGCATCAGACTCTGACACTTACCTATTTTACTGGCCTTTGCAACCAAGGGAAGGAAATCTTTTGATGTGAAGAATCCCTGCTCTACAGTCAACCCCTCAAAGATCTTGTCCCTGTTTGCTTGCGGAAGACCTGTCCGGCAATAAAGAATGACTCAATAAGATGATATGCGTTTTAAAGCCTCTAAGCAAAGTACATTTGGAGGTCATTTGCAACAATCTTTAAATCAACCACATTATTATATTAAAATAACTCATTTCAAATTGGATTTTAAATAATCATAGGCATTTTATATTGCAACACAGGGATTCCAGGAAAATCTTATAAAGCCAGTGGCATGATGTAATTATTCAATACAAACAGTCTTGTGCATTCGGTATTTGTTTTCTTTAACCCTGAACTCCCTCACCGCTCTACCGTCACCTCTGGCTCACACAAATGTGAGGAGAGACATGCAGACACAGTGACACGGTCAGAGACATTTAATGAAGACTGAAGCAGAGCCGAGACAAAAAAGTCAGTGACAATAAGGATCGCTCACATTTGTTTGCCAAAAACAACCAAAACAAACTGGAGTAAAAATCAACTTCACATTTTGTGCAGCTTAAGTCAGAGAGTTCAACCGAAACAGGGATGTGATTAACACAACATTTGAGAAAGAGATGGTTAAAACTGTAAAGAGACTGATAATAGATTTGTTATTTTTTAAAACTCAGTTTTATTTAGAAATGTCCCAAAATGAAGATTTATTATGTAATGTAAGATCTTGTATCTCAATTGATAAAGCATTGGGCTAGCAACTTAAGGGTCATGAGTTTGATCCCCAGGACACACATGCTAAATAATGTTTAACTTAAATGCACTATAAGTCACTTAGATAAAATATTCTGCCAAATGAATGAATGTAAATGTAAAACACATTGCTAAGAATAAACAAACCCACTAGTATTTTCTGAAATGCATTAACGGATATTAGCATCTCTGGAGAGACATTTAACTTCAAGCAGTATGCATTTAAAAGGGTGAAAAGCAGAGATACGTAACAAAGTACAGAAAATTTACAAAAGTATTTATGTATTTTAAGTTCATTTTTGCAGGTTGTGGGAGGCTGCGGGTGGCGAGTGGGCCATAAGATCTCAGTCATGCCACTGAGCAATGCTGTATTTGTACAACATCAAGCATAATCTAGTATATTATCTACAACATGTTAAAACTACATTTTAAGACATTAAAACTTTATGATTTGCTCAATTTGCTCAAAATTGTAATGAAAAAATTCACAGCCAGTGCTTGCATCTGGAGACCATAAAAGCACTTCAAGTGAATATAAATCAATGAACTAATAGAGTTTGTCTAAAATTATGTCTTACCTAAACATGTAACGTAAAATAATGAACTGGATAGCAGGCGGCTTCCTTAAGAAGCATGTCGATAAGACAAAGGGCAAACATAAATGGATCTAAGTGATACTTAACCCCCTGTCACTTCAGATTTGTCTATTACGGTTGGCACGCACCCCAAGGATGTACTGCATGATGGAGGCTATCAATCTCTATCTAATTATGCCCATCATCACTGTTTGAGTGAGGAACACGAAGGCCTTACGCACCACGGAAGCGAAAAGCAAATGATTCATCGATGAGTCTGCAATTTCATTTTCTAAGTGTAGGATAAAATGTTGAGTAACCCACGCCCCATGTGTCTTTAAACATGCAACAGAACATCTTGTGGCAAAATCTATGCCATAACAAGGGGCACATTAATTCAAACGGTGTTCCTCGATTCTTTTTCTATATGTGCATGGATAATTAAGTTGCATGAAAAAAAGTGTTCGTCTAAAACTGTGCGAGACATTCACATGTCTAAATCTGGTCAGCTGAATCAAATTGCACCTTCCACAGATCATTTACTTTAAACTGAAAATTAAATTCTGTCATCATCTACTCACTTTCTGTTACGTGCATGACATTTTCCCCGTGGGGTACAAAAGGAGTTACTCTCAAAATACCAAAACAGCTGGATCCCAGTGCTTACTTATAGACAACAGCATTTTTACACTAACATGCCATCTTCACATTTTCACAACTTTAAACTGCTTGTTTATACAGCCATGGTGAGCGTTGACGTGACTACCTGTTAAGTAGTTGTTTGCAAAATTCTGTAAGTGTCTGCCAAAAATTACACTGTAAATATAAATCAGCACATTACTGCATCGGCACATCGCTGAGAAACAAGCAGCGGAAAAAAAGATTTATAACAACACATGATTTTGTTCACTGCATTATTTAGATTAAGACTGGGGGACAACTAAGCAGCCTTGCAACCCGACAAAACATGTTGGTAAACCTTTTGGTTTGTAGGGACATTTAAAAGTTTTGTAAAACTGCTTGAAAAACATATGGTAAAAAGTACAATATAAATACACTGAACTGCACGATTTAGATTCCCATAAAATGTGTAACTATTTAGCTAAGATTGTTATAAAATCTTATAAAAATAATAAATCATCTTAGGGGTAAATTTTCCTCCACATTTTCAGAAACTATTTTATAAGGAACATAACAAAACATAAGGAAAACGACTAAATTCAATATGTTGTGCGGCTGAATGAATGTCTGAAAATTTAAATTTTGTCCAGCAAGCGGCTAAAAGCAGTTGTTTCATAGCATCATTTGACACTACCGTTTCACACAGATCAAATCTATGCACAATTTAATACTAGTCTGTTCCCGTATGAACGTAATGCATTAGGCATCTGCAAGCGTTCACTGAAAGAGAAACGGTTCTCTACATAGGGTAAGTAGAGAGGCGGATGTGATTCTAGTAATTAAATGGTCTTGCGATAGCTGAAGTGTATTGCAACGATTAAGTTCTTTCCTTTTCTGCAGCTAAAAATCTATTCACAATGTCAAATGCCAAAGTTCTGAATTTATCTTCATTAACAGTCCTTTCTTAACTCAAAAAAATGGGTCTTATTTACAAACAATGCGCACAGACACGTCTGCAAACTTTCTCTCACAGAAACCATAATCCATTAATATAGGCTCAAATTTAGGCCAGATGCTTTTAAAATTTATGAGAAATTAAATTTAAAAAAAGTCTTGGTTTTTTTTAGGGATCTGGGATCAGCCATTTCAAAGGTATTCACAGCAAAATAATGTGAATTATGTGCCATGTATGTCCACATAAAAATAGATTATGTTGTTTTAACTGGTTTTGAGTTTGGCACATCTTCAGAGAGAATGAGGCAGTTAAGATGGTACATACAGCAAGTCTTATTACGGTGATGATTTGGGCATGCATTATGTTAATAACTAACTGCAGGCATATGCATCCTCATTTACAATAGACCACATTCGTCAACATTAGACTGAAGGTCAGAACATATTTATCTGCATTCACACCTGTTATTTTTGTATGCAATTATTAGTTAATAAGACTCATTAATTTAATGCACACAAGGATCCCAAAAAAGTGCTGACAGTCATTCCACTTCATGCAGTTGAGCCAATTTGACTCACTATAATTCACAATAATATATCGGTCTTTGAAGGCTGTTGTACATTATGTCCACAATTATGCACATTCTGTATATTATACATTATCTAATATATAGTACATAAATATATTATCTGTAAGAGTTTTTTTATCAGTTTAGGACATTAATTATTCTTAAATTTAAACCTTGACAATAGGCAGGATTTAAAGAAGCTTCCATACATCCATGAACTAATGAATGTCAAACCCCTCAAATAAAACCAAATATGAGCAACAGCACAGATCTCAGACTTGCTCTTTTGTCTTTTTTTTATGTGCTTTTTTTTATGTTAGGATCAACACATGTGTAGTAATTAGGAGACAACTTCGGTTCGGTTCTATTCTCCTATTGTGTTTCTCTTACAGGCTAAACACACTTTTAGCACCAACTTTAAAGCCATTTGTGGTGTTAGGTTATGATTACATAGTTTTAACTTTTTCATTGTAGTTTTAACTGGCAGTAAATAATAGCAATACTGAGAATTAATATACTAGAAAAAAGTAACAAGCTTATTTTTTTTTAGTTCTGCTATAAATGCAAAGAACAACATATTGATATCCAATATACCATCTGCTGTTTGTGACAAAATCCCGAATTCATGAGCAATTACTGGGAAATCTTCGGTTGAATAATAGTTACTGGACTGCTTGTCTTGAACTGTCTTGAACAGTTTAAATGCCATATGCATTTGTTTTCAGTTAACAAAACAGTTTTTTGTACTATAAGCTTAAGATACAGTATATGCATTATAGACAGATAATGCTTGAAATCCAACATAAACTACTAAAACATAAACATTTGTTCTATAAAAATTACGTTACACACAACTGTATAGCATTCAATAGGCTTTTGTAGGAAACTAAACTACTGATTCATAAGAGCTGAACATCTAGACCAATCTACCTACTCAGATTGTCTAGTTTTGATGCTGCTTTCATCTTTTCATCAATGCCTTCGATAAACCAACATGACAGCTGCTAACCTTAAAGCATTCTGGATCTAGTTGCATCCATTATGAACAATTTCATGGTGGGTGTAAACAGAAAACCATTTTTTAAAGGCAGATGGCCCAAAAATGCATGTTTTGATGATGGCCGTTACTGAAACGCAGAACGCACAACATGGCAATCACATGATAAAATGACAAAAAAGGGTGATCGTAAAACACGTCTGTGAATTTTACGGGCCGAAACGGAATATCCTTATCTGTGTTTTTCAACCGTTTCTCTCTGTGAAAAGCAAAGGTACACATTTGCATGTCAATCACAATAGAGGCTGACATTAGAGACAACATGAGAGAAGCGGTAAA
Organism: Beaufortia kweichowensis; assembly: GCA_019155185.1. Taxonomy (NCBI): domain Eukaryota; kingdom Metazoa; phylum Chordata; class Actinopteri; order Cypriniformes; family Gastromyzontidae; genus Beaufortia; species Beaufortia kweichowensis. The sequence goes on from CM032797.1 coordinate 12,683,060, forward strand.
AAAATATCACAGAGGCGCAAATGTAATCATTTCCTTTATGATTCCCAGCTTATTGCCGTTGCTTTATGAGAAAAAGAAATCCCAAAGCTGTTCCGACTCGCCCGGCTCAATAACAATGAGGCTTAGCTACCAAAAAGTAGCGCTTATTCAAACATAATAAATGATACGAATTCCTTTTAATTATAAAGAAAAGAAAGAGCCGCAAAAGTACACAGTCACCCTCGAGGACTGTTTGAGTTTCTCAAATCAAATCAATATGCCAATGCACACACTATTTCCTTACTTTAATAAAAATAGAAGCAAAGTGACTCAACGGACACATTTTCGTCTGCTCAAAGACACTACGCACACCAGAAGCTGGCAAAGCATTAAGGTTAAATACGAACGATCAAGCACGGAGGAAAAACGAATGTGACAAAGAGGGCAGGTGTGTGTATTTAAAGGGAAAGACACAGTGAAGGACGCTGAATGGATGGAAGAACGAACAGGAAGACAAACCACACGAGATAAAAATGACAGACAATGAAATGGAAGGCATTATACGGTCAGGACAAAGGAAAAAGAAGACATTGCTTATGTCTGTCTCCAGAGATTAAAAAGGAGATTAACTCGGCCAAGTGGCCCCTGTTGGGAAAGAAATACAGATTTTTATGCAAACAAATACTAATTAGTTGACATACACAGCCTGCTGATGACAAACGATTTGTTCAGAACTAAGAAAAAAGCACACACAACAAAGCCCAAAGAAACTTCAAAGAGGGACTGACCAATGCCAATGAAGATGGCCTTGAAGCCCTCCTCCTTCAGTGAGGTCAGAGTCATCCCATTCTGCCCGAGTCCCTTCTCAGGAACAACCTGTGAGAAAAACACCATCCACACTGCATCGGTCTCAGCTGCATCCATCTGTCTGTATTATTCGCATAAAGAGGATGTTAGCGTCAATTATTCTACGCCGCTGTGAATTTCAGAACATAATTACATCAATCATCCCGCAACCTTTGTGATGGCAGCGTATAGTTATGCTACATTAGTGCAAACTGAGCGATTGTGTGGTCACATGTGCTGTTATATGTTGGGGTACAAACGGCAAATAGACTATAGGCCGTGAACTCGAAGGCGATTGAGCCCACTAGGTTTTAGAACAACGCAAGTGCTTTTTCAACAGCACTATTTTTCTCAATCAAAATAATGAAGGTTATGAAAATATAATAATTTCTCTGCCGAAAATTAATAAAGCGTGATGTAAAGGTCAGATTATGGGAGTCACCGTTCCCCTTATCTAACCTTAACCAACCTCCATCAAATTTGAGAGAACGTTTCCCTCCCTCTTCCTCTTTCAAGACTAAAATCAAATTAATCATGGTCAGGTGATCTGGATGAGGACTATCGATTGCCATTTCTCACCATCACAGCTCTCAGGCAACGGACAGATGAATGTCTTAGCTACTTGCCTCGCTAATGTGGCTTTTAATTGTGTTTTGTTAGTTTGCTTTTTTCCTGCATGGTTATTAATGTCAGTGACATTTGGCTGGAAGATCTGACATCATCCCTCCCCTTTTGGTACCTTTACGCCAAGATCTTTCATCAGATCGATCTCAAACTGCACCACTTCGTAGGGCAAGCGGAACTGAGGGATTTCAGAAGTGCTGCAAAGACAGACAGATACACACACATAAAAACAATATTTCATTTTTACAATTGTTTTATTGTGACATTATATTGATTAGATTCTTCAGCAGAAAAGACCATTATGTCTGTGTTTTGGATGCTAGACTCCAGCATGGGATGCTGGCTGATGTACCCCCAGGCTTTCTAAAGGTGAAGTGTGTAAACACCAGGGCGCTATCACAACATTGCTCTGTTTGCTTAGGATCTTGATCAGCCTGACACGGCAACATTGCTCGACCAATGGCCATTGAGTTTTAGGCTGTTTGGCTGACCAATTGTGTTTGTGTTGCTAGCAGAGCAGTAACTACACACTTTATCTTAGCGAATCAAATCTGCTGTCTGCTAAATGAATAAATGTGAACGTTAACTAGCTTAACCAGCTAGTAACCTAGGTTCCATCAGAAAGCTTGAAGACACCAGCTAGTCTAGCACAAAACCCGGATGATCCAACCTGGTTAAATGAATTAAATAAATAGGGCAATTCCAGCTTTATGGATGTGACATTCAGTCAAAACTTGATGTATTAATTCTCAAGGAATATATTTATTACCAATATAATGAAAGATCTGGTTATATTTTACTAAAACCCTATTGATTAGAGTCAAGACATCAAAAACATCAGTCTATGCATAAGTCTATTTTAGGAAATGGAAATATACATGTGTTATGGATGTGATAACAGATGTTTTTGAGAGAAAACATAATTTGTAGGATTTCTGTGAACTAAAATGCACAAAGCAGAAGCAATATTACCCAACAAATGGAGAAAAGATGACTCTTCAAAGAACATTAAATAGTTATTTTACTTTAATTTTCATGTGACCATTTTTAAGGAATATGGACTGTTATGAATGTGACCATTATTCTTTTAAACATAAAAACTTTGAAAGAGACCTCACAGAGTATATAAAACACCAATTTTTGACATGTTAGCTATCAGTATGGTGGTATTGCCCAATAGTTATTAAAAAACCTCTTAAAGGGATAGTTCAACCAAAATTAAATATACTGTTATTCAATAAAGGATCATTTATAAATCCAGATGAATTCCCTCTACCTGAGTCCACCAATGTATTTCTTTTTCTCAAAGATGGTGATATTGTCGTAACCCATCCGGGCCAGGAAGGAAGCACAGCTAATGCTAGCAGGACCGCAGCCGATAAGAGCGATCTTTGTGTGGTAGCTCTCTGGCATCTTGTCTGGTGGAGGGAGCTCTGGATTTCTGATCTGAGGAATGCCCATCTTACTGAACACCTGAGGAAAACACAGAAAGCTTCTCAAACACAGCAAACAAACCTCTCCTTTCTTCTGGCTCTTTCACCCACTGCAGTAAAATATACATTCAAACATTAATCTTATTTCCCCCACTGTTACTTTTGGAATATTTATAAGGAATCAGTGTGCAAATTAGAGTTCAGAGTTGGTCTCCCCAGAGCTTTTTACATTGAAAGCACAGGACCTAATGAAACAACATTACGCAGTGATTGCCTTATTCTCTGTCCCCTCCTATTCAGCTCCAGAAAGCCTTTCAGGCCCAGTTTGCATCACCTCATCTCAACTCAATGTTTACCAGAAGCCTCCTTGGGAATATAATGTGATTTACAGTACAGAGAGTACAGTTTCTTACTTTATACTGATACAGGCACTGGTCTGTGTGTGCTGGAGAACTCATACTGAGGAGAGGAGGCCAGCAGTCGCTGATGGGCCTGTCTAGAGGTTATCTAATCAACGCACTGATAAACAACCCTGGCCTTTCACATTTAAGGAAGAGAGACGCCACCATCTCCTCTGTGATAGGTGAATGGTTGGGTTGGTTTTTTTCTCTGGACCGATCAAGGATGATTTTTGAAAATGGAGAGAGATTGGCTGAGAATGAAAAACAAATCAGAGAGGTAGACATTAAAGAGAAGGACACACACACACATGCCTGAGTACTGAAAGAAATCACATGGGGAATCTCAAGAGCTTAATCAGTAACTCAGATTTAGGTCTTTAATAGTGGTTTTTGTACAGTATGTTGGTTTCAAAAATCCTCTAAAATCTGAATTCATCACTGAATTTTATCTTCCAAACTAACATTTCAATGCTTTGGCTCTTGGTTAACCAACTGAACACAATGTAACAACACTAGTATTTATTAAATAAAAGAGTCAACTAATGAAAAAGTTTGAGGGTATTATTTACAAATGTCAGGTCAAACTGTCACATTTTTTTGGTATGATGTATGACTGAAACAATTGTTTGCTTCTTTAATTCTTTTGTCATTTTGTTTTTGTGAGTTTTTTTTACAATGTTTCAATGGTTTTAAATAGGCTGAAAAGCTTATAATAAGCCGTTTAATGACAAGTTCCATTGGCCCATATACTGTAGAGCAAAACTAACAACATTTGTGCATGTTGTCACTAAAGGTTAACTTGTTCAACAGAAAACAAATCAAACAAAGCAAATCTGTGCTTTCCTAGGCAATAATAGTAAAAGTGTTTTGTAGCCAAGACATTAACTTGTTCCTATACATAAATTGACTTTGCCTGAGAAATAATCACAGGAGTAACAGGTTTGACAGCTATGTCCATTCTCCCCTACTAACTCAATAACAACCAGAAGAAAATAAACAACAAATATTGACCAACAAATAAGCCAACAAAAGCGAAATAAATGGAACGATAAAAGGCATGCCTAGGCAGACAATGGCAAAATCTCCTTTTTCTGCTTTTGCTCAAAAAGAAAGTAGAAAGAAAAGAATGAAAGAAAAAACACAGGAACAAAGGTGAAATTTTTTTTCTCTCCCTGAGCCCGTTCTTGATTTACACCTTTGAAAAAGTCAATTTCAGTAGTGAAATAAGACTTTTCCTATTCTGACATTTCTTAGAGGAACTTAAGAGTCTGGTGATAGTTAGATATGAGCAAGGAACTGAGACTACAAGACGGTACAAAGTATATAGCTGCAAAAAGAAACAGGCACGCACTGATAACCCCTGATAACCATTAAACCACTACACCAAATTACCATTACTTTATAAAAAATAAGTCTTTGACTTTTACATTTCTTTGCAGGTTGTAAAACATAAAACATACATTTGCATAAATAAACATTTGTGAGAACTTTGTTAGGAGCATCTTACCTCAGTAGCAAACTGCTGGAGACCCCCAATATTGATGGGACCTTCCTCAGAGGCATAAAGGTTACATCCCCCTACACACAGATCAGAGGTGGGACACACCATACCACAGGTCAAACCCAGAGGATTGTCGGAGAGGATTGCCTTCGCAGCACCATAGTAGTTCTACAATACACACAACAGAGCCAATGATAAACATGGTCTTAAGCAGTGCTTTGGAGATTTGAGGATTTTACCTGGCTGAATAAAGCAACGTATAAGTGCTTGCGGTTAACTAACTGAGAAATATAATACACAAAGGATTATGAGATTATCACTTAAGCCAACATCAATAAAGTGTGTTCGGCATAGCTGCTGTGCGAGTGACTTCTAGCATAGAAATTGCTTTTACCTTGTTGGCAATGCTGGTGATGAAGGACTTGATGTCCAAATTGGTAGGACAGCTTTTCTGGCAAGGAGCATCTGCACATTTCAGACATCTATGGAAAAGCAATACATTCTCAAATTGATATCAGTTTGTCGTCCTTCAGGCTTGTTAATGTATTATGATAGTCTGGTGCGAGTCACGGTTGTGTCACCGAAAGTACCCAAGCTTCCATTGAAATGAATGAGATTAGGTCGCTCTGCCACGGCTAGTCGCTGATGGTGTACATAGTGTTTAAAAGATGTAAACTGTCAAAACTGTCCTGAATTAAAGCTTAATAAATGTGCAGTATATTATGACAATATGATTACATACAATTGATATAATTATGCATATTAAATAATTATGTCAGAATCATACAGCATATTTACCTATATGTATTGTTGGTGTATTTTATTACATTTAAAATGTTTATCATTTGACTGCAACTGTAGTTACAGTACCCTGTATGGTTTGTGCAGCATTGAAAATCATTTTTTAATTCTTTTTTACATTTCCTTTAAGGCAAGTATCACACATTTATACACTCCAAGGCACAGTAAAGAACAGAAAATCTAAAGTCAAATATACTGCCAGCAAGGCTGATGGTGTGCAGCAGTAGATAATGGTTTTGCCCTTTGTGTGTTTGAAAAAGGAGGGCTGAGAACAAACGGCTGAGTGATGCTAGTTTTGTCCTAGACATGTCTGCACAGACTGTGGTGAAGACTGATCTCTCTTATAAATACTGCTGACTTCATAATGACCAGGGAACTCCATATTGGCAGACAACAACATACCCGCTTTAAATTATACATAAGATAATTTGGCTCAAGCAAATTAAATATTCATGCAGGAACAAAATGCATGCGGCACATTTTATTCGGAGCAAAGGCAATGAATGTAGGTGATGCTCGGCTAGGTTTCTGTTTCATTTGACACGTGAAATGCAAGAATGGTGCAATAGTCATAGGTTGCTCTCCTGACGTTTTGGTCAGTGATGGACTGCCACTTGTTTTGAGTTTATCTGACTGACCAGGTGCAGACGCGCTTGGGCATATGTCAACAGAAAGTAATGCAGAAGTGATTGCATTTTTGTCAAGAGCTCTGGTGACTCATGGGATATCAGGGCAGCATGCATCTCCAATAAAAGGCTCTCCTTGAAGTCTGGCTAAAACCTGTGGACAATGAAATCTATGGCTTATAAGACAGAAAGGCACAAAGACATGTCTCACAAATCACGCTTAAATGACATGACGGAAGCATGGAACAAGCACAAAGCATTATGTGAATCACAATATGAAAGACATCTGTAACATCTGACATCAAGGATAAACATGATGTCGTGCTTAAGAAATGAAAAGCTTAGGCTTTAAAATGTAATTCAGTTAAATGAATATGCATTTGATGTTAGCTCTCAAGGGCAGACTTATTCCAGCATTGTCATTACAAGATCTTGTAAGACCAGATTTAGCTTTACATTGCAGCTCTTGGGAGTGTTTTGTTGGGGGGGGTTTGGAAAGTCTCAATGATATCAGTATCAAAAGTAACAATAACAGCAAGGAAATTATTTTATGTCAAATTAACACAAAAGTTCCAAATAATACGGTCTGTTCTGCTAATGTAAAACAATGACTTACACTATTAGTGCATGTACGCGCCTTCTTAACATTGTAAACAGCATTGTGCCCGATGTGCATTGGCACATTCAAAAATGGAAATTGAGCACTTTTTATGTTGTATGAACACAACAGCAGCGCTACGCTCTGACCCCTGCACTTTTAAATTCAGAAGCTTGTTCCATTATTTATTTGCGTGCGTTACCTGGTCTAAGAACCTGCCGGTAAATGAGCCACAATGGGAGGTCAGGCTAAACATGACCTCAGGAATACACATTCTGCTCAAGCACTGTGTTAGCAGTAATACCCCATGTTGCTGTGGTGTCAGAGCACTGTATGCTCATTTTATTGGACAGAGGTCGTATCTTACTGATACAGAGGAAATGTACGTTCTAATCATCGGCTCACATGGAGTTCAGTGTGGCTGGGAATCGCTGTTAATGATCTTAAACCGAGAATCCCATCAATAATCCTAATGATCCTGATTAAGTAGAGATGTCTGTGGAATGTCTGTTAACACAGCTTGTGGGAATATACAAAATACATAGTCAAGCGATTGTACTCGTTTCGCACCATAAATTAAATGTACAAGCTGTGTTGTTTATTACGGCAACTTTGCAAATCTAGCAAACTTTATTGCGAATGTATAGCGAAAATTATTGAAACCCTTTACTGAAGTAATTAAAATCTCACAGCACTAAACTACTGCACACAACATGTTTTGATATATTTCCAATTACAATCTCTTCTTCATCATTTGCTCATCATTTTATGAGTTACTATTTTTATTAAAAAACTTTGGTTTTGTAAAAAGCGACCTAATCTATTAAGCCAATTTGTCATTGAAAATGTGAAAATTTCACTGTGAAACATTATCTTTTATTCTTTTTTTAATGACATTTCAGCTTCTATGGCAATGCTCATATCAAGAGTCAGATTTAGTTATTCAAAAATAAACTAAATGGGATGTTTAACATTATTTTTTTTCTAAAAACCTTAAGACTAAATACTCAAGAGGGGTGGAAGTATTACAATATTACATATTCCAATAAAATATGTGTAATAGACGGTCCAATTTCTCCTGACGATAAAAATGCAAGTCTTGAGTGTTCAATATAGTGTGTGAATTTTACTAAATCCAAGCAATTATTAGAAGGAAGTATGTTTTTATCACAACACAATTAGTTTTTAAGCATCAATGTGCAGTGGCATTTCAGTATATTCAGAGTTAGGTTAAACCAATACCAGACACAAAGATATATTAAATGCAAAAATGTGTTTAACTGAACTATATAATACTGGTGCACTCATAACTGTATACAGCATACAAACAAAGCCTATTTTTTTCCAACTCCCTCAGCCTTCTTGTAAACTTAACCCACACTACTCCTCCCTCTTATTACATATACAGAGGCTACAACGGATCCCGTGCAACAATCTTCCTGTGAGACTTCGATCTACATTGGCTTTTACATTAACCATCCTACAAATTTTGAAATAAAACCGCCTCTAAACTGTTGTTCTACACAGAATACACAGCACGGGCATTACTCAGTGCAACAAAACACGATAAAATGTTAGCTCATCTCGAAACCAACGTGGGCATTAGCGAATGCTGTCAAATCACCTCACGCCTCCCACCACTACCAACTTAATCCCAAACGCTCTTCTGTAGAGATGATGAATTTATCATGTGTGTGGGAGGTCATCTTGGAGAGATACCCGTCAAAATCCTCACTTGCGAGGACATGTAACTTGTGGGGACCGAGTCATAATGAGGACCCTAGAGAGGTGCCAGACCTCTCAGAAAGGACACGAGGATACTGTCCTCTCGCAGGCCGGCTCTGTCATCTTAATTACTTAAACCATTTTAGAAACGACCAATTAAGCTTGGCTCTGAATCAAAGGGCCCTCCTTTTAGACTAGGTGCTCGGACAGCTGGGATGAGAAAACGGTTTTAATGATCAATCCACCTTTATATACTGTGGCTTCCGTGTCAAAGAGAAGACAGGAAAAGGAAAAAGGGCTTCTGTCAGGGGTGTGGCAGCGCTGGGAATAATAAGAGTTATTCCTCATTACAGCTCATCATTTTAACAACGCAACATGTTACTTGACTTCAGTCATCTGACATGTGTGAAAACGGTTTGACAACAGGCATTTGAGGCAGCTGTCAGCTTTGAGTTTAAGGCCAACTCTTGTTTTACCATTTCACCATTGGTGTAGTAACAACTAAAGTTCTCTTGCGAGCTGTGTTTAAGATGGGATTTGAAGAGACTGGCGCACTGTACCACAAGCAGTTAAAATTGCACAAGTGTTTTATAAAAGTGAGATCAGCTTTTATAAAAAAATGTCTCTGTTAAGAGAACATGTCAGGAGCATGACAACTAGCCCGGAGATATGCTCGCCCCTCATATGATTTTCTTTAACAAGAGCAGAATACAATTTTAAACAATTAAAGTGAATGGTGACCAGGGGCTGTCAAGCTTCAGAACGATATAAGTAAACCATGACAGAATTTTCATTTTTTGGTGAAGTATCCTTTTAAAAGAAATCTCTACAATATCTAAAATTATACACTAGGCTGCCTAACCTTATATTTATCAAGAAATATCCGTGGAAAAAATATTTTTCCTATTCATTAGGGTTTTTTTTCATAACTATTCATTCTTTTACGACTCTCACAAATGGAACAGCATAGATTAAATAACTACATTTTGATGACAGAACTTAATGAGTTCTGCTTTCTTTTCATTGCTTAAATATTTAGTTTAATTATTTAAAATAAAACTAAAAAAGTAAAATCCACAATGGACCCATGTTACAAATGTTTCATTTAACCTGATAACTATCACACACATGATACACATGTAAATGCGTAAAAATTGTAAAAAGTAGTTAAGTTTTCCATGCATTTAATTATTTTTTATTTAATTCTTTAATTATTATTATTATTATTTTATTATTTCTATTGATAACATATTGATTCTTGAATCTTCGACCTTTGCATCAATATACAGTCATGATTAGACTATATATTGATTGTCATGATAAGATTATTTTAACTGTGAAACACTAAAATGAATAGTGAAATAACCACTAGTGTCATCAAAATGTGCACCATTTTGGCGAGTTTTAAGGTGTACAAGAAAAAGCACCATTTTCATAACTTTTGCCTTACTACTTGGTTCTTAATGAGTCAACTTCCTGGCTGTTTTATGACACTAGGGATCCAGACCCGGGGCTTTCTCTGGCGCCCAGCAAACAGGGCAAATCAGCCAGCTGCCTCCTGTGATGAACACCAGAGTAGAGCACGCTGCTAAGACTTTCATGTCCAGCATTATTAGCAGTTACAAAACCTAAATCTTTCATCAGATCTGCCACCCGGCACGGCAGGGGAGTCTCGTTTAGAGCGGGAATAAAATCAAACCTCGGCAGGACGAAAGTGTGCATTAATGTCTTTAATATCTCTCTGGTTCTCTTTCTTTTAACCTAACTCGTGGCTTTCACTGCTGTTTTGGGTTTTGTTTTGTATTCATGATCAACAGATGCAATGCTGTGCTCATGCATATTCTATGCCGTGCAGAATTAAGACATATTATTCAAATGAAGTCATTTTGTGTAACGGTCTGAGGTGCTATTTCAGTGTACATTTGAATAGATCATTATGTTGTGAAGGCAGACGTCTGAAAACAGAGCAGATGTGATCGGAACACAGACAGGGAAAACGGTCTCACTGTCTTACTCGTTGTGTCGTTATGGCTAGTATTTTGCTCTGCGTAACTCTTTCAATAAACTTTAGAAATACAAACAACCACCTTCACGTTTTTCTGAGCCTAATATAATTGCGGCCGCGTCATAAGATCACACGTACCAGGAGAAGGGCGGAGCGGCTCGCGCAGACAGCTGTGCAAGAGAATTAAACAGTACTCAAGGGTCTCTAAACACATTTTCTTAAATCTAAATTACTTTTAACTTAGCATCTTAAAAACACTCATGATGCAAGATGCTGGAAATTAGTGAGAAAGGCAACTGCCAAAGACGTAATGTCCATGTAGATCAACACTTGCATATGTAATATAGCGACATGTCTTCTGTCAACAGCTGTTAAGTCAGTTAATGTTTAAAGATATGAAAAACATACAATATATAGGCTTCTAAAGCTTCTTGAAGTGTCTAAAGTTTATATTTTTTGGTCATTTTGCAATGCAAGATTTGCATCTTTATTTATAGGTTGCATTGTTTTAAACACTATCCTTTAGTGCAAGCACAACTTAGGCCTGAACACCAGCCATCCTCATGATCAAGTATTCTGATGTTGTTTTGGGATCCCAAAAGCATTTTCAACTAACAAATTAAACATTTACATTTTTCACTGTGCACTGAGCCTTAGCATCTCCTGCAGGGTTGGAGAGTCAAGGCAAAACCCAGAGGGAGGTTTCCCTCCAACAAATTAATCCCTCAGAAAAGCAGAGCCGAGTGCTGCTTCTACACTCATCCGTTTCCTCCATAATGAAGAATGACTTACGACACAACCCGTCCTAACCTCACGAAACTGCGCACACGCATTCCTTCGGCTGCCCACCCAGAACTCCTCTTTGCGTAGACTGTTGCCATGGAGACGGTGCTTACCTCAGCGCTTCCCGAAGTGCCCCACGCTCACTCAGAGTTGTGTGCTTGATGTCGTCAAAGTTGTTCTCCAAATTCAAACAAGTCTGTAAGATTTAAACACAAGAAGACAAAGCAGCGTATTTACAGCATTTTTCATCTTTGCAGTGTATTAAAAAGGAATATGTGCAATATTTACATTATATATAATGTCTGTTTGCTAATTAAACAACATTTGGAGAAAATGTTTATAATACCTTAAATGCATTTGACAGATCTTTTATCTTATAAGTTCATGCATTTCCTAACAATCAAACCGATGACCCGGGTGTTGCTAGCTGCATTACCAGTTATCAACTGTAGTCAACATTTAAACAATTTAAACACATTTTTGTTATTATATAAGCCAGATTTAAGTGATAAATAATGACAGTATCTACGGTAACAATTATGCATTAGAAGCAAACTGTTGCTATGGTGAACTAACACTACCTAAATATATTGTTGTACCTTTTTAAAACCTACAGTTGTCTTTAACGTCCCATAAAAGGCACCTTATGAATATCCTGCTTCCGGAGATTTTAAATACGACCGTACTGAAGGATTATGCCGCTGAGTAGACATAATATACTGTTCAGAGATTATCCTGCTTTTAAAGATTTACGAGTTTCTACTTTAAAAAACGGAAGGATTAATTGGTGCCATTTAACACTGTAACATGACATGGTTGACATTATCAGAGAGGCATTAAAAAGGATTCCCCAGCCCCTCCCATTCTAAAAGGCAAAGTTCAAGCTGCTCAAGCTGTTTCCTTTATTCCATAAACTAATACGGTTTTGCAGAAGCCATTGTGAAAACTGACTTAAGCTACTTAATGAGATTCAAAAGGGATGAGCAGCCAGGAAATTCCCCCACACATATATAGGATTGAAGCGCCATGAGAATAAATTTACAACATGATTGAGACTGAGATTGAGACTAACTCGATTTCCACAGACTGAGTTAATTTATGGCATGAGACAGAGTTACTACATTTTAATATTACACAGATGGGTGGTGAATAAGAAACCAATCCAACGTGCCATCTGATATTCTTTTAGAAGTCCTTTATGACCCTTCACTGAATTCTTTTCCTAACTTGGCAACCAAGATACATATTTAGAAGAGCAATATGGGCTGTATTACAAAGGATGGCTTAAATTATTCAAATGGCACCTTAATATAAAGCCCTGGTTGTGAAGTTTGGTGGAATGTAATACCATGCAAATAAAAGATAAATTCACAATGTTCAAACTGATTACATGTAATTTTGACTTGATAGATCTGCTATCATTTCCAATTTTTCCAATGATGTCATTTAATTATATTGGGTTGACTGGGCCAAATCTCAGTAACTAGAAGGCATTGAGTTGAAGGCTCAATTATTCAAATGTTTTGTGTAATTATATTTTTGTTGCTTAGGTTAAAACACCCATTTAAAAAATTACTGCTATAAGCAAGGGTCACGCACCTATAGTTGGATTTTCATAGAAAGTTAAAACTGTGTCATCAGCACCAGGGTATTTTTTTAACATTGTTAGGTTGGGGCAAGATGTCACACTCCATGAAATATTTTAAATCTCAGGGTGGATTTATTTTTGAGTAAATGTCTGTGTAGGTTACTCTTTACTGTATATTTAAGTCCCACCCCATCACATGCACGACTCTTGTGTTGTTAACAATGTCTTATTTTGTATTTTCATTTTAAATGCAAAAATACTTGACCTCTGCCCACTGTGTGTCACATAAGACTAATCTGGGGGCTTCTGTGTGGTATTAAAACTCATCTGTGTGGTAAAATGAAACATAATTACATTTCCAATTACACTGAGGCATTGTTGGGACTGGGATAACCATTGACATTTTCACTTGAAATTATGTGTAGCATTTTCCCCTGCAAAGGATTAGTCTAATCCAACATCTTGGGGGCTTTATTATTATTAATTAGACAAAATGCTTAGCGCTGGGAATTGGTAGTAGCCTATAATTTAAGCAGCTAATTAATATGCAAGCTCTGGAAACAAGATTTGGTATTTCATCAACACAGTCGCCACATGGCGAAAAAGCATTTAAAATGAACATTTGAATATGCTTATGAGCCTTGACTCATAGGACTCACAGGATATGACAATAATTGAGAGGAAATTTGAAATATTTAATCCACTTGGGGAGTTGGGGGGGGCATCTGCTTATGATGCATTTTCATAATGTCTCCAGGCTTTTGCTGCAGTTTTCTGATGAGTACTACAGAATTACTCATTGATATATTGTAAGCAAAAGGGCAGAAGGAGTCAAAATTTTAATCTCTACAATAATTGGACAAACTAGGCGGCTGGAACTAATTACAGAATTATAATCTTCAGCCCTATTATTGCTCATCAGAGTAATATGATCACCAGCATAATCGCTGAATCTCCACACCATAAACTATCATCACAGACTTCTTGTTATCAGCAATAAACCGGGAGGAAGTTTGTTCATGTTAGAAGCCACAAGGGCCGCAGCTTCTATAAGCAGAGAACAAGCCCTAACATATCACACGGCTCGTCGTTATTTTTCCTTAAGACGTCGAGAAGAACGCTGTGATCGTACCACATCAGCAGCAGGAAAAATTCCACAAACAAGGAAAGATGTACGAGCTCGCAATGACGTGACAAGGGTTTTTCTTCACATTGGCCGTTTCTTTAATATTTAATGCGAGGCTCAAAGCAGCAGTATATGTGATGGCTCGGAAAAGTGAGTTATTTTAGGCAGCCAGGGAAAAGATCCCTTTGGTTTTTTGTTTTTTTTGTTACAGTACAAGAGGATGTAGACTCACATCGCAGCTTCTCTCTGGGTTTCTCTTCCAATGCTTCTTCTCCTTCTTCTTTGAGGCGGTGGAATGGAGATTCGCATGGGTCTTCACCCTCGGGTTTAAGGCGAGAATGTTCTGAAGCACAATTAGATGCAATCAACATTGTTAAATGTTCAAAGGATCAATCAGTGCAAAAGCATTATAAAATGATGTGTGACACTATTTTCAGTTAATAAAACACAAAATACAAGTAAACAAATTAATAAGCAGTGAAAGCTAATGCAAAACAGTGGCCATGAAAAGTATTTTTTCAATTCAGGATTTTTACTGCATTGGAAACAAAAATATTTAACTATGTGGCATCTGCAAATAAATTAGATTAGATGTTTTCACAGAGCCATTTTTAATTGTTTAGCTGTTTTTGGAATTCTAACCACCTGGTCCCAAGGTTATGTTTCGTGGATGCTTTAACTTCCCCTTAAAGGGACAGCTTACCCATAAATAAAAATTCTGTTATAATTTATCCACCTCCATGTGATTAATACCTGTATATGACTCTTTCTTCTGTCAAACACAAAAGAAAATATTATGAGAAATGTCTTAGTAGTTTAGTGTTCAAACAATAGAAATCAATGGGGGCCAATGATGTTTGGTCACCAATGTTCTTTAAAATACCTTCTACTGTGTTCTGCAAAAGAAAGAAGTCATAAAGAATGACATGAAGGTGAGTAAAATAAAATAATTGTTATTTTTGCATGAACTATCCCCTTTACAATCACACAGGTGTCTTGGTAGTAATCATAATTGTAGTATCACGTTAAGTGTTGCTGTACAAATCCACTGCAAGATATGTTCAATTCTACATTTCTATTGCATTAATAAAAAATACAAAAGGCAAAGATCATCATACACTTATGCCATACAAACATGAAGCTAAAGAACTATGATGAGACAGGAGCAACCTTGATTTCAGATGTGTCCAGCACCTTCACGCCTGCCAATCAAATCACCCCACCACATGAGAGAAGCTGGAGGCAGAAACCAGTGCGAGATCTTTAACGGCAAACACAATTACTGAGGTACTGGAGAATAAAAGAGCGAGAGGCCACCATTAACGTCACACTAATACCAATTTCACGCTCTCCATAGTGTAAAAGAATACCACGTCCACCCTTATTTCACTGTGCTGGAATACTATCTGACCATGCCACGAGTAAACTGAAATAAGCCACTTTGGCATTTTGCCCCATCTGTGATGACTTTCTAAAAAAAGAAAAACACTTAAAAAGGGACATTGGCAGAAAATGTAGTGACTGTGTGAACATTTGTACAATTAATACAGTTTATATTCAGTCGCGCACTGTTTCCTAAACAAATCTCAATGCCGTGTTTTGCTCTTTTATGTAACAACTTTTCAAATGGTTTGCAAAGCACGCTTGACAACAAATATGGTGTGATGGAGGAAACGGGCCTTACAGGCGGTTTCCATTTACTTTTAGCACTATGGCGGGGTAAATTATTGATAACACTATTAATATGTAGCATGTGTAAATCAGTCTTGGTTTTGTTGGGGGTACAAAGCACTGAGCTGGCAAACGGGCCTTGCATTAAACTTTAATTGTTATATTTTTTATTATTATTTTCATGTCTGTGGAGACTTTCTAATGCCTTGAATACTTCTTCAAAACCTAAGAGGGGTTTTATTTACTTTCACAAAGAAAATACGAAGGTAGGAAACTAATGAAAAGGCATCTTTTATTGGCGCATACTGCCTGCACTGTCGTAACGTCCAATTCACTAGACACATGCAATTTTAGACACACACTTAACTGGGACTTCATATCAATTGCATCACCACTGCGATCCAGACAGCTGAACTGTCAGAAATGCTTGGTTAAACTATTTGGCAGATGACAAAGATTTACATTACATTTTTACATTTAGCTGACGCTTTTATCCAAAGCAACTTACAAATATTAGAAGACAAAGATGCAAACAAAAGACATGCAACTATCCATCTAGTTTCCTTACTGTTTAATAAACAGGATGTAATGTAATTTATATTAGTTTACAATTTGCACATTTGCACAATTAAATGTAACCATCTTTTTTCATTAATTCATGACTGAAAAATCATTCTTGCACAGGTATTGTTCCGTTTCTGGGACTGTGCTGATAACTGCGTCAGTCAAGCTTGTGTTTATTTGCTATAATAAGCTCGGTCTGAAAAGCAGGAGTCATAATGACAGAGTTAAGCCATGTCTGACCAGCCGCAGATGAGCAGATTGGAAAATCTATGGATGGCAACCTTAAAGTGACGCACATTCTGCACCGAGCCAAAAAGAGAAAAGCAAATAAGTATTAATAATAAAAAGTACACTTAATCAAGGCCTAAAAATAAAGCTGCCTAGTACATTTAGTCACTGAATGAGTT
The DNA here is from genome assembly GCA_019155185.1 of Beaufortia kweichowensis. NCBI lineage: Eukaryota > Metazoa > Chordata > Actinopteri > Cypriniformes > Gastromyzontidae > Beaufortia > Beaufortia kweichowensis. The sequence goes on from CM032797.1 coordinate 12,699,738, forward strand.
TGGAGTGAAGGCTGTTTTCTTGTAAGCAATGTAAAAACACTGTGCTCCTCTGCCAATTAGATCAATATTGTGTAAGGGGAAACACATCCATAAGAAGAAGAGATCCATATAAGAAGAGATCAATATCTCCTCTAAAGCCCCTCTGTGACTGTTAAACAAGCTCTAGATGGAAATGATAGTCTATTTCATGTCAGATGGGCTTTTAGTGAAGTAAAGATGTGCCTACTTTTACAGTCAGCATTGTTATGGCTGTTTATGTATTCTTGTCTATAGGTTGTAAGGTAATTGGTGAGGTATTACGGTTTACTTTTAGCAGAGACATACAGCACAGTAAGACTGAACTCTGCCCTTCAGTTAAATAGGTGACTTTGCTTTGTAAACTTTGATAAAAACTGCCAGAAAGGTTGAAGTTTCAACTGTGAACTAGCTTTCTCCTCTTAAAATATCACAGCTTCAGGTCTAGAGACCTATTAAAAAATAACAGTAGCTATGGGAATCAACACAATCAAATCACAGCAGAAATCAAACTGAAGAGCTACTATATAGTATGTTTGACTAAAAGACGGCAGGCTGTGGTCAGAAGGAGCGGGCAGGACTGAGAGGGTTCAGCAGGCTTTTTGAGCAGCATGTGATGTGCCGTGTGCTCCATTTCCACAGGGAGAGTTCTGCAGACTGGCTTTATCACTCTCTGCTGGTCATACTGATCCATTGAGACAACAAATCAATACCGGCTTTTTCCTGCCAATGTAAGCAAAATCTGCCTCTCATCCAAAAAAAGAACAGTGAATATGATCAAATGATTGGAAATTGTGTTTTTAGATCTGGCTCATAGTATTTGAAAACCCTGCACCTATGGATTTTGAATCCATTCAGAATAAAGACTTTTTAGATGCTTTGATCACAAACTAATTTGAATTATTAAAGGAAAAGGTCAATATATAACCAACATCAGCCTAAAACAATGTTAAACCTAAAAACGTGTGTCTATCTAAATCAGTGCTGGTACAGACTGTTCTACAATACAATTATTAATGACATCAAAATGCTGATAAAACAATGCAAGCATTTGTACAATGTAGGCATCCTGACCCCTTTCTAAAGCACACTTCATCTTTCATAACACAGCCCCCTCCCTCCCTAAGGCGGAATGGTTAAACAAAATCTACAGAGATTCTTGCCAAGACTTTTTGCCTGAAATCAATACACGAATTGATCCTCCATAGCTGAAATGAAGCCACGGCGCTCCAGCAGCCCAGCAATGTTCAGCACAATCCCAGAATATCATTTAGTCCTGTAACATAATTATAGAGAGCAATACAGATCATTTGGCATCAACATCATCTTGCTCAGCTAAAGGCCTCCTGAAGTTTCTATTCAGTGTGTAATGAGAGAAACAGAACTGGAGCTGATTCACACAGGAGAGTATGAGAGACCGCATCTGTCAGCTATGCTATCGCCATTATATCGGCCGATATTTGGAATTTTAATAATAATTATAATTAATATAAATGTAAATATGCTTTAATCAAAGAATACAAACGTTTACATAGAATAGGGACATTGCAAAGGTGACATCACTTTTCTCTAATATGATTGGTTCTTCATATGTGCTAGCAAACTTGGATTTTGAATCCTTTAACTTGGTGTTAAGTATATTTAGGGAGGTGTCTAACCATATGCATCTGTTATTTCAACATACTTATCTTGGCTAAAGTGTTTGTACATTTTGTTCCCAAAAGTACACAAATGTTAAACCTGCATGTGCATTAGTTGTTTGTTCTTTTGGAAAAGCCCTTAGATGTAAGAATGTAAAATGACCAATTATCATTCACTAACATTATGTTACAACAGGCAGCAAAGTCTTATTCAAACAGACCCGTAAGGTAGCCACAGATGTTATAACAAAACTGAAAACATTTTACTTTAAAACAATCACAAATCCCACATCTGTCTTTTCCTCATATGTGCGTATTGTTTTTACTTTTAAACAAGACAATGTTTCCCTCCGAGCTCAAAACACTTTGGCCCCAAAATAAAAGCTGGGTTGGCTTTTACTTAATTTTTAAATAAAATTTAAATTAATACATTTGAAAAACTATATATATTTTTTTGCAATGTCTGGTCTGTCATATTTACCTGTTCAAGATCAACATAATATTATGTGTGGAGTTAACTTTTTATGTCATCAAGTCTGATTTGATGCTAAGCTACAAGCCACTAACTAAGCACATTGTACACAGTAAATATTAATTTAGTTTTACCAATTTTCTGTATGTATCTCATTTATTGTAATTACATTTTTGCTATATCAGCCAATCTGCCACATTGTTTTCTCAATATCAGCATCATCTATTTAAAAAACCATATCAGTCAACCACAAGTAGATTTTTAAACTGACATAACGGGATACACATGAATACAAAATGTGTTTCCAGTGGTAATATCTAAATAAACTTAATTAAGACAAAATATTATGTAACATCCCTGAATGAACCTGAATAAATTAGGTTACAGCACAACAACACTAATTTTATTAGTTAAATCAGCAACAAATGGTTCTTATGTTTAAAAAAAACTGCAGGATGCCTAAAAATCTAAGAGGTAAGGGAAAAACAGCATGCTGTACTGTCCAAAGGGTCAGAAGGGACAGTGTTTTGCAGATTTCTTAACACTGCCTGCTTGTGCATGGGATAATTATTGACTCAGGGGCATGAACCCAGCTATGGTTGATAATGGTTGATAGCTGTCTGATAACCAAAACTTAAAGATAGCTGCTGCATCATTATCAATGTCCTTTTCTTCTACACAACACAATTTAAAGATCAACTAGACAATTGTAAAATAGTTTTGCTGAATTCTGGTATCGTCTTAGATCTACAAGTGTATGTTCCACAAGGCTTTTATCCGTTAATAGTTCCAGCACTCATCAGCATTTGTAAACATTCTGGAGAAATGTTATGTAATTCAAAAAGAAAGCAGGACTAAAGCCCTGCCTTCCCAAAAATCGCAATATTCAGTTTAAAACAAGAAAAATGAGAGCAGTTTATCTCCCTTGTGCAATCCCACTACATGTGTTCTATGCAACCTTTTATATAATCACTTACATCAATAACATATGTCATACTCTGAGGCCAATGTCTCGATAACCACCGCATGTAATCTCAGGCCATTACTGTGATTCTAATAAATATTCACAACGTTCCTCCTGAATTAAAAAAGGACATATTTTTTACTGCACAGATGAAAGCTCCACTAGGTCCAACATCTGACTTTGACAACCATGATATGTATGTCTGTCAGCTAATGGGGCTTTCATAACGTTCATATTGCAATTTTGGCTTTTAAGTCGACAATTTTCTATCACGGTACTTGACTCGCTATCAGGAAGTGGTCATTGTTGGGGTTCGGGGCCTTCCATAAAAAGCTGTAGCCCTTTGTGTAAGCGGCCACATTAATCTGGTTTTTAACGAACGCTGATGGCCATCCCGGAGGATTTTTTAATGAATCCGTGAGCACACACAAAGGCACACGTTTAGCGCTCTCGGAAAAGCAGGATATTAAAATGAGACGTCTGACAGCATTGCCAAAATGAATGGCCAATTTAATTGCCCCACGGACAGCCATTATTATGACATTTAGTGAGGTATTTTCAGTGGCAGACAGGAGTCGTTTAGAGCGCATTTTAAGTGCACTCTGCACGCCAAGGTCACGTTGCCATAGTCATAACACTCATGAATAGAAATGCTAATGAGAGTCGTCAGTAACAGTTCTATTTTCTGTATGAAAGTCAATGCCCATATCTGCTCAACTTAAAAGCGAGAGCTTTATCTCACCTGAGCAGAGATGTCATCCTCTGTGTGCTGTGCATACCAAGACTGTTTTCTTTTAGGCTTACCATTTTACACGTATGGTTTATGGACAGTAAGTCAGATTTGGTAACGCTAGATCAAACATGGCTAATGCTATTAACAGCAAAGCCTAATGTAAGAAATATTGCTCTAGGTTCACTTTGAATTGAAGATCATTTATTTTACTCAAATGCATCTGGTGGCTGAATGGACGTTTGATTACGACTCCTTGTGTTGTGATCCAACTTAATTACGTTAATTGGTTTTAATTCAGAGACATGGCGTCTTTTTAGAAATCTTTTGAACAAAATCGTTCGCCTGTTCTTTTTTCCTGGACTAATTTACCCACTTAATTAGGAACCTGCTTGTTTAAGTGCACTTGATAAGAACAAAACATGATTTAACGGCTGTCCTTCTTGCCGACAAGTATAACAAGTTGCTCAGTAGTTTAGTGTCTGCACCTTGTTTCAAAAACAGTACAGACAAATGTAGATGTACAGGGAAGGTGCACTCATCCTACATTTACAGCTCAAAAAACACAATCTCAACTTCTAAAGGCATAGTGCATAATAGGGGTACAATGTGTACTATATGTCACTGTACACTTGTTTATCTGGTAAAAGTCAACCCTAAATGGACACTTTCTATCAAAACATTTATTGTGGGCTCATCAGTTCTGTGTGCACAAGCACTGAAAGTGGGTCACTGTCCAAGGTTCTGAAATATCTCCTTAGCTGCAGACAAGGCCATGTACATATGCTATTGATTTTCCCTTTTATTTCTCTTCACTTTTATAAAACATTCAGGTGGATTTAAAACGGTCCTTCAATTTCACATATTAAAGAGTGAAGAAATCTAATATGCAGGCCATTTACCGAGACTCTGATGTAAGGCGCTAGCCAACCTGTGCACATGCGCAGTAGCTAAAGCGATCTCGAAAAAGTGTTTTTTGCACAGTTTAAGCTTAAGTTAAAGTTTAAGCTTAAGTTATGGTACAGTTAATGTCAGTTTTAATTGTTGGTCGGAACTGTGTTGTTAAATTGCGATTTTATTATTGCAACTGTTGAAATATCCGCTTTCCCCTATTCAAGTAGATGGGACAGTTGTCTTGCTTGTCTTGTTGAGAGGCGTTGCAAACATGGCGGCGGAGTGAACTGACTTTCGTAAACGGTCTTTGGCAGTAACCAGCTGTTTTCAAAAAGTGCATATAAAATGTGCCTTTATTAAAATCAAGCCAGAAGTTATTTTAATACTTTCGAAATGTTTCTGCTTTGCGCACCATTGCATGTTTCAAAGTTTCTCCCTCAAATATCGTTACATGACTTTAAAACAAAAACACGTGCCCAAAAACATCAACTGATGAGTGTGTGAAAACAACATTATACCTACTGGAACACTTTAGAGACAAAGTTCAGATACACTATGAGTGTCGGGTTACCTCGATATCCGGCAATTCTTTGCTCAGCATTGTAGCCATTACGTCCGATTTCCGATCCAGTCCTCCGATAGAGACTTAAAGCGTGACAGTAGCAGGTGTAAGAAGAACGCGCTCAGAACTTTGGCGCATACAAATACGGACCAGTCCATTACCTCAGCGCGCAAACAGCACTTCAGCAGCAAACTGTAAACTTTGTAACGAGTTATTCTTAAAGAGTTCCCGTTTAGTTCTCACATCTAAAGTGTCTTTTAACCAAAATAATTCGTGAAATTTTAACAAACAGTTGAAACATTATAAGTTCTGAGGGAAATGGTAGATTCCGAAATGCAAGTTTACGGGGTCAAAGGCAGGGCCGGCGCCACGGGGGGGCGTGTGGGGGCGACGCCCCCTCACCGGGACTCTCCCGCCCCCTCAGATGACCATGAATGTTAAAGTAATTTTAATGATAAATAAAATATTTTATTTAAAAAAATTACATTTGCCAATTGCCCTTTCTTCCAGTTCCTAGAGTCAATATTAATCTTAAATAGCAACATTTTAGTAAAGAAAAGTCTGTTAGGCAAAGTCGAATTTTGATTGGTCCTGTCGTTTGATTAGCGCGCTTCCCCACCCCCACTCTAAAGTCACATTACATTTCTCGCGCACCAGAACAGAAGCTTCAACGAGTGTTTTTATCAATATATTTGTTGTACTTTAGTGTTTTCTAGACTCGATATTGTTTATTAAAATAAAAAAAAACACCCTGTTTATGTGATCACCGCCCCCTTTCAGTATTTCACACGCCCCCTCTTCAGGACTCGGCTGGCGCCGGCTCTGGTCAAAGGTAAGCGTGCGTGAAAGTGAGCCAGCCAAGAGCGTCACGTGCACACGAAATATGCTTTATTTACTTGTTTTTCCCACATTTGAGGAAAAAGATTATATATATAATCACAAATATAAACTTCATTTCTCTTTTTAAATATACTATCCATACACCAAACGTTTATTGATATCTTAAAAATATAACAAAATATCTTATCACAATAAAATGCCACGTGATGGTGACAGTCATATAGGCAGTTCATATCATGATATTGCCACCTTTTAGATTTAATCTTTATTGTTGTCATAACGTATATTGTTTTTTCCAGTTAATAGTATTTTACTGCTTCTTCATAAGTTAAATTGGATGTGAATATCTTGCCATTGGGAAACTTATTAAAATTCAGGCTGTGTTGTATCAGAGTTAAGGGGAGTGACTTGTCCAAATTATGTCACTGGTCCCTCCTCCACATTCTTCTTGGTAAACAAAGCTCAAAGTCTGATGACCTAATGTTCCTCATTCTCACTGGATGTCTCTGGGCTACAGTTTACTGCACTATTAAAGTATGGTATTCTGTTTACACAATGATACTGCATTTGTCCTGAGATAGCAGGACTGTTCAGTTGTTCCTTTATTAATTACAGATATGAAATGTAAAAGCCATGTCATAAAAAAGCTTCTGGTAATTGCATACCGTTACAATTGTGTGTTAAATATGACCCACTCCAAATGAAAATAATTAATTATATCATCTATTTATTTACATTTCAGCAGATGTATCCCAGATGCCCCTGCAAGACAGACATGTCTAACTACTGTTAGTCTTTAGTACAGTAAACAACAGTGACACAAACCAGTTAACAGATTTTTGTTTTATTACAAAACATTAATATTAAAAACAGATGTATTTTAGATTATACTATTTTGTTTTAGTAAATCCATTTATATGAAAGAGAATAAACAGTCTAACACAGTCTATAACAGCTTATCAGATGTGCATTTAGTTTCAGTCTTAAGACAAAAAGGTTTGTTTTCTTGTTTTTGTGTAGACACCACAGCAGTCACATGTAGAAATAGGTCACTTCACCTTTCATTCAGTAGTGTTTATTCCTCCTGCCTGCTTGCATCTTTTTCGTCTTTGCAGTCAGAGCGGGTTTCTCTCCAGCACAACACAGCAGGCCGAACGTGAGCAGGGCTTGATGTTCAAACACCTGCCGACTGCTGAGAAGCTTTATTTTTCAAATGTGCAACACTGGAGCTGAGCTTCTCAGTGGTGTGTGTGCGTGTGTGTGCCTCCGGGTGTGTGTATGTGCGTGCACGCGTTGTGTGTGAGTTTACACCTCAAGTGTTTTTTGCAGCGTCTATTTACTTCAACACAGTGTTATGCTTTACGGTAAGAAAATTATTTTTGTCACTGATTAGAATAATGCAATACAATGTTAGTCTTTATTTCCAGGCAATTAGTTTGTCACTCATTAGAAATGCAAATTTTGTTCAGTAGGCAACACATCTCTGTATGTCATACAAAACAATAATATGTAATGTCTTTAAATAAACATAGCTCTTACCTCCCCACCCAAAAAGTATTTTCTGTTTGCCCTCACTCAGATTCATATTCACCCTATATTTTTCAAATCTAATATTTATGTTCAGGACAGCAGCCTCCTCATGCTGAGAGCTGATAAGCCCGAGGCATCTTACTGATCAGAGGGATTGTGGATCCTCTAGAATCAGCAGGGGTCAGAATATCATTATAATCAACCAGCTGTAGTCGTACAGATTCAGTGCTCTGGCGTATATACACTACATGTACCAGAATCCAGCACAGCCTTGTCATCACGCATACAGACTCTGGCAACAGATGACACACTTGGCTCCCGTGAATTTTTTCTCTCCTCCGTGTCGGCCAATTCGGTGAATCAGCGTTTGATTGATTCTCGTCACACAGCGTTTGTGTGCTGAAAGAGAAATGATCTCAGTCCTTGGGCAGTAACAAACCTGACATCAGATAAGTGTCCTTTCATTTTCAAAGCGAAGGAAGGCAGCTTGATTAGACGTTTGTGAAAAGAGCTGCTGTCGGTATACAGGAATATTTCACTGGCCTGCTGTAAAACAAAACAGCCGGCTGTATATTCAAGTGCCTTTAAACAGTTTTGATGAGGCTACATGTACAGTAACAGTAAGTGAAAATTTTGTATACAAAGAAAAATGAAATATACACCCAAATGAGAACACGAAACTGATGAATTGCTACATTTTTATCATTTTACTTAAAATTACAAACACAAAATTAATCATTGACAATGTTGCCAGTAACCTTTTTAGGTTTATAGTGACAATCTCTGGACTAAATTTCTGATTAATCAGCCTAGTTGCTATTTTAGTCTAATTATAAACATTTCATGTTTTCATATGTTCAAAAATATTTCTGATTTCTTCAGAATCAATAGGTCTCTTTCATTTACAGTCTCCCACATTGCTTCATCATCAGAGCGCCGCTATCCTCAGTGAGCGAGCGCTGCGTGTGCATGCATATGGAATGTGCTTCAACACGTCTCTGGTTTTAACTAACCTGCACACTTTCGTGCACGCTTTGATCCGCTAGGCAACGGTTCAAAAGCGAACGACAAACAGCGTTGTGTGCCAGTCAGAGAAAGAGAAACACACCAAACGGTTTCCTGCGTTTAACAGGCTACCTCCTGTGACAGTGTCAGCAACAGAGAGGAGGAGAAAAAAGCAGAGCTTCCTTCACTTTCCCTTTTTTATCCTGCTTTCGTTTTTTCTTGTCGAGCACCTCAGAAAACCTCTGTAAATAATGTTTGTCGCACGAAACATTTGATGTCTCTGAAAAGAGTAACACAAGGAAACGTCCCTCTTTCATCAGTTTTCAGTTTGGACTTCTTTCTTTCTTTCTATCTTTGTTTTACACATTAAATAGTTTGAAATAGTTTATCTTTTTATACAATTTCTAGCCAATTTCTTTGTTCCACATTCATGTCGTCAGTGGATTAGAACAAAGAATTAACAAATGTTATGCTGAAATGTTTTATTTCATTTTTGCCGAACACAGTAAGTCTTAGCATTCTGGATTGAAAATGCCTCCCGTCTGGCAACACTGCCAGTGTAGAACTTGGCAGACCTCCAGAACAAAAAGAATATTGGAAACCATAACTATTTCTGATATGATGAAACAACAGAGAAATATACTGCAATATTGTTCCGCCAGGAACCACAATTTCACAGTCATTTCAATTAATTGATACAGTAATTCATATAAATGACAGGTCTATGAAAATTCAGATCGAATGAAACGTTGAGGTTTGAAATGCATGACATTTTATATTAACTTGCTATTCTCTGTTGTTGGTGCTGCATTAAACATTTAGAGTCTTTCATTTTCCATCCAGTGTTCCACAGAGGTCTGAAACATAAAGTAAAAATCCAACACATCTTTGGTGGAGAAATAAAAGAGGATGCTGTGAGAAACGAGGAGACTGAGGATGTCACAGAACAGGATCGGTCGCTTCATACTGTATGTTATGATTGTATAAAAACACAACAAAGCTAATGTATTACCTATCAACATTTAATAAAATGTGGGGATTTTGCCTTATGAAATTGCAACACAAAAGACACAACCTGCTTTCTAAACTAGTCTTTTTACTATTTTAACCAGTTTTATCTATTTAAAAAAATCTAAGGTTACACGATGCCATTAGTTTCTGCTTCACTCCATCCGACTTCGATGGAAGATTGCAGAGAAAAGCATTTTTAGAGATAACAGGGGAAGTTTAGCTCAGTAACCGTCACCCATGAAGCAAATCCGGGTTGTGTTTGTTTGTCATCGCAAGCGTCCAAACTGTTTGGCTGAGCTCTGAAGCGGTTCTCCCCATCACCGTATTTCTACAAAGTAAGCAGAGCCTAAACTTCAGGCCTGGGCTCTGTTCTGTCAGACAGCATCTGGATTAAAAGCACCACCGCTGTGAGTTTGCAACGCGGCCAGCCAGGCTAGCAAAGGATTAGAGGCTAGTTGAAGGAATGATTTGCAAAGCACAGACAGGAGGTGGTCAACTACACCTCTGATTCTGCTCAGGGCTGTTTTGACTGCCAGTCAAAGATTTGGAGGGAGCTGAGAAAATGTGAGGTGTTGGACAGCTTTACCGGCAGCTCTGCCTGGATTGGGGATCGGTCTGAGTCCGACCTTTGGGTGACTTTTACAAGAGAAGTGTTAGTGCTTGCAGTCTCAGTCGAGGTCTTACAGGTGGATGGAAGAGATCTTTATAAGTATATGTGACAACAAAGTTTCTGACTTTTGAGAATGCTGCAAGTAACACCAAGTTCATGGGTTTGATTCCCAGGAAACACACAGATTATAACATAACAATGTAAAGATATTAAAGTGACTGTAAAATGCATAAACATAAATGACAAGGATATGCTACCTTCCACTGTGTAGCCTGGCAGTGATGTGATGAAAATTAGTTAATTTCTGTGAAAGAACTATTATAAAAATGTGAAAACCCAGCTAAAGATTTTCTATATAAAATCACCCTACATCATGTAAAGAGCATATAAATATAACTTGAATATCTTTAAAATTGACTCAGTAATGACATTTCAAAGATTGAAATTATAGTGATATGTATAGGTGAAATCAAATTTGATGCCTATAATTTTTTGGGGGACTTTGGCCTGGTTTTCACAAACAGAGTCACAAATATGAGAATGAATTCAGTAAACAGCTGCACCACTTTTGTGTCTGGTATTTCAGTGCACTAACCACCCATAATCCAGGTGCTACATACGCTGAAATAGCACTGTGTAAACATGCCTATATAAATTATACTTGTTATAGATTATATGCACAAAACTCAGAGCTATTTTTCTAAAACAATTAACATCTGCCTAATTCTTCCCCAAGGTGTAGCCTAATGGTTAAAGATCTGGGCAAGTTATCAAAAGGTTGTTGGTTCATGTCCCACAAGGAGTGAGGTGTTTAAATAGTTGCCAGGTTGTATATACTGTATTGTAGAAATGAACTATCACCACTGTGCCCTTGTGCAAGGCACTTAACCCCAGGTTGCACCAAAGGGATTGTCCCAACTGTAAATCGCTTTGAATAAAAATGTCAGCTATATGACAAATGAGCTAAATTAGCCAACTAATTCAGGCCTTGTTGCCTTCTACTGCCAATGAGCACAACCTGCACACTTAACCTGTTCTATAGTATAGTGAAAATATGATGAGGTACTGGCAAGCAGAGCGTAACTATCTGTAAAACAGCTCTTAGCAGTATTTAAATAGAGGCCAATACAGAGGGCATGGAAGCAATGCTGACCCAATGCATGCCAGATGGCTGTAGCAGCACAGACTCTCTCCGCAGGGTTCTGGCCAATCCTGTGAGAGTAGATGTATCATGAAAACTGATCTATGCACAAGCCAAGCTTCGGCGTTCTGTTCGACACTAATCTGCAAAACTTTGCTAACTGGCAGTCAAAGTGATAAAGCACAGGCGTGAAAAGAGCAGGCGTGCGCATCTGGACGAACAACAGCTGGCCGTGCCCCATCCCAATAGCAACAAATGTGTTTGGGTGGTAGGAAGCTACGGTGCGTTCGGCACACTTAGCTCTGGAAGCGAGTTTGGAGTGTGAAAGTTGATTAGCAGCGAATACAACAGTCGCTCCTATTTCTGACAGAAAAGCAGTTTGTCCTCCTTGAGAGGATTTAGGCAAGCTTTTATTTGATCTCAGAGTCAGCGGCGGCTCAACGAGCCATTTGTTTAACAGAGAGATGTACTGCTATGTGTGTCAATGTGTCAGCTCTAAGCACACAAATCTGGCAACTGTTGATCTGGAATTCCCGTTGGTGTCAATCTTGCTGAGGATGAAACAAAGCTGGCTGACTGAACTGCCTCTGTGAGTCTGTTTTATTTCACACTTTGACTTAACAGGCACCGAGTCCTTAGAAATAGTTGTTGATTCTGTCCAACATCTCAATTGCAATTTGTTTTGACACAACGTGGTTAAAATAGCTTAGAGTGACAAACAACCGAGCTCGCAGATATTTAATTAACAAAGGTGGCGTGTCGCCAACGTTTAAACGGTGAACGTTAAAGGTAAAGCGCGTGATCTTTGTTGATGCTAAAATTGTCTGATTCCCACGCTGTGGCGCTATCAAAACATTGAGCATCCCGACACAGCAACACATGCTCAACCAATGACAGAAATTAAACACTGTGCCTTTAAGTCTCTCCATCGTTGCATTAAAACCTTTGACTTGATCTCACATCAGTTAAGCAAGGGCCTGACAGATTGTTTCTCTTGGAAAAACCACTGCTACATGCAAAATGTGTATTGCTCGGTGAAAGAGCTGCAGCAGTGCAGATAATTGATTTGCTTATTTTGTTTTGTGCCGATAGGCCTCCATTTATTCCACAGCGAAATTGTCGAAGGCAATTGGAGGGCAGATGGTGTGCATACCGATCACCTCAGCGCGCTCTTAAACTCACAAAGCAAGCGTCCTACCCTGAACCGCACATATATCAATGCAGATGAAAATGCCCTGCTGGACTAATTATCACAGAATAATTAAAGATATGACCCGCATGGAGAGGGGGGCTGGGGGAGAGAGGGTCTTGTCTGAAGGTGGTCCTGATGATGGAGTAAACAAAGGCTCTGTGTGCAACCCCCAGGAGATGATTATGTATCAAAAGGTCAGAGCTTATATGAGAGCGAAGCGGGAGGGGGAAGGGAAAGACGAGGTGGATAGAGAGAGAGAGATGAGCAAAACACAATTTTGTAGTTTTTTAGAGGATTTAAATGTTTTAAGTGTAGCAACTTGACCATGAAGCCTACATGGCTCTGCTGAGAGCTTTTATTTGCCACTGCTGACGGCTGTTTCTTGAATGCATTAGTTGCACTAATAGCTCTGAGCAAATGATCAGAAGGCTTGTCTCTTGACATCGAATAATGGTGCTTAAACTATCCTAAACATGTTTGGTTTGAGGCTAAATCCAGTTGGATCCAGATCAGGATGTCCAAATTTAAAGATTTAAGGGCGGAGCTTTACAACGCATCCAGTATCTTCTCCTCTATTCAATATAAAAGCACAGAACACACATGCACATGTGAACAGTGTTCTCATATCATATGGGTGAGCTGATAGCGGAGCTTCAAGTTCAGCCAAGTATGCAAAGTCTTTGGAGTGTGTGCTAATGTCTGTTTAGTCTAGCTCTAGATCTAGTCTGCCTGCACAAAATTTACCATACAAGAAACTTTATTCTGCTTTCGGCTTTATTCTAAGAATTCCTTTAAACCAAATTTGCATTTGCCAGCACAAGTATCAAGTGGGCAATATGTCTCATAAACAAAATATGTTACATTTGTAAGTAGCATTTTGATCAAAGAGTTGCATTTTAAAAGGCTTTTCCCCGTAGCGCAAACTCTTCCCCCCAAACTGCTGTTAAAATGGAATGCTTGATTCAGTTTTCTCACTAAGGGTGTCTGTCACACACACAACCAAAATAGATTAGATTCTTAAAGTGTCATTAAAGTGAGAAAAAGAATACCTGGCTGTTGTTGATAGCAGCACGGAGGGGAATGCATCACAATAAAAGTCTCAAAGCAAAATATACTTAAAAATGAATTTGAAATTCTTCCCCCTCCAAAATACTTTAACACCTTTACTAATGTGTGTCTACACAAGAGAGCACAACGCAAGAAGTCGTTATTTTGGTAAACTAGTGAAATTTCCAGGAGTTATTTAGTGTTTTTTTCAAAGCTGAAATGAGCACAGTGGGAGGGGGAGATAATCATGGAAAGGGAAACACCTGCACGGATACAGGTGTATGAAAGCTATTAACACACGGAGAGCAAGCAGAGAAGCGGCAGAGTGACAAACTGATAACAATTTGGGTTTTTTTATACAGTGTTTATTTAGGGTTTCAGATTGGTTACAACATTTATCATGACTTAATGATGAAGTCACATTCAGTGTTAAATAGTAAAATATGCTACCGATAAAATAACGAAATTTTAATTTTGTTAAATTTGTGTGAATTACATTACACTGATAAAATGCTAAAGGTGTCAAAGAATGAAAATACAGTGAAATCTGGAAATGGAATAAGGAACGGATCCTTGTGAATTAAAGTCATACACATTTTATAAAACTGTACTCATATAATGGTTTGTAGGACTATAATATAATATAATATAATATAATATAATATAATATAATATAATATAATATAATATAATATAATATAATATAATATAATATAATATAATATAATATAATATAATAATATACTTTGAGTATTGAATAAATAGATCATTCAGTAAACACTGTGTAAATATTAGCAACATAACACTAGGCAATATAATCATACAAGTAATATATTTTGTTTTAAAAGCTAGGAACTTTTCATGAACAGTTGTTCATTTTATAAGCCTCTAGTTATTTTCACAAGCTGTGTAGCTAATATGACTAAAACAGAGTAGCAGGCAATTTGCATTTTTTGCCTTTATGTCTTGGAGGCCTTTTTACAGTAGAGAATGAAAGAAGCAAGCTAAAATGAAGTATTTCTTAACACTTGTGTATAACAATTAATCTTCAACCCACACATACATTTATTTAAAAAGCAGAGCAGAGAATATTTCGGTTTGATTTTACAATTTAAATGTAGTTTTTAAAGACAAACGAATAAAAACGGCTATGATCATTTTTGCTTAAAAACAAGACTAGCAGTAGATATTTCACATTGATTTTAAATCTACTCAGTTATGTTTTTCATTTTGGCTAATGTTATACAAACAGCACATGCCTGTAACTGTGTTTAATCAATACATAGTTTCAGTGATAACTAACAATTCTTGCTTTTAAAGACTGATATGATTGCTCTTTGCAAACTCTGACCATCTTTACACAACATAGGCCTCATTGGTTTTTAGCAGCTAACTCAGACTTCTCTGTGCACATCATTAAAAAGTAATTTGTTCTTTAAAAAAAAAAACATTATTCTGTCTATGTACGCCTTTATCAGAGAGAGAAAAGATCAATCTGTGTTTTTATCTAAGAAACTGTCCACTCTACAATAAGAATGAACCATCAATCGCTCCTAATGCCGTGCGATGGAAGAAAAAGACTGTTTCGCTATTAAATCTATTCTGTTGCATTTATTTAGTGGTGTTTTGTGATTAGTCTGAAAGCCCCTCCTCTATTTCACCCGAGCCTCTTTAGATTCTGTGTACGTTTTGCCTCCAATTGCTGTCAGCTGAATGGTGGAAACTGTACGACTAATGCCATCTCAAAATCAATCTGTGTGAACACCCCATGCAGTCCGGGGCCCCGCTGGTCCTCAGGACTAACAATAAAGAGCAGTAAATGCATTCCTATCAGCCAGGCAAGCAGGCATGTGTACGCTAAAACACTCCCCGAGGAGAGCAAAAATAAACGCCGTCCCCCCTCCACCTCCCCTCACACACATATACAAAATAAATAAATAAACAGTGTGAAATGCAAAATACCACTCGTTGGATAGCGGCACGTAAATCGGCGCTTTGCCAGAATGGGCGGCACGATGGAGAAAACAGCATTCTTTGCAGCACCCTGAGAGGATGCAGATCAGACAAGCAAGAACTTTCTGCGTCTCCTGTTGCAGCAAAGACTAATGACGATACAAAGGCTTACAGCAGAGAAATCAAGAAAACCACAGTGAAAATGATTAGCTGTCTGTTGGCTGAATAAATGCAGCACAATAGAGTCTTTGGTTTTCTCCTCACTAGCCACAGTAACAAAGGAGGCCCTCAGCCAGAAGGTTTTGGACCAGTGGAGGTTATCTCCCCGCAGACGGTCGAAAATGACTCTCCTCAACTACGCGTATTCTTAAGCAATAACAACGAGAGCCGTATTATCCACCCAAGAATACCCGTCACCGAAGAGAGTCTTAGAAAACGGGGGTCTGCCTGACTTTCAGCCATCCACAGTGGCATAGGCCAAACCAGACTTTTCTCTCTAGGGTCATTGATTGAAGATGCCCTTTAGCACAACGCAAGGCCCCCGTCAAAGGTTGCATCTGCAGACAGAAATGAACACACTTTGCATTTGGAGCAGGAGAGGGAGATGGTGCTAGGGTGGATATTGCATGTAAAATGCTTCCCTTCCTGGATTTAACTGGTTAAGAAGGAGGCAGATGGTGAGGGGATCATCTTACCTGGGAAAGGGTGCTCATGGATCTCATGTTCTGTCTACGCTCCAGCCCGGCCCCTGGGACGGCTCCGCCTCCAAAACATCCGAGCACAATCTGGAGACAATGCAAACGGTAGAAATTAAAAGTTGGATTGATGGATTGATGGAATCAGTCCATGTGGCTTTGCGCAGGCTTTCATAAACACCGTCATAAATTCTCTCTACCGTTGATTTAACATCGCACACCACATTAATAGTCAACTACTGTCACCTTCAAAGTCTCACATGCTCATCACACACATTCAGAGAGGGAAAAAGAGAGGGAGAGAGGGAGAGAGAGAGAGAGAGAGAGAGAGAGAGAGAGAGAGAGAGAGAGAGAGAGAGAGAGAGAGAGAGAGAGAGAGAGAGAGAGAGAGAGAGAGAGAGAGAGAGAGAAGAGGAGTCATACAGAAAATCCATTAGCAGCGGGAAGCAAATTACAGATCGTTTGGGGAAAAAAGGGAATGCAATGATGGCTGTCAGAAACGGGGAACAATGACTGTTATTATGGCTCTCATTTTCTGAGGGGTGCAGCAGCTCCCAAATGAAAGTAGGAAAGGATGGACAACCGAACGTGTATTTTTTAAGCCTTGTGAAATTCATTCACACACTTTCCAACCCGGTGGAACCACACATTTACATTCTCTTTACAATTATGTTTGTGTATTTTTACAGAAAATGATAACACTCTTTAGGAATATAAATGTGTGATTACGTGTTGCTTTCCTAAAACCCAAATGTCACAAGCCATTAGGAAAATGAATTAAAAATTATTTTTAAAATTATTTTTCAATAAATAAAACATTAAGAGAACCAGCAGTTCTCAACAATCGTGACACGACAAGCTGCACATTGCCAAGTGTTTCTGATAAATACACATCACATAAAAAAAACTGAGAAAACATAGACTAGATCTAACATGCTTTAGACTCAGACACACCCATCCACTGATGCCTAAAAAATACTGATCAGAATTTTTACACAAAACAAGACATGCAACACCACCAAAATAATTCTCCACACAGGGATAGCGTGATATCAGTCCAAAGCCTGTTTCTGAGGGGCTTGACAAAAACAAACTCTGCTTATCTTATTTGGACAGCTCTGTCAAATCTAAAATGACCACTTAAAACATGCACACAACCCTTTCCACGCCTGGTCTCCACAATAGATCTTCCTCTGAGCAGACACAGAGACTCAAACAAGAAAATAACACATATTTTGTCTTCAGCCTGGTCTCCAATAGAAAAAGCATTCTCCTGCAGCAGGTGCATCATCAAGGAGTAAGAGCCTCGGCCGTCCCAATCCTTTCATGACTTTTCCCTCCATTTTGGGGCATTTGAGAACAAACAAAACAACAAAACATGACGTGAGGTGGACAAAGAGAGGACAAACGAAAACGAGAAGACACAACGTGGACAAAAAAATGAATGTCTTAAAAGCTTTTTTTGTCTTGTGAAGCTCCTCTTCATTCCACTCACACATCATTACAGCGGCTCACTGACACAGGGCTCCTGCTGCCTGCCAGTGATTGCCATTTAATTGAAGGAGCAGAAATCCCATGAATATGTTAATACGGCAAACACAGTTGACAAATCCAGCAGAAAATATCCACCGCCCCGATAGTAGCGCGATTACACAAATCTGTAGCACAGTGACAATCAGCTCACACAATACCCACGGCAACAAATCTTTTCCCCCATGATACTGTGACGAGTCACAAAAAGAACAAAATAGTGGCAGAAAAAAATACAGGCACAAATCCTTACTCCACTGAAGCAGGCTTACCCTAGAGATCTCTTGCACTACAGAGCAGCTCCCACTGAGCACAAAGCTGACGATTGCTTCCCTGCGAACCGTGAGCCGGCACTGACGGGGGAGGATGAGGCTGCCGTGCCTTCCTTCCTTCAGGTTGTTGTGCCGTGGATCTCACGCTGCTGCCGTATGACCATGTGGATCCCCTCCCGATGAAAGCAGGTGCGGGAGGACGCGCTTGCCACCTCGCTGGGTAAGAGGAGAAGAGAGGTCTGCCAGTTGTTACTCACAGCAAACTAAGTCACTGGAGAATGAGAAGAGCGAGGGAGTTAGAGGAAATACAGAGAGAGAGAGAGTGGGTGGGTGGGTGGAGAGATGGAGTGGGAGAGAGAGACAGACTGAGAGTGAGTGTGTGGCTGTAAGGATAAGATACTGAGGAGAGAGAGAGAGAGAGAGAGAGAGAGAGAGAGAGAGAGAGAGAGAGAGAGAGAGAGAGAGAGAGAGAGAGAGAGAGAGAGAGAGAGAGAGACCTAAAATACCCAACCAACCACAGGGTTGAGCGAGGAAAGATCTGTCTGTCTTTCGATCTGAGGAGGATGGGATGGACATAGAGAAAGAGAGGCAAAGAGAGAGAGACTAATTAGATTTGAGCTTCCACGCAGTAAGCAAAGGCAGCGAGCCATGAATCTCAGGCATCTAATGGTGGATTAATTGAGGGAGATCTGACGCCCGCTTCTCTTGGTCTAGTCTTCATGACATCTTATTGGAGTGTGTCTCAGTCCTCCGGGACCACCGATACAACAGTTCAGGAAGCATCATTACCACCAGCACTGCCATCATCTCCATGCATGACTTCACCACTGCTTACAAACCCTTCAGTTCAATGTGCAACTTATTTTCCGTTACAAGAGAAAGATTAAACAAGCATTTCATTTATCTGTGTATCTTACAGATATTTTATTTCTATATAAAAACAACTTTTGTAGGATATTGTAAATGAAAAAATATTACTGTATATTACAGACTGACATCTACACTTTACTACACTTTACTACACAAATAAAAAAATTGACATACTTGAAAATGTTAAACATTGTGGAAACAAAGTAAAACAACATCTGTGATTTATTTATTAAAGCCAAAGATGTTCTGTAACAACATATATCACATATCATAAACCATTGCAGAATGAGTGTGATGTCCAAATTCATTTTTTGTAATGTTGAGATTCATATAGACCATTTCTTGTAAAACCATGTCACAATACATATTTAAATGTTATTAAACCTTGCACAATAAATGTGTGTTTTCTGTCTCAAGAAAGACAAATCACTAGAATAGACAGCTGAAATCAACCATTGTAAGATTTAGAAAAGACTTTCTTTTGTCATTATCCATCGTGTTTGCTGAAAAATAAAAAATCCATCATAACTACTGAGATAAATAGTAGATGTTAATTTCTTAAACAAAATCCAGATGTATCATCACATTAAAAGTACACATGTTACAGATGACAATTTATTTGATAAATAGACAATAATGAAGCCTATCTTGCCTTCAGCTTAAACAAAGGCAGCGATGTGATTGGCCTCATTTTGTAACTACATACTGCCCTCTGTTGGTTGTATTGTATAGTTGAGATATTCCAGAGCCACTCCTTGAAGTTAATATATTATTCAAAAGCCTTCATACCCATAATTACCATCATGCTCAAATAATATATCGCTTCCCTGCCCACTTGATAATCAAACTACATTGAAATGTTGATTTAGTGTTACTATACTGTAGTCTATATAAATATATACTGACAACTTAGAAGCCTAATGTAATAGTGAAACATATTGACCATTCATTTTTAAAGTATGTACCCTGTATGTAATTGATTTTACGAGCTGATCATTTTTCAAAGGCATTTATAAAGACACTGACTGCCATAACCACAGTAAAAATCTATAAGGGTGTCAAAGAAACATAA
The DNA here is from genome assembly GCA_019155185.1 of Beaufortia kweichowensis. Lineage (NCBI taxonomy): Eukaryota > Metazoa > Chordata > Actinopteri > Cypriniformes > Gastromyzontidae > Beaufortia > Beaufortia kweichowensis. The sequence continues at coordinate 12,719,783 of CM032797.1, forward strand.
AGTGAATCTGAATTAGACTTTCTGTACAAACTGAATAATACTTAAATGATCTTATTTTATTTTCTGGAGTAGGTTTGATTTTGAACCAAAGTTTTATGCTGGTGCATTCAGGTAAATATATTCATCAGCGTCTCAGATTTACTGGGTGAAACGTTTGTCAGACACTTTTATCAAGCCACTTTTAGTTCATTCAGGGTTAGAGTTTATCAGTTTGTGTGTTGCTTTACCAGTTGAGCTACAAGAAAGCTAACACCCTGCTAGGTTTTATACTTAAATATTATACCAATGAGAGTTTAAAAACATCAGGAAATCCTCCTTTTTGATATTGATATTCTAAAATATTCTAGCTGGCAATAAAGTATCTTTTAAGAAAGCATAAATAGGCTCGATTACATCTTAATTCCAGTAATTAATCTCTTCCAGTAAAACATTATGCATTCAGTCCTGAATAAGTAAGCTGTTTTCCAATACCATTCTTGAGTGGTTTCAGTCATGGTGAACATTCACCTGCACTTATTTCAGGAAACACAAATCTTTTTTCAATAAATGTTTCTTTTGCACGCTCAACACCGGACTTCTTTAGCAGTGCTGTTATAAACCTAAAACTCCTTGTGAATACAAACAATCTTCAACAAATAACTGTAAGTGAAGATGTACACTGTATCAATATCTACTTTAAAAAACTAGCTTTCCTATACTTCAGCATTATTGTGGTACAAGGAAAATGGATTGTCTAGAGATTGTTACTCCCTGTATTCACAGATACAGCATTCTCCAATAGTGCACTTTAGCACATTCTGGACTAAAAGTAGACAACAGATAAAATTTAAATGGTGTCAGCAGTTTAACAATATACAGTACGGTATAAAGGTTCCCCAAGACAACTGAACCTGCCAGTGGCCCGAGATGCAAATACACACATCAGCGGATCATGGGATAGGCCCATCCTGTCAGATCAGATGCAATCAGAGGGGAGCGGTTATCTTTTTCTCTGCCCCTCCCCCTCTTCGGTCCACAGATCACATATGCTAATTGGCTACTCTCTGATGCAAATTATTTGCAAGTTCGGAGTGCTGCTAGTGGCATCTGCTCAGACCGGGCCTGCTTCAAGAATGTGTGTGTGTGTGTGTGAGTTTGTGTCCTACTGGCTTGGACACGCTAGTGGTTCTCAACTGGTGGGTCACAGTTGGTGGGTCACTGGTGGGTCACAGTCTGTTATGATTGGTTGGTGGACTGCTGAGAACAAAACAATACGAAATGCAAATCACAAAATTCAACTAACCACATAATCATGCAGAAATGTAAAATAAACTTCTTTTCTATTTAGATGAAGTGTAAATATTTTACATGTGCTTTGTTGTTCACATACAAGCAGTGCATCCAATCATACTGTATGGTAATATTCTTAAATAAAATATATATGTAACAATATAATATAGCCTAAGTAATCATATAAAATATCATTTTTGTTAACTAATACAAAAGACAGTATTATAAGTGTTTGGACTGGAAAACTTCATTTCTGATGTTGTGTATTTACAGTGTAAATATAAAAACTGTGTTATCATTTATTCACCCATATCATGTACAAAATGTGTATATGACTTTTTTTTCTGTGGAACACAAAAGAAGATATTTTGAGAAATGTATTAATGGTTTTGTGTTTGACAATAGAAGTCAATGGGGGCCAATGTTGTTTGTCAACATTCTTCAAAATATCTTATTTTGTGTTGTGCACAAGAAGAAAGTCATACAGGTTTGAAATGACATACGGGGGAGGAAATTAAGAATTTTAATAATTTGTCATTTTTGGTACAACTATACCTTTAATGTTATATTAACACAGCTTATTTTTTATGTTAAAAGTTGGTTGGTTAGTGGTTATTTTTTGGTTGTTTTAATGGTTTTTACATGTTTAATTTTTAACACACACAAAGCACCATTACATTTAAGACCGAGTTGCTTTTCACTAAACAGAATGGCATAATCTTGCAAATCTCTCATCTCCATATTGTGTCTAGTAGACCCCACCTCTGTCAGACAATGGCATTCAGCATGCATGACAGCACAACTGTACATCTCCACATCATTCAGCAGTCAACAATCTTACAGGCCATTTGAATTGCAGCAGACAAGGCCAACTGCAGCTGAATCTCTGCTTGACAGGGGGACTGTGCATGAAATCATGCAAAACATATGAGCTCTTGATTGGATGTCCACTCCAGCGTGAGGTACACACACAATGGCGTGAATATTTGTTTGCGCGTGTGTGTGTGCGTCTGCGCGTGTGTTGGACCGTGGCTGACGGGTTGTTGACACATTCTCATTACACTGGGATCATGTTGCTTTTGGCCCCGAGTGGCTGGCTGCCGTTCCTTTACCTCACACATACTCAGCCACATATTCTATTATCAACAACTCGGTGTGTTTGATTATGACGTCGCATTTGGAAAAAAAACTAGATGCTTTTTCTTTTTGTTTTCAAATCTTGGAAATAATATAATGCCGTTCGAAAATCTTGCTTTGCCTTAAATTAGTTTCCATTTCATCACAGAGTAACTGAAATGTAAATTGAGATTGTAATGCAATCTTTTACCATGTAGATTTATTTATTGCTGTCAGTATGCTTTTATATAGTTGCAATTCCCATCTAAGAAGAAATAATAAAGTAATCGTGTGGAGCAGAAGACATTAGCGTATTTAAATATAAAATATTTAATTTCAGTTTCAGTTTCAGAGGAAGCTGCACTTGAACTGTTGGTCTGTTTTGAATATTATTAATGACTAACACATTTCACACATTTCTAGTTTGGTAGATTTCTAGTAAAAGAGAACTTTTAAGAGTTTTACTGATGGAGCTGTTGAGTCTGAGAACCGCTGTAAAAGACCTGACCGTGATGAAAGAGCCGAACCCAAACACATCTGCCCCCGTCTCCAGCTCACCGTCATACGTCTGCCCCTGCCACCCACTGGCATTTAGAGAAAGCGCCAAAAGACTCGAATCAAATAATGCTTTATGGACACGGTGCCCTGCAAATGTTACATAACCCTCCATTACGTGCAGATTTCCCGTGAGATTGACTGGCCAATCGACCCCAGTAGGATGTAGGGAGGGGTCTGGTGGACAGGAATACCGATAAGTTAAGAAAAAGCTCATTTAGACCTGAATAGAAATTATTGACCTGGAAGCAGCTGCTGGTTGCTTGCTGATTTGTTGCCGGTTCTGGCAAGAGCAATTACTGCTGTGGTCTGGTCACTTGGAGCCAATGATAAAAGTTAATGACTGAGTTCACTGGCTATGAGAAGATACTTTATGTTCCTCTGAACGAAATCTTTTAAAGCCGGATACAAATGTCTAAGAGCAATAGTAAAAATCCTTATTTTCATTTTTCACATTTAAAACAATGGAATATGATCAAAATAGTTTGAGTGAAATGTTAAGTTGTATAATATTACAAAAAGTTACATTAATTGATACCATTTCTTTTGGCACGTCCTTTTCTGCTTTAAAGTAAGCATGAAAAGACATCCATGTTGTGATGTATTTCCAAGTGAAACATAATACAATATACTGGAATGGAAGCAGATGCAGTTGTCCTAACTGTAGTGCAGCAACGTCATAGGTTATGGGTTATGAGGTCAGAAATATTTTGACATCCTCATGAACCGTTCACAATAAGACCAATAACATGCATTAGGAAAATACTGTGAAAAGGATGCATGTACTTTGGAGCCCCATAAGTTTATGTGTAACCCGATGACTCAACAACATTTGAAATGTTTCAAAGAACATCTTGTTATTTAACGAGAGCGAGGAAATATGACATATAGTTTTTAGTATAACATTCTTCAAGATCTTACTCTGACAAGCAAGCCTAGACTTTTTCCTCCATCTCCCTGCTGTATGATGCTCATTCTGCACAATTCTGAGATTAGTTGAGGAGATACAGCACCAACCTACATTTATACAGGTATTTCCTAATTGTTTTGATTCCTGCTTTTGTAAATGTTTTTCAATTATGCAGCAATACTTTCAACACTCTAAAGCCAAATGCCAAATTAGCATCCGGTACTGTCTGTATGTTTTTTCATTGCAAACCTACAGGCTAAGACAAGCTGTCTATCACCATGTGTCTACTTAATGAAGCATCATTTCTTGATGTGATAATAATTGGGTTTATGTCACTGGTTGAGTTTAGACTATTTCTTTAAAACGTTATGGTTGCAGAAAATATTTCCAAAATATCCAATATGTTTAAAGCTCCGCGAAGCCCACCTCTCAACTCTGGTTATCTCAAGAACAGCAGTAGCATTCCTGGATATTTCAGTTCTTTACTCAGTAATGAATGCCACTTTGAGACACTTCCCCTCACACCTCCCTGCAGGTTCTGCGGCTAAGCTTCATGCTGATTATCTTGTCAGATCCTGTTCTCGTGCTAGCCTGCTTGATGACAGCGCACTCGGGCTAACCTGCTAACCTGCCCGACGACAGTACACACATGACGAATGGTGTGCGGGGGAGCGGCTCGCTATTAATTAAGTCAAATAGTCGAATGTCAAAGCGGCAAAGGTCAGCGCTAATCTCTGAGACCTGTCTTTGCTACTCCGTGCCAGAGACTGTCTCACAGCCGACCGTATCGACAGACACGTATTGCTTTATCTTTTGATTATGAGTCACCCTTTATTCCGACCCTACAAAATTGATTGTTTACTCTGAGTAATTCCTGGGGGACGAAAGGAAATAACAGAAGAGAATTGCGCTTTTTATATGTGCTTTTTAATATGGGTGTCGAGTAGACCTCCTAGCTGTGATGTAATCCAGGGTAACCGCAAAGTCCCTTTATTTTTACTCTAAGTTACTCCCTTTGTGACACAGGTTTGTCATATTTTCATCATTCTCATCATCATCTCTTACTCTCCTAGGTGTCATTTAAAGCAGTTCACCTAAAAAATTAAATTGTTGCCATTATTTACTTCATGTCAACTTGTCTGTGGAATACAAAAGAAGTTACTTGTATCTTTACAACCCCTGGTCCCCATTTACTTTCAGCTCCTGAGCTGCTTTGCTGTCCCGAAAAGGACCAAAAATCAAAGTTTAGAATAACATGAGGGTGATAAATCTTAATGAAATTAATAATTAATTTTAAGCGAGCAACTACTTTTCATAGCTTTCTGTTCAAGTTTTGACATTTTAGAAAGTACAGACCCCTTCGTTCTTAACTGGGGAAACACTGGTAAAATGTCATTTCGAACAGGGATGTTTCCATACATACAGCGAGTGGTCAGTAAGCACAGCAGCATGGTACAGATATGGAGAGTGTTGCTATCCGGTGGGAGCAGTTAGACAGCATATAGCTTATAATGAGGAATTTTCCCCTGCTGCTCATAGATCTGCTGGGTCGATCATTAGCCGTCTCCATGCTCACTGATTTGTGTTTTAATGGCTCTGTCTGACTGTCCCAGGGAAGTCCAATAGCTATTTATAGACAGAGAAACAAAGTGCTAGCATTGCAGGATACATTTTTAAAACTTTAATAATGTAAAATGTGTTTATAAAATGCACATATGATTTTTTTAAATGCAATTAGTTGCACTAGACTTTCTGTTCTACTCGCTTTGATACGCAGACGAACACCAGCGCATGCAATGATATCTTCTACTGCAAACCAAAGTTCACGTTTGATGAACTATTTTCAGCAAATCTGTGAAGCCAAAACATGTTTAACCAATAGAGGATTGTAGCAAAGCTGCATGAGCTGCAAGAAAGTGAAATTAATGTTTTTTACCAAAACTGAATGTATTATTATTTTATAATTTGTTTAACCGGTTAACTGTCACCATTCCACAGATGGAACAATCAAATTATTTCACTATTCACTTTCATATTTTATAGTTGAATTCTAATCTAATCATATAAACTATATACCGATGGAAAGGTCAAGACTCAATTTGACAAATATTCATAACAATAAACATAAACAAAAAAAGTTAATGCTACTTTTAAAAATACCAAAACTTAAAAAACAAAAAGATATTAAAGATATTTAAACAAATTAAAATATCAAATAATTGTAGTTAGGATAGTGCATTTTCTTGTGTATACTCAACCTGTGCAGTGACAGTTATCAGGTTAAGTATTATTTAAGACCCCGTAACAGAGTTAAGCTACGCAACACAATTCAGGATCACACAGACAGTAAATTACATTCTTAAAAGTAACAGCACATTTTACTATTCAGTCTATTTAGTCTACTATTTCATTTTATTCTCTGCCACCCACCTCTCCCTTTTTTAGATTCTTGTGACACAAGCAACTCTTTTTAGGATGCTTGTCAATTCCTTTTTCCTTTACAAACAATCTTTGACAGGACTGAATAATCAGGCAAAAACATAAACATACTGTGTGATTTTACTGACTCAAATCTAGCTTTTTCAAATCACACCGCATGAATCAGTTTTTCTTTCGGGAGAAGTTTTCAATGACTAATTTGTTATATGTGTGAGCTGTGTGTGGGTAGTCTAAAGCCTGTTAATGTATTCCATGAGCAAACTTTGCAGTGATCTTCCTCTAAAAAGCATTCCAGTGCAACACAAGCTGTTCACTGCATTGTTTTATTGCGTTCTCATAAAATATATATATAACACAAAAAACTATTTGTATCCTTTCCCAGACACGGCATCTTCTGTAAATAATTAATGCCTGTATTCCAACACATTTGAATCATTAAACATATGGAACACTGAACACGGCACTATAATCACTATCCAGTCAGCCCCAGCGTACACTGGGTTTTAGCTTACTTTTGCCTTTCTTTCGCAAGCTAAGCCCTGCAGTACGTTTTAAAGACGCGTCCATCCAACTAAAACCATTTTGATCAGAGCAAATGGAGTCAGTTATGTGAGCGGGTCTGTTTTTAAAGCCCATGGCTCTAGTCTTGCTCCACGCAGCGGGATGCCCTGCTCCATGGCTGGGCAGTAGATGACTTGTCAAGACGGTTTTATGTATTTTCTACACACACGCACGCACGCACGCACACACACACACACACACACACATATATATATATATATATATGGGTTTCTACCCTCTCCTGGCAGCTCCTCTGGCTGTTTAGAATCATTAATGTTCTTCAAATACCCCAGCGCTCCAACAGCCCCTGCCGAGCATGGTGGACTGCAACGCATTGCCTGCAGGGAGCAAGATAAAACCAGGCAGAGAGAGACACAGAGAGAGTGAGAGAGGGGAGTGAGAGAGAGAGAGAGAGAGTTTGAAAGAGAATCAAAGTCCAGCATGAAAAAGTCAGTCTTCTCTTATGAAGCTGTAAAAAAGGGAGAGAAAGACAGCGAGACAGAAAGACGGGAAAAAGGAGTTTGGGGAGGAAAAAACGTGGGGCTTGGTAGATACGACTCCAGCTGGCAGGGAAGTCATAGCTCTCTGTAATGGAAATTTCTGATAGGTCCAATGATGAGCAGAGAGAACATAGCGCTTTTTTTAAACTCTCCTCACAGATGGACTTCCAAATGTTTCGGGGGAGGCTCTGTGTCTCTCTCTCTTTCTTTTTCTCCCTCTCCGTCTCTCTCTCGCTCTCTCCTTCATGGCAGCATGGGTATATTTGGAAACTCAACAAACACTAGGACAAGAAACAGTCGCCACCGCTCCCTGTTGCGAGGTGCTGGAAAAGCAAATGAATAGAAAGATCGTTAGTCTAATGATTGACATGAGGGGCCAGAAAAGACAAGCCCCTCTGAGCAGGTGTGTTCAGTGTTTGACTTTAGAGTGAATCAATTATATGAGATTAGTCTATAGTCCTGAAGCCACCAGCGGGGCAGCTTCTTTCTTCTGACAGAAAGGTCACGCGGGGACTTTTAAACACACGCGTGATGAAGATCAGAGAATGTTTGCGAACTCCATTGTGTAAATGACGAGCGGTTATTGGAAAAACCTCTCTTCTGATAGTTTTCTGCCAGGCAGCGAGAGATGAGTGGGCAGTTTTGTGTGTGCGGGTGTGAGAATATAAAGTCTGGTGCGTTCCGTAGCTCGGAAATATCTCAAAAGCATAGGCGAGTGTGCAGTAATATCTGCACCTGATAACCTTTGAGAACAACTGAAATACAGTTCAGCTGAATGTACAATGACAGTTGCACAAATGTGGGATTTGAAAAATATGAAATTTAATTCAAATTAAAAATTAAATAAAAACTTTTATCCAAAAATCAGAACATACTGTATAATTTTTGTACACACAAAAGTACTATAAAAAGTAGGCTCTGGATTTCAGCATGGAATTATAAAGAATACTAAAAAGAAGTATTTTCACTATCGTTTTCAGACTTTTATACCCCATAACACTCTTAAGACCAGCGCTTTAACCATAAGGCATTGCTGCTACAATTAATGGTTATTTATATTATGGTTAATTTTAAACTGCAATCCATAACTTTTGCCTTTATATTGTTTAAGTCTTCACAATCTTCACATGGGTTGAAGTCAAACTGACATTTCTGCAAAATCATACCTGACAGCTCAACTTATAAATCATTATTATAATCTTACCACTGTGACTGATTTCTTATCATTTTTATCCAAAAAGTTACATACTGCAGCTTTAAGGATCATACTCAATTTTAAATATATATTTGGGTAGTTGACAAATAAATATGTGACTGTATCCTATGGTGTGACAGCAAAAATGTAGAAAAACCTGATAGCATGAGAGATTTACAAATACGAAGTGAAAGATTTATCTTAATTGAGTTCAACATTTTTGTATATCACACCATAGGACACAGTCACATATTTATTTGTCAACTACCCATTTATGTATCCCTATTTTGTCCCCCAGTATGAAGCACTTTTATGTTTGGTCTCCCCTAGTCTTCATTATTTGTTTACATGACTCTGATTTTAAAGATCACATTTGTATTGTTTAGCTTCTGTCAGCAGTATGGAGTGATACATTAAACATTAGAGGGACTTTGGAAGTGTGCAGTAGTTCCCTGTCAAGGGAACTCAACGCTGCGTCAGCGTTTGGCGCTATGGGAGCATGCTTTGCGTGACTGCGTCTGAAGCTGCGTGTGTAAAATTGCGAATGGCTAGACTGAAACGTCACAGGCGGGTGACGTCAGGACCAGGAAGCTATAAAGGACCTTGGGGACGCACACACATTCAGCTTTTTGCCTTCAGCTGCTGGCGTGTGTGTGTGATTGCTGTTAACTAAAGCGGCTTCGAAAAGCGTAATAATATAGAGTGTGTGTGGTTGTGTGACATAAAAAGTGAATATGTCCTTTAGAAAGTGTGTTTCCCCTGTGCTTTCGCTACATCCACGGAACGGGGGATTCACCACGATTTCTGTGTTGTTTGTTTAGGGTGGATCATGCCCGGTCGGCATTTCGAAAGCGCCGACTGTGTGCATTGTGAAGCCTTCCCCATGCGCGACTCTCAGATCTAGACTGGCATGTGTAGATAAACATGCCCAGTCGAAGCGGTTCGATGGCGGTGCCGTCTCTGCCGAGGCAGAGCGGCGTCTGCCGTCATGGGGATCGCATATGGATTTAGCGGGGCCGTTGTTGGAGGCCCGCCCTTTCTTTCTCCTCTCTCTCGCTTCATCCTCTCTGGCTCGGCTTGCAAGCCCGGCGCTGCGGTTCCTGCTGCTCGCTCGCGGAGTCCACGCTTTCTGCTATCTTCCTCCGAGGAGGGAGATATGCAGAGCATGGAAACAGGGAGAGCAAAGAAATTTCACACCCCCATGTATGAGGAATTAGTTGAGGTTGTGACCAGCGGGCAGTCGCCGCCAGTTTAAAATCGACTGGCCCGTGGAAGTGCAGAGCTCACCAGCCCAGTAAACTGGATGGCGCTTCCCACAAAGCCCAAATCATCACCTCCCGCGGGCTTACCATTTTTCCCAGACCTGCATAACGAGTTATCAGGCTCATGGACGCCAGCCCTATTCTTTTTTAGCATTTATAACCCCGTATGTCGGTTTATTCTAACATCGTGGGAGTAAAGAGCATGGTTGTATGCGGCGATGCAGCTGGTGGAACAGAGCGCTCACGGGCTATCTGTCCCCCTCCTCTGCATCGTCCTTAAAAGCCCGGTACACCCATCAAGGCCATGCAGAGTAACATCAGCCTTGGTGGGTAAAGCTTATGCGCCGCAGCAGGTCAAGCTGGGGCATGTTTGCTCTAATTTCAATGCTCCAGGCTTACCAGGCAGACCTGCTGCGGGACCTGGATGAGGGCCGAGGGCCTGTTCGGCGATGCCGTGAAATGCCGCTGTCGACAGGTTCCGGGACACCAGAACCAGGCTGCGGCCTTTTCTTAGTTCCTCCCTGCGCCCGTCAGCCGGGTCACTGAGGCTGCTGGGCGGGGCAGCCTCAGCCCTCTACCTCCTCATACAGGCACAGGCAGAAGGAGAGTGTTAGTTCCCGAGCTCCACCACAGCGTAAGTGGGGCTCTGGGAGGCACTCTCAGCCCGGCCTTCCCAGCCTAAGAGCGGACCTGAGGGCCGTCATCCCGAACTAAGAAGGCTGTGACCAAGCGGGGCACCTGACTGCTGCGAGTCAGGGTGCCCCGCAAAGCCCCCTTGGGTGGGATGGGATAGCGCCTCACTATCTGGGCCCAGTCCCTTCCAGTACTCCTTTATGGATGCTCTGGATTGTTCCAGCCTTGCTTGGGACACAGTGGCATCCGGGTACCCTCTGGCTGCTTATGGCGCCCTTCTCAGTGCACCCCAGCAAGTATAGCTTTGGGTCCTGAGTTAATACTAATATAAGACCAGATGCTAGCCCGAGGGGCTAGCTCCTCTAGCGGATTACCTGGCAGCGTGCAAACTTCATAAGCAAAAAAGTTTACAAACTAACACCAGTCCTGAGGGCTGGTTCCCATAGTAAGCTCACATGGCGGCGTAAAACCTCCGCCAGACACTCTAAATATCACGACCAGACACCAGCCCCGAGTTCCTCTCGTGAATTATATGGCAGCGTGGAAACTTCTGCCACACGCACGTTTCGCGTTGGGTTCTAACGTCACGGTAGTATTCAGTTATACGATTCAGTTCGGGCACAGCCCGCCTGCGTTCAAGGGTGGTGTCCACCGCGGTGAGCCCCCACTGGCTGGTCATGGAACACGAAGTTCACACTCTCCTGGTAAGGGGGCCGTAGAGGTAGTTCCTCCTCCAGAGAGAGAAGCGGGGTTTTACAGCCGCTACTTCATAGTTCCCAAAAAGGATGGAGGCTTGCGTCCTATTTTAGATCTACGCACATTGAACCGCTCAGTAAAGAAACTGAAGTTCAAGATGCTTACACTCAAACAGATCGTGACCCAAATCGGATCTGCGGACTGGTTTGTCACCATAGACATGAAGGACGCATACTTCCATGTCTCCATCCTTCCCAAGCACAGAAAGTTCCTGAGGTTCGCTTTCGGGGGCGTAGCGTACCAATACCGGGTGCTTCCCTTTGGTCTAGCTCTGTCACCCCGCACTTTTACCAAATGTGTAGATGCTGCCCTGTCACCGCTGCGTTTACAGGGCATTCGCATACTGAATTATATAGACGACTGGCTCATTCTGGCCGAGTCGGAGGCGTTAAGCATGCTCAACATCGAGATGTTGTTCTCGCCACATGAAAGTGTTGGGGTTACGCCTGAGCGCCAAGAAGAGTTCACTTTCTCCGGTTCAGAGAATTACCTTCCTAGGTAGAATGGGACTTCGAGAGTCATGTCTGCACGCCTCACTACAAGCGCCGCATACAGTCCATTCAGTCAGCGTGACAGGGGTCAGGCTTCATCAACGAGTCACAGTCCTGCAGTTTCAGCAGATACTCGGTCTCATGGCAGCCGCAGCCAGCGTGATACCTCTGGGCCTGCTGTACATGAGACCATTACAATGGTGGCTCAAGTCCAAGGGGTTTTCCCCGAGGGGGAACCCCTCCCGCACTATTCAGGTCACTCACAAGTGTCTGAGGGCACTAGTAGTGTGGAAGAAACCTGGGTTTCTCTCCCAGGGCCCAGTTCTGGGGTCAATATGTCATCGCATAACGCTAATGACGGACGCATCCCTGATGGGCTGGGGGGCGGTAATGGAAGGCCGCTCTGCCAGAGGCTTATGGAGGGGCCGCCAGCTCGAGTGGCATATAAATTACCTAGAGATGATGGCGGTACAGCTTGCGTTGAGGCAGTTCCTCCCTCGCCTCAGGAACATTTTGGTCCTATCGGACAACACGTCGGTGGTTGCATACATCAACCATCAAGGAGGCCTGCGGTCGCGCCCTCTGTACAGATTGGCACACCAGATTCTGATGTGGTCCCAGGGGAAGCTGCTCTCGGTCAGAGCAGCGTACATCCCGGGGCGGTTGAATGTGGGAGCAGACGCCCTGTCGAGGCAGGGTCCGAGGCCGGGGGAATGGAGACTTCACCCCGAGGTGGTGCAAATGATCTGGGATGTTTTTCTCCCAGCAGAAGTGGACCTGTTTGGCGTCTCGAGAGACTCACGCACTGTCCTCTATGGTTCTCCCCTAACACCTCCAGCCCCACTGGGGCTGGACGCTCGCACATCCGTGGCCGAGGCTACGCTTATGCAGCTTTTCCCCGACGCTCTGCTCCGGGGAGTCCTGGAAAGGGCGCCAGGACGGGGTTCACCTCCTACTGGTCGCACCCGTTATGGCCGGCCAGTGTGGTTCTCGGACCTGATTTGGCTCCTAGAGCGGCACCCGGTGAGGCTGCCTGTCAGGAGAGATCTCTTGTCTCAGTTGCAGGGCACCATTCGTCACCCTTGCCCAGAGTTATGGAAACTGTGGGTCTGGCCTCTGAGGGGCCAGGTTCACCAGCACAGGTCTTTCGACCCGAGGTCGCAGACACCATTTTTACAATCCAGGGCTCCCTCCACGAGGAAGCTATCGCCTTTAAAGTGGGAAGTCTTCTCTTCCTGGTGTTCAGGTCAGCGTCAAGACCCAGTTAACTGCCCGATCAGCGTGGTGCTGGAGTTCTTGCAGGACCGCTTTTCTTCAGGGCTGATGCCCTCGACTATCAAGGTCTATCTGCGCGGCAGCTATCTCTGCCTTTCATAGCCTTGTTACCGGCCAGTCTGTGGGTCGAGACCCACTGGTCATACGCTTCCTCCGTGGGTACTAGGAGACTAAGGCCTGTGTTGCGTGCCAGGATCCCCACTTGGGACCTGGCGGTGGTACTTCAAGGGTTAGCGGTTGCCCGTTCGAACCCATTGAGGCCGTGTCGGCCAAATTCCTGACCCTCAAGACAATTTTCTTGTTGGCAGTATCTTCTCTGAAGAGAGTTGGCGATCTCAAGCTCTCTCAGTTTCTCCGTCATGCCTGGCATTCACACCGGGCATGGTTAAGGCTTTCTCTACCCGAGGGTAGGATATGTGCCTAAAAGTTCCACCAATGTGCGAGGCACATTACGCTTCAAACCTTTTGTCCTCCTCCCTTCAAGGATTCGGACCAGGAAAAGCTAATCTACTGTGTCCAGTGCGGCACTGGGCGCCCTCGCTCACAGAACTGCTCCCTTAAGAAAGTCTGAGCAGCTGTTTGTGTGTTTTTGGTTCTCCGCCCGCTGGGCTGCCGGCGACCAAACCAATTCTTAGCAGGTGGATAGTGAGGCTATTTCACTTGCTTATGAAGCTTCTGGACAGCAGTCTCCACTTTCTGTCAAAGCTCACTCAACCAGGGGTATGGCGGACCTCTAGGCCTTAAGGTCAGGGCCACACTCGGAGGATGTTTGTAATGCGGCCGGCTGGTCCTGCTGCAGCCTCGCGTTCGAATCGCGTTTTTATGATCTGGACCTGGCTTCCACGCCAGGCTCCCATCGATCTTCGCGGCCCTGAGGGGTCCGTCCTTTCTGAATGACAGCAGGGTGTCTTGCTGTTTATTCTCTCTTGGGGCCTGACTTCGAGGGCCAGGACCCGTGCCAGGGGCCCCATGCACTTCGGCCTTGAGGGGTCGATGTGAATTGAGACAACGGCCAGCTGAGTCTGCGCGTGTATTATTTTCTTCTGGTCCTGGCTTGAGAGCCAGCTACCAGTCTCTGGGCTTTACTCCTGTGCACCTCAGCCAGGGCCCGAGGGTCCTGGTGACTCATTTTGCATTGGGTGAGCCCATGCGTTGATGCCTGTCTGAATACCCGGCCAGTGAATTTCGCCGAGTATTCCCTGCATGCTTTACTGTGTCTGGACCAAGGTCCTGTACTCTTTCGCCCCAAAGGGCTTATTGGGGTTATTAACGGCCAGGAGATCTCGCCGCTTTACTCCCTCTCTACAGGTCCTGGCCTGAGGGCCAGGGTCTGGGTTTTCACCGCCGGTCAGTTCCTATAGTTAATTGCTCCTGCGGATACACACTTCCAGGGACTTGCTGCGCTTTTCGGCGTTGGGATCTCGCTCCCATAAGCGTCAAACGCTGGCCCTTGGCGTTGAGTTCCCTTGACAGGGAACGTCTCAGGTTACGACTGTAACCTTTGTTCCCCTAAGAGGAGCGAGGCGCCTCGCGTCTCCCCTGCCATACTCCCTGCATCCCTGGGCGCAGCCGGCACTATACGCTGAATGTGTAAATGCGTCCCAAGGTCCTTTTATAGCTTCCTGGTCCTGGCGTCACCCGCCTGTGACGTTCAGTCTAGCCGATCGGCAATTTTACATTATCGCGTGCTTCAGACGCAGTCACGCAAAGCGTTCCCATAGCGTCAAACGCTGACGCAGCGTCTCGTTCCCTCTTAGGGAACAAAGGTTACAGTCGTAACCTGAGACGTTTTCTGCTATAAAGTGGAATTGTTAAAGAGGTTCAAATTCCAGCGTAGGCAATGGGGTGGAAGAGAGTGAGCCAAAGGCCCGTTTGAGGCGCTTTTCTTGCTCTCGCCTCATAAATAATGCAGCAGCGTTCATCTCATTTCCATGCTCGCAGTCACGAGCGGAGTGCTAATAGCTTAACTAATTGCTCTAAACAGGGGCGGTGGTTAATTGGGATGAGAGACTGCATTAGAGGAAAGGCTTTAATGAGTGACGCCACACACCCGACAGCCTCTGATCCGCGCCGTGACCTAAGAACTGCGAGACTGCCCTTGAGCTTTTAAACCTGCTGATCCACAAGCTGACCCCAAACCCGAGGGACCGGTTCGAAACCTACCAGAACCGCTTCACCAAGCGGGACATCGCCCGCAGCTGAACAATTCAGCTCCAAAACACACTCGAGAGACAAATCAATAACATTTCCTTCCATGATGTCAACATAAAGAGTTCTTGTTGGGTAGGAGATTATACAGTCCCAACACTACAGATAGGGTGTAAAAATCAGGTCATGATCAGTGTTGAAACAGACAGAGATAACAGATTTTGATTGAAAAATAGATGGAACTCTTGTAATTCAAGGAAGCGCATCCTACCCATGGGACAACACTCCCTCCCCGCACGTCTTTGTCAAACGTTCGGGAAACCGGCTCTCCTCTGAATGCACAACCACAGGCAGCGGCATGCATTTCATACACAGATGCAGGACAAATAAAAAGCACAGGTTGTTTTGTTTCAACAGGGGATTAAATATTTATCCAGCGTATTTTATTAACAGGCTGAGGCGCTGAGGCGAAGAAGGCGCCACAGCTGTTCTGTCACATTTCTAAATAGCTGTGGGTTGTTTGTTGTATTGTGTGTCGTTTATTTATTTATTTCTATCTGTTTGTTCTCATGTACCCATGAGAAGACAATGGGATCTCACATCAAAAACCAGAGAACGAGTCAGAACGTATGATTGCATTCAGGTGACTCATGCATCCCGCTCCTGACTGACTAAAGCTTGTTCCACATACACATTTTCAAAGTTGTCACATCACTGTCTGACAAATCAGTTCTTCTTATTCCCTTTGCATTGTTTTGGCATTCCAGACTGTGTTCTGATAAAGACTTTTGATTCTTTTTTATCTCTACAGCATGCAGAGTACTAGACAAGTGCTCTTCGAAGGAATTGGTGTATTGTGGGATTGATGTGGGTTTGTGTAGCGGCATGCATTGCTGTTGTATTGCGTGCCCAAACATAGGCAGACCAGAGTAAAGTAGGTAGATACTTTACAAGCTTTATATGAAAGCAAGAAAATCTGTATGATCCTCTACATTTGGCATAAGCTTCATCTAAAGTGACAGTGCATTAATATAAATAAGGTTGTTTTACCTAACATCCAAAAACAACTAGCACAGAGTTATTTCGTTTATTTTTCTGTCAATCGATTAAAACTTTTAATCTAATTAAAAACATGATATGCCAATTAATTAATATAATTAATCCCATTTGTTTGAGAAAATGTTAAATATGTTAATTATTTTAACACATATTTTTTTCATAAAGAGTAAACAATTTAAGCGTTAAATTGACAGCTCTATTATTACATTATCCCAAATGAGTTTACAATGTCTAAAAACAGACAACAGCGTTTCGTCTCCCCTTATTGCATCTCCAGTACTTCATCAATGGCATTACGTCCCTGTTTTCTCATTTTTCCTTTCAAAATAAAACCATTAAATAATTATGTGATCAAACATAACAGTTATCAATAACTTTTATATAACAGTTAACAACATAACTTTATCAATGAACATGATTTGTAAGTCATGTCACATTGATTTCTATCGACAGTGGAGATGAAGACAACAACTCACATCATTCCACGCTCCTTCACAGCATCATCAAGCTACTTAAGATATACAGTATGTTGTGCTTTTAAGGCATTTATTGTAAGGAAATATATATCCTCTTTTAGAGCAATTAACAATTACAAGCATAAAAAGTCAGAGATGCACCAGCAATGAGGTCTGTGCTTAAAAACAAGTTTGGATTTGGACATTTTACTGTAGAACATTTCATTGCAAGTGTGAAATACACCACAAGCTGTTTCGGAGCAAACTAACGTAATTATGTGCAACTACCACCAAATACAGCGCAACATGATGTAGTGTAATCTGAAAGGTTGTGTTAAAAAAGTCACAGCAGCTTTTTAGTGGTGTGAACAAGCTGATCTAAGCAGAGGAGATATGACTGGTGTGCATGTAGCCAACCATTATTTTGGCTTTCACATCCTGCCAGTCTTTGTTAGCAGTGGTCCCCTGTGTATGCTAATTGCAGGCCGAGTTTAAATCAATACCTTTGAGGGAAGGAGGCGATGAAATCCATCCAAACTGCCGTGCGCTCACAAAGGCCTCATTAAAGAGTGGAGCTACCACGATGCATCCCACTCAACACCCCCGCCTGCCTCCTACCCCTTCTCACTCACCAATATTTGTGTTTTGGTCCCATGCTGTGCACACTTTCACAGCTTAGTCCCTGTCATCTATACATTTGGACCTGAGCTGGGACCTCGTATGATCCACAGGCAGCGGGTATTTCCCATGCCTGCCGATATTAAAACATGGAAACAAAGTGCGAAAGAGAGCTTGAGAGATGAGATGAATGAAATGGGAGGTGTGGGTGTTGGATCTGGTGAGGGGTCAAAAATAATGGGAGACTTTGTAAGGATGAACTGTAGAGCTGGCGTAGTCCAATTATTGAAATTCTTACTCTCTCACTCTCAAATCTGTATGCCACACACACACACACACACACAGTTTCTATACATATACACACATAATTATTTTTATATTGTACAACCTGTATATTGTATCCCCTCACCCTACCCCTAAACCTAACTCTTACACTTTTTTAAATAAGCATCGTTTAGTTTGTTAAATAATCCATTTCAATTGTGGGGACCGCTGGACAGATAAGATTTTAGCCATCATTACGGGGACTTTTGGTCTCTACAATGTAAAGAATCCTGTAAACACACAAGTGTATTTTTACAGGAACGTTTACAAAAAAAACATAATTTAGTCAGGCTTTATAAGCTGTTTTCCACATGTCCACATAGGGTCAAACATTAGCTGTATTACTATCTTTGTAGGTACATATGGTCCCCATACTGTAGGGTTCAATAGGACCACAAACACACACTTTCTGTTCCAAATGGTCCATTACATTTACTGTAAAAGAAAGAAAGTGTGCTTAATAAATTTCTTTTGGGACAGACAGGGAAGAAGGTGAAAAAACTGTAGAATTTGAAGAATCAAAAGCGACCTAAACTTTCAAAGTTTATTGGAAGACCAGAGGTTCTTAAAAGAGATTTTAGCCATTAACCTATTGTTACTTGATTGCTAACTTTCTGATAAGTTTCTCAAACTAAACTTTAAATACTCATTAAATGACACTAATCTGGTAAAATTAATAAGTAAGATCCTTAATAACGCCTGCCTCAGTAATGCCTCACAAACTCAGAGACGTGTGCATCATCTGAGCTTAAAAGATTTCTTAAATTTCTTTCATACATGTTTAATTGACTAATAGAGTAAAGTTTTGTTCAAAAGTACTGAAGTCGCAAATAATGTACAATAAAAATAAATCATCATTATCTGATCACTAACACAATTAAGACATTTTTAGCTGGAGGATGTGAAAACAGCATGCCACACTTTCAAGTAACATTCAGTAATTATTCTTGCACACCTTTCCAGAGAGGGCAAGCTGTTTTCATTGTGCCGAAAAAAGAAGAACATAACGTGTTTGATTCTGCTGTCACGGCTAATTTGATGCGAGTATTATTGGTATGTAAAACACCCACTCTGTAATTTATTTGTAAGGTAAATCTATACAGGGATAATAACTCATTATTGTTATGACAGTATCTTCATATACGAATAGAACTGACCACAATTTGATATGTCCCTTAATTAACCGGCAAACTGAAAGAGCTTAATTAACACTGACAAGAACTTCTACAGATACTGGGAAAAACACTATATTTAATTATCAAAATAATTACTTCAGGCATTAGAAGTCTGTATGAGCTATTAATGGATAACTGCTTTATATCCAGTGGGCTAACATCCTGAGGGATTTGTACATGAATATTAAAAACTTAAAATCCCACTTAATACGCCTTTGATGGATCTAAGTGTTCCCTGTCTAGCCTATCTGTTGATCTAGACTAGATCCATCAGCACGGCCGAAAATTCATGGCGAATCGCCGCATGCACTAAAAGGCTCGGGCTCTTTAACCTGTGAGCTGCTACAGCCAAAGATGGCCTGTAATTTAGACATGGCAAATCAAAGTGCCGGGAACTCGATCAATTTCAAATTGTACATTGGAGTCATTTAGCGCGCTGGCAGCGGCACCGCAGCCACTGTAACGCGGCTCTGGCCCGGTTGCTATAGTAACGGCAGACAGAGGAGAGGCGGCCCGGCCGGTGCGTGTTGGAGCGAATGTGACTCCCGTGAACTGTCTGATAGCATGCAGGAGCTCGTGCACAGAGGATTAGGAGAATGTGTTCACAGGAAATGAACTGAGAGATATGTGAGCGAAGACGAGAGGGAAAAAAAGGAAAAGAAAAGATGGCTGGTGGAAATAGGCAGGAGGACGGAGATGAGAAGAGGATTCTGAAGAGAATACACACCCTCCCCCAAATCATTTTGACAATTTATCTTTTGTACCTTATCTGTAGCATTGATTTCCAGAGCTCATGAGGCATGACATGTGTACTCTCTGTCAAATTCACAAGCATCCAGGTTTAAACATTTATGCATATATCTTTTCTGCAACAAATTACAGCGCTTGCTCGTAGAATACAGATCCTACTAAAAAAACGATTGAAGTTTAACATTAAACCCATTAAAACCAAACTTTCTTTATGTGTGATTTTGCAGTTTCTCTTGAAGCCAATACAATTCCCATCTCATCCAATAGAATTTCTGTGATGATTTCTCTTTCTTTAACTCAATTAAAAATACAGTTTGTGTGAATCCAAAATACTGTTTTGAGTTCAAACCATCAGACATAATTAGAAACTACATAATAGAACAAAACTGTTTATTTTAAGGATAAATAGCAGTGGATTTCATGAAGTCATGTTGACAAATCAGGTGCAAGAATGCCAGTATGTTGAAACATGTTTGAAACGCAATGATTTTAAAAACTCAACAATTTATATATAAATATCTTGTCGGGCAACTAGTAGACGACCATCATGACCCATCCCCACATATAATGGACCCATTCACCTCAATGTGCTTCAGGCAGCCAGAAACGCTCTGAACAGACTGTCTGCACTGGCCACACTAATGAAGCAAATGGACGGAAATGCCACGTGAAAGGAACTGATGTATGGAGGCTGCTGTTGAGGGGGAGGTTAGTGTTGATCTGATTAAAGACTGGCAGTGATGAAGCAGGGCCGAGTACGGAGCCTGACTCACTCCAGGGACGGGACAGTGCCACCAGGTTCAATTGGGATCAGGATGCATGCTTCTCCTTCGCGCTATTGGCATGTGCTAGGTGGCGTCCCAAGAAACATTCGTCTTAATATTTCCTCTCCTGTGCATTTGTAACATCTTGTCCCCGAGTCGTACAGCAAGACGACTTCCATCCATTCTAAACGCATTAGAGCCCCTCAGGGTTTGACTTCCTTTCTCCACACCAACAATTTATGTCGAGATAACGATTTGGATCAATGTGATGAGAGGTCGTGACAGAAACGTGAATTTATTTATGTCACAGCCTTCATTCATTCCCCCTTCTACGCATTCATCAGGGTTAATGCATATTTATGCATAGCAGCCGTTGGTCGCGAGCAGATAATGGTTAAATTAATCAAAGCAAAAATCTATTGAAAGTGCGGTAAGAGTTATGGTTGGGTTGTGATGACCTTTCTAGTGCTCTTTTTCCTACCGGACTGTAATCTAGTCAGTTAAAGATGTGACCTTTGAGGACGTTCCCTAGGATTACCCTTTATAAATGCATAGGAAACAGAAGGTTACGTGCTGGATCTCTGTATAACAGCAGAAGGGAGGAATCAACAACAAGGAAATCAGGTGGTCTAAACAAAAGAATGACCTTCTATGTGGATCCTTCCCTGTGGCCAATTACAGATCAACAAAAGGTTATTCAAAGTACAAGAATTAGTTATGAGATGCATCCAATGTTTGCAAATTTCATTCTATAATCTATAATGTACGACACACTTTGAATACAAATCTATCTGTCTGTCTGACTAGGTGAGGAAATGTGGCAAACTGTTGCTGTCAATACACAGTAGAGATTCATGCAGAATGCTCTCAGCATGATGTAAGCTTGTCTCAGTTCTCTTTAAGGAAAAGTGTCAAGAACCTGCCACACATGATTACATTGGAGCAGGCAACAGTGACATCTTTTGGTGTGAAGCATTACTCATGCAATAGCAACTCTAATCTGTATTTCAAATGTACAGTAATGGCACATCACAAACAGATCACTACAAACACATCCTTACATGCATATTAATGTACATCTTATGCCTCAATAAGGAGCTTTTTTTATGTAAAGCTAAATTATTATAAAAATGTTTTTACATGTAATAATATATTTTCTGGCAATGTTTGCATATAAAACTGCATGATGTTGTTCAAATTGATTAATGTAGAAATCACGATACTCATCGTAAGCAGTTATTATATAGTACAGTAAACACTGATGAGATACTGATGAACGCCCATTCAAATATTTGCTTTTACGCTGTGAATTTCTAGCATCACATCCACATCACTGAGTTCACATTTCTTCCTATGTTTCAACCTAATTAGCAGCGCAGTCCTTGAAACTGTCACATCTGAGTCTGTTTAAAAAAACTACTTTTGGATCAAAGAGAATTACAGACAGCTAGAACATTTTAAAAGCAGCCATCCAACGAAAACCTTTCCAATTTCAGCCCCATTACAGTCAGCCATTTGCAAAATGCGTTTCTTAAAAGTGGTTGCTCCCTTTCTAGGAAATTTGGGAACCCTTGCACCATCTCTGCCTTTCAATGGGTGATGACTCATTTATTAAAAATTCAGTTTTAAATAATCATCAAGTCCTCTGAAACTTGAAGGAAGGTTTTCTAAAATGGGTTGTTTTTCTTCACTGAAAAAGGTGTCTGGTATAATTGGTGAGAATTAATTGATAATAATTTGCGCTGTCCTGAGCTGAAAATACTCTTTCGTAGTAGCCATCTGCCATTTTTACTACAGTGATGCGAGTCAATAACACTGTAGTCACACTGGCTCCTGGGACAGTGTAACATCTATAATGCATTAGACTGTGTTTGAGATTATGAGGTCAGTTGTCACAAGGCTGAGATAAATTTCCCTGGCTTGACCTTGGTTTCTTGGGTGGTTTGTGGTAGTTTATTGGTTAGGGATCTGAAGTAATAACTGAAAGGTTACAGATTTGATCTCGGGTACGGGTAATGAATGAGATCTCACCTCTGCTCTGTCACTGTGGTGTAGATGAGGCACTTAATCTCAGACTGCTCTAGGGCGACTGCTCCTGCAATAAGTGTTAAGTCACCTTCGTTAATACAGCAGAGAACACTAATACTCCAACTGGCTGACTACCATACAGTTATAAAGTACAATATTTTGTACAACATCTAAAAATGTATACACGGCAATGTATTTCAACCAAATAATTGCTATTATTAATAAAATACTCAGCAGTGATAAAAACATTTTACATGCATTACATGCAAATATAATTCATAATTTGTCTCCTAATATTTGTAAGTCGCTTTGGATAAAAGCGTCAGCTAAATGCCTAAATGTAAATGTAAATATGTATATTATGAATATGGGATGCAAAATGCTTGCTCCTTGTATGTTTTGTACTTTTTAAATTATAATTAGGGCTCAAGTACTGAAAGTGTACTGTTATCTGTCAAATAAACTTGATACGTAGGCTACATGTATTATTCTTATCGTCATCATTTATTTTCTATTATTAAACAGTACAAAATATCACAGCATTAATGAAGTACAGATAAAGACATGAATACAAAGAAGATACACAGATAAAACTGGGTAACAAAAACACCTTAAGAGGACACAAAGGAAAGTTTTCACTGCTTTAGGATTAACAGAGCTTTAAATAGTTTCCATAATGCGTATCTAAATCATTTCTAAATGAAAAAAGCCAGTAATTAGCTAACAGGTAACGCAGATTAATTATGTAGTATTTCTATATACTTTTCTGGGTAGTCAAACAATTAAAATAAATATTAATATAAAGTTACTTACAAAAGTCTCCAACAACTTCAGCGTAGACATTCATTAGCTCCGCCCAACCGGAAGTCGATTTATTTTTGATTTTGTGAAAAGTGCATGCGGTAAACTTTTCAATACTGCCCTTAAAGAGTATAATGTAAAAGAACTTAACGCTTGGTCAACATTATGCCAAGATATTGAAGATGCCATGTTGTTTACTGTCTTCTCGAATGAACGCTAAAATCGGAAAAATAAGGGAAATCGGAAATATCCACATGCACCTGCGTGCCGCGCATTCAGTGACTTGATCGGTCATGGAGGCTAATTATGTGGCTAGTGAACTTCATGGTTTTGGCGCCACCTGCTAGCAGCAGGAAGTGTAACATTTACAATGTATTTTAAATAGTCCTGTATATTTACTCGATAAAATCATTAAAAATGACTTTGTAGTGATGGCACTGTAATACTTGGGCCCCTATAGCTGCTTACAGCTATTTGTCTTATAACTTTAAGTAGCCTAGTAGATGTGTTTTTATTTTGAATTAATGCTTGCACACTTGTTACTCAGGCACAGTACAATTTCTAATGCAACACATTACGATCTGACCTTTTGTGTTGTGATACATTTTGACTGTAACATTAAGTGACTTCACAACAACAACTCAAGCTGTTTCCCAGTTACAGACTGACCGTTTCCTTAATATGCCACCTTGAATGCTATATTTGAACATATTTTGTTATTTAAAAGAAATTTGTGGTTTAATTATGTTAGAATTAAGATAAATAAATGAAGTAGATGATGAAATAAATGAATTAATTCTGCATTCAATTTGACCATGTAAGCACACTTAAAAGACTCTGGACTGTAGTCTCATGCAAAAAGAAGTTTTACTTTATATAATGTTTATGTAAATACACGAGGAGTTGTTTATTTCTTTATGGATTTAAAGATAACTCCTGCCTGCCCTTTGTTGGTGTAATATACTTTCTTTCCAACAGAGGGAAGCAAAATTATAGATAAAGTAAAATGAGGTTGAAAGGGTGTTCAAGGTCTAGACTATTTAAAGCATAAATCCTGATTATTGCATAAAGATATTCTCTCTAAACTGTACAGGCAAATCTTTTTAATAATGTGCTGTATAACCTTTAGAGAAATATATTTTAGCATTTTGTATCTTCCTATTTCTTTACTTATAAGAACAATTTAGGAAGAGGACATGCTTCAAGAGTTATTTTTTCACATTGCATATATGTACATAGGTTTCTCTAGTTACTTAAATGTACTCACTTTTTGTATCAAGATTCGGCAGTACTAACTGCATGTAATTAGGCATTTAGAGAGGTGTCATTGTGTAGCTGTGATTCTGGCAGCAGACTCAGCGACTGTGGATGATAAGTTGACCGGAGTAACAATTGGAAAGAAAAGCATAACAGTGTCTAATCAATCTGTACACCCAGCCAGTCAACCATAAAGCCCCGCCTTTTACCCTGCATGCTAGCCAATAGGTGATAGGAGACTGTTTTATGGGCATGAATCTCAGCGAATCAGCTGCGAGGTCCTGTGTTCTCCTCCTGCGGCTATGCTGACGTCATCGTCTCAGCTGTGCTCAGTGGAGTGATGAACTTCAGCCTGAGGAGTCAACAGACCACAGCAGTCATATTCATACTATATAGTTTAGTGCTCTTAGACACACACACATCTGTTTTTCTATTACGTGGTAACTTCCCATGTAATGTCATGGTTTTCATGGACTTTCATCTGAGCTAATATTCAATATTTTTGCATGGTTACATTTTTGTTACAAAAATAGTTCAAAATAAATAAGAATTGACAGTCACTCTGCTCACCTGATAGTTTATTTAACCTCGTTGTTTCGTAGTGTTCTTTTGTGGAAGATTGTAGACATTTAGTCATTGGCTGGTCTCTAGGTAATTTCAAGTCATTTTGTGCTGTGGGTAAATCCAACTAACACAGCGCTAGATTTTCTCGGATCAATTCATATTTTTACTATAATTAATTGAATCTTTAGACTATAATCTATTTCCATATCTTTGTTAGTCTGATACAGTGATCTGATAAAGTTATTCAGTAGTAAAAATACTGGAAACCCTTTGTGCCAAAGCAAATCAGATATCTTAAGTAGTAAAATAAGCCATTTAAGAAATTTTACCATAATTGAATCTCAGATAAGATTGTTTTAGCTGGCTTTTTATAAAGTGACATTTAAAGATATAGTTCCATTTCTGTTGAGTTGAGGAACGAGTGGCCACATCAACAGATGTGTCCCAAATCACTGAAGTCAATCTGATGTTAAGATTTAGAAAAGCAACACAAGAGCACTTCATTACACATAGCAAACAACAAAGATGTTGCTTTGTGTAGTTGCATCTCAAGACACTTTAGATTTCTAAAAAAACACCAGCTTCAAAAGACACTTTTATCAACAGCTAATTGACTTGTGAAGAGATGGGCCAAAATCCAGAACTCTAATTATGGGGTATGATTGTTGTCTTTGTTTACATATTTTTTCAAAGCAAATCAAATTTAGCTTTCTTGATTGTGTATACCTAGTATATATTTGGACTGTTTTAGATAAGATGCATAATGTTCCATTTCATTTTAACCAAATGATCACTTGCATACACAAGCACGAAAGGAGCTTTGATAGGCGTAAATGTAAATGATCAAGAAAATCAAAAGCCAAGGATATGGAAATATGATGCAATTTAACAGACACTCTGATAGTTGATTATGACTGAATAAAGGAGCTGTAAGATATGGAAATATTGCATAACCTCTGCATCATCTTAAACACATGGGCTAACCCACGCATCAAAACGCATTAATTATTGGGTTTCTCTCATACATCATAGGATGACATTTAGTATGTCCTTTAAAACTGTCATGTAAAGTTACATTTTCTTCCCTGTACTTTCTGTGATTTTTTGACCTTGCACTCAATATAAAACTAACAGTGTTGACACATTTAGAATTACTGCCCTTGTCTGGATTCAGGAGGAGTATTAACACAGTTCAATATGTGTGTCCCAGCAGCCTCACCGACAGCTGTGTGAATTACTGCTAATGTGTGGTAATTAGCACTGATTCTGGGGTCTTGCACACAACAGTTGCACAGTGCGTACATGTGTCTCTCTCTGTGTGTGTGTGTGTGTGAGAGAGAGAGAGAGAGAGAGAGAGAGAGAGACCTGCAGGTGTTAAATTAGTCATCCTCAAGTCGTTGACTACACTTGATTGATAAGTCCTCAAAGGGAGCAATACAGTCTGCCAATCTGTGTATGTACCTAAGTACTGTATGTCTGTGTACTACCTGTTCCTACCTGCCAACCTGATCTAACCTGGTCTAAGTTTTTTAGGGTTTTTTCATGTGTGCAACCTAATACAATACATTCAAGGTTGATTTAGTTATTAGACTATATTAGTATTTTTAGTAATATTATTATTTCAAAGAGTATTATCATATTACTTAAAATAAAAAATAAAGCCAATGACATAAATTATTTGTTATTTTACACAAATCCTACTTTATTATTGGGCACTGCATTAGGAAAGTATCTAGAAACAGGAAAACATGAGGTCAGTTAAGGACACATCAGGAGACATGAATGAGAAACAGACAACTGTCCGTAAATAGCTCTGAGCAAAGACAATCTGTTTGTGGGTGTGTGTGCTCAAATGTTTTGTAAATGGGTTAAACTCAGAATCTCAGGGCACACATTCTTTCATTATTGAGATATGATCATTACATATCAGTATATTATGTTCTCATTATTTCACACATTTACTTTAAAAGCCTCATGATTAAAGATCACTATTATTATTCACAGCTCTTCTTATTATATTTTCATCAGTTTGTTACATACTTTGGTGGCATCTGATGTTATTGCTATGGTGATACCATGGCAACCTGAACATTGCCAAAAATAAAGAATTTCCACTCCAATTAACTGTAATGAAGTATTAGACATCTTTGCTGCCCCAAGAGAATCTATAAACCCTTGAAAATGTTGATTCCTTACTAACATTGTTGCCATCATCAACTTTTTTGCTTTTTTTAGCAGTATAACACTTCACAGCAGACAATCTCAGAGGTGGATCATTAAGGGTTAGTCTGTTTAGTAGGCAGAGACCTGTGTGCCGGGGATGCCATCTGGACGGCACTGTTCTTACTGACGTCTTGAAAAAAACTTTCTAGACAGTCAAGTGCCACCATGCTAGAACAAAAGGCAGGTGGATGCAGGTACACATCAAACATATTCTGCCATTAAAAGCTCATAGTACTCTTACAGAGATACTATAAGCTAGCTTTGAATAACAAAATAGTATAATTGATCCTAGATGTTATTTAAACAAAACAAATGAATTGAAATTCATTTGTAATATTCTAATACATGTGTATATATACTGTAGTTGAATCTACAATAAAATATATTATGCATGCAGATAGAGAGACAGAAAGCTAGAATGTGGAATTATGTGTGACATAATTTGAAGATTTACAGTCACGCAAGTGTGCGTAGGCCTGTTTTGATGATAATAAAGAGAACTCTTCTCTCAGCTGGATTGCGAGTGCTGTTAAGTATCTAAAAATGGAGAGGGCTCAGGTTGGGTATAATCACATGTGAGAGGTACCGTGTCCTAAGGGCCTCTCTGGGTTGTGCATGCAGGCTCAGACAGGGACAGCTCACATTATATAAATAAGTTTTCTTCATGGCACAGAAGACATTGAAATACTATGGCATTATATGCAGAAGAATTATTTTTGCTACTAATGAAATTTGAGCTCAAAAGTGTTTACATTTGTGCTGGTCTGTCAGGTAAACATTTACAAGAGAAAACTGTTACTGTTATCACTGACAGAATAATTAGTCCATCTGCTGCTTTTCTGTTTGAGAAACTCAAATATGCCTTGTCATAAAAAGCGATGTCATAAAATCTGACAGCAAATGATAATCCATCTTTTTCTAATCCTCGCTGTAGGACCACAAAATGAAAGATAATGACTAAAATTAGATTGTTGCAGTGTGCAAGTCTCCAAAAGCACTTTAATTCAGAAGGACAATGTTATTTCGAAGGAAATTTTATTAAGCAGAAAAATCAACAACGTTAGAGTAAATTTAATTACATTTCTTTTACCAGGGGCTGGTTCAACTGTGCTGATATCACTGTAGAAATTGTTTTCTTTTTACTTCTTTATCAACAACCTACAATGTTTGGTTCACCCCAAAATGAAAATTCAGTTATTCAACCTCATGCCGTTCACATCTGTATGACTTCTGCACAACACAAAATGCGATCAGTTAGGTTTTTTACTGCAATGAAAGTACATTTTGACTATAATGTTTTAGTTAATGTCAACAAAAACATCCTGCTGATCATTAATCACACACTCAGTGTCAGTTTTGGTGGAAAAAACAACAACTGTTATTTTTTAATAAAGCAATTGCACAAAATAATTATGAAAGCCGGCATGACACCTTACAAATTTTAAAGAAACGTTTTATAGTTACAATATAAAAAGTAATATAATAATATAAAATATTAAAATATAATTGTCGGAGGTGGTCTACTTTTATACAGTAGTTATATTTTAGGCCAATAAGTTTTTATTCGACAAAAACTAAACATGATATATGTCCGATTTAAGGAACAGCAAGACAGATCGTGAAGCATGTTCTCCATCCGAGTTGTGCGCTGGACAGTCTAATTCAGATCTTCAGAATGATAGCTTTGCCTGCAGTCGCAGGAGTCGATCCATTCAGCCAGTCGTCTGTCCACACTATTTATCCTCACTGATAAGAGAGCAGAAGCAGGCTGATGTCAGCCTGTTGCTCATCTTGTCAGAGAAGATCAGCAGCAGCTGTGTGATGTAGACAGAGGAACACAGACCTGAGTGGCATCTCCAACACTGGCTCAGCTGTAACAAAGGAAACTCTGTTTCCACACAAGGCTTTTCTTCATGTACACTCTAATGTAGTTTGGCCCTGGATTATGTTTTGCATGCTGAAGCTCCACTAAACTTTAATTTATTACTATAGGTACAAACATATATGTTATACTAGTGTATACCAACTCTATGCTAACATTCAGCTTACATTATTGAAAACACCATTATGTCTCAACATTCAGGACATCCAGCACAAGTGGCCAGTATACAGACAGTAATGCATCTATATGAGTGCCAGCGGCAGAACCTCTCTCTGCTTTCTGTTTTATCTCCACATGCAGTGGAAACTCTTATTGTAACAGAAGATGCATTTGCATTTGGCATGATTCAGTGAGGCAGGCACCCCATCGTTCTCTCACACAGCTCTCTCTCTCTCTCTCTCTCTCTCTCTCTCTCTCTCTCTCTCTCTCTCTCTCTCTCTCTCTCTCTCTCTCTCTCTCTCTCACTCTGCAGTTAATGCAGATATTAAGATGGCTACACTACTATTCATAAAGATATCATCACTCCTGTATGTTGTTTTAAAATGTTTGATACATGATTTGCTACGAACATATCACATTGGAATAATATTTTCACAGTAAAGTTGGATTGACATTACAGTTAAATCACAGATGCACTGCGTCAAGTAATAAAAATGGCTGCATTAGTTTGATGCTTGAATTATTGCTTTGAGTAATCTTTTGAAAACAGAACATACTTGGTTATCTGATGCCAGGAATCATTACACAAAACATACTTTTATTTTAGTTCTTTAGATACATCCTCTAATAATATTTGGACTTAATAATTAATGATAATGATAAAGGGTTTTAAGCACTGCTACATCCAAACCCTGCCTCCAGCGAGTGCTGCTTCTTTTTAGTCTACAATCTTTTTACAAACTTTTAATGCTTATTTTCTTTATTATTTTTTCTTTAATTATTTAAACATTTTCCATTCTCTATACTGCATTTTGGTATGAATCATAAAAAGAACTGATGATCTGTTGTTAGACTGGCTTTGACTTGATACTATATGTTATGTTTTAATTTTAAATAGACAAAATCAGCTCTAAATTTATACAGAATGCAATTAGACCAGTCATTTGTAAAACCAAACACTATGCTATATTCAGTTAGATAAAGCAGCATAATCAGTCCTGATTAATATCATATCATATAAGTGCAGCTTCATGCAATGTAGTTCATATCACAGCAAAACATCAAATTAATGCAACACCTGATATGACTGCTAAACAAAAAGTGTTGTAAGACCTCAATGCAATACATCTGTTATTGTCAAATGCATGATTGTAATTTATACTGTTTGTTATTAAATGATACTATCTTACAGTATAATTTTATGTTCATTTCAGTCTTGGTGGCATTTGGTAGACACTTTTATCCAGTGAGATAAAGTGCATTAAAGAGATGTCTGAAAAATATTCTTTTTAAAACATTATTTATGCAATAATCTTAAGATGTATAAATCAACCTAAATGCCACAGCTTCTGTGCCACCTTTGCAGTATAAATATGACTTATTGTACAGCATGATTTAGATCAACGTTCTTACCCTATCCATGACCTAAAATCAAAGGGAAACGTAATAACAACATTGCATAACATGAAGCCAACTAACCAGCTAACTCTTTAATTAAGTGATAACAAGAACGGGTAGTTTCTCATTATGATTACAGTGGGTGTGTTTTGGTTTGTTGCTAGTACAGAAAGACATAAGTGCTTATCACACAGGCTTCAAATGAACTTCGCACACAGAATATGAAACACATACAGCAGTGTTGTGTTCTCTGCAATGCAGTCCGCAAATTAATAGAGACAGTTGAACATTTGAGGATAAAAGAGACGCTGTAGTGTGCTGACACATCTGCAACCTTCACCAAGGTCAAAGCCTGAGTTACTCATGAAGTAATTCACTGTTCCTCTCAACAACTGATCTGGGATCTGCTGAAAGGCACCATAACTGACATTAACTGACCCAATGCTGGTTTAGCGCAATAAATCTTAGAAATATGATAATCGATTAGCCAAAGTAAATCTGCAAAATATGGAAAGGTTAAACTGAAAGATCTATAGTACCTGCTATTTGTCACCATGACTGTGTGCTTGCTGTCCATCTTTCATCTTTGCTAATGGGAACTCATTTCTAAATCTCATTAAGCCAGATGAAAAAAAAACTTTAGTTAAGAGAAAACAGATTTATAGAATTACAAATATGGTTTTCATAAGTTTCATAACATATTTTGATTTTTACATGTCAGATAACTAGTTCAGAGTCAGTGCTGATTAAGATCACAAGAGAAGACAGTCTAGAGCCTCTCAGTACTGACTATCTAGCCATCAAAGCAGCAGATGAAAAAAGTTTCATCTTTTTAAAAAGCTGTTTAAGAAATCAGCACTGGTAAAACATCTACTATATAAGTGTAACTATGCAAAAAGTGAACATACTTTATATGTGTTACAGTTAAATGACATCTTATATGCTGTTCTTTTTGTGTTGTTCTGAACAATGGCTCATGCCCTTGTGATGTCCTTGCTTTAAATTGAGTTTTATGAAAAGCTGGAATGGAATCTTAAGAAATGAAATCAAGATAGATTCCCTCTGGGGGCACAGAGTTCTTGAAATGTCATTCGAAACATCCTATGCATTTTTAATTTACATTTTGTTCATTGGAGAGTTTCACTGTAAATGGGGTGGTTTTATCCAGTAGGACTTACCCACCACATATGAGCTTCATTAATGGAAGCAGGAGGTCCAGGAGGACTCTGATCTCTAAACCAGTGACCATGAATCCAGTATCCTGACACTTGGAGCAGCGGCTGTTCCTCAATCTGTGATCTGAATCACAACCAAAAACTTACATACCTTACCAAACACAATATACTGTATGTTACAGAGCACAGAATTTTACTGTCCCCATTCATGTGTTGTAATTAACAAAAAAAATCTAATATATAAAAATGTCACAGTCTGATAAACATGACAGAACATATGGTAACATAGACAATAAAATAACAAAGTCAAAAAAATGTAGGTAGAACGGTCTCAGTAATAGTTTAACTGAAACAACATGACAATTCTGAATCAAGCTTAGCAGGTTAGGTCACACTAACCCTCGAGTTAATGCACATTCAATTTTGTTCTGTAATGATAATGTACAAGAACACTGAATAACAATTTCACTTTCAAAATAAAAAGAAAAGTTTAAAGTTCTTTATAAAGAAAAGTTGAAATCAAAGAATGTAAAAGAGTGTGCAGTATATAAAAGATAAAGTGGGACAGGAAGGCTGAGGGTAAATATTTTATTAGTGTTTGAGGCTTGAGGAAGATTTTTCTATTTGCTTTCAATTTCAACAGAGTCTTTCTGGTCAACGACTGCAGACCATCAAGAATACACAATTCTTTAAATATATTGTCCAACAAATATACTTTTTTATAAAAGTATATGTAATTTTTTACACCATCAAAATAACATTCAAAACTTTTGTGTTTATTCATTAAATACTATTATTAATTAGATTGAAACCATGTATGGCAACTAAAATATATATAAAACAACTACTTAAAAACTGGAAAAATGTCAAAAAGTTGAAGTGTTTCTCAAACCCTGTTGGAAAAATGTCAGAACTGTTACTTGGACATAACCCTGAATGAAAAATCAATATGTGGTTAATGTTATAGTTCCATCAGAATAATGTCTTTCATAGCTAACCTGTCACTGAACACATTATTAAATACACAGGAGTTCAAGGTGAAAGCATTCATTGATGAGACCAAAAGTGTTCATGGGGTTCAGGACGTACAGTACAATAATACTACATGAGTGAAATGAATAAAATAAATGATTTACAACATTAAGAGACTCTGGGTTTAACTCTGGTCTACCATGAATTTCTCCAGTTGGAGATCAAACACATGCTGCTCAATATCATATAAAATAATTCTGCAGAATGTAAATCAACCGAACACTGCAGATCTTTGACGCCACAAAGTTTACAACACATATAAACATATGAATGATTGTAAAACCGCAAACATATTCCAATGCAAATATTGCTATTTATCAGTATGAGCTGACTGACATAAACATGATACATTTGTTTGTTTCCATACAATGAAGGTCCATCCTATCCGTTGCCAACAGCGTCTCTCTCTCTCTCACTCACTCTCTGGTTGACAGGTACAAGTATTATTCCAGCTCTGAGTGATGATTATTTCAAAAGAGAGAAAAAAACACAAAATGACCTTCTCCATCCCACTAGAGACTACATTCTCACAGAGGCGACATCAAGGGCAGACTCACAAATAAGCACAAACATGTACATACACGTCGGCAAAAAAGCACACAATGCGACATTATACACAACCAAGCAGGATTTGTCACAGTCTCTTTGGGCAAAAGCTTGAGCATCTAATCTTTTATGAGTCATCTTGTTATCAATTGCCAGTCACAATTAAATCCATCAGCCCAAGGTACTCTGTGCTATAATGACGGCAGAATCAATCATGACTTCTGCTTGTCATCTCAAACCCATGTCAGCTCACCTTAAAGACTCCACAACATCAAAATTGAAGTTTTGAGGCTTTTAGTCCGTATCTACAAGGTCATGTTGCACTACACAGATTTTTGTCCAATCTAACACTCCACAACAAGAAGTTCCTCTCCTTATATTCTGTCCTTTCCATCAACTATCAGCCTGTTGGCTATGTGAAAAAAGGTTAGGTTATACACAAATATACTTTTTAACAGGAAATACTGTATGTCAACTCAAAACTAATTTGTTGCTAATTACTCATTTGTGTTTGGCACATTTTAACATATGTTTAAAAATATGTACTATACCAGACATCTGAAAAGAACTAGATTTATGGGATCAACAGTAACACATCTTATTAAACATAAATTTGAACAAAAATGTAACAATATGGACCCAAAGATGATATTGTACATCAGGACATCACATTTCAATGGCCATCATGTTTAAATTTCACACTTCATAACCGGCATGAAAAATGTTCCCATTGATATATTCGTATAAAAATAGGAATGCGACTCTAGCATAACTATTAAAAAAGTGTACCAGGAGGACAGCAAGGTATTGACAATTTTTTCACACACTTAAAAACAGAAGTGTTGAACTCGAAGTAAGATGTCGCATCAAAGAGCAGCAACATGATCCACAACTTCCGATCGGATGTCTCTCAATTGTCATGTGATCTCAGCATAGGTGATGGGATTCTAGAAAATCAAAAATGCACAATTTAACATCTATTAGAAATAGTTGACATAGTCCAGCATAATAAAATGTACTACATTTGTATACAATCAATTTATCTGGTTGCAGCAGAGTAGAAGCTGTTAGCGTCAGAGAGAAACGGATGGTCTATAAGTCTATATTGACAAGACGTACAGTATATATGAAAATTCATCTGAAGTCAAGTGAGAATTAAAAGCAAGATCTAGCTTGTGGTACTGTACGAGACGAGTTTCTTTAACAATAGTTAAAGTAGAAATATCTACTTCTACTTTAGATTAATAAAACAGCCTTGAAATAACACAGTGCTAGCCATGCATTGCAGGTGTATGTTTTAAACATACTCTCAATCTTTATGAACTGTCTAACAGAGCCCCTGGGCTCACCTGGATTTAAATGTGAAATGAAACCTGGGAACTCATATCGAACTATTAATTAAAGATGGACGGAACTCCCGTCGCTTGATTGTGAGGCATAATAGAGTTCAAAGGTGATAATATCTGAAACCAGACTGTGGGTACATAACCTCTAGGTGACTTACTACCTGTTGAATATTGTATGGCAGCCCTGCTGAACAATGCTGTCGTATGCTGAAAGAATCTGTGGGTTAAACAGCCCTTCTATAATTAGGTCTCTGATGTGTCCCGTGTTTGAGATTCAAATGCAGTGTATGCTGATATAAAGGAGGATGAATGTGTATACAGATGGGGTCCAAAAATCTGAGAACAATTTGCAATGTGTGAATTTAGGTTTTAAAATTCTATTTACACATGGAAATAATTATTATTAAAATAATATTTTGACAAAAAAAAAATAAAACGTATGTGCTTCCATGAAGTACCACAATAACACAATGGATGTAACAGCAATCTAGTCTAATTAAACATAATTTCTAACAATTTCATTTGCTAGATTAAAAGCTGTAGCATAAAGCTAATTAACAAACACAATAAAAAACTGTCTTTGTTTCCATTCTTGCAGGTAAGCATATCTACAGTAAATCATAGTTTCAGATCAGAAGCAAGATTTAGGAAGGATACAGATTGTATCTGTCTTTCTTTCTGAAACTTGAAGATCAGCTCACTGATTAACTGATCTCTTGTGACACAGATACAAGAAAACCAGCCTGAGGCAACAGAGTCGAATGAACATACTGAAAAGAAATAATGGGATTTACTAGGAACAGACATTTAACATTCTTCAGAACATAATATATCTTGTGTCCAAAGGCTGTTTAATGTGATGGTTGTCATCAAAATTCTCTATTATTCTGAAAATAACTGAAGTAAAGTGAGATTGAGTTTACTATTCAAAAAAGAAACATAAAAAGCACTGTTTTCAGCATTTTTTTCAACAGCTTTTAGACATACAGTATCTTTGACTGATATTGTGTGTTCATGCAGTAGTTTTTTACAGTAGAATTTACTCATCCTGCTCAATTCATTACTTTATTTTTCTGCACAATTTTGGACAAAAAAACAAAGAAATTGGATAAAAGAGAAAACATCATATGACTCCTATACCAAATTCTAAGCCTTCCGAAGCCAAGTGATAACATTGAATGAGGTTATCTATATAAAATCATCTTTATATAAGATACTGGTGTGCATGAAAGCAATTGGTTGAATACCTGGGAGGCTATGTATTTCTCCATGGTGTCTTCCATCCTGGGCTGAGTGAGCACTGGACCACTGGACACGCTCTCATCCGGCGGTATCTCACCTAGTAATGGCTTCCCTTTGAAATTTTTCACCACACACAACACCTGACACACGAAAGCCCGTAGGGAAAACAAAAGAGAAAGAAGACGAGATGTCAGTTTCACACTTCTCAAATGTTTTTTGTACCACACATAGATATGCCTGGCCTTTTCGGGCTGTAAATGATGATTTACGTAAGTCTCGAAAGGGCAAAGATGTTCGCATGACTTGTTGCCCGCAGTAAAAGGTTCTGTGTTCTTTCAGGAGAAAGGAAGCATGTGAGTCCATGTCCTGGAGGAGATTCATCCATTACGAAACCGAAATGAGTATTTTCAAAAGGACATTATGAGCAAAGCTCTACTGGACTCGAGCTCGATGGAGGATTTTAAAGCGAGGGCATCTCAGGGCATCATACAGCCCTGAAGAATTTTCTGCATAAACACTGTATAGAAATACAGTGCAATAAAGATTAAATGGATACAAGATAAGCAGAGTCCATATTCACACAAGCACAAACTGTTATATTCACCTTTACTGTCAGTTTGCATACAGTATGTCCTCTGTGCTGGTGATGTGATGTTTAAGGGCAGTGGTTCTCAATTTAGTACTCAATTTTTGGGAAATAGACTGTTTTGGGAGGCTGTATAATTTAATGTGATGCGTTTTGTGTCTATGTTCACCTTCCTGTGTTCAACCCCTCCTCCAACTCATCCAAACTGAAGAAATAGGTCAGTGCATATCTCTGCTTTATAAGTACGACAGCACAGAGAAGAAAAACATGCATGTCTTCCACAAACTGACATGATGTGAAGCAAGCGAGAATAAGCTGACACTATCTGACCTTTTTATACAGCTCACAATGGCTTTCTCCATCTATGACTTTAATACTGTTTACAGATTTAATCGTAGCCTTAAATAATACAGTATTTGATATTTAAATAGAGATGCCCTTGGTTTAGTTTAGCTTTTGACACATGTGTGTTATGTAATCAGAATTCCTTTTCGATATAAACAAACGCTACACAACATACATTTGAGCTGGCAGAGATTAAAAAAAAAACCTGATGACATACACAATATAAAAAATATTGTAA
Source organism: Beaufortia kweichowensis (assembly GCA_019155185.1). Lineage (NCBI taxonomy): Eukaryota > Metazoa > Chordata > Actinopteri > Cypriniformes > Gastromyzontidae > Beaufortia > Beaufortia kweichowensis. The sequence continues at coordinate 12,756,860 of CM032797.1, forward strand.
AGAAATAATAATGTAAATGAATTCAGCAAGTATGTTGAGACACATAAACATTTCAAATTGAACATAGTTTGTTTATTCACATCTGTGTTTTCAGTTGTGACCTTACCATAAAGACTGCGATGGCTCCTCCGATGATGAAGCCAGCGATGACATCAGACCAGTGGTTGCGGTACTCCACCACACGATTAATCCCTGTTAGGAAGGCCAGACACATGAGCCCCAGAGAGAAAACAGGCTTGGCCAGCCGCGTCCCTTTGGCCTTCACTGAACATGTGATGTACATCTAAAGAAGCACAGAGAGATCTGTCATACATCTTCATCTTGACCTGTGTAAACGCTTTTCATACTTCATCCATTCCCTGCTCATTCTCTTAGTGTTTTAGCTGAAATACAGTAAATGATGATGTGTGTGTCTTGTGCACATTACAGAACACACTATACAGTAAGTGAGACCCTCCTGATGTTGTAGGTGACCGGTACAATTACACTTAATTGTTGTAAGTGTAATTGTTTCAAGAAAGATCTTTCAATTTAATTTAATTTAATACTAATAAAAGTTTTATTAGGCAATAAAGGCCTTAAAAAATATTCATAAAAGCTAAAAACATACTGTTAGTTCATGTTATCTTATGTATTTACTAATGTTAAAAACTACAACCTTATTGCAAAGTGTGACCATTTCATTTTAATTCAAACATAAAATATTCATCAAAACCATAATAAACTAGTTACTGTTACTGCAAAAATGACCTGATCCATGTACGCAAACATCTAAATGCACCTAATGCCACTCGCATACAGGTGCATGTATGTGCATTCATTAGATAAACTACTTTTAAATGGTTCAGCTACATCATTTAATTCAGCAACGACCAGAAGAGTGGCATTTGAAGACTAGTCTGGTGGTATTTAAAAAGAACCTGTGTTGTCGTTGCTTTTGTCCTTTCTTCCCCTCACTGCAGCTTAAATCAAGCCTCTGAGGAAAAAGGGAATGTGGACATTCAGACGAATTAACTTTCTGTTCTATCTTGAAAATCATCTCTTCATTTTTTTGCTCAACTGTTCCTTTAAGGATCCATCATAGACTTAGCAGGTTAATAAGGTACTGTAATAGGAGCCTTCAGGCATGCTCGAGCTATTGAATGTCCATTAACTCCTTGACTCTGTGTCATTTAAATATGACAGAAAAACGTCTGTGCCTATTGGGAAGTTATTCATTTGTTTATTGTCATAGGAGCCATCAAATAATCTCCTACAAGGCCAATTTGGACTTCCTTTACACTGCCTTCAGGGTGTTTTTTAGATCACAATTTAGATCATTACTGTAAATGACTTCATTTAATGATTTCAATCATCCAAAGTAGTTAAATAGATACTTATCATACTCATTTTAAATTTCTTTCCTATTCTTTGAGACAAAAGACGTTGTCAACAATGTAGCAATATTACATTTGTTGTTTATATTAATATTGCTTGAAACCTCAAGTCTTGAATGATTTTGACTGCAATGCAGATGCATTTAGAACATTAAAGGCGCAGGGCGCTATGAGCACATTCATTTATCACAGGTCACTCTGATCCCAGCATGGTCAAAAATCACAAGAAGAAAAAGCACAAAAAGCAAGAGCTTCTATTGAGTTCAAGACCTGGTATGAACTGATAGATAGTGAAAATCTATTTGCTCTGATCAAAATAAGTGCTCTGAAACTGGGACGGGTGTTTTTTGGACGTCGAGAATAAATGGCCTTTGTAATAGTACCATTTTTTTAAAAACATGTTATGAAACCCGTTTTCAAACCTGGATCAATAACAAAGTCTGGCTACAAAGCTTTCGCTTTTAGAAGTGGCATCTAATCCACATGTTTTCATGCAGAACTTGTAGGAGTGTTAGAAAAAATCCTTTAATGCTCTGAGCAAACAGGATCATCCACACCACAAGATCCATCTTAAATCTGACAGGAGTTTTACAACATATCTGCATGTCAGTTTGAATAAAATATTAGTTTAACATAACATAATGCTGTGCTACAGTCTACCCAGCAGATTTTACCCAAAGCTGCTTTTTTGCTGAACATTCGCATAAAAAGGCTCAAGTTGCTCCCAGCTGCTGAACACTGAATAAGCGGCGTTGGTGTGTGAATGTAGGCTGTCATGTGTTAATGTACATTAGGGTAACAATAACTCTCTTCCCCCCAGGGATTAAAGCTACACTACATCACCCACACCACCTCTATCCAGGTGTACTGTTTATAGCACACTTCAGCAACCCCAAAGCTGTACTCTCAAAACAAATCTGTCCTTCTAACACCTGTGTTGCACTGCTCCGAACAATAAGCAATTGGGCTTTTCATATTGAAGGGGAAGCGGCTGCACAATTGCACAATCACAGCCAATTAGAAGACAGCTGAAGTTTAATGCAATCAGGAGTTAAACATTTCTTGTAAAATGTCAGGTTTGTTGGCCTGCTGAGACAAAATCTATTTTAGCCCATTTTAGGGTTTAATCACTTGTTACATGATTAGGATATAATAAAAATGCAAACCAGTTTTATCTCTTTCTAATGTACATATTTACGTTTACTCACAGCAATATAAAGAGCAGCATAGACACTGATGGCTGCTTCTTTGGATGGGAAGGACTTGCGAGCATTTAAGATCTCATCATCATTGCCTGTGCAGGCTTCTTGTTGGCTGATGAAGCGCACCACTTGTTGGCAACCCAGTGCAGTGTAGTTTGGTTTGCACACCGTCAGGAAGTAAGGAGACAGATTTCCTGTAACCACCTGCCCGGAATTGACAAAGATGTCTGTGGCAAAAAGGCCAAATGCATATACACCTGTAGGAACACAAAGACATAAAACAGGAAATATTAAGATATGTAGTATTAAGCTATATAGCTGAACAAAGGAAAATTTTGGACACTTCATGATGTATGAGTGTACTGTTATAATTGAATGCTGGAACTTTTCTCTGAAATAACCAGCTGGTGTCAAAGTCATTTTAGTAGATGTAAAAAAATCAGCTCATGTATATATCTGTTTATATATTTATTTATTCTATGTTTTAAAACATTAGATTAGTACATTTATAATTAAATGAATACATTTATTTTAATAATTTGTTAAACTGAATTAAAAGTCACACATTTTTAAGTGTGGTTCAAGTGTTCAACTTTCTCTAACAGAAATTTTCTTACAAACGCAGCGATGTAAAGATGATTTCAGTTTTTCCCGTAAATGCCTTCTCATTGAAAAACAATAGTAAAAAGTTAAAACTCAATAATGTCAAAATATAACTGCACCACACAACCTAAAATAAAGGTCAGGCCATTTACCTCTGGGTGAGTCTATATCTGTCTTAGGACTAGAATATTGGGCAAGAGAGAACAGGAATAAGATAAAATCCTAATGTAAGCGTGGGTAGCTTTGTCACATTGAATGTTCTCTATGAGGGGAGAAGCAGAGAAGCAGCAGACTGAAACTAGTTTACAATGAGCACTGCTGCTGTCATTGTGCTCACACAGCTTTCCCATCCACTCCCGTGTTACAGAGCTTATTCATTATGCTCCAGAGGACTCATTTTTAACTAGACATGTTATGCAGTACAGTAAGAGTCTCTGTTGATATGTTAACTGCTGGAAAAGAGTGATATCACAGCGAACTTTGCATTTATTATGGTTTGTAAAACTAAGATTAGCCGCACAACATCCCGGTGAGTTTACTGTGCTGCATTAATGCAGAGACTAGGTAGCATCTCCTTACAGTAAATATATATATATATATATGTAAAAGGGCACAGTCTGAATATGTGAAGGATTTAATTTCAGGACAGGTTCTAACAAAGCTGTGACTACATACAAAGTTCTGAACTGCTTCCACCCCAACCAGAAAATGTAGAAACATATAAAATCACTTTTTACATATTAAACTTGTAGAAAGTATTTTAATACATAATTGACACAAATTAAGAATTGGTCTGCAATGCAAATATTTTAAGGGGGCACGTCCTTCTCAAAGTGTACTGGGGTTACAGTCCTGGAGACCAATATTTGGAGTCTAATCTTGGGCCAAAGAACACCCCATAACTTTCCTTTTCCCCTTCTCTATGCAAAAGAAATATTATACATAAATAAACAGAAAGCTTTGAAATGCACCAAGAGCACATGAAGTCTGTAAAGACATACCAAGGAAACGAAATGTCCTTCGGACCAGAGGGTTGAGGTAACAACAGTCCCCCATCACAATGATCTTCTCTCTGTTGTCTAGATCCTCAGAAACATACTGCAGCAAGAAGAGCACGGACTCTGTCACTGTAATCTGAGGACAAAACAGCACCAAAAGTCAAATGAAAAATGTTTCTCTGTCTCTCTATTCTTTTCTGTTGCCTTGATTTGTTCTTTACAAAAAGTGACCAAGAATAAACCTAAAATCTAATTTGCTATAGTTGGAGATGAAATCAGGAAACAGGTTGGGTTATGGGTATTTACAACATGGGAAAAAGTATAAAGACCAATTCATGAACACAATGGAAATGATTAGAGGTCTGATTTTGTACAGGCCAGTTGCCAGCTCCCAGCAAGGTCCTGAACCTGATTTTGGAGGATTATGCCAAACTGGCAGGGAGCACCAGGGTCAAAGGATAGGTGGAATTATGAACTCTAAAGCTTACAGTAATTCAACTCTGCATCAAGAACTTGGGAATAAGTCTCTGTATTTATTAAATACTATGTATATTGTTAAAATTGGACGCTTCGTGTTGCCTGAATCTTTGATTAAGATGTTTATCACACAATGACATGGACACATTTGTCAATTTTGTTCACTTCACATGCATGAGCAATTTTTTTTTCTTCCTCATCAGAATGTCTAAGTTAATATGTCAATGAAACAGAGATGACACATACTCTCACTGGTTGCTACAGAAGGGATTCATATTTTTGCAAATGTATTTTGGATCTGTGAATGTTAACTGACATGAGTCAGTCACTTCTAATAGAAATCAAGCATTATGGTCCATAAATGTCAAGCGGTTAAAGTATCAGGAGTGAGACTGTTCCTCTCACTGTCATATGGGCCATCCAAGAACTCTGTAATTCATTTTTATCGGTTTTCAAATTCATATTTCATAATAAGAACACGAGAGAGAGCCTTAAGCGATGAAATTCTGCATGTTCGCCTTCTGCTTCCAACTCCAGATGGTCCAAAGTCAAGTGACTCTTGCGCTTTCCTTACCAAATGGTCAAACTTATAAAATGCATTAAATTTTAACATCTACAACATGCTTATGTAGAACAGATTTGATGTTTATGTAAAGCAGCAACCAAAGGCAGTTCAAGTATTTATAAATAATGCAATACGGAAAGTATTTTTAACCAAATATGATCCAATTATGTACAATGCTACAAATTATGATTAAACTCCTGTCATTTGAGCTTTTTCAGTGATTCATGAGTGATTCGTAGTAACAGCAGTTTGTGGGTTAGACCCTGCAAAAACAGTTGTCTTTGAAAGTTTTCACAGCTGATTAAATCAATTGTCAAGGGTACATACAGAACACTGACAGCTAAAATCCTTACAGTACAATCATTGGATTTACTAAGAGTCCCCAAACTCATGCACAATTCTACTCTATTTCGTAATATAACTTTTTATGTAGTAGGTTCACATTAAAAATCACCACAGATCATGCTTCAGACCAGATCAAAGTTTCTCCCACACTTGGCTGAAAACTGATGCTTTTAGCAAATGGGTGATGATCACCGTCATTCGAAGACTGAACTTATGTGCTTTTAATATAAAACTGGGCAGAGTGCTTCTAGATCGATTTTAGTAAATCCATAGGAATTTTTATGAGAGATGAGACTAGTGAGGCTCTGTGGTGATCCCTGTGCTCTTTAATTGATCCTCGGAGCTGCCAATATCTTGCTCATCATAAATTCTCTCTCAATATACTGTAGGGGCAGAAGGCAAGTCTAGAGCCAACAAGTGAGGTTTTCAGACTGCAGCAGTCACTGTGGCCAGCCCAGCAGCATGTATTAAAGCCACGGCACCCTGCTGATGCAAGCTTTTCAACTTGGAAGAAAAAATAAGTTAAAAAGAAAATTGGAACCAGTCTTGGTTGATTCTACAGAAGCAATTGGTGAGAAAACCACAGTGTATGTAGGCAATGCTAACTGAAAGGTCACAACTACACACTGGATCATCAGCAAAAGCATAATTTCAGTGGTGAGAGATGCTGTATTAGTGGGTCACATAACTGTTACATATTCTAATGATTTATAAATTGATAGGTCAACATGCATTTTTAATACATGTGGAATTTCAGTACATACATACAAATACACCATTATGTATGGGATTTATTTTTAAACGACACAATCAGCTAATCAATTTATAAAGTGTCTCAGGGGACCATAAAAATGACATAAAATCGATTTGTACAAGCTAAACATGCACTGCTTTTCAAACTCTCATGCACACACTCACCACAAGCGCGGGGACCCCTGCGACCACCGCGTACAGGATAGCAGGTGGGATCGCGCTGGATTCCTCCGGTCCGAGATAGGGCTTCGTATAGGCATTATCATGACAGAAAAGCCCTGGACGTGCACGTTGAAAGTATCGGTATACTCAAAGTAGTATGCCAGCATGACAGTTCCTGCCATGATCACCAACTGAAAGTAAAGCATTGTCGACGAGGGTCAAATAAATAAGATGGAGAAAATCCTTTGAAATTATTGAAAGGTATTCGTACGGCTGCTACGATAGTCCCGACATAATTTCCTTTCGTTTTACGACTACTCCTTATAAAATCTCTCAATAAAAGTAGCACATGGTGTCAGTCACAGAGCTCGCTGTACTGTAGTCCAAGTCCATGAGAATGAATTGGGAAAGTGCACGCGCAGCCTGGGATGCCGCACGCGCTGTAGGCGTGCCTCCCTTTAATAAGTGATGGGACTTATGCAAAGAACCATACACTTGAAGAGTTTTATTTCATTTTTTACTTTCTTTTATTTTTAAAGCTTATTAAAACGCTTTATAGACTCAAATGCCTCGCGCTTTTTGATACGTACAACGCAACATGACTGTCAAACAAGTTTCACTAAGTCCATTTTAAACGGTAGATGCAAGGAAATCCAATTACACTTGCGCATTTAACGATTTTTGCCAAACTCAAATAGGCCTACAAACTCAAAAATAATGAAATTATGCCTGAAAATGACTTCTGGCAATATTTTGCGTTATGAAAAAAATGCACGAGTAACTTGACTGCTTTTAAGAAGAGAAAATGTGAATGGCACAGAAACTGTGCGTTGCTGCCCTCTTGTGAAAACAGGACGCCAATGTAAAATCAAGTGTGGTCGCATAAACGACTTGATAAAAACCCAGACATATACATTTGACATACTACTCTAAAATCTTAATCTTTAAGATTAAGTAAATAGATTTTGTTTGGCATAATGGTTGGTTGAAACAGGGTTCATTTTCAGGTCTGATGTGGTTGCTATCACATATGTTACATTCTTATTGAATCTTTCTCCTAAAATGTCAAAACCTAAAGCGACTGAGGATGCAAAGGGTTTTCAGCCCAGTTGTTTGCTGTGCTACACACATACCTGTGTGAACAGAACGTAACTTTTACTGGACAGCTAGTTGGTTAAGAGTCACTGCACGACACGCCTGTCTGGATTGTTTTTTTCCTAGTGACGTAAATGAACTGAGCATCATCCGAAGGTATGAGATCCATCTGCTGTCCTCAACTGGAGCTGTTCTCGGGTTTGTAAGACCTTACCTAATGTGCTAAATTTGCATAAACAAACGTATTCAAGAACGTACGCCATTTTGGATATTTCCTAATCTTTACAGGTGATATTTGTACTATCGCGAGAACACTAACGGGACGGTTATTATCGCACAGCTGCATAAAAAGTGCAAAAGTTTCGCAAAAACGGCAGTTTTTCAGGGTATTTTTATGACCTTTGGGATCTGCTTGACTATGAACCATGCGGACAAGTTTGAAGTTTATTGGTCATGCACAAGGTGTCAGTGTTGTAAATACTTACGGTGAGACTATAGGCATTATACAGCTGTACAAAAATAATAAGAGTATAAGATAAAAAGTGTTTTAATGTAGGCTACTGTGTGGTGGGCGTGTGCAAGTAAAGTGCAGATGATTATTTTATGTGGTTAAAGTTATGTGTGCAAAGTATGAGAGTAAAATATGTTATCTACATTTTTTCAAGTTTTAAATGATTGTCAGGAAAGTAGTGATTTTAGGGTAAGGAAGTAAAAAGTCTGCTTGTTATGTTAAGATTTGTAACAAATAAGATTCATCAGAAAAATGTTTGCACGTAATCTAAATCTATCCGTGTGTCTGAAATACTTCGTGTGGCGTTGTACGTAGTTGCTGGTAGCTATAAAATTATAATTAAATTATTTAATAATTAATAATTAATTAAAAAATTATTAGAATACATTAAAATACTTTATTGTTCTAGGCCACCCGGCCATTTGGAGACAATTTTATCAAAGATCCACTAGATGGTGCATGCGGCCACTGAAACATTAAGGGAATGAGAGTGTATGTTGGGTTACCTGTTTATTAATTGTCAATCTGAACTGATTTATGACGTTTGGGAGAAAATACATTCATCTACTAAATTGCATACGCTAAATAGTAGATGATCCAACAGTTATATTGGCTTTCTCGTCTATTAAAATATAAATGAATCATGCTGTAAAATGCAGTATTAATGCGAAACTTTTGCTATTCTTAAAATTACATTTAAATTCATATATGCAGTTGACAGAAGCACATGATTATGAAGAGCTGTGTATGACCGTACAGCTTCTGTCTTTTATCATATAATAATTTTATATGACAAGAGAATATCTTAACTAAATTCTTCTTCACATTATGAGACTTTAGACAATCGTGTTAGTGAAAAAGCGTGAACGCCCCCACCATGCACACACGTGCGCGCGCTTCGGTTGAAAATGGGTTTTTAGCACACATCTGACGTCATTCGCTCAGCATATTGGCTCTAATCGCAAGACTTGAAGGCTGGTTTAAAAGGCTATAATAGGTGAAAGACATCGTTAATATCTACATTACCACGTCCTCGGGAATAATGATTGTGTTGTCATGGTTTCTAAGTCATCATGGTATTGGCTATGAAGGAATGTAGTCTGAATTGATACAGCATCTTTCCGTGCGTCTGTATCCGCAGTAAAAGCGCACTTGGGGATGGAGAAAGCGACTGCCTGAAGGTGCGCGATTACTTCATATTTTTACACCGGCTGGACTTGTTCCTGTCCTCCCATACACCGTTATAAAAGGACATACCGTTTATCATGTCTGCCAAGGAAAGACTAAAAGGCAAGATGACCAAAGACAGCGTTACCTTGCTGCCCTGCTTTTACTTCGTGGAGGTAAGTCAATCCAATGATTGCATGGGGGTTGATTACATATACAGGTGATATATACAGGTGTTATGTCTTATATCTAATTAATACATGAGAGTTTGGTGTGATCTTCATTCACGCAATGGTCACGTTCGCAACCGAAGGTTTAAAGCTTTATATGGGCAATCCTTCTGCATGACTGCAAGCTAACTTTACATACTGTAATGCATTTCTGGCTATGAGAAGGACAGGCAACATTGTATTTACATGTCGTGAAAAATGTTGCAAAATACAATATGTTGCCTCTTGCGAATCGTACAGTATTATTGTCTTGGTTACTGCTAATAAAAACACTGACGTCTATAAGATACTTTGACTGTATTGAGTGGTATACATTACATGGCCTTCCTTTGATCATAGAGTAGTACTTTTAAGTCAAGGTGATGCTTAGAAATAGGTCTTGATGACGGTATCAAGGGCACATGCTGTCTGTCTCAGAATTATTATGACATCATAACATTTAATGGGGTGGAATATGGAGAGTTAATATTGTAGATGAAGGCCAGTCGGTGGTCAAGATGTCTAGAAAGACTTCAGCGCTGTTCACTGATGTCATGAGGATGATGGTGGCAGATTTTAATCTGTTATTTTCAAAGCCACAATCCAGAATTATCTTGGGCATGTTTTTATAACATGGTTGTGAACTCTCAAAGTCTTTCTACTATAAATAGCTATACATTAAAAACATTTTTTCTGTTTCTAATCTAACTGCCAGATGTTGTTGATAAAGGCCTTAACAATGTATTTATTCGAATTTGCATATTGTCTGTCTTATGGCAAAGAGAAAGATTACATGAGACATCATTTTCCCATCATTAGTTGTCAACATCTAGTATAAAAGTAAAGTTTCTGTCAACAGAACGAAACAGTTGTTGTTTTTCTCAGATCAGACAGTTTCAAAACTGAAAATCACATCATGTTCTTCTCTGACCTGATTGCCTGAGTTGACTTGCTGCAAAGACCTTTCTGTCCTAAGCTGAAAATGAATTAAAATGGAGTGAATTTTTTTCACTAATTTCACCTAATTAACTTTACTGCTTCGCTTAACTAATTGAGCTGTGTGTAGAAGGATGGAGGAAAATAATGTCCTCCCACCATAAAAGCCATGCTGTTTCTAAAACACTTCAGAGCCTACATACACAAGATGTTGTCTAGCTTCTAAAATGCATTTAAAGTTTCCACGATTAATTACCTAATGAGGTAAAGCACAACTGTTGCCTCAGTTCACCAATGAACACACGTTTTTGAGAGGCAAAATACTTAGAGGATTTCTGTAAAAATACCCAATCCAGAAGCAATAATATCCACAAATGGATACACAAGGGATGGCTCTTCAAAGAACAAATAAAAGTTATTTTATTTTAATTTCTCATGAGTCAATTTATGAGGAATATGGATTGTTATGGATGTGACCATTCTGAAACCAGCATTTGACCTATGAAAAATTACACTTTAAACATAAAGAAGCTTTAAGTCTGTTGACATCTGAGCTGTCAGTATGGCGAAAATGCAAAAATGCAATTTTCAACAAACAATTGTAGGAAATTGTAAGAAGAAAAATGTACTTTAGTATACACAATGATTTGCTTGGGGGTTGTGAGATTTAAAGTGTGAAGTACACATAGGTTGCCTTAAGGTAATTCCTAAATGAAAAGGTTTTAAGACAGCTTCAACAGCAATTTACTGCAAAACATCTGTAAATCAGACTAGTTAATTAATTAAAATCTACCTTATATAGTCGACTCTTGGCTGAACACAGTATATGCTGCTGTGGTTTGTTGCGTTCAATTGTTTACCCAACAGCTTTTAAAACCTTTTACACATAATAGCAATTTTAGTTTGGGAGATTAGGGTTAGTATAAATATAGTATAGGGTTAAAATAACTGCTGGAGAAAGCACACTTTTGTTCTGGACTCTTTACTCCACACACTGGTCTCCTATATATAGAATACATTAATTATATGCCTTCTATGTAAATTATACACAATATTATTTTGGCTGGTGAACAATAACTTCAACATAACATTCCATTTCCTACAAAATTATAATTTAGTGTTTTATACATTATATAGTATCAGTGCAGATACATTCTGCAGGAAATGCTGTTGGATGAAAATGCTCTTCCTATTATAGAAGGGGCTTGATTACAGTAATTAAACCCCATACCCCCACCATTAATCTGCATGTTGGCTGTCCACGTTTTGTAATTATTCACTACTACGGCACATTTCCACTTTGCACTATTTCATCATGGGAGCTGCACCAAACTTCTCCAGCATATCTTTACCAATTAAGGTAATATGGGTTGAGCCGTGCCAATCACAACAGCAGTTTCATAACATTGAAGAGGTTGTATTCATAGCCAACATCTTCCCTTCAACCTTATCATGACCCCATAGTATGAAAGTATGAAAAGCCTTAAGGCTGTAACTCCAGCACAAATTGATCCAAACCCTCATTATATCATAGACCAGGATAACACTGATTGTAGCATAATAAAGCAGCTAACTTGACAAGCATCAATACATATCCAGGGTGGATGGCTTGCTCAAGTTGGTTTATAGAAACAAGCATCTCTCAATTTCCAGGTTCAGCAGTGGCTTTGACAGTACAGTGAGATATTTTCTCCAAGGAGAAAAGGGAGGCAGTGCCTTCCCAAAAATTGTAAGTTGAGTAATTGACAGTGTACAAGCTAATATAATGAAATATGAGATTGAATAATGTGTACAGCATACTTTGACTTGAAGCATTGATTCAGCAGATATACAAATAACTCAGGAGATACATTAAAAGATCTAATGATTAATTTAAACCTATAAGACACAAATTATACTATTAATATAAGTTTGTGCTGTCAAAATGATCAATTGCAATCTTTTAAAATTTTAACTTTTGTTTTTGTGTGACTTTTATTTTGAAGTTCTTGATCAGCAATTAATCTCGTCTTGCTTCCTGTGTCATTTGTTGCTTTTCCCTGATTGATTCCTGGCCCTCTTGTTCTCTTTCTCTGTGTATTGTTCATCAGGTGTTATATGGTGAGTTCTTGCTTTGGCACATAATCAATCAACTTGTAGTTTTCTGGATTTGTGCTTATATTAAATCTGCTCTTGGGTTCCCGTCACAGCCTACTATATGCACATACTGGAAGACACCAGCATTTTTGTAACATTTTTGTAACACTTCTCCATAACTCAAAGTATCTATGATTTATCTGTGAGCTATAAGAAACGAGTACTACAAAGCAGTACATTTGGAGTCTGTTTTCCATCACAGCAATTGGTTTTAGTTTATCTGAATTATTGTAATAATTGTGATTTTCACAATGACATTATCAAATGTTTGGTGTTGATAAAGGGGTATTCATTAGACAAAAATTGAGGAAAAGCCGCTGCTCCAATGCCTGTTTAATACAAGATGGAGGAGTTTAGTGACGCTATACTGAATAAGTAAATCACATGATAGTTTACTTGCGTTTATTAACTACACTATTCAGTAAACATAAGATAGTAAATAATGAATGAGGAAAAGCTGAAATGCAAACAGGAGTATTATGAAGTGTGTGAATGTAACATGACCATGTCGCCTAGGCAACAGCAGTCACTTCTGTTAGCATGTCTCAGTTCTTGCACACTGTTTTGCTATGCACTAAGATGTATGTACTTTTCTGTAACAAAAACAATATTTACTTGCAGGGTATGGTATAAGTTGGCGAATTGGGGCACAGTGTTTGTGCTGGAGCAGGGTTTGATCTAAAATCTAAGGGACCGTGTCCCTCTAGAAGCAGATTTTCTTATTCGATCTTGAAACACAGCAGAATTGTGAGACATGGAAAAAATACAGGCAAAATATCATTTGAGATACAGCCTCCAAAACACCATGACAGGCCAATATCCCTGTCAGTGAGACAATGGCCACCTAATACATTTACAACAGGTCTGCAGATCGGTCCAAATGAGTCAAATTATTTTGTATCTTTCTTTTGCCACATCCGAACACAACATTTTTTTAAACGCGAGGCAGAAGATTCTTTTTTATAGCATCTACATGGCTCAGTAAATCAAAGCAGTTTCTTTATGACACCTTTTGGATACAGGATTGTATGACTAATGATCTGGAAACAAGGTGACTATTAATCACTATAATAACTGAGCATCAGTTGTAGTAACGGATACATTTACTGCCTTTACTGTGTTTTTGTACTTTAGTTATTTTTTAAGCAATGTACTGTGAAACAAAATGCATAAACAGATTTTAATATTTAATTTTGTTATGTTAGAAATATTATATATTTCTTGCTTGTCGATGGTAAAAAATAATGCTTTATAAGCAATTAAATAATATGAATTTATATTAGACAAACCCAGATATAGTTCAAAATCACCACAAACCATTTGCATTATTAAGATCCCCATCATCTTCTTGTTTACAACTACTTGTGATCTTTCCTGTTTAGTAAGCACATCCCATTTAATGTATAATTAATGCTTCTGTTTTGTCTTCACAGCTCCCAATTCTGGTGTCCTCAGTGGTCAGTTTGTATTTCTTGGAGTTGACGGATATTTTTAAGCCAGTGCGATCAGGCTACAGCTGCAATGATCGCAGTCTCAGCATGCCTTACATTGAGCCCAGTAAGGAGGTCGTTCCCTTCCTGATGCTCTTCAGCCTGGCTTTTGTCGGGCCAGCAGCGACGGTAAGCACCTGAGACCTACTCTTATTTAGAACACAGAAGAAGATATTTTGCAAAACGCTGGTTACCAGCACCCATTCACTCATAGTATGGACACAAGGTACAATGGAAGTCAATGGGTGCCGGTAACCAGCGTTTTGTAAAATATCTTCAAAAGAAAGAATCATATACAGGGTTTGAATGACATATGGGTTTAAAAATTATGACATCATTTTTGTTTTTGGGTGAACTATCCCTTTAACCAACTTCATGAGGTCTCCCTTTGAGATACTTTTTATACCATATTAAAGCGTTATCAATGCCTGGCTTTTGTCGGGCCAGCAGCTGATGGTAAGCACCTGAGACCTACTCTTATTTAGTCTAGAGGACACAGCTGACTTATTCAGCCATTTGATTTGATCTATACTTAACACTTGTTCACTGTTCATGCCTTTTTTATCATGTTTAACTTATGCATTTTAAAAAATGAATAAATTTTTAGTTTAATGCTTGCACTTTATTCTTCTTCACAATTTCTATTTAATACATTGCATCTTGCATTTGAGCATAGTAAGCCTGTAGGTCAAAGAGTCATAAGTTGCTGCTATGATATATATTCACAGTGACTTCATAAATTGTGTTGGTCTTATAAGACTATCATGAACTGATTCTTCTTACTTCCCAGAGAGCAGATTCAATTAATGTTTAATGCCATTAATTCATTAATGTGTTCATTTGCAAGAATGCTGTGCCCACATAGCTATAGTACTACTGTCTTTTATATAGTAGTTTTCCTAAACCTCAACTTTTTTGCTAGATTATGGATTTGATTTACAGTGAATACAGATACATATAACATGTGTTTTGCCAGCTCTATTATTTATCAAGAATTTGTTCTAAAATAATGTCCACCTTCAACCAAACACGTGAGACACAACTTTGACTTTTCACATCAATTTATTTGACAACAAAAAATGCATTTATTGCCAAAGAATGTTTTAGTCAGAAATACGAGCATTATCACAACGCCTGTGTTAGCAGGTGGCGTGTGAATGTGTGTCCTGCTGGTAGCTCCAGCTGTTATGGTAGCGCCTGTGTTGCATTTAACTGTAGGTGGATAGTAAGTGTGATCTCTGGGGGTATAAACACATACTCTTTTATTCTCTATCTCTCCCGTCATCCACAGCAGATGCATCTTTGCAGAAGCATTTACATACAAAACTAAGGGTTTCTGTTTTCATTTACATAACATTAATAGTTGACCCTGCTATAATTAAAGTCGGGATAACTTTTAGGATATGTGATAGGTTTACTCAAATGCTACTATCAATAAAGACAACAATCAGACCAAGACTGGTGTATAATACTCGCGAGGAAGAGGGCAGTCTCACTGATCCAAAGATCATCAGCGCCTCTCTCTTAGTCTTCTCTCTCCTCGCAGCCTTTTTATTGTGGTTAGTACATCCATATAAGGTAATACAAACACATAGATCATGAAGAACTTTTGACCTCGATATACAGATCATGAGACACAAGCTAAAAATGAAAAACAGAACATGTCTCAAATCATAGGCCTCGCTAAGGGACCGGTCATGCTAGAAAAGAAAAAGCTCAGCACTTATAAAGAATAAAGGTCATGCTAGGAAAGGAAACGCTCAGCACAATGAAGAATAAAGGATAAATCATTGACAGAAATATTCATGCCATAGTAATTTTTACCATACATTGACTTTTACAAAAACAGATACATAAATCTTAACATTTCCCTCCTGTTTATCATTTATTCTTTCAAGTTTATCAGAATTATACCTTTACCTGTTGGTACTTTCAGTATAATTCGTCATCAAGAAATAATCTTCATGACAAACTTTTTTATATGACATTATCATTACTGTCCTTTTCTTTATCTTCCATAACAAGGGTTTCATATAAATCTTCATCAGTTTGATTATTTTCCAAAGTAATCATATACACTCTAGCAAGCATAGAATTTACCATTCTTTTGATCATTGCTGTAATACATGGAATCACACATGTCATACATAAACAAAATAAAATCAATACTGCAAATATAGGTAATGAGTATTTTGAGAAGCACATGCCACCACTGTCCTCCAAACAACCATTGCAGAAGTCCACTGGTTGTTACTAGATCTTCTTCCATGACGTCTCGTAAGGCAGTTAAATTGGTTATAGCTTGATCTATAACATGTCCATCTTCATCATTCTCAGGAATAAAAGTACAACAAGTTGTTCCTACCACAGTACAACGCCGCCCCGGCGATGCAGTCATCTGGTCCAGAACCATCCGATTCTGCATCTCCATTAGTCGTAACGCGGTGAGTTCTTCTTTGATACCTTTAGTGCTGCGATAGTCGTGTTGACAAAGCTTTCAAATCGATAAGTCACTGTTTCCACTCGAAGCATGAGTTTACCAACACCAACCCAAGGAAAAGGGCTAGTGCTACCTTTTGTCCATCATTCCACAACTTGTGGTCCAGGGGACATCTGAGCCCCAGATGGAGTCATGCTGCTTGAAGTTTTCTTGTCTTTTCCTGCGATGGTAGTTCTTGGCTGTGATGATGTAGGAGTGGTCAGCAGGTATCATTGGAGCACATCGTCCTTGCCATCCTGTGGGTAAGTTGGTGTATAATGCTTAATCCACATAACCAAACGAAGTTCGCCTCATGAGTCGCTCCCATGGCATCTGGTACGGTGAAGTAAGTTGCACACTTAGCTTTTCCTTTGGCTTCAGATTCATTAAAATGTCCTGTTGCATTCTTGGTACAAGGTGAATATATAACACCACAATTATGATCTGGAGCTTTTCCTACTTCAGTGGTTTTGCCAAAGAACGGTGTCCAGCTCTCATAGCAGGTGAAATTGGTTCTGGGAGACACATGGACAGGTCCGCATAATTTTCTGTTGGTGTTCAGTTCCAGAGCTAGAAAGTTCTGAAAGTTATTACTGATGTGTCCACAGGTGCCGGCAACAGGTGGTTCAGCGTTGCATTCAGCGCTTCCGGAGAATAGGCTGACACCAGGCACTCTGGAAACAAATCAGACGGGTTTTCAACTGGAATCGGTATCACATGCGGGTTGGTACTGGAAACCGGCATCTTCGAACACACGTAGCAGTTTGTGTGATTTCCACTGTTGGCGAGAAACTTTGCATATCTGTACCACAAGTTAATATCATAGGTGTTCGATACTTCTCTTCAAAAAGCGTATTCAGATCAAATCGTTTGTTCGGTGTAGGATCTCTCTTCTCTTTCTTCTGTACTCCATTCTTCTTTTGCGGTTACACGTTCCCTGTGAGTGTGATGATCATCAGCAAGATGACGAGGTTCCCCGTTGCACCCCAATTAGATCTGGTTGTCCACATCGTTCTCACCCTCCTCTTTTCCTGATTCCTAATAGAGTAGGGATCGTTGGTTTCTTCACTGACGTTGAGACGAACAGCCACTAAAAAAGCTGAACCCCTTTGAAGTCAGACTGTCCCCACTACTCCGGTGAATCACTTAGAGAAGGTTGGAGTTTGATATGGCTTTGATGAACCCACGAAGGTCGTTCTGCAATCTTTACTGCGGTTGGGGTGGTTATCAGCACTTGATAGGGACCCTCCCACTTCGGGCTGGACCAGGTCTTTCCGCTTTATGACCTTGATGAAGACGTAATCGCCTGGTTTCACAGCTGTGTCCTGTAAAACAGAAGAAGAAGGAGATTTTGGCAGTATGTTTGCTTGTTTCACTTCCTTTTCATTAAAAACCTTTTTCAAGTAATCACTAAGAGTGTGCTCTTCGTCTGCTTCTTGAACTATTGATGGAAAATCAGGTATTTTAAACTGTCGGCCATATATGATCTCAAAAGGTGTCAGGCCTTTAGATGAAGGTGTTATTCTCATGTATAACTTTACCAGGTCTAAACATTCAGGCCATGGTCTCTTTGTTTCTTCCATGCATTTCTTCAATCTATTTTAATTGTGCCATTAGTTCTTTCTACCAGCCCTGCACTCTGAGGGTGATAAGCACAGTGATGTTTCAATGTCATGACTAAATTCTCAGCCATCTTCTTGACAACTTCATTTACAAAATGAGGACCATTGTCACTGTATATCTTTTCAGGTACACCATGGTTTGGAACTATATTTTTACATATAGCTTTTGCTACCGTTATTGCATCTGCTTTTGCTGAAGGCACAATTTCTACCCATCTTGAGAAAACATCTATTATCACCAGGCAATAACGATAGGGTCCACTCTGACTTAATTCTATAAAGTCCATACAAAGATGTTGAAATGGGTGTTGTGGTTCTGGAAAACGTCCTCTCTTTGGTCTCAGATTTCCCTGTGCATTATGTCTTATACACACTCTACATGCTTTACAAAAATTTTTGAGTAAGAATTGAAACCATAGGCTTTAAAGTATTTCTCTATACTATTTACCATCCCTCCTGTTGAGACATGGCATGGCCCATGGCTCAATATTGCTGCTGCTTTGAATAAAGCTTTGGGTAGAATAGGCTTATCCTCTACACACATCAAATCATCATTGTTTTTTACAGCACCTTGCGTTTTCCAGTATTCTTGTTCTTTTGGTGGTGCGGCATTTTGCATATCTCTAATCACTGTGTGATCTATCACTGATGTCTGTGTGTTCATGTAAATCTGTGCTGTGCCATAAATTCCCGTGGCTGCCTGTTTCGCGGCCTCATCTGCCTTTCGGTTCCCTATTGTAACAGTATCTGTGCCTTTGGTGTGGGCTGCACATTTGCATACTGCTAGTTTCGATGGCAATAGAACAGCTTGTAAAAGTTCTTTCAGTAACCCTGCATGAGTGACTGATTTTCCTGTGGAGGTTTTCATACCTCGTCTGTCCCACTGTTTTGCAAAACAAAAAATGGTAGAAAAAGCATACTGGCTATCAGTATAAACGGTAAGCTCTTTTCCTTCTGCCAACTGACATGCTCTAGTAAGGGCTATTATTTCAGCTGCCTGTGCTGAATGTGTATGTGATAATTGTTTACCCTCAATGATTTCTTGTAAGCTCACTACAGCATATCCTGTTAAAGTCTGGCCATTTGAAGATTTGTAACTTGAGCCATCCACAAACCATAAATTTCCTCCCTGCAAAGGTTTGTCTGATAAATCTGGCCTTCGGAGTACTAGCTGATCTGTCAACTCTACACAGCTATGCGGCTCTCCCTCACTCTCGTTAGGGAGCAGCGTAGAAGGATTCAAAACATTACATCTTTGAATAGTTATATGTGGCTGTGACAATAATATAGTCATGCAAGATAGATGTCTTGCAGGAGACAGAAAAGACATTTTGGTTTGTAATAACAGTATGTCTACGGCATGTGGGACTAATAAAACTAGTTCATGAAATAACACTATTTCTGCTGATGCCTCTACTGCCATTGCTATGAACAAACTGCTTGCACACATGGAGGCAAAGATGCTGCAACAAAATCTAATTTCTTAGAGTAAAAAGCTACAGGTCTCCATTTAGTGCCATGTTTTTGTGAGAGAACTGATGACATAAATCCCTCTCTACAATCTACTGTCTGCTGAAATGGTTTGTCATAATCTGGTAAAGCTAATACAGTTGAAGACACAAGTTCTTGTTTAATTGTAACAAAAGCCTTCTCAGCTATCTCATTCCATTCTATGCGATCTGACAATGTCATAGCATTTCCATAAATGAGATCTAAAAGTGGTTGTGTCTTTTGAGCATAGCTAGGGATCCAGGCCCTGCAGTAATTACACAATCCTAAAAATGACATCATGTGTCTTTTTGTTACAGGTTTTGGTACGGCTAAAATAGCCTGCTTTCTTTGTGCTTGTATAAATTTCCCTTCGGATGTAAGTCTGTGCCCTAAGTATTGAACTTCTCTTTTTACCCACTGCAGTTTCTGTTTCTTGACCTTATTTCCTGTTTTTGCTAGATATTGCAGCAAAGCTATAGAATCAATTCTGCATTGCTCTTCAGTGTCAGATACATATATAAGTATTTGACTTTCCATCGGAGGATTAAATGCTGCTAAACAATTACTAATTGCTTGTGAATAAATCGTTGGGCTCTCACAATAACCTTGGGGTAACCTATTGTACGTATATGACTTTCCCTGAAAGGTAAAGGCAAACCAAAACTGTGAATCTGGATGTATGGGAATGGAGAAAATGCATTGCTAATGTCTACTACAGTGAACACTTTACATGTTGGTTTTAACTGATTCAATAGCTGTATGTGGATCTGGGACCAGGGGTTCTGAGATCGTACTGCCTCATTCACTGCTCTCAAATCCTGCACCATTTGCCATTCATTTGTGTTTGCTTTCCTTACAGGAAATATTGGTGTGTTACAGGGGGAATCATTACAAACTCTAATAACTTTAGCTCTGAGTAAATCTTGAATCACTGGGGTTATGCCTCTTACAGCGTCCTCTCTAAGTGGGTATTGTTTAATTCTAGGCCAATCTGACTTTGGGGTGATAACTACTGGCTGTGCAGTGGTCAATCTGCCTACATCTGTAACATCTTTCGTCCCTGGCACAACGGGTATGCAGAGAATCTAAATCTGCCTCATCTCTTGACAAAAGTGTTAATCACATTTGAGTTTGTTCATTTTGTTCTTGATGAACAGCAGGATTTGCAAGGAAATCTCCTGTTATTTTACTTCTATATATTTGGAGACTATGACTGTAACACTGGCCTTCCTGTCCTGTGGGGGCCCAATCTTTGGCTTGTTTAGCTTTCTGTGCTATTTCCCCTAAGTCAGCCCATGACATTGTTCCTGACTTAGCTATTGATATATGGGGTATGACAGGCATACTATAAACCTCTTGTGCCTCGGGTGTGAGCTCAGCTTGAGCGACTGCAACTGAGACACAATCACTGTACACATACTTTACTTTCACTGGCTGAGTTCTCAGTTCTTCCAACTCCCTTAAGTATGTCAAATCAATTGCACTGTAATAGTCATATCTCATGGTCACATGCAAATCAAATGTGGTCATTATATTCTCTGGGTTGCTCAAGTATGTTAGAGCTCTCTGTTTAAAACCATCTGGCATCCCTATGTCAGGTTTTAAATCAAGGGTGTAGTAGTAGTCCAATAAATTCTCTTCAGGACTGTCTACGTGGGCCACGACTGGAATGTATGTTGCTTTCATGCCTCCCTTGACAGGTACTAAACTTATTCCAAGTCTGGACATTAATTCTCTTCCTAAGAGATTAACTGGACATCTGGGAGATATAACTGCGTCAGCATAAAGGTCTTTGTTCTGTACTAAATCCCTAATATGTAATGGTTTGGAAATGAACTTTCTCTCTATCTGTGCATCTGCAGATTTTACTAGTATGGTTTGGCCTGAGGGGATAAGATGTGGTACATACTCTTTCAGCACAGTTCTACATGCTCCTGAATCACATAAAAATCGCACCATTACACCATTTACTTGTAGTTCTATTTCTGGTTGTACTTCAAAAATCCACATAGTCTGTATGGCTGCTGCACAGTCTACTATGGGTTCATCTAGTCAATCTGTTTCGTAACCTGGGTTTATAGGGGAGGGGACGAAACTCTCTATGTCCCTCTCTTCCGTTTCTTAGTTTCTGAAGGGGAGGGGGATAGAACTCCCCATGTCTCACTTTTCCATTTTTCTGACAGTTTCTGGCCCAGTGGCCTTTTTCTCCACAGTTCCAGCATACATCTTCGTTATTCCCTCTCTGACCTCCCCGTCCTTGGCCTCTACTACCACCTCTGCCTCGTCTATTTCCCTGACCTCTAGGAGGTCCCTGGTAAAATGTCTCTATCAGGCTTGGGTCTAGCACATACACTGCAGGGACAGATTTTTTACTTTTCTTTTTATCATGAGAAACTTTCTCTGCATACCTAGCCCAGTTCTTTAATTCATTTACAGTAGTTGTGTCAAATGCCACGAAATGCTTTCTTATATATCCTGCTGTTTCTGGTCTATAACTTTGCATGAGTGCATTTTTCAACTGTTGTTGGTATGAGCCATTATTATCATCACTATGCGGGATTCCACTATGAACTCGGAATTCTTTTTCAAATCTGACAGCAAAATCATCTACTGCTTCTTCATCTTTTTGTTTTATTCCCGCTAATGCCCCGTAATTTGCACGTCTTTGAAAAATCATCCTCATTCTGGCATACACTGGATCAAGTATTGCCTGCATCTCAGGACTATTATATGGTATTATGTCACCATTTTGCAACCTGCCTGTATAATTTCCCCTGACTTTTCCCCAGTCTATCTTTAAGGCTGCCTGGAGCGCTTGTACCATCTCATACCCATTTAAGTAGTATGTATTACGTAGCTGTTCCATCTGAGTAATAAACTCTTCTATGTCTTCTTTGTGCGAAGGTAACATCCCTACCGCGCCCTCGCATTCAGCAGCATTCCATGGTCTATGAACTAATACAAATGGCTGATCTGCTTGTATATCAGGGTTTGCTACTTGTATCATGGGGTAGATTGTAGTATCTTGCTCATTAAAGCTTCTGTTCAATGTTGTCGCCCTTGGCCTTAAATGATAAGGTGCCTGCTTCTCATCCTCTGTCCGTAAGTCTTTTATTTTTTGTAATGCCTTGTCTAGCTCTTTCTGGGCTTCCTCATAGGGTGGGGGTCTGACCTGAGCTTGAGCTTGAGCCTGACCGTTTTCAACTTTCCTATGTCTGGGGACTGGACCTGTTTCATTATCCTCTTTTCTGCATATTGCCATTATTTCTTCTTCAGCTAACGGTTTTAGCTTCTCTTTTTCTTCTTGCCCTCTTGGCGCTTTTAAACTTTCTTTGACCCATTGTTTTGCACACTGCACTTCTTCTTCAATCTTTCTCTTCTTAATACCCTTCCTAGTCATTGACTTTGCTTCTAATCTCTGCATCAGACTCTTACATTCTTCAACATTCAGCTTCCCTGTCCACTGATATTTCTTCTTCCACTTGTTAACATACTTTACATTATCTTCCCCTAATTTTGCCATATATTTCACATCTCCTATCAATTCAGGCTGTTCTACACAACGGCCACAACAATTTCCCATGGCTATGTATTTAGTAATTATACTTCTAAATCAACTATACTTAATGATTAATGATAATATCTGTGTAATACAAAAAATAAGTTTCAGAGGTCCAGTGCACCTACTTCAACAGATCACAGATTTGTTATCACGGTTAGGTTTCCTCTGTGCTGCTGATTCAGTGTCCTGAACGTGACATTCACACACACACATACCATTCACACAACATCCACTGGTAAATTCTACTAGATTTACCCACTTAGACTCTCCAAGGTCTAAAACAACTCTTAGTAAATTCTACAAGATTTACTTTCTGGCAAATTCTTCAAGATTTACCTACTTAGACTCTCCAAGGTCTAAAACAACTCACCCAGTACACTGCGTCTGATTCTTGTCCTGCTTCGAATTCCATCAATCCGAGACCACCAGCCGGGGAAACCTAAGGCCGGCCTGGCGAGGAATTTTCACCACCCAGGGCTTTCGACGAATTCCTAAAAGAATCCGGCCGTCGACGGGCTTCGGCGTGTCTCCCCCACCGTTGATCTTCGGGTATGTTGGAATCCGGCTCGAAGGACCAAGATGATAGGTTTACTCAAATGCTACTATCAATAAAGACAACAATCAGACCAAGACTGGTGTATAATACTCGCGAGGAAGAGAGCAGTCTCACTGATCCAAAGATCATCAGCGCCTCTCTCTTAGTCTTCTCTCTCCTCGCAGCCTTTTTATTGTGGTTAGTACATCCATATAAGGTAATACAAACACATAGATCATGAAGAACTTTTGACCTCGATATACAGATCATGAGACACAAGCTAAAAATGAAAAACAGAACATGTCTCAAATCATAGGCCTCGCTAAGGGACCGGTCATGCTAGGAAAGGAAACGCTCAGCACTTATAAAGAATAAAGGTCATGCTAGGAAAGGAAACGCTCAGCACAATGAAGGATAAAGGATAAATCATTGACAGAAATATTCATGCCATAGTAATTTTTACCATACATTGACTTTTACAAAAACAGATACATAAATCTTAACAATATGTATCTTCCTCCCCCATTCATTCTGAATGCTTTAGATGAAATCCCTCTCACATGGCTTTGGATGAATTGCACAGATTATTATAATTACAGTAATGGAGTTGATGTGTCAGTAATTCTGTTAGAACTGACCCCTGAAGGCCACTATAAAGGGGAGGGTTGCGATTTATACTGTATGTGGATGCGGTGCTGTATGTTTGTGTAAACACAGCTGACCATCTTCTCACAGATTATGATCGGGGAAGGAATCCTATACTGCTGTCTGGCCAGAAGAAATCTTGCCATCAAAACAGAGGCGAACATAAATGCTGCTGGCTGCAATTTCAACTCATACATCCGGCGGGCCGTAAGGTTTGTTGGTGGGTGTATATTTTTCTGTCCTCTGTACAGTAACTAAATAAGAAGCAGTATAGTCTTAATAAATATAGTGTTTAAAGTATACTTCTGCATCTCATTTAGTCTGTTTTGTAGTAGTTTAAAGTTCTGTCTTGTATATGAGGTGTGATATTGATAATGAAAGCTCCATCTATTTTATCACAGGCTTATGAAGTCGGCTTGCTACTTGCATTATCTATTTGCATTTCCTCAGTGTCTGAGAAAAAACTGTGTGTGTGTGTCAGAGAGAGATTACCTGCAATGGCCCCCAGCTGGAAACCAGCTTAATAAACCTACTAAGTAATGTTTTAATGAAAGTGTAAAAAAGCAAACCGGGTTGCGCGAGGGTTTAGTGGATAATGACAGTATGAAAATCGTAAGTCAGTGTAAAATGCTGGTAATGCAAAGAATAACAGCGTATTTGTGTGATTGTGTTTCTCATTATCAGGGGTCCATGTGTTTGGCCTGTGCATCACAGCACTCATCACAGACATTATCCAGTTGTCCACAGGATACCACGCCCCTTACTTCCTCACTGTGTGCAAGCCCAATTACACCAGCCTCAACACTTCCTGTGATGAGAACTCTTTCATTGTGGATGACATCTGCTCTGGGGCTGATCCAGCGGTCATCAACGCTGGCAGGTTAGAGAGCCTGGGTCTTATTTCAGTATTTGTATTATTATATTTGTATTTTATGTGTTAGCACACTATTTAAGATAGAAATTTCTATTAAATTTACCCATGCCATCCCAGCTGTATATGACTTCTGTTTTTCTCAAAAAAAGGAAACTCAAATCACCAAATTACCTCTTCTGGACCTTTGTCTTCTGAAGTAAAATGATGTGATTGTAAGAGAAAAAAATATTTTATTTTATAATATAATTGGCTTTTATAGTATTATAATATTATAATTTATTTTATATTATACTAATGTTTTGTTATGTACTTATTAATATTCCTCTCATATTCATGCAACAATTTAAGGTCTAAAAGAATACACTGTAAGTCATACTGGCAATTATTTTCATCCAAATTTTTTGACAAATTCTTCAGCTTGATGCATGAAATGAAATCATTAAACATCGCGTCAAATGGCTTATCCAGTTTAATTTGACCTACTGCACAACAGCTCTACTCACATTAAAGGTATGATTAGATCACTAGATTCATGTAGGTTCTTGTCTGTCGTACACACTTCATATAAATCTGCAGGCAACAGAATGAATGTGGCATAAGTCCTCTGGCACATGGTGTTCCTGTAAAACCCACACAGAGTTGAATCCTAGTGCTGCGTTCACAACCCGGCTGCCCGTTCCAGCACACCCACACTCATCCATTTTGCGCTGCTCTGCTTTTCAATCATCCACACATTTCACACACTGTCAATGGCCCCAATTATAGCTACTTTGTGCGACGTCTTAAAAAGTGTGAAAATTATACGTAAAGGTGCTAGTTATGGTACATGTGTACCTGAGGGCTAATGCTGCTTTGATGTATGTTGAAAGGTCTGAAGAATATTGGTTTGGTCATCCATCAGCATTTCCGGCAGACTTCAGCATATTCAGATATACCTGTAGGCAGGGTCCATAAATACCTTTCGTCATTCATCAAATGTGTTTGGCAAGCAAGTGAATCAGTCTTTAGTGGCTGGAAGCTGTAGAGAACTACAAATATAGTTTTATTGGAGGCGGGCACGTTGAATATACTGCTGCAAGTGTCACATTGACCTGCGCTGTACATCTTTAATATGTAGGAAATTAAACTGCCAATTCATTCATGTTTAATGAAAATAATGCAAATTATGTTTTTTTTTAGCTGGTTTAAAGAAGAAATATTGTATATAGCAGGTGTGGTAACAAGTGAATTTTGGACCCTGGTTGTAGATGTTATGATATAATTCTTGGAAACTAAATAAACTGATGTGAACCATAATCTGATCTCTCTCTCTCTCATTGCAGGAAGTCTTTCCCGTCCCAGCATGCCACTCTGGCGTCCTTTGCGGCTGTGTACATCTCTGTAAGTAATCCGCTTTCTCATGGCATAGTTGACTCGTGCGATAACATGCATGATAAATAACCCTACTGTCCTCGCAGTTATCGGAGCCTCAAGCAAAAAGTTTGTCGTCGTCTTTGTCGTGGTCATCAAAGCGCTTCTCTTTCACAGATGTATTTCAATGCCACCCTGACTGACTCCTCTAAGCTCCTTAAGCCACTCCTGGTTTTTTCCTTTATCATCTGCGGCATTATCTGCGGTCTGACTCGCATCATTCAGTTCAAGAATCATGCTGTAGACGTCTACTGTGGCTTTCTCATTGGAGGGGGCATAGCTGTCTACCTGGTGAGTCTTCCTGTCAGAAAGTGTCATTATTTAATTCATAATCCAGTAAAAGCTATGCGTTGCTCTGTCAAACACGAGTCTAGAGAAGAATTGTGGAAAATTAGCACAGAGCAATAAGACAATACCGTTTTATTAGAGTTAAAAATAACCCACACATGCAAATCCCTTGTGGCATCATTGCTGCTCTCCACCCACACACCCCTTTAAATCCTTCCCATCGTTTTTTCTTTTTTACACTTTCTCTCGTTCCTCTCTGCTCGATATGCTCTTAGGGTTTTGTAAACGTTGCGATTTTTACACTGAAAAACTATGCCAAAACCCCTCAGGAGAAATGAATGCAGTGTAGGTAAATCAGTACATCAGGTCCCTGGTTCATTGTTTGCTTAGCATAATGTGTGTTAATCTGTCCGAAGGATTAGCTGTGTAATGCTCTTTGACTGTGAAAGGCCACAGACCCGTATCATCACATGCATTTTGTGCATTAATTATGTTAAAAAAACCTCAGAAGGTACTAATTGTGTGTTGTTGTTGGGTAAATTTCACTCTGCTTTGATTGCTCTACCTCAGGGTCTGTACGCAGTCGGAAACTTCAAAACCAGTGAAGACACATCTCTAAAGACACAACATCAACACCAACGTCAAAATCTACATCAGAATCAGCATCAACATCAACATCACCGGCAACCACAACAACCACAACCTCTACCACAGCCCCAGCCAGTGGTGCCTCCACCTGCCATGCGGGAGCCTCTGAGACCTTTACCCAACCTGAACACAGATCCACCACGCTTATTACCGCCTAAGAGCCTTAGCATGAGAGAACGTCCCACCTCGGCACGCTCAGAGAGCTTCGTGATCCGTGGTCCCTCCCGAGACAGCAGCTCCATGTCCAGCTTGAAGAGGGCAAGCACAGAGGTGGAGTGCATTACACCACCCAGCCCTCTCAGCAAAGAAAGCTTTGTGACGTTCAGTAACACGCTGCCTCGCGTGCACTCGACAGGGGTTGAGGAACCCGTGCCTCGCCGCCATGCTGCTATCCATGCCTCCATGGACTCTACACGTTCCAAGCAGCTACTCTCACAATGGAAAACCAAGAACGAGAGCCGCAAGATGTCCCTGCAAGTAATGGAGGCGGAGACCAGGCAGTCTCCTCAACGCAACATGGAGACGCTCCGTTGCAGTTCGGAGCCCTCTGCTGTAGGCTTGGACGGTGAGCTCCGTGGTGGACCTCCCGGGCCGTACATGAAGCTTGCCGCCAGCGCTGTGCCGTTAGCCAATCATAACAATTCAGGTGGCCTACCAGGTGGAGCCAGGGTATCTATCCAATCACGACCAGGCTCTTCACAATTGGTACACATCCCTGAGGAGACGCAAGAGAACACATGCTCTTCCTTCCAAGATGATTGTGGGGAGGTGAATGATGGTGGTGGGAATGCCCGCTCTAAATGGCTGAAGGTGGCAGAGAAGAGCACCGTCTGCAGGACTAACAGCCAGCCGCGTATCATGCAGGTCATCGCTATGTCCAAGCAGCAGGGTATGCTACACGGAAGTCCCAAAAGTGAGGCTAGTACCGTCAGCTGCACCGGCTCCATCCGCTACAAAGCCCTGATGGATCAGGAGCCCAACGCGGGCATCGTTAGAGTAGAAGCCCACCCTGAGAGCAAGCCTGTTGTTAAACCACCATCCACAGACGGCAGTGGCTCCTGGAGGTGGAAGCCGCAGGAGCGCGGCAGCCTCCGACAGTCCCTCGAGCTCAACGATCTCAACCGGGACTCTGAGAGCTGCGAGTCATTGAAAGATGGCTACGGCTCCATCAATGGCAATCGGAGCCTACCAGATATGAGCAATCCCCATCACCCTCATTTCCACCATCATCACCACCAACAGAGCATCACCACCATCCGAGTCACACCGGTGGAAGGGAGCAGCGAAGCCACTTCTGAAACGCTCTCCACCACCTCCAGTCGAGACTCCACCCTACGCAGGAAGGGCAACATCATCCTGCTGCCCGATAGAGGGCCAAGTCCTGACAACGCCAGAAATCTGCCTCACTTTTTCAAATCTCTCCTACACCTCCTCCCATTTTGACTTTCAAAGAGTGACTTTTCAATCTCGTTCCCAACTGTTCCCAAGAGTTGCCTTGCTCTCTGAAACTAGAAACTTTGAAGGACACATGAGTAGAGCCAGCCATTCTGGATATCTACTGAACTTGACAAACTTCAAACACGTAAGGCAACACTGTGCATTTTCCATCTGTAGAACATTCTCCTGGTCTCTTGTTACTAATGCATTTAATAAGCACAAAATATGAAATTTGAGGCTGTCTGCTAAAGGTGACCGTGTGTTTTGCCCATTTAATTTTAATTAGTGTTCGCTTTGTTGTCAGATCCCTCATCTTATGTCTGTTGTCTCATGGCAACGTGGGTGCTTTCAAAAACAATTTCATACCACAACTTTGTAAATTTCTATATATATATATATTTTCTCAATATATCTATTTGTATACATATTAAACCACTCACATCTTTTCATTGCTTATGACCGATAAGCGTTTTCATGAGCTTGCAATGAAATGTTTTGCCAGTCATTCGATCAGGTGAATAGGAGAATGGTATATTGATAGATGTTTACAGAGATGTTTTGTTTGGTGGGGATGGAGGCTTGTTTACCCATATGCACTGTGTGTTTTGGTGACCATGAATGAGCCATTTTCCTTCAAACAGCTAAAAAGCGCTCTTTGCTGGCATAGAGACAATACATTTCTAGAGACTCTGCCTTTGGCATTATAATGCAGAGAACAATACATTCTTAAGACATTAATGTCATGTTGCCTTTTTGTATTGTACAAGTGAGTAGTACTTTACTCATAGCTATTGATTTGTAAGCCCTTTTAAGTTATACTGAGCGTGCTTTGAGCGCCATTATAATTGTGCTTTATGGCTTATTGCTGTATGTTTACAGCAGTGTATTGTGAATCTTTTTCCCCATTTAGCCTGACAGGATGGGGTTACATAGCCACCGAGGTACATCCTCCTCTTCATTTTTAAGCGTGTGGGCATAAACAAATGACTCAAACTCCAAACCGCTGCACATTGCAGAGAATTTCATAATAGAAGAGCAATATGAGCCCCCCAAAGTACTTATTGGGAATTCATTGCTTATTTTTTTCTACAAAATACGAATCATATTCATAGAGTGCCTCAAAAAAATGATCTGCTTATTAGATAGGGATTCATTTACCTGTATCTTACCTGCAAGAACTGTGCAAAAAAATAATGTAGTACAGTTGACAGGTGTCTTGAAGTGTTTATTTACTTTAAATAACCACCAAATGGCTTTGGGAGGTTGGCACAGTCGTTGCATGACAAGTGCTGCATAAACTAGTAAAATATCCAGAATACACAACAGTAGGATTTTTTCTGTATAAAATGTATTTCTAAACAGTTCCAAACTGTGTATTTGTATTTCTAGCACATTGTTTACATCCTTGTTAGGATCATCTTGTAATATAAAGATAAGATTGCCAAATAAGAATGTATAATTAACAAAGTAATGGGTACATTTAGCTAATTCATGTACAGTATCATTTATATTATGATGTTTTTAATTAAACTGTTTTGTTGATTATATATTTTGATGTGTCCGTTCTAAAAGAGTGAATCAGAACCAACACATTGGTTGAGTTTTATATATGCTTGTACAGTATAATTGTACCACACATTATGTCCTTACATACTGTATGCATGGTGATTTAATACTGTATGTAGTGTAACTACAAAATTTTTGTTTTTGCTTTACTTTTGTAAATGATATATTCAATAGTGATGGGTGGTACCTTGATTTATACTCGAAATCATTCTGTTGAATCAACTGAATAATCATGAAATCTTTGTACCTTGTAAATAGGTATTTGTAACTTTGCCAGCATATGTGTGTGATAGTTTAAATTAAAGGAAGAGCTATACTGTTTAGATACTGTATGAGAGGAGATCACAGGGTTATTAAGTGTCACAGAGACACTTGCTTTGTTAGTGCTTTATTCATAGAAATGGCTTTTTGACTGAACATTTCAAAAAGGTTGACATATTTGGAAGTGACAGCTTTGTGGGGTTTTAATTAGCAATGTATTTTGACTGAGGATGATATGTCTTAATATATATATTGAAATAAATGTTTGGTAGCCAAAACAAGCTTTTTTTCTATGCTGTCCTCTTGTACAGTATGATATCATAAAAGATGGTCATGAGTTTCCTCCTGTAAATTATATGAGAATTCATATTTGACAGCTACTGTATGTCTGTATAAAAGGTGCCTCACTGAATTGCATTAGTTTTTGCAGCACCAACAAAAAAGGCAAACTGAAAATACTAAAATTAAACGTTTATATGAGCCTAAGTGTGATGAGGCAAATGAGAGTAGTATCCATCTCTCTGTATTTTAGCTGTGTACATCTTAAGTAAGTGCACTAGGTAACTTTACAGATAATCTCCCATGATGTTAAAAACTGCCATCAGAGATCCTCTTGCTGTTACTATTAATTCATATGTTTTCTTGTAAAACTCTGGGTACGTAACATTTTGGATTAAACGCATTCCTCAAGGAACTGTCAAAAGCAGAGAAAATGGGTCTGGTTAACACTGCCGAATCCAATCAGTGGGTCCTAAGTAGGTCAGAAAGCTGACCTAAATTGAGGAAGAGATTCTTACACTCCTTCTTATACAGCATCCTCTAAAGAGCAAATGCATTGTGTTATTAAGAGTGGAAACTAGCAGGCCAGTAGAGAGTGAATAGCTTTGTAATGTATCAGAGAACAACGCAACAAATTAAAATGCTTCAAATAGATGCCTCTGTATGAAGACCAACAGTAATACATTGTTTCAAGCTTGTCATTGGGCCTGTGCACATTATGTTTTTGTCTCCACCCAAAAATATTGCAACACATAGCTCATCTCACAAATACTACAAATAACATCAGGGTATCCTGTAAAGAAAGCTAACCAATGATAACCATTATATGATATTCAAGATAACCATTAGGCATTGGAAGTCAGGCTTGTCATTTCTTGGTTTTATATAATGTCTTATTGTCCTTACTTTCTTCCATAAATCTGTCATTTCAAACTAATTTGACAAAGTGAATCACACATTGTTTTTTATCCTTGGGTTGTCAGCATGTGAAACTGGCAGAGAACAGCATACATCCACACCATCTGTCTCCTAGATCGTTTGACAAAGTGGATGAGGAACCTGGGTTTATCACTGTTACAACAGACTGTCTATAAATTTCAGAATACTTTTTATTTTTATACTAAGTGCCTGTAAGATTGAATTTGTCTCTTTGACTGTCTTGCATTTCAAAGACTTTGGGGGATCATTTGGCTTTTATAAGAAGCCATTTGTTAAAATAATTGCTAATAGCATCTAAAAGTTAGATTTTTTTAAAGACTAGGCTTACAAGGCAAACGTTTTTGGTGTTACCATTAATGTTCAAGAGGTGCTATAATTTAGTAAGAATTATAAGGCTTCTTGCTATTTCACAAAACAATAACCAGAGTACAAATAGTAACTAGTTTTTAACTATTCAGATATTTTTTGTTTCAATACCCTTTTTGTACCTTGTCTGAAAAAAGTGCTTTGTAGCAATCTTTATATCGGCAGGTCAATGATGAAAACATAAGCCTACATAAATGCTCTAAGCAATGTTTCTTATATGGAAAAGTCAGGAAGACTCATTGTTGGTTCATTTAAGGACAGACTAAAGACAGATGGAGGGGTCATCTGGCAAAGATAATGCATCCACAAATGAGCTATGGGGGAGACCATGTCAGGTTTATTTCATGGTTGTCAGGCCTGACCTGTCAAGGTGATGTCAAGGTGGAAACTTTAGCTCTATGTCTCTAACTGAGAATGACACGCATGGCTGTCAAGATAAGTCTCAGCACAGCAGGTCTCCCGAGCAGTACTAAATACACTTTGCATTATCTTGCCAATATGGCATGTTGCGTTTCTTTACTCTATAGTGGCAGTATGAGAATAGTCTATGCTTAATTTTTGCACAGATCAAGTATTACCCAGCATGCCATACAGCACAAAATCAGCTATTCCTGACATCGAAGGCAAGCAAGTCTTGCTGCATCATTGCCTAATCGGACTCAACGTGCAGCGTTTGATGATCCAGAACATTTTTTTAATTTAAATTCAGATTTTTTAAAGCTTGTCTAAAACGACAGCATCTTTAAGGTTTGGGACACACGTGTCGTTTTCATACATAGATATACACACACTCAGACAGCTAGAACATGTACCATTACCTACGTTTATCTCACACATGCTAAAAACACAGGAAATAATTAGCTGAAAACATTGCACACTCACTGTCCTATTTAACCACCACCATCCACTGAATATGTGAGGAACGAACCGCAAGTTTGCCATCTCTGTGAGGTTGCCATGGCAACTCCGCAGCAGACTCTGGATAAAACGAGACTGTTTCCAATCAATGCTTTCTTCCACCCCTAAGATGAGTGTAAGAGCACATTGTGTAGCCAGTGGCCTTGGTGGTGCTGTTTCTGAATCAAAAAACAAAATACCATGTGGTTTAAACAGTGTTCTTGCCCTCATGTTTGATAGGCATTAAAAGATGCAAAAAGCTCGTTCAGACATCTTGAGGTTACCAGAAGGACAGAACACCTACGCTCATCCTCGGATGAAAACTTTCTTTCACACGTAGCTGAAAATGTGTGTCTGTAGTTGTGTTACAAACACGAGATTATGGTGGAAGGCAACAACCGAGGCAGGCAAATTAACCTGAACTTTTAATGGAAGCCAGCCCATTAGGGTGAGCCTGGGGTTTAAGTAATACAATGAGGAAATTGTATTTCTGTTTCCTGCAGTTTTTTTTCTAATTTATTGCTGTCGCCTTGGGAGACACAAAGAGCTTCCTGAGAATATCAAAGCGTAAGTAAGTTGTAAAGCTCAAATTATGCAAAAATGATTGAAAGTTTTTGTAATGTCATATATTTCTAATGTGAATCTATTAGAAAGACTGTGCACTATAATGCACAATGTAGCAAAATAAGCACTCAGTCTAGATTTTCCCCACGGAATGCTGCACTAATTTATCTTTCATATTTATCTTTCATCTTTATGGTGCTTCACAGCATGAGCAGGAGGTTAGGGGATGTGTTTTGCTAATGATGATTATGTTCCTTGTGTGCAGAATACTGCATGGTGATGGAATATTTATTGACACACATTTATAAGTGAAAATACTACAGTAGGAGGGTTTCCAAAAACCTCCCTGAGATGTTGTCAAATGTGTTGGTAATGAAATAGTAGACCGTATCATCTGTTGTGGGTTTGTTGTCCTCAACAATTTCCACAGATAGAATATAGATACTGTAGATCTTTTGGGTTTACTAAAATCTGCTGATCCACACTGTTGAAATCTAGGTTATCAGTTCACAACACCAAGCCAAATCTGCCCTGAGCAAACATCTGAATTTGAAAGTTAAATCACAGACACTATAGTGATTGTGATGCTTCATATATTGTATCTTCTTTTTA
This sequence comes from Beaufortia kweichowensis, assembly GCA_019155185.1. Classification (NCBI taxonomy): domain Eukaryota; kingdom Metazoa; phylum Chordata; class Actinopteri; order Cypriniformes; family Gastromyzontidae; genus Beaufortia; species Beaufortia kweichowensis. The sequence goes on from CM032797.1 coordinate 12,791,360, forward strand.
ATATAGAAGCAAAATGTGTATATGAATGTTGGTGAATTTAAGTAACCAGGCTTGTAAAGAAAAAACTTTTCTCATGCACGTGACCCTGCAGCAGCTGAAGAAAACAACAGTTTTAGCCTTCCCCTGCTGGGCATGCATAGAAACGTTCAGAAGTGTACAGAACTGGCAAAAGCCTGTATGTAGGAAGTTGGTCTTGGCAAAGCTTGAAATTAGTGGTAAAATAAGCATTTTTTTCTACAGATGGAAAAACCCACACGGACTGTAATACCCAAGGTGACTACAAATATTAAAACATAACCGTTTTATAATATGTTACATGCACAACTATAATAAACACATAGAGGGACAAAAAATCTTGCTTTTTTGCAATGGGAGTTGATCTACTTCATACTGATGTACCCTTGCAAACTCAATGCAATGGTAGTGTATGATGGACAGGAAGTGAATGAGGTGGCACTGATTCTCTGAGACTGTGGGGGACTGATGAGACACAGAATATACCCCGCTGAGACGCTCAATCATCTACAGCTCATCCATGAATGACACTTATTAGGCTTAGCCTTGACAAGAATCAAAGCTTTAGAGAACGTAGTACGTGTGTGTATATATCAGTCTGCACATCTGAATACTATCTTGGTATTGTGTTAAAACCAAAAGTAAGCTGTTCTCACACAGCTCCCAAATGAATCTGTATTGCTCCTGGACTCAAATAAGAATATTACCTGCTAATTACTGAAGAAAATATAAACAGAGACATTTGTGATGATTTGTAATTCACATCAAAATGATGTGAAATCGTATGTGTTGTGACTTTACAGACATTTTACGGGTGGCTGCCCACCAGTTTCCAATCAATATTTTGCATGCACAGCAGGAATAAATCAATTACTCTATTTCTCTATTTGGCAATTACATTTCTCTGATCACTTATGATTATGAATAATGTTTATATAACCTAAGAAACACTGTCTGTGATAATTGAGAGAGGGAGAGTGATCTAAAATTATGTTTACTGACTGAGGCATAAAAGACCTTCGATTTTTTCCATCCTGTTTTTTCAAAGCATTTTCATAACTGCATGACACACTGTGGAGGGCACTAGAGAACACGCAATCCACCGTTGCCCATGTGAAAATTCACCATAGCAACCATGCCACTGAAGCTACTGGAGCATCATTCACCGCAATAGACGACTCAGCTTGACACAGCACAGCCCAAATACAATCTTATCCACGAAAATCACACATTCATCTTTACATTGTGATCTTTTACACATGTACATTGTTCACCTATGAATGATTAATAAAGTTAAATTCGTGTATTTAAATTAGCATGCACATATTTTTTGCGCTGATGTCAGATGTTATTTTGTGTGTCTGAGGGCAGGCGTAGGTGTGTAATTATCACAACCTCCATCTAAAAACACGCATTTTGGCGCTGCCCAAAAACCTTTGTTAAAACTCAGATGTGCGATTACAGCATTATCAAAGACATTAGCGTATTAAAACAGACTGTTCCGGTGGTCCAGCAAATCCATTATTATTATTATGTGAAGCCCAGGCGAGTCTGGACTAAGAGACAAGCAAAGGTTATTCTTTTGAAAATACGATCATTCGCATGTTGTATTATACTCATGTACTAAATAATAGCTCTTAATCACAACCTCTCCTATAAAGCTATTGCACAACAGTTATCTGGCTATATGTTTTCTGGAATAACATAATTTGCGTGCAACCACTTGGTATACGATGATGAATAATGCCATCTACTGGTGATTTTAATAAACTACAGTTTATATATTATAAGTACTAAACTCGTGAAATCTTTATTTTTTATTTTTTATTGTTTTAACGAATTACAATTACAGTCAATGAGGTACATTAAATAAACTACATTAACACACATAAAACAAATACATAAAAAACCCCAGACAAATTTAGAAAAAAAGAAAATAAATAAACTTTAAATAATATGAAAATGTTTACAAATAGAAGCACATTTTATAGCTTTCTTATTTTTTAAACAAAACACAATATTTAAGTATTGTTTTAATTCTGATTTCAAAATTAAAAACAAAGGCTTATTTCCTCCAAGTTTAGACTTATGAATGCAAAACTTAGCTAAAAGAAGCAGCTAAACTCGTGAAATGTATATGAATGTCACAACGTCCATGTGACGTAACAGTGACGTAAAAACTACAGACAAAAGCAAATACTGTAAAGAAAATCTGCACAACATGCAGCGTAGCAATAGTTAGAAATGTTTAATGAAACATACAAACATCAACATGACAATGGTAGTTTTACGGATCTGCCAGGCTTCATTAACACCCAATCAACTTCCACGAAACTGCCAAGCCCACACATCAACCAATCACAACGCAGTCACCAGAACACTGATTACTCACACCTGCCACTAATCACTAGCCTACGTGTTTAAATACACACATCTTGCTTAATTACGCACGTTGTCCAGTTTTGTTTATGTATAAAGAACTACTTTTAGTTATTTCAACAGCAGTCCTTTGGCGCGTTCTTGCGTGTTTCCTCTTCAGTCGTGTCTCCTGTGCTTTACATCGTACCTGTTTGCTAAGTGCCATCTTGCCGGTTGTGTGCACCATCCAGTCTCATCTCACCCACCCTTCTGCATCTGTAAGGACATTTGTAATCAGTACAAACTTAGTGGCTTTATCCATCTGGATTCAATTATCTGCTGGCTTTGATTATTTCTATTGTCAATTAAATCACCTTAAACCGTATCCATTTTTGTTCAAGTCTGCATGCTGTAATGGGTAGATGGTACAACTGTTTTAGAGGGTTCAGGCTGGTTTCCACTAAAGGTAATTTGCTACAGTTGATCTATCAATCGGAGTCTGTAACTATTACAGGCTGTGAGAATGTGTTGTCCATGGCAATATAGCGACAGCAGTGGTCACTGTAGGGTTAGTTTAGGAGTGAGTTTGGCTTACCTCATAGTAAGTTGTTTTTATATAATTTATTTTGTGTACAAAAAGGTTAAATGTCTGATTTATATCTGAATTACAATTACACTCAAATTAAAATGATCTGTTTTTCTTTGCACTTTCCTCTCTTATTAACTTTCCTCTCTTACTAACTTATTACATTCCCATCAAAGGAAACATTGTCCTATCATTGTGCTCATCCATAATATTTTATTGGAACATTGTACTATAGCATGAAAACGTTGTTGGTTTCACAGAAGTTGCTTTATATGACTTTGCAACAGTGCTTGAAGTAATTCTCAGATCTCCAATTTTATGGTGGTGACCAGACACTGTGGTTGTTTCACAAGAAGCTCACAAATACCTTTCTCCTATGTAGAATGTGGCACCCACAGATTTATGAATTATGAGATGTTAGTCATAGTATAGCGCTTAGAAACTGTATAACGTGACTAAAATGCAGCTCTGTTAGCGATTTAATACCGTTTACAATCATACAGTATATGATGCATACAGAAGGGCATTTATTTCTTATGCAGCTTTTGCCCAAGCAGTGTGGTGTGAGTAGGATCATGGGACTTTCGAACACTAACACACAAGAATGTGATAATGAAAACATTTTTAGAAAAGAAAATGCCTACCTGTACTAATCGCAGTGCAATTATACAGAATTATGGTTAAAGGGAGATTCTTTGTTTTCACGTTTATTTTGACACTAAATAAAAAAAATTACATGTACAATTGCAGTAAAGTCCAATTTTGCTCTTGATTTCAATATCAGATTCATATGACAAGTAAAGTAAATTACTACCAAAAGTAAAAATTATGTGTAAGTTATGAAGAGAATTATACTCTTACTGCTTTACTTTTTACAGCAAATCCAATGACAACAGATGTAAAAAGCAGTCAGAAGCAGAATCTGGAGTTTAGTAGTCTGATGACCAATGCTAAATGTCATTGTGTTAAAGCATTGGGTGACCTCAGCTGTCACAGGGACAACAGCCTGTGAACGCCCCACCTTACACATACCCTGAATATCTTAAACCATGTGTCATTTTAACGAGAGATAGAAAGTATGGCAGATGCTAGTGCAGGGTGGCTTGATGCACTAACATATGATTAGATCTGTTTTACATTTACAAGTTCTCAAATAAACTTTTTACTTGACTCAGTTTATGAAAATGCTGATTATTTCTTATTAGGTTTGAGTTATGTGCTGCAAAAGTAACTAGGACACAATCATTGCTTTACTTCTGTGTAGTACAGTAACAGTAACGGTAACAATTTTAAAACACCAAATAAAATCTGAATCCAGTACTTGAGTCTTACAGTGTGGATTCTGCATTCTGTATTTGCTTCATTAGAGGCAGCAGTAGGAATGTCTCATCCTGGTGTAGGTCTCATTTTTACAGCTAGTGTGAATAAACAGGGTAGTGCATGTAGGAATGTCTGACACTTGACTGCAGCTTGTGAGCTGCACTATGTCAAAAAAATGATTTGTGACACTGTTTTTACTCAGAAGGCAGTCTGAAGTCTTTGCTGTGGTAAGGTCATTTGCAGTGAAGAGCCGGTGTTCCTATTAAAATAAATCATCTTTAATAAAGAAGCAGTTAAACTATCCTAATTGTCATTGCAACACATAATGTATTAGTATCTTCATATTTCTATGTGTAAAACTTTGCATGTCTGTTTAAGCAACAAATTTAAAGAGAACCCTTTGCTGTTTCATTTTATTCCCCATAAATACTGGTGACAAAAGTTGTGTGAGAACAAACACACACAAGCACATATTGACTGCCCTTGAAGAAATCAACCATGGTTTAATTATAGTAAAAGTTTTTTGGTAAATTACTATTTGTATTAACATAGTTTACCCACAAATACAATGGTTAAACTGACCTTGCGTTTACAACTTCATGCTGTCATTCATTTCAAACATTCACATCTTGATGAAATTATAGCGACAGGACAGCTCTGTATGTGACACTTGCGGTCGCGCGTGGAAGTTTACTGGCATCTCATTGGTTGAGCGGAGGCCTGTCAATCATGCCTACAGCACCTGCGCGCGCCCGTGCCATAAAGTAGCGCAGACGTGAAGACTGTCTGCGCGTGAACCCTCTCGGATATCTGTTAGCTACTCTTCACCTGCTCGGTATGTTTCTTCATTTTTTTTACTTCTCTTATTGAGGACATAGGGAGAAAATAGTCTGATGCCTAGTATTTGATTCAGTATTGTTTTATTAATTGTATGTGGAGAAGAAAGTTTCTCCCCTCGTGCTCGCGGATAATCTGTCAAATGCCATTAATGATGTCTAGATGCGGTTAATCCCATGTGCAGATCCACCAGTGAATTATTGTGAATTACGTGACTTTTTTAATTACACACTAATTAACTTTATTTGACCGATGTTTAGTCTTTTTAACCGTTTTTGAGAACAAATTCAATTGCGACGCAAGCTACAGCATAGATAAAATAAATGTGATTACACATTGTTAAATTAAATGAGTAAATAATTATTTTAGGTTTAGGGTTTTAAATTTTCTTTATATAAAACACAAGTACGAGATGTTTGTCCTGTCGGGATATTGTTATGGAAGCAGATGCCACAAGAGATTTACATCTTAACTCACTACAGTGATGAGATTAGAAGAGATTAGAAAGAAACTTCATCTCAGCCAAAACCAACAGAGAAAATCAGCATGTGCACGAATAGCCTGTAAAGAATATGCAGTTAACACTCTAAAGAAAAAATCTGGCTTATTCATAAAATGATACCTAAAGGTTTATAGTACCATGTTTGCACTGAATCTGAGTTGTTAACAAATTCGACCATTTAAGAGCTATTGTGGTGGTGTGAAGTTTACATTTACAATGTATAGGGCTGCCATCTGTAGGCGTAATCCATAAAACAGTGTTTGTAAGGATTCATCTTGTGCCTTTTTGTATCAGTGCAGATCTGTACATTTTATATGCAGTATATAAGATTTAGGATTTACATTAGATTTTGTGAATTTGGGGTTGTAACTACATTAATTGGGAGCTGATTTTTTTCAACAATAGTTTCTTAAATATTATTATATTGAAAGCTTAACCACTAGTGCTTTATTTCCACTAAATCAGAATATGGAAGTGTTGTAAGTTGATAGTGACAGATGGCACAGAAAACAGAGATCCAGTGATGTGACACACAGGATTCATTAGGCAATGTACATTTGGATGGCCTTGCTATTTTAAGATTGAGTCTAGTGGAATTCTGAAGTGTAAAAGTTTACCTACATGTGGCGGCCGGGGTGTGCCACCGCCTTGTGGGGGATATACTTGTCACCTATCTAAGGAAGACTGAGTGAGTAACAGGAGCTAGGTCCTCCCACCCAATGCTTTTTAGTCTTATTACAGCTTGCAACTGTATGTTGTGCCTGTCGTGTTGCAGTGTGTGCGATTTCAGATATGGTGAGAGGGCTTGAGGATTTCTGTTATACCGGTAGCCACCCAAAGTGTATATGTGTGCAGAGAATGAGTGTAGGTTAGTGCACAACCCGCTATCCCCAAATCTAACAGGACAGGTAAGACGCCCCCACTCCTTAGTATAAATGACTAAATGATTATCAGTCCAAACCCATTTAACTTAACTAACAAATGGTTTATTTAAACTAAATGAGGTTAAAGAGGTTGGTTTTCTCTTCTTCAGTAGTAAAAGATATCAACAATTACAGCGATTACAAAATATACACAAGAAAATAAACAACAAAAATAAACTGTGTCTGTTTCAGATAAACAGTAAACAATCAGTACTCTTTTCACTGCACTGAAGAATGGCACAAATATGTCATGGAAATAAATCACATATCAGTTCAATGCGATTGGAAATTCAATTCAAAGCGGCTAGAATAATGCAATAATACTTGTCTTCTTATGCACAAGAAGCGTTTACAACTGTACACTGTGCATCAGTGAGGCAAAATATGTCCAGTATCTCGCACTTTATATCAGTAAGTCTCTCCGTAATGAGTTTGTTCACATTCCCATGAAGAGTGATTCATTCAAAAATATAGTTCAGTTCAGTTTACAAAACAAAAAAATAAACAAATAAATGTTATCCTGCTTACCAAGGTGAAAACCAAAAGGATAAATAGGGTACATCACCACTTCACTGATGGATGAGGCGGCTGAATGATGTCCCACGGATGGCAGGGTCACGTTCTACTCAAAACCTCCCTCTGCGATTGCCCTCGAGATCCTGGCGACAGCAGCTCGATTACCCAAGGCCACAATCACAGCTAACACAGGTCACGCGTTGAAGTCAAAGCGGCTGTACAGCTCACCCGTAGACCTCAGCCGTCGTCTCCCAAAACACTAATGTGCATCCAGATCGATTTCACGTTTGTTTAAACAGATAAAACAAAACTGGAAACATTACAAAACAAAACCGCATGGACACATAGCGAATAGCTAACTGTTAGCGGCTTTCACGGCCATACTGGTACTAACATAAAACTCACTTGATGCAGCTAATTACTTTCAACATTACAGCGGTCACACATCGAACTGCAGTAGCACACAACACGGATGTGAATCACAGTCTTAGCACTACTTTCCAGCAGTAAACTTCCAGGAACTTCAGCGAACTCACTTTCGCTATCTTTCCGACTTCTTCTTCTCCGACTCTTTACCAGCAGCACAAAACAAAAATGGCGGCCCATGGCAGGCGATCAAAATAAAAGTCGAGCAAGTGACAATTATAGTAGATTCCTCTACATTCCCCCCTACTAAACCCTGCCATACCACCGGGCCTCCACTCAGCGGCTCAGCCTCTGAAAAACAAAGACAGAAAATCGAAAGTTCAATCATCACTCATGTTGAAACACGCCAGTATGATAATAAAACATCAATCTATCAACATGACAAACAAAATATATACTCAACTATACAGTTAACATTCATAAAACTTCACATGAAAAGGAATTTCATTACTTCAATGATCCCAAGGCATAATCAGTTCTATACCTAACTGGTATGGTACCTTTGTTCTGCCGTTGAGAACGTCTGAGTTCTGGAATGCTTTCATTTTCACTTTCAGCATCAGAACCACCTGAATTTTCGAAGTCATGTAAAGACTGAATTACTGAATCTTCGGTAGATACTACACTGTCATTTTCCCGAATGTCTGTACCCAAGTCATCCCCATCCTCCCCTCTACACTCTGTAGTTGTATGTGTATGTGTAGGTGCAGGTGTACGTACTGGAACTACAAGAACATCAGGATCTGAGTCAGTGTGTTCCTGTCCTAGATTCTCTCTAGATTTACACCTAGATGTGCAAGGTTGTGAGTGTGTCTGAAAAGTGCAATGTTTAAGTTGATCCCTGTGTACAACTTTACATTTCCCCCCTTTTTCTGGCCGAATAGTGAAGACTGGAGTGTCGGTATGGTTCTGCTTCACCACAATGTATGTTTGGGATTCCCAGTGATCTTGTATCTTACATCTTCCTCTGTGTGAATGGTCTCGTAACAGAACACGATCTCCAGGCCTCACAAGTGCTCCTCGTGATCTACGGTCATAAGCTCTCTTTCTCTGTCTTGAAACTTCTTGTGTGGTCTTATTGGCCACCTCAACAGCTACCCTTAATTTGTTGTGATGGTTCTTCACCCAATCATCTAGATTATCAATGTCGCTGTTCTCACAGTCTCTACTGTTTAGAATGTCTAACGGCAAGCGAGCATCCCTCCCGAACATTAAGTAGAATGGTGAATAGCCCGTTGAGGAGTGTATCCGGCTATTATATGCCATTACCAACTCCGGCAGATACTGCTTCCAGTTCTTTTTCTTCTCTGGGGGTAATGTCCTTAACATGTCATGCATGGTTCTATTGAATCTTTCACACTGGGCGTTACCCTGTGGGTGATATGGAGTGGTACGACTCTTTCCAATTCCATAGACTTTACACAACTCTTGAATGACCTTAGCTTCGAAGCACCGACCTTGATCTGAATGCAACCTCGCAGGACACCCATAGTGGACGAACCACTGCTGTAGAAGAGCTTTTGCTGTTGTATGAGCAGTTTGATTTTTAGTCGGCACCGCAACTGTAAAACGGGTGAACATGTCAGTCAAGACAAGAACATTTTCATATCCTCCCATGGATTCCTCCAACACAGAATAGTCCATGGCTAAGACTTCCAGAGGAGCTAACACATTAGTGCACGTCATTGGTGCTCGATGTCTTGGAAAGACATCTTTTGCCAGAGCACATCTTTTGCACTGCTGGATCCAGTCTTGAACATCCTTAGTCATTGTTGGCCAGTAGTAGTTCCGCCTCATACGCTCTAACGTGCTTCTCTCTCCAAAGTGAGCACAGTGATCATGCTGGCTCTCATAAACCTTGTACCGCAGAGACTCTGGCACTACTAGTTGACAAATCTTCTCACCGTCCCTTGGATCAAGTACGGTCCGAAACAACACTCCCTGCCGAAGCACAAGCCGAGCAAGCTGTCTAGCAAGTTTTCTTAACTCCAGATTCATACTTCGCTGATCTCCTGAACTTAACTTCGCATTAGACAACACAGCACGGTAGACAGGAGCTATATTTGGATCAGACTTCTGTTGCTCTTCTACATCACCACAACTATAGCCCGGCACTTTCCTTGACACCGCCAGTTGGATTGACATTTGTACTTTCTGCCCTCTCTCAGTCCCTGGCCATAAGCATGCACGGACTTCTTCTGAGTTCAGCTTAATGAAGTCTTTTGCTGAATCTTCTTCCTCTGGCTCCTCACAGGTAGGAATCCTTGACAAGACATCTGCGTTTGTATTTTGTCGTCCTGGCTTGTAGTGAACTTCAAAATCAAACTCTGCAAGTTGAGCTAACCACCGTTGTTCGACGGCTCCCAGATTGGCTGTCTCCAGATAGCGCAAAGGGTTATGATCTGTGACTACAGAGAACTTGGAATAGATTAGATATTCTTTGAATTTCTCAGTGACCGCCCATTTTAGCGCCAGCAGCTCCAGCTTAAACGCACTGTAATTTCGATCGTTCTTTTCTGACCCACGCAGGCCCCGACTTGCATATGCAATCACACGCTCCACTCCTCCTTGGCGCTGACTTAGAACGGCCCCAAGACCATGCAGGCTTCCATCTGTTGTGAGCACAAAAGGCTGGCTGAAATCTGGATAAGCGAGAACTGGTGGGCACATTAAGCAATGCCTGAGCTCATCGAAGGCTATCAGGCACTCATCAGTCCAGTTAAAAGGTTCAACTGCTTTCCCTTTTCTTCCTTTTCCCACTAAGGCATGAAGTGGTCGGGCCAATTGAGCAAAACCAGGAACAAACCTCCTATAATAGCTCAAGAATCCAAGTATCTGTCTCAATTCTCTAACATTACTAGGCACAGGCCAAGTCTCCAACACTCGAGTTTTGTCATGGTCCACTTGGATTCCTTTGGACGAGATCAGATGTCCTAGAAATTTTACCTCAGGCTTAAAAAGGAAACACTTGCTAGGTTTGAGTTTCAATCCATGTTGCCTCAACCGGTCAAACACAACTTCCAGCCTTTGACAATGACTGTCAAAGTCTCTTGAGAAAACAATAATATCATCAAGATAGATAAGTAGCATGTCAAAAGTCAGATCACCGAACACCACCCCCATCAGACGCTGGAATGTCGCAGGAGCATTGCAGAGTCCGAATGGCATCCTGGTCCATTCAAACAGCCCAAAGGGTGTGGTGACAGCTGTCTTAGCTCGGTCTTCCTCGCTCAAGGCCACCTGATGATAGCCAGAAGTAAGGTCAAGTGTAGAAAACAATTGTGCATTTCCTAAAGCATCTAATGATTCCTCAACCCGAGGGAGAGGATAAGCATCCTTACAAGTCACTTTATTAAGCCTCCGATAGTCACAACAAAAGCGCACACTGCCATCTTTCTTAATCACGATTACAGCCGGAGATGCCCATGGACTGCAACTTTCTTTGAGAATACCTTGTGCCACTAAGTCTTGGACATGTCTTTTTACCTCCTGAAACACCTGAGGTGGAATTCTGCGGTGTCTCTGTTTAATTGGGGGAGCATCTTTTGTGGGAATGCCATGTGTGACCGTTGCTGTATATCCAAAATCAGCCTCATTCATTGAAAACACATCCCGGTGTTTTACCAGTAAATCTCGAAGCTTTCCACACTGAGCCTCTGTGAGGTTCTCAAAGTTTGTCTGCACTGGGACTGGTAACCACTCTGAGGAGTTCTCCTCCACTAGTGCCCGTTGCTGCCGCACCGCTCTAACATGCAAAGCATTGTCCTTCTCTTCAAACTCCACAAGCGTTTTCGGCACAACTTCCCGAGGTTTAGACAGTACCGCTATTCTACATCGGGGCGGAAGTTTCACAGGCCTTTCACTCGAATTCCACACTCTGACTGGGACTCTACCATTAATGGTCTTGGCAAGTACATTGGCAATTAGAACACTCTGGGGCAAACTGACTTCAGATGATGCCTCTACCAGCACTTGGCAACTCACTTTTGGGGGTATTCTACAACGTCCTTCCAAAACACGTTCACTGAAAGGAGGAATTATGACTGCTTGCTTTCCTGCCACTTTCACAAATCCAATCTTGTCTCCCTGACTCAATGTCTCAGTCTGAGTCTTAAGACCAGCCAATACTCGTTGGACTTTCGCTTCCTTGATTCCCTGACTGTACCGATCCATTCTTTTCATGCCCTCAGTAGCTACAAACAAATCTCTCAGGTCACTCAGCACATTCATCCCAACAATGCCAGGTACTCTTCTCAATTCAGTCTCATTGGAACCACCTTCTTTGAGCACAAACACACACTTTCCTTTCAGCGTTTTCCCCATACACTCAAGGTCAGCTTCCAAACATCCTACAATGGGAATATCCAAGCCGTTGGCCGCCGTAAGCCGGACCCAGTTGGCGGATGACAACGCAACTTCTCCAAAATGGTTCTTAAAATGAGACTCAGAGATGGTGGTCACCTCCGATCCCGTGTCCAAAAGACAGACAGTACTTACTCCAGCGATTCTTACTTCAACGGTAAGACAATCTCCAAAGGCACTTTCACAGAGGTTTCTAGAAACATCCTTCACATCACATTCAGCAGTGTGACTTCTGATGACAGACGGACCTGGACTTTCCAGCACTGCTGGAACTTGATCAGATTTTTCCATCTCCGACATAGATTTTGATGATTGCATCCCGCTCACGTGTTCCCTGTACTGAGGGCATCGGCGACTAGTGTGACCTGCCTTGCCACAGGTATAGCAGATGTACCTCCCCTCATGGTCTTTTAAGGGTGCACTCTTTGTTTTACTCTCTTTTCCAGCAACTCTCACTTTCCCTTGGTTCGTGACCATTTGGAAAAGCTCTTCTTGTCGGGCAGCTATCTGTTGAACAGCCTCATGCAGCTTTTCTAAAGTAAGAGGCGCTGGGGAACTACCAGTTGCCGCGGTAGCATGCACAGCACCACGCACCCGAATAGCACTTTTTGGGTTAGTTGGAACTTGAACTTCCTCTTCTTCTGACCAAGTAATGGCTTCTTGCATCAACTGGATAAAAGACAAATCTTTTTCATTCTTAAGCCTCCTCTTCATTTCCCTTCGTAGTGAATCATCACTGAGACCTAACACGAGCTGTTCCTTTAATACAGTATCTGCATCAGGGACTCTGGATGGCTCCCGGTTCTGAATGATATTCAGCTTCTCCTGAAGATCATACGCGTAGGAACGAATGGTCTCTCCAGACATTTGTTTGCGGTCATAGAATCCTTTCAATCTGCTGCCAATGGGAAGTTTATCACCATAGGTGTGGTCTAAGGCATCAAAGATCTCATCCACGGACCTCTCTTTGCCATTAAGCATAACCTTGACTGTCATCTTAGCCTCATCTCTCAGGTATTGTTTGACAAACTCAATTTGATCTTCTTCAGGAATTTTCATCACCTTTAGAGCAGATTTCATCGAACTCATCCATTCCTCTACACTCAGATCACCAGGCCTAGATCGACAACCGCTAAACTCTGGGAGTTTACGATCTCTGGGAATGTAAACAGTGGATTGCACTCTCTGAGCGGCTGCCTGCTGGTCAATTACGGATCTAGCCAAAGAAAGCGCTTCTCTCTGGTCTGCTCTGGCCTGCTCCAACATTCCAGCCTGCTCGCCGAGACGTCTCTGCATATCTTCAAACTGTTTCTTTAACTTTTCCAGTTCGGCCATGTTGACGACTTAAACCCCTGAAACACAGACTGACCTAAATTATTCGCTGGTGGATCCTGTTCGTGACGCCAATATGTGGCGGCCGGGGTGTGCCACCGCCTTGTGGGGGATATACTTGTCACCTATCTAAGGAAGACTGAGTGAGTAACAGGAGCTAGGTCCTCCCACCCAATGCTTTTTAGTCTTATTACAGCTTGCAACTGTATGTTGTGCCTGTCGTGTTGCAGTGTAATGCGATTTCAGATATGGTGAGAGGGCCGGATTTCTGTTATACGGTAGCCACCCAAAGTGTATATGTGTGCAGAGATGAGTGTAGGTTAGTGCACAACCCAGCTATCCCCAAATCTAACAGGACAGGTAAGAGGCGCCCCCACTCCTTAGTATAAATGACTAAATGATTATCAGTCCAAACCCATTTAACTTAACTAACAAATGGTTTATTTAAACTAAATGAGGTTAAAGAGGTTGGTTTTCTCTTCTTCAGTAGTAAAAGATATCAACAGTACAGCGATTACAAAATATACACAAGAAAATAAACAACAAAAATAAACTGTGTCTGTTTCAGATAAACAGTAAACAATCAGTACTCTTTTCACTGCACTGAAGAATGGCACAAATATGTCATGGAAATAAATCACATATCAGTTCAATGCGATTGGAAATTCAATTCAAAACGCTAGAATAATGCAATAATACTTGTCTTCTTATGCACAAGAAACGTTTACAACTGTACACTGTGCATCAGTGAGGCAAAATATGTCCAGTATCTCGCACTTTATATCAGTAAGTCTCTCCGTAATGAGTTTGTTCACATTCCCATGAAGAGTGATTCATTCAAAAATATAGTTCAGTTCAGTTTACAAAACAAAAAAATAAACAAATAAATGTTATCCTGCTTACCAAGGTGAAAACCAAAAAGGATAAATAGGGTACATCACCACTTCACTGATGGATGAGACGCTGAATGATGTCCCACGGATGGCAGGGTCACGTTCTACTCAAAAACCTCCCTCTGCGATTGCCCTCGAGATCCTGACGACAGCAGCTCGATTACCCAAGGCCACAATCACAGCTAACACAGGTCACGTTGAGAAGTCAAAACGCTGTACAGCTCACCCGTAGACTCAACGCCTTCGTCTCCCAAAACACTAATGTGCATCCAGATCGATTTACGTTTGTTTAAACAGATAAAACAAAAACTGGAAACATTACAAAACAAAACCGCATGGACACATAGCGAATAGCTAACTGTTAGCGAGCGCTTTCACGGCCATACTCGTACTAACATAAAACTCACTTGATCGCAGCTAATTACTTTCAACATTACCGCGGTCACACATCGAACTGCAGTAGCACACAACACGGATGTGAATCACGAGTCTTAGCACTACTTTCCAGCAGTAAACTTCCAGGAACTTCAACGAACTCACTCGCTATCTTTCCGACTTCTTCTTCTCCGACTCTTTACCAGCGCACAAAAACAAAAATGGCGGCGCCCATGGCAGACGTCAAAATAAAAGTCGAGCAAGTGACAATTATAGTAGATTCCTCTACATACAGTAACTCATCTCCTGGTCTGCAGGCACACATGCGGTCGCACAGACTCTTTGAAGTTTAATACTAAGAGCAACAGTTGGTTCTAAAGTTCTGGTCAAATCGTCTGGTATGTAGTAGATAAAGTGGCTATTAGACAATAATTTATATTATTTATCGTATTACCACTCATTAAAATAATTTTATTTACAGTACAGTTCTTTTATTTACAATATGCATCGTAATATTTTTTTATTATGGACTAAGCAAATATCTTTGATGTTGAAAAGCAAATCAAATCAAAATGTATTTTTCCATTACAAAATATGTATTTTAGCATAGACTTAATTTTTTGTAGACAGCCTTATGTCTAAAACAGATGAGCAGAGTGTAGTTGAGTCAGCACTGGATACTATGAAACATGAACAGAGACGGGAAGTCTGGAGTCTGTCTCATATTTCCTGGAAATAGAAAGAGCACCATGAGGACACACAGACTCAAGCCATGCTGTCACTTTAACACAACCATGTTACATTTTGAGCTAAATTATTTTGTGTGTTTGTCCAAAAACTACATCTACAATACTTTGCTAATTAAAGGTTAACAAGGTATGCAGAGGTATATAAAATAAAATAAATTTCTTTCTGTAACTTATGATTAATGCATTTCTTTAATTAACTTTGTTACCAGACACTGTGATACTTTCTTATGCATTAACCCACCAAAAATTAAATTACAACCAGAAAGGCACAACTTTTAATTGAAAATCAAGAGAATAGAGCATGATGCTACTTCAAGTGGCAAGTTACTTCCTCTAGCTGTATTTGGATGTCTATGAAACCCAGCAGTGTCTACAGAAGGTCACCCACCCTGACACGGCAAGCAAATGCTGTCAGGCAGATTATTTCTGGTACATCAGAGAGACTGTTTCACCACTGCTGCTATTTATAGGACTGCTGTGATCTTTGGAAAGCCGGAAGCGTGGTGGTGATGAACGTACAGTATGCTACAGTAAATATTAGTGTCAGTGTACAGTTTGACCTACATGTCGCCCCACACACTTTTAAGGCATATTTGTAACATCTCACAGGTACCAAATCACACCCTATTATTTCTCCACCATTGTGGCTGGTAGAAGCTAATTGTAATAGTTTTATGTTATCAAGTAGATAAATGTTTCTTTTTATTATTTTTTAGAAGCAAGATGGAAGAAGCAGAACTTTTAAAGGAGCGTCTTCAAGCCATTACAGTAAGACAACCTCAGAGATATCTGCTTAATATTCAGCTCTCCAAAACACTTAATTCTGATTGGTCATTTTTTGTATAAGGATTTAAATGCTGTCCCAAACGGTGTCTACATAGCACTTCTAGTACAATGACTAACCAGTCATTATCATAATATAAAAACTTAGTTAGATGAGTGAAGTAAATTAGATCTGGTCAAAAACTGGAATGACAAACATTGTACTATTTGTCTACAGAGTAAGAAAAAAATCCAGGAGGAAATTGCTCAGAAACGACTGGAGATTGACAAAGAGAAACTAAAGCTTCAACATGTTAAGGTACCTTTATTATGTTGTTTTTTTTACTTCATAATATTTGAATGTATGTATTTATGGGTATTATGTGTAAGACAGCATTACTGCAAGTACAGTATGAAGTGTTTTGTCTGGGATGTAAAGTATCTCTCTGTGTCCTTCATAGAAAAGGTCCATGAGAGATCTGTGGCTCTCGGGTGGGGTGAACAGTAATAATTCACAGGAAACACAAAAAGCTCTTGAAGATGTACAACAAAGCAAAATCCTCAAGGGCAACATACACCGGTAAGATCTTTCAGTATATTTCAGTGGCTTGATTGGTATTGTACTATTCATCATTTTTTCTTCTATTATTTATTCACTATATGGCAGATCAAGCATTATGACCTTTTCAATACATTTTTAGCATTAACTTTGTTTTAAGAGTTTAACCTCATTAGACTTTTATTGTATTTAATTGTATTTAATTGTCCTGTGGTGCCCTGATGACATCATCGGCCAATGAGAGTGAAGCATGAGGCAAGAGGGTGCAATGCTTTTTAACAGCATAGCCTTGTGGTTACAATGAGGTCAGAGAGGAATTCTAAAAGAAGTGATGCCCACGTCCTTGAACAACTGCTACATGCAGATCACACCCAGGCACAAATATTTCCACTGTTTCATACACATAAATATGTGAAATAATTCAGACTGATAATATGTTTCTTAAATTGGCTTTGTAATGCAGGAATCAGCCATAAAAGAATACATTCCAGTCTCATTTTTAAATATTTGTATATAGCTTTCATACCCTTTTAACAGTCCACAGTATTGAATTTATAGCATATTGGGTCTATTAGTAGTGACATGTCAAGCTGGCACAGTCAGGATTTGTGTCATTCAAAATAGTGACTGACAGGTCATTTGTAAGGAATGGCACACATGTGTGAACTAATCTGGTGTCAGAGGCCAGTCTTTGTGTGTGTGTGTGTGCGTCTCTAGACAAAAGAGGGGACACACACAGCAATGGCAGATTTAGAGAGTCAGTATTTGAACAATTTTTATTACATTCTGTGTGTTCTGTAGGATAGAGATGGAGATTGAAGCATTGGAGAGAGAAGAAATGAATATATCAACAAATGAAGGGCTGATTCTAAAGAGACTAAAAGCCGTTGAGAAGTCTCCAGAGGAAATAATTAAGGTACAGTGCTATATGTGCTAAAACTAATTTAGCTGTTCAACTAAATTTGACTGTTCCAAGTAAATATCACAGAACATAATATTGAAGACAAACTTTAGGACATGATTCTGTTTGTATCTCCACAGGCAGTGAATGCAGATTTCATGTCAGGTAAAACAAAATATGTGTCACACTCACAATGGTGTACAGACCATAAAACTAATTGCGAATGTAATTTTGAGTCAAAGAAATCATATTATGTATTTTAATAATAGAAGTTTAAATTATACATAATGTTAGATTTTTTTATATATATATGCAATATATAATAATTTAATATATATTTGATATTTTGAGCTTTGTGTAAATTGTAATTTGTATAAATAATACAAATCTTTATCATGAAATGCAATGTTATTCATAAAAAGTATCTTTGCAGAGCCAAGCTACATTCATTCGACAATTCCGAATATGCTAAAGCCCAACACACCGTCATTGAATCAGAGGAAGAAACCAGACCTGCATGCAGAAGCCAAAAATGACCAAGCCAAACCTGGTAAACTGAAACCTATGATCAGTATTTATAACAGCACAAGAACTTTCAGTAAATGTTATATTTGAACAGTTTTGTACATATTAGAAGACCTATTCCATTTGTCCTTCACAGTTTTGTTAGCTATGGAAATTAATGTTCAGAAGGACTTGCGCACAGGTGAGAGCCAAGTCATCTCCAGCACCACCATTTCTCCCCAAGAGCTTCAGCAGAGAGGCATCAAGGTCTACGACGATGGCCGAAAAACCGTCTACGCTCTGCGCACAGACGGCAGTCAGCCTGGTGCTAACGGAGTGGATGAACTCAGTCCCGTTGAGGTAGAGGAGCTCCTCAGACAGGCTTCTGAAAAAAAGAAGAGATCCAATCCAGTGCAGATGGAAGTTTTACATCCCTACAGTCTTTCCCATGACCTACAACCACCTCATAAAGAGAGTCACCAATCCAACGGATACCAGGATCCCTATAGCGGAGACTTATCTGCGTGGCCAGAACTTGTGTACAGCGATAGCAAATATTACCCAGAGGATGCAGACCATAGAGTTCCTCTCCTGCCCATGCCCAACTACAATGATAGATCAGAGGAGTATTTTCACAACAGCAAAGGAAACAGCTACAGTCATGACTTGTATATAGAGGAAAAGCATGGGTTTGGACAATATCATGACCCAAGAGAGAACAACAGAAGAACCTTGAATTCTGACATTAGAAACCACAGGCCAGACTCGGCATGCTCTGAGGACACCAAGCTCAGCTTCCTGAACGGCGTGCCATCAGATGAGCCCGTCACCATGATCTTCATGGGCTACCAGAATGCAGAAGAGGACAGCCAGGACTATGAAGGCTCTGTACATGCAGAGCTGGTGATTATTGGTGAAGATGACACAAGCAGAGGTCTCCACACTCATCAGAACTCAAACGTCAACAACGCTTGCCCGTACAGGAAGAGCAAGGGTGATGGCGTGGAAAACTCGTCAGTTACAGGTACCAGAAAGTTCACAAAGATCAAAGGGACACAGAAGCACTGTTGTGTGCTGATGTAGCATGCGGCACATCTGCTGTTTTACTAACACTATATGGTGCAGCTTCTCATCTGACTGGCTTCTGTCACTTTGCATGTTGTTCTACTGTACATCTCTGTTTTCTGTTATTCAGTGTCTTAAGCTTACACTAAATGCTTATATTACTGCTTATTTTTCAAACTGTTGTAAAACTGGTAAGGCACCATTTTAAGAGACCTTATTTTGGACTAATTCGAAGGCAGCATTAAGTAGTTGGGGTCATAAGTGTGCACACACTTTCCAGAATACACACAATTTTAATAATTAAACAAAAACAAGCCATTTTGTTTAGTTGTTTGCTGCATTGTTGAGCAATTTCCAATAGTGTCTTTTCACACTTTCACACTGAGGACATTCACTGATGCTTAAAAAAGCAACACAATATATTAAGACCCAAGCATACATAGTTTTTAAACAGGATGATCAGTGGAAAAAGTTTTTTTTGTCTTCTGGGAAACATTAATATGTCTTTTGTATATTCTAGAAAGAATTAGTAAGTAAAACAAAGTATTAACAATAAAACACATTTTTTATTTATTTCACTTTATTAAGATTTCACAAATTCTACAAGGTGTATGTACAAATACATCTTCATTGATATCCCATACAACCTAGAAAAAACAAGATATTGGGAAAAACGAGAGAAAGGACGATTATAATTATATGTTATTCAATGCTGAAAAGTATAAAAGTATTTTAGTGGAATTGTAATTGCACTGCTTTAGCAAACAGCAGATTTTGGAACAGGGAGCTGTTGTTTTCTCTTTCTTATCTTTAACTCCCTCCAGTGGTGAAACGGCATAAATTCACAGCTTTTGCAAAACTTGAAATCACTCTTCTTTATATTTTCACCTGCCAAAACTTCTTCATTTCTATGCTTATTTTTTCCATATGTTAATTTCAAACTGTTCTTGTGCTGTTTGTATTGATCAGCATGACAGCATGCCATCTGCTGTGACATATAAACTGTCATGCTTGCTTAAATGGATAATGCTTCTTTTCTGTCATGCATCTTTGTCTTATGCGACTTTGTGAGCGTGGTTTGGTAATGAAAACGATGAAAGTTTGTAATAAACCTCATCTTGAATAAGTTTTGTTTTATATAATGTTGTATAATGTAATATTAGAAATGTAGTATTATAATAAATTAAATAAATTATTCGAATACAGATTAAACAGACAGACAGTAAAACAGATAAACACAAGCACACAGACATACACATGGTGGGCAGATAATTTGCAGCACGTGGCTTGAAACTTAAGAAGCTTTTATAAAGACAAGATGGTGTGCTTGAAACATTCTTACATAATCAATCGTGTAGATTATATAAATGGGGATAGTTTGATTTTAAAGACAATATCTTTTATATCTTTATATCTTAAGTTAGAAAGATTACCATTTTCTTACACTGCTCATGCACAGAAAGATGAATCAGTGAGAAGCACAGTGAGGTATCAGCTTATACTGTATGATTAAAGGGTACTGACACTGGATTTGATGTGCATCAGCATGTCTGTATTGTTGTCCATTGACTTCTGTTTGGTTGGGAGGATAGAACTGAACAACTAAATCAATGGTTTTCTCTCATGCCCCCTACAGCACTGAGGACACGGATGAAGAAACTGGGCCAAGCTGTATAATGTCTGGTGAAACTCTGGAAACTCTGGAAATGTATGATTGAACTTAATCATGAACTCTAATAAACTTAAATCAACATCTCAGCAAAGTGATATGAGGACAAAGGCACACACTGATAAACACATACAGGTATAAGTAATGCCATTAGTTGATGTTTAAAATGCTATCAAAACCAAATGAAAGATTAATTAAGATATTTATTTATGATACAAAAGTAATTGTTTGTTAAAATTAACAGCTAACAAAAATGTAAGACACCAAAAACATATTTGTTAAACACACTATAATATTGCTTTTGGTCAGATTTGGGAAAGTTACAAAAGAGTAATGAGGAAATAAATAATAAAACACCTGTTCCCTTATTGCACTACAGGGTATGTGTCTGTAGTTTTTGTATGCTTCCAGCAACATGTGTGATAACATGCGTCTGGTGTGAGGTTTTTCAGAGCAAGGCTTGTGTGCGAGTGTATTTTTAGGTATATTTCCTTTTCCCCGCATGTTTGAGAGAATAAGCTGGTCATGTCTGTCAGTGGAATTACTTTGCTGCCATTGGTTGATTCCCACACATTCAATCAGAACTGTGGCTCCTGACACACACACACACACACACACACACACACACACTAAAGCACATATACATGCACTCAGAAGACGGAAGGAGACCTCCAACACTAAGCCAGCCAAACTCACAGCTCCATCACTGAGTGTAAGTATTCACATTCAAACCTTTCAATATTATTTTTATACACAGTGCAGTAACATCAGATTTTAAACAACAGCCAAATGTTAACGTTAAAGAGTTTTTAGAATGTGTGTGTAATGAAATAAGAGTAGAAGACGGCTAAAGTATTCAGTGTTGATGTTTGATCATGCTGCTTTTTATTCATGGAATAAATGGAAGCTAAAACACATTCACAGCTTGAGCCTGTAATACAGGCAACAAAATACTCCTCAAAACATTATTTTCATCTCAAGCTGCTATATAATATGTATATATATGCTTCAATAACAAAACATTGATTTATGCTTGCAATAACAATATATTATTTTACCAGAAAACCTCATGTAAACATTTGGATGTGACATAGTGAGGTAAATCATGTCATCTCACTATCATATCACTATTACTACAGTAAAAGAGATGTGGCATGTGAGTTGCTGAATGACTCTGAAGTTTCCTAGTTTCTGGGGTTTTCCTGTAAATATTGAATCACATAGAATGATACATAGGGATTTGACTTATTTATGAATGTGGGAATGAGTTTTGTGCACAGAAATATTCGTTTTAAAAGAAAATAATAGTATTTTTTTTAAATAATAGTAACGATTCAATGTAGTGACCTCTGCCTCAACTCTAATATAAGTCTGTTTGTCTATAAACCACCACAGAGGATACAGAGTTTAAAATAAAACCCTCAGAGGATTTAAAGTACAGAAGCGGATTTCCCCAAAGATATTTTGCTTTTATTTAGCCTCAATGAGACTTCTGGGATCATAACATGTAAAATAAAGTATGACTGATGAATTACGTTTTTTATTCTTCTACATCTTATTCAATTCACGTTTTATGATCCTAGACTTAACTAGGTCCTTATTAATGCGTTTCAGCATGTTTATAATTGCGTAGGCAAAAGCAAGCGCTCAATAGTTGCTTCAGAAAGTGTGGGCGCCGGAGGCAAAGAGAGGATCTGCTGTTCGGTGTTGGCGGGGCTGTCGTGCTTTCTGCCAATATCTTTTCTATCTGCTCCGTTTCACATTTGACAATCGCTGACGGATCGAACAGGAATTTGTCGCGAACTTGCTCGTTTCCCCATCGAGTTCAACCATATGAATTACTCGCGTCGCGTCGCTGTTTGGTTACTCGCGTTATCGGTCCAAATAATAAAGGCATGTGCGTATTGCGGTACACTGGAGATGATATCCGTTTGGCTCATCTTTTTAAAGCTTCTGGTAGGTATACAAATATTGAAGCTTATGTGCATCTGTTGCATCCTTGTGTGCATGCGCAAAGCACGAAGAAATGCAGAAATTTAGTGTGCTGCATTTGTGGTACAGTCGTGGCTGGCAAAGGCTATGATGCTGCATTGTCTCCGTCCGAATTTACCGTCTATCCATCTTTCTTTTACTGAACATCCATAACACTGCAATGATGCCGAATCACTATAAGGCAAGATTAAAATATGAACAAAATAGCAACAATTTCTGTAGATTGAAGTTTTTACAAATCAAGTTTTAGTTTTGTAAAGGTGAGCACTTTTATATTACTGTAATACTTTATAATACTGTGACATTTTCCCACTTTACAGACAGCAGTTTGATTTATATGCAACACTCTTTCTTATTGGACAGCGGTTGATGACATCACTGCTCTCTAAAGAATACCACCTCTGGCAAAGTGAATGTGCTGTTCAGACATCAGAAATGTATTTTCCAAAACAAAGAGAGGGTAGCTTTAGGGTGAATGCCCAGCACCAGTGGACATACATAAAAAGACGTCCTGTCCACTCGATAAGAACAATAGATTTGTTTCTCTTGCTGAATAAACTCGGGCTGATAAAAGCCATAATAAACCCACTGTATGCAAGGTTTCCAATGCAATGAAAAATAAACATTTATTATGTGGAGCTGCTCCTGCATAGCTCATATTTTACCATACAGCCTTCTCATGCAAAGCATGTTGCCAGGCAACCACTTACAATTTTTTAAGAAACACAGATCCTCTGAAATCATATCTTGCCAATAAATGACTACTATGTCAGCGAATTGGCATTATGCTCATACACACAAATTCCTCTCGAGTTTTTTGTATTTTAAAGCAGTATTAAAGCAGCTTAGAGAGAAGGGAACGACAACCTACCAGGTGATAAATGGGAAGACAGGAATTTAATCAAGCTAAATTTACATTAAAGCACATGAAGAGGAACCAATTATGTAGTTAGTTTCAAGAGAGTGCAGTCGTGGGAAATAAAAGTGCTTTTTAAGAAAAATCTTGAAAATTGATCCCTTTACTCAGGAGGTTGTATCACAACTTTACATAGCCCTTCACAACCATTTATTTTATTTCAGAGCTTTTATCTAAACTGACCTAAATCAAATTTAGGGTAAAAATAAGGAATTCTGTGCTTTCTAAACGCCACACAAGCGAATGCCCTTATGCAGATTTTCAGCCTACTTTCATAAATGCTCTGTTGGAAACCACATCTCATGGTGAACTGGATTCAAAGACGTCCACCCACCTTCCATGTCTCACAGTGTGAATACCAGAATAGCTTGATGAAGTGGCACAGTAAAATTTATTGAAAACGGCACCATGCTGCTAGCTTGATGTTGTATTTATGAAGCAATCAAAGGAGCAAGACTGAATTGGTCTCTATGTTTTACATTTCCTTAGTGGTGTACCTTTATTTCTAAACATATCTGTCTCAAACTAACTTTTATAGAGAGCCACAGCTGGTGTGAGAAGGCCAAATGAAAATGAACTAAATGAAGGCAAAAGCAGCTCTGTAAATCAGCAACAAGAAGAGCAGGAACACCTCTCTGAGGCAGTCACCATAGAGACCAGCCAGCTTTCAGAAATGGCTGATATAACAGACTGTAAAATGGATCCTGGGTGTACGGAGCACCAGAAATGTCAGTTTAGCGAGGAGAAGGAGGAGGAGGAATGTTTTGCCACATATTTTTCAGGGTGCCTGGATACTACAAAGAGCAACTTGGAGGAAGACATGGATAGACAAGAAGGCACATGCATCACCAATGAATGTGAGGGCTCAGGAGAATCTGATGAGAGCATAGACTCTCAAGAAGGAATTTTAGTCAAGGTCAAAGAAAAAGAGCAGTTGAATTGCATAGAAACTTTGACCTGTGAGTCTTACGACGAAGAAAAGGAAATTATTGTTTATGATGATGTGCAGGAGGAAGAACACAGTGAGCCAGAGAAAAAGGTGGATGAACAAGAACATCAGTTGGAGCAAAACATTGATGAGCTAACAATTTCTGAGGTCCCCAATGAATCTTGTCAAGATATGGACAGAGACGACCTTAGCGATTGTGTGCATGTGGAGATGGCTATTATTTCATCAGACAGTGATGTGGAGGAGCAATGGAGATCAACTGTTGACAAAGAAGAAAATGAAGAAAACGCTGATCGTTTTGGTTTAGATGAGCCAGGTGTAAATTCGGAAGATCAAGCAAGACAGGAAGATAATGCAGCGACCGAAAGCCCTGCTGAACCTGAAGATGGACTCATGGATATGAGCATTACTGAAAGTGATATTCTAGAACAACCAGAATATCCCACTGAATGTGAGCTTCAAGATATTTCTTTGGATTCCTCTTCCCATTACTGCAGTTTAACCAAGATTCCAGAGGATGAAGGAGAGCTTGAGAAAAGCTCAATACACAACCTCCAGCGCCTGTCCTGTTCAACATCAGAGCTGGACAAAAAGCTGCCGCAAGACTTCTGCGTGATTCAGGAAATAAAAAGCGAGAATGTCAGCACGGAGCATTTGGATTTCAGGGTGGCCCGCGAGCAATGGCAGAAGATAGAGGAGCAAACCAAGGGTCAGATGCACCGGCCAACGGTGAGACACGGGGCATGTCAGGGTGGTCACAGCTTCATGTACACACCTGTGCGAAACATTGATCGCCCAAGAAAAGACGTGGATGCAGACAGTCTCGGTCTGGGAGATTACCAGTACACTCAGTTTAGCCCCTGTTCTGAGGACTCTGGGCTGGACGACACGAGCTACAGGTGTCCTTACGATGAGCCAGAGACTGCGGTGGAGAAGGAGATTCGAGAGGCTCTGAGAGAGAAGAAAATTTTAGACAGGAGAGAGCAATGACAAAAGCTTCTGATGCTACACAAGCTAAACCCAGACCTGGTGCTCTTCCGCACAGCCGATCAGAGCCTGGAGAAAGAGGAAGAATGTTCAACACACCAGAAGACCGATGCAGGTCACAGAGATTTTCTAGTCCAAGAACTCCACCTTTCTCCAGCACTGCTTCATCTGTAAGAGGTTCCACATACCATGAAATGACAGCCAATAACGTCATAATACTCGAGCCGGATTCCCACCTAACAAGCCCACGGAATAGAGAAAAGGGTGGTCAGCTCTCTCCAGGGACAAAACGTTTCCACGAATGGTCATCAGACATGAACAACGTCATTATTCTGGAGACATCTAATCTCATCATCCGAAGTGCCTCAGAATTCTGCTTGAGTGCTGCATGCCAGGAGACACAAGAGAGCACATTTCACAATAATCCCTTCTTTAAGCTCCGCTCCCATAGTACTCAGTCTCTGGTGGACCAGGAGATCAAGATAGTTAAGCAAAGAGAAGAGGAGCTCAGGAAACAGAGAGCACAACTCTATGCAAAGGAAAGATATGACACGGTCCTCGTGTCCCCAAGCCAGCTGCAGAATTTCACTTATGAGAGAGCAGGTAACAGTTTTGATAAGGATGTAAACATCAGTTCATATAGTCGTTTGATAGTTTTCACTTTTAAGAAGGTTTTTATCTCATTGCTGTCATGACATAAAGATGTGCAACAGTAAATGACATAAGTATTGATGGACACTTTACAGGAGGAGAGGTACCAGCAAAATCTAAGTCATCCCCATCATCCCCGTCAAAGACACGCAAAATTGACCGGTCCACTTTGTCCTGTGACAACAAGGTACAGTATGCTGTACAGTATGGGTATGGAGATTTTTAAACTAATTTATTGTCATAAAATTTCATTAGCTACTTCAAGCCAGACATGCGTGACTATATCACAACATATTCATAAATACATTTTAAGTTATTTTATCAATGTAATTTATGCCAAAAAATGTGCTGCCTGCTTACATATGCTGTGGGAATCGCATATATTTTTCTGTTTGTTTTGTGCTTTCGTGTATATTAATGTTATCATTTTTATTATCCTCAATTTCATTTCAATGGATCTGTCTGTTATTCATTTAAATGTCTTTGACATCTCATTGTTTTGTGCTCATTTCACCTTGAAACTGAAAACTGCATGCAGTTTTACAGGTGAAACTTTCTCCTTTAGCTCCCTGAGTCACCTTTCCCTCGAGTCAGACGGAAAAGTGCCCTGGTCCAGAGATGGGAGGCAGGCATCTTTGCCAATCATCAGCAACAAGACTGAATGATTTGACTAAATAAAACACTTAAGCAAAAAAAAAAACTCCTTTACAGTATAAATACATACAAACAGTTTTAGAAAATGAAACATTTAGTACTATAGTAAACCTGAAATTTATTATTAAAATATACACAACTTATACCACTGAAAAACTAACCTTTTTACAAGTTTGATGTGAATAGTATTTTCATTCAGAATTTTATCCATAATCAACTTTTATATTATTGAATATGAAGCACAATAATAATATATTTATACTACATTCTTTAATTGCACTATGTACAAAAAGCCAAACATTATTCTAATACATGCATCTTAGAAAAATAAATTAGCAAATCATTAACAAATCATTTCTTCTTCATTTAAATATTTAGTCACTTTAAGTATAAACCTCAGATGTTAAAAGAAATAACTACTTTGACATCTGATCAAAAGTGCATTAAGACAGGCAATATAATTGTACAGAATGTCTAATAATGTTGGATGTGCTGTAATTATTTGGGTATATTTTCAATGCACTGTAGCTCCCAGGTGTTATAAGATGAATAGCTGGTTTCTGTACCAAAATTTCATTGTGAGCATTTAACCTATTTTTTGCTTTAATTGCTTGCTAATAATGTGAACATGTATTCCTGTGCGAAAATACTTACAAATATTTGAAATGTTGCAATTTATAATATTCATGGAAGACACTGCATCGTAAATATGTTTATGAGGTATGTTGTCAATGCAAAAAAAATCTTTAAATAAAATGCACTTTAAAAGGCATTTTGTCCAACTATTTAAAAACCTCCAGGCATTCACCTTATGTTCTGAAAAACTGCCAAGTGATTCATATGAGAGTTATATCCGATTTATGGAGTCGAGAAGTGAGATACAGAACGCTGAGTTCCCAAGCACAAAAAGTGCAAGGACTGCAACTCTAAACTTGGTATCCTGTGAAAGCAGAAGAAAGGGCATTTTATTAAGATATTTGAAAAAACATTATGTACAGGGTCCAAAACCAACAACTGCCAAATGACAAGCATAAGAACAATTTTGTGGACTTTATAATTTGACGGTTGAAGTTTTAAGTTTGCATTTACTCCATTTCATTAAGTTTGGTCTTACCCAGTTTACACCTCCAAAATCTGTCAAAACTGGAGTTTCATCTTCATCTTTACTCTCTGTAGAGACAAAGGAAATTACTAATACAAATTCCGGTTTGTTTGCATTGAATGTGCGCTGTGTACTCTTGAGTTAAAACAGATGTGTACTTGTTATTCATGTACATTCAGTTAAAATGAGACTATGCTTTGTTCATAGTAGCAGCATGTTCAAAAGCCTTTTCCAGGCTGAAAATGAGCTACAGACCTTTTTTAATAACACCTTGCTTATGGAGTTGTAACACTAGCTTTAGTACAACTGTCCAAACAACAAAACCAGACAGCACTCCTGTGGTCCATGGATAAGGGAGCAAGAGAGACTGTTGCTGCATTCCAGAAAACATGGACACCACTGGAAAAAAGAAAGCAGTTTGAGATGCTGAAATTACTGAAATTACTGTAGGATTAGATTTATTTGAGGTAAGCATTTTTAAAAGCAAAATTCACCTGCAATAATTTCAGCAGCACTTCCTACACCTTTGTGCATCCAATTAAATATCCACCTCCTGAGGAAATAAAATGATTATACTGTGTTTTATGTTATTATTAGTTTTAGGATATGTGTTTACTTGTTTGAAATCAATAATGCGTTGTATAATACCTTGAAGAGTCTGGGGCCGGTCTAAAGGCAGCCATTATAGGCTGACAAAAAGCAAGAATCATAACAGTGCAGCCAAGATATGGATGAGCACCTGCCCTCTGCACAGAAACAATATAAACACATATTAAAAACAATATAACAACATTAAAACATGTCAGTTGGTCAGTGACTGTGACATTGATTTTGAATTAAATACTGCCCCCTACTGGTAGGGAGTGAAAATATGCCACTGTATAGAACAAATTATTTCGAATGTATTATTATTAATTGCTTCATTATTGCAAATTAGTACCTAACAGGTATATATTTACTCACTGAGCTCCATTTCTGTCTGTAGATAAAGGGAAAGATGAATCCCAGAGCTGTGAGCAACACCGTAAGAGACATCAATCCACGGTGCACCTGTAAACACAAAGCATTTTTACAGCTCACCTGGAAATAATATCAACAGTTATAGAGAACTACAACTGAAATGTGCAACAGATTATACAAAAAATGATTATACAAAAAAATATGCAGAACACACAGCAACCACATTTGATTGTTTTAGAGATTTGAATTGAGATTTTGAGCTTTGGGTTAAGCCGTCCTACACGTACCTGAAACCAGATCTTTTGTCCAAATAATGTTTTTTCTGGCCAATCAGATTTAAAATAGCTGGCCATTAATGTTCCAGTGCTTCCCGCTAGCATCCAGCCAATCAGCATAAGCGCTCCTACGTTTCAAAAGGCAGCTGTTGTTGATATTCGTTATGTTTCATGGTATAATGTATTGCTCTAAAAAAGGTAATTTAATTAACAATTTCTTATTTTATTTAAGCCTTCATCTGAAGCAACTTACACTCCACCCATTACAGAGCCAAACGCTGAAGGGTTTGAATCTACAACCTCTACCAATATGCCAATGACTGTGGAAATGTCAGCAAGCTTTAGTAAAATTCTGCATTCAGCAGAACACTTACCATGAAATTTCATGAGCAGTGGGGATCGAGAGCCTGACAGTATTATAGGAGGACCAGTTATGAGCTGTCGATGGGTTGATATCAGTGGCTGTCGTCTGTGTCTATGGATCAAACCTGAACCACAAAACCAATAAGAAAGCATAAGGAATTCAAGATGTACACAACATTTCTATCATACCATCAATATAGTATGTAATAAAGCTAGTCCTTAATATTTTAAAATGTACACTACTGTTGAAAGGTTTAGGGTCACTTTACTAAAATGTGTATGCACAGTATATATATATATATATATATATATATATATATATATATATATATATATATATATATATATATATATATATATATATATATATATATATATATATATATATATATATATATATACATGTTTTGCTGTCCCTTTACTTTAAAACAACTTAGAATGCAGTGTACAACTTTCACTTTAGACTTTGTGTTACCTGGGATCAATCTTTGTGTTGCTAGTGCCATGCTTTACCATGCTACAGGAACATATGACATCCATGACAGCAGCTGTAAACCTCATTACATTATCAGCTATTACTGGTCAAAGTTTTCTAGGAAATGTGCTTGTTTCCTTGTAAATGTTTACTTCTGATTTTTGTATAACCACAGCAAGCTAACTGAAGCGATTTCATTCCCTGTGCACCCAGTGACCCTTTAGTGCGGTCATAAAATAAATGACAGGAAAGGAGAACTGAATGCTCAGGTAATCACATAGACTTGTTAAACTGTAAGATCAGAATTCTGAATCACAGGCAGAACTGCACGACAATCCACTGAGGTCATAAAAACGAAGTGAAACTCAGCACTGCGTCGGATGTTAGGCATAATAATTTGCCAAACAAAAACAGGTTCCAGGAATAAAGGCCTTTTAGAAAATGTGACAAGGACATTGTATGATTACAGTCGGAAAGACAACTGATAATTCATGCTGTAAAACATTAAACCTGGGAAAGAGTCAAAGCTCATACATAAAACCTACTGAAAGGGCAAGTTGACCTGAAAATAAAAATTCAGGAAAAAAATTGTTTTGAAAAATGAATGGCTGAAAAATGAATCGCCATCAGTCTCTAACATTTTGCCTTTTGTGCTCTGTAGAAGAACGGGGTCATAAGGGGGTAAAACAAAATGACAAAAGAATTTTTATTCCGGATGAACTATAATTTAATCTATGCTGTCAGATATCATTGATATGGCAGAAAAGCTCACCATCGTCTGCAGTGCCATGTGCAATGAACAGATAATAGCTGTGATTAAGACTGAAGCGAATCAGGTCCTGAGGAGTGTAAATGGCCCTAGAGAACCGGCACTGAATCACCCCGTCAGAAACTCTCCAGCTCACATCACTCAGCACAGACTGCAGGAGGAAATGAGAACCACACTAATTATATTACTAGCATAAACGACACGGCATAAAATCAATAGACTTCCTGAGAGCCCATAATGATATCATGATAATAAACTGAACACTCTTTTATGGTTTTCAATTGTGGTTGTGACATATTGGCACATTCTCTGCACAAAATCAGGATTACAATCTTAAAGTGGTTCCTCACCTTGGATGCCACCTCTGGGTGTCTTCTGCCTGTTAAGTATGCTGCATCAACGCTTACATAACCCCCGTCATTTACACACAAGTATGCATCATCATCTCCCTAAAGCAGACCATTAGAAAATCTTTTCAGTCATATATATCTGATCCCTCTAATGTCAATTTGTAAGTGTACACAGTGACACAAAAGGGTATATTTTACCCTAAAATGAAAGGATGTTATAATCATTAACTTTAACCTAGTAAAAGAAAAAAATAATGCATTTTGAATAACATAAGGGTGATTAAATGAGGACAGAATTTTTATTTTTATGTGAACTAGCTCATTAAAAGTGAAATAGCTTCAGCCAAGTTAACCACTGGTCATGCTTACCATCCATTTATCTTTGGAGAGAGCAAATGACACATATCCCTGTGCTGGGCCACTGAGCTCAAACAAAACTCTCTGGCCCATTGTAGAATATGAAAGAAAGAAACAGCTTGTGTCCACAGAAGGGTTACATCCCACAGGGTCAACAAGACAAGATTTCCACCTCCCACATCCATCTGAGGTAAACTGTAGGAGAGAGAAGTGCAGAGAAATCATTACATCAATGACCAATAAATGCACTGTTCATTATAATTAAGTGATGAAACTTAAAAGATCAGACGAGTTTTTCTTTTTGGCATTCATACTGGTTGAGGAAGTATAGAGGTGCTTGTAGTTGCAGAGTTTGTAGTCATGCCAGTGGTGCTAGATTGAGATGGGCCCGGAGTCACGCCGTTCTGAGATATGACTGGACCGGGAACTTTAACCCAGAAAGTCTTGTAGTGGGCAACCACCGTGGCACTGAACAAACAAGGAACAAACAGATGTCATTGTGCTATGCATTCACAAAATGTCAGTTGATAAGAGATAATATGTATCTAGTGAGTTATTAGAGAAAAGTATTGAGACATGACATCGAGAGACAGAGCAAAAACACTTACAGAAACTGGACAGTGGGAGGGGCTTCGGGCGGGGCATTCCAGATCACCTGAATTTCTGTCTCTTTAGCATCACTGGTATGACTAACAGCAGAACCCTTTCAAATACAACATATAGAAATTGTATGACAATTTTTAAACATCAGAATCAGATTAAGATACAGAACACTGAAATACAGAATAACTCATAATAATAATAATCTCCTCTGCACCTCTATGTTGTTGCATGTCAAAAGCTGAGAAATCTTGGGATCAAGCAATGTAAATGAGCCAACAGCTGATCCATCAGGCTGTGAGGCATCTCGGGCCTGAAGCAGAAAGCCCTCGAAGTGCAGAGAGCCTCCTGAGAGAGTGACTATGGATAAAGTAAACACAGTTAATCAGCACAGAAAAGCAAAGCATTGTTTAGACTATCATTCAATACAGATAAACTGGAAACAATGACACTGACATTGAGACATAGTGCTCGTCTGTACCTTTGATCTGATCCCCTGGGCTGAATTTCCTGACACTCACGGTCAGTGTGTATGGACTGGCAGTGGTGTTAGGATGGCCGTGATGCTCTGGCAACATGCTCTCACAGGCTTTCTCTACTTTTCCATTTTTGTATCCACTGATGGCAGTCAAACACAACGTTACAAGGATTACAAGAGCAACTCGTAGATTGCCCATCTCTAATGGAGACAAGGTGATGCTGTTCTGTGGATAAAAAATTGCCATTGGTGTTGATGTACAAATTATAACTTTTCTTAACAAATAATCAAGTTTTTACCAAAGGTTTTTACCATGCAGATAGCTCAGATATTAATATTTGGTGGTTTAAATACTCTTGTGAGGTCTCTCTTAGTTTTTAAAGCATTTTTTATTTTTAAACATCATATCCATAACAAAGTATTTTCCTCCATACATAAATCCAGAATTTTCATTAAAAGTTTTTCAAATAGAAGAGACATTTTAGACATCCTTTCCTTATTGTTATTGTTAGGTATTATTGCTTCTGGTTTGTGCATTTTAATTCACAGAAACCCTATAGTGTACATCCTTTTTTGTCTCATTCATAACCTTTGTATATAGTGTTTCCCTCCTTAAATGGAAAACAGTGTAAGGACGTATACTATTCTGATGCCTGGACTCTATCAACAGGGATTTATAAAAATAGAAACTGATGGTTATTGGTATAAAATACATCCTCTGAGAATTTTTATTTGTCTAAAATGTCATAACACTGGAACTGTCTATTTGCATTTGAGCTACTAACCATTAGACACAGTTTAAATTGTTATATATGTGTGTTTTCTAACACAATAAAAAAACTTTTAGCTGATCAAGTTTGCACTAAAACTAGAAATATTACTGATATTCTGATTTTCCAGACTTTCCAAAACTGATACACACATTCAATTCAACTGATGAAGCATTTCCATTACAAACGATCATAGCATTGCTCTGTCCAACAAAACATTACATCTTAATATGCCAATCTATAAATATGCGTATTCATTAACAGTGAAATGAATCTGTTTAGTATAAACTTACAACGATAGTATACCAAGAGAGATAATAACGGAGTTAATATAATAAGTAAGATTAGAGCTTGAAAAGTGCACACTGCTCTTACCTCGTCAGATACCTGTCTGCTCAGGTACGGGTGGCTGGAAATAATTTCATTGGTTGGATCATGAATATTAAGAACCCAATGGGCGGGTCATGTCAGATTTTCCGATTCTTTTTCGCCACACGATGGAGACAAAATCTAAACAACCCGTTGCAGATTTCCCTACAGAATGTATGTATCCATTCAACTGTTAAACTCGGTGCAAATACAGGACTGGTATACTAATAAAACGCATACGCGTGAGTATTAAACATGTCCAGTTTCATGACCAGTGTATCTATAGAAGCTATTTTTGGCACTGTGCGGATCGAACGAAGTACCGCGAGAGTGACTCGCTTTCTCGCGATACTCTGATGTCATGCGCCGATTAGTCTGCGCAGCATCTCATGAAGCCAAACACATCGTTTTATTAGTGTCGTTACGGTAACGGGAAGCGGAGTATTACCGCATTCTGTACACGCCTCCTTCAACAGCAACTGGAACGTCCTTAAGCCGAAAACAGGAATAATACATATTGGTCTGTCTTAAATCGTACTAGACTGCATCATTTATGTGCGAAGATGATCGAAATGTTAATGTCAAATTCGATTGCAGACTGTCGTGCGTTACGTGATTCGCACTGTTGTTGACCGTGTCACTAGCAGAGGAGGACTGTAAATCAGCTGTCTGATGCTGTGTAATGTCTTGGCAAATGTTACTATTGTCCTTATTAATATAGACTTGCTTGGCCTTTATCAGCTAGACACTTAACCTCGAGCACTCGGGGTTAGTGGATACGTTTTGGCCGTCACGTTAAATACCAATGACGTTAAATGATCGGGGATGGCGGTGGTGCATTGAGTATAGATACTAACAAGCGGATCTTTGTATTTTAAGGTGCATTTCCTACAGCGTTCTCTGTGTCATGTTTGCTGGTTCTTGCATTTAGTTGCAAAATGTTGCAATGATTTGTCGCAAGAAACAGTTTTGTGATTATATAAGAAGCTATAGCAGTCGGTATTTAAATGTCATCTATTGGAATAGACTCTTAAGATCTGCACGTCTTTTTCAGTGCAGGGGGTCCGGTTGAATTCCTGCTCATCGGTTCCTGTATGTTAAGGACGCGCTGAGAAGGTCAATCATGACATACAGTAAACAAATAAGAGTGATGGTCCTCAATGACATGGAGAAACTTGACAGGACCCTCTTCCGTCTGGACCAAGGCAAGTTTCAAGCATGTTTATTATTGTGTGGAATGAACGTGTTGTGTCTTGTTATAACGAGAATGCTCAGTACGATAAGCGTGAAACGTTTGTGGTTATTTATAGGTGTGAGTCTCACAAGCCAACTTAGGGTGTATATGTATTCATTCACGCGGTAATAAACAGTAGAACCTGCAGACGAAGTGTTTTGGCACTAACTGTGTTTTGAGTTTTAGTTATGCTTGCCTCCATTGGAGAAATGTAATCCATGTATCATGGGAACATCCAGCAAATTAAGAATAGATCTTATAATCTTGCTTAAATAACGACAACCCATGGTGGGACAGCTGCAACTTAACCTTTTTAAGCAAATACATCCTAAATGTTATGTATATAAAGTTCTTTTTATATCAAGGTTCAAATATCAAAAAGCTGAATAATTAGTGTCCAGTATAGGATCTAAAATAAATCTATATCATCCTCGAAAGGTCAATATTTGGTGCTTTAAAGACTCATAAAGAGTCTTTGAAGAGGTCTCTCTTAACATTTTTAAAGCATGATTTTGCCTGAAAATGCCAAATCCATAAAGTTATAATTGCCCATATGATACGGTAAATGCACTATGGTACCAGCACTGTAAAGTTTATTTGTAAGGATTGTATATTGTATCAGACTCTTTTCTTTTGTAGCTGATCTTGTGTTTCCACTTAGGGTTCGAGCTCCAGTTTCGTCTGGGCCCAACTCTGCAGGGGAAACATGTGCATGTTCACACTAACTACCCCGCTGAGGGAGAGCTCTTTGATCGCCACAAATTCCGCGCCTTAAAGTGGATCAACCCCACAGGAAGAGAGGATGATTCTGACAAGTTCTGCACCCTTGACCTCCAGATTTCAGGCTCGTACCAGTATTACTTTGGCCATGGGTGAGTTAGGCTGTAAACAGGGTTTTAAAGTATAATGTGTCAATCTCTGCAGATAAGGGGATTTAGCATAAAAATGGCACCTGTGTTAATTAATTGTTTCCTATCAGAGTTGAGGAGAAGTCTGGTGGTGGGTATATTGTGGTCGACCCAATACTCCGGGTTGGGGCAGACAACCGTGTTTTGCCACTAGACTGCATTAGTATCCAAACGTACTTGTCCAAATGTCTTGGACCCCTGGATGAATGGGTGGACAGACTCAGAGTTGCCAAAGAGGCAGGTGAGTAAACAGCTGGTGTGTGTGTCATGAACAGCTTTCAGGATGTTTGAAAGTAAGCCAAAGATAGCAAGAATGCAAATGAATGCTTAAGTTAATATATGTTGCACTTAAATGAACTGAACAATGTTTCACATTGCATAATTTGCACTCTTTTTTGAACTTTATCTGCATTTGAACTTTTCTTATCTTCTTCTGTTTGGGTCTGTTTGATTACATGTCTAAATCAATAACAAGCTCAATGGCGAGTCCAAGCCAGTTGAACTGCCTAAAGCAACAGACAAATGTTTGCAGTCTTTCAGATTACAATTTCTATTCAGTTCACTAGTTTAAAATAATGTCAATAAAAAATGCACAACTTTATTTTTATGATTAAAAGGTGATGGATATGTTTTATGCCAAAAGTTTCCCAAATTTATAATGTTATGATACGCATGTACGCTTACATTACTATTCCAGAGTGGTTATATCAGTTGGCTTTGGATGATCACATCTATATAGCTTATCACTTTGTTGTATACACTGTATATATCCCACATCATATTTGTATTTTTTAGGATATAACATGATTCACTTCACGCCGCTGCAGGCGCTGGGTGAGTCTCGATCCTGTTACTCTCTGGCCGATCAGCTGGAGCTCAACCCAGACTTCTCTCCTCCTGGACAAACTTACACCTGGACGGATGTTGGTATCCTTGTGGAGAAGATGAAGAACGAGTGGAATATGCTATGCATAACTGATGTGGTTTACAATCATACAGGTGTGTGGACTTCTGTGTGTGCATAACTCAATGTTTCGCTTCTTTGTCTTTGCACTATTGATTTACTATGGTTGCGCCACTGTTTAAAGGAAAACCAGAAGAGTAGATCCTTTCACAGAAACACACTTATACTGTAAGTGTTAAAGGCTTTTTTTATTGGCTTGCTTTACAGTAGCATTCCTTTCCAAATGCAGACAAACGTACATTTGCTTTCGTAGTGTCCAGCTGGTACTCTCTTATTTTTGTGCAAAGGCCACAGTTTTAATGTAATTGACTGTAAATCTTAAGTATAAGCCCACACCAAAAGCTTTTCCATTGACTACATTTTCTAAAAATAGATTATTTACAGAGGACAGGGGCTGTTGGTGAAACACTCACCCTGTCTGATGGTGTCGTTCTGCAGTTCAGCTGTTGTGTGGTGCTGTTAGTGAGACCCACTATGTGAGCAGAATGCTAAAGAAGAACATTCACACATACTGACAGTGGGGGTTTAGAAGACAAGCAAATACTTAATATTCACTATATCCACCTGTCAAGTTGTGACATAAGAAATTCCAGGTCCACTTCTCATTTTAAGTAAGACTATTAACAGCTGTGTGTATGAGCACTGTTTATTCATCACCTATTTAAGCTGAGCTTTTTTAAACTCACGGTGTACACTACAGTCTCCAGGCTCACTGTGGCAAACATTTTAATAAAAAATAAATCATTCTCTGACCATGAACATTTTTTTAGTTTTTGGTGTAAAAAAGATAGAGATAAAAGGACTGTGATTTTTCATTAGTTTTATAGCTCACTGTAAATGTATTTTAGTATTGTTTGTGTTTTGGTTTTTTGAGTGGTTAGACCTGGAAGCGGAGATTTATGACATCAGACTTAACAAGCGAATTGTGGATAACATATAATATAGTCAACCTGAGAAATTAGTGAATAAATGTGAAGACATGTGTAAATATTGTGTGAGCTGGTGAAGGCAGTTTTGTCACATTTTTGTCAATCATTTTAGAAATTATGTCATCCATGGCATATCACATAGAAAATAGAATGGAACCTCCTGCCATTTTTTACGTCGGGACACTAGAACACATTCTTTATAAACCTCACATTGCATTGTGGGTAATATTTAGTTGTTGTGCATGCATGGCTTGTACACTTTATTGCAGTGCATTATGGGACTGAATGAATGCACTAGATATTCTCCAGTACTGTACACTGACAAGTGGCTGACTCTCGAAATAGTGCACTACAGTATATATAAGAGACAAGAACCGTTTCGGACACAGCTCATGTTTCTTTTTCTTTTCTCGCCGTGCATGAATGTAGTCGAGGTTCATAGAAAACAAAGTTCATAGTTCACCATTCCTGCCAGAGCTCAGCACAGCTAAAGGTCAGGGAGTATGTGATACCTTATCTAAAGCTGTGTGTAAATGCCGCACACATAACATGTTGTGTAGTGTTTGTGCGTTTACTGTATGCAAAGTAAATAAAATGAGATGCAAAAGTCGGAGAGTGGATTCAAAATCTACATTTTAATCCTGGAATAAAACAAAGTTTCAAATCATCCAAGTTCCTGTGATGCCAGTTTGATCTTAAATATAAAAAATCCTTTGTTTCCATAGTCATTGTATATTTCTGTCTTGTTAAGCTTCTAACAGCAAATGGATCAAGAAACATCCAGAGTGTGGTTATAACCTGGTTAACTCTCCTCACCTGAAGCCGGCCTGGGTGCTGGACAGAGCCCTGTGGCACTTCACCTGTGATATAGCTGAGGGAAAGTATGCAGACAAGGGTGTCCCAGCGCTTTTACAGAATCATGAACACCTCCATGTGAGTCAATGTGTGTGTGTGCAGATACATTAGATTTAAATTACTTTGAATGTATAACTTATCCTCAATTCCTCTATATGACGATGTGTAATGTGTTGTTTTTATTAGGCTATTCGTGGAATCCTCTGGCAGGATGTGTATCCCAAGATTAAACTGTGGGAGTTCTTCCAAGTCAAAGTGGAACCTGCGGTGGAGCAGTTTAGATCTTTACTGCAAAGTGGTGAGCTCATATGAAAACTTTGATATTCAACATTCAGTGAAAAGAAAATAGTAGCTGCTTGTTATTTGATTTGATATTTTATGTACAGGAGCCAGAAATAAGACTGATGGAAAACAGCAGCTGAAAATTATTCAGGACCCTCAATACAGGCGCTTTGGCAACACAGTGGACATGAACTCGGCTTTGGAGACCTTTGTACCCCATAGGTCAGTATGTTGCTATGAAATTTAGCTCTGTCTTTACTGTAGACTGAATGTTATGCTTTGTTTGGTATTCTACACAGTTTTTTACAACCTGCAATATGAAGACTACGGAATTCATTCAAAAAAATGACAATTTACTTAACTGACTTAACTGACTTAATTATTTTTATAACATTTGCTCTTTTATGTCTAATTAAATATGAAGAGAAAATAGGTTTGTTTTGTATCGAAATCTAGCATAAAAGTATAAAATACTCAGTATGACTAAGGATTCTTAAACTGAGTATAATACAAACCACAGTGTAAGTCATTTGTCACTGAACACACTCCCCGTTTTCATGTCATTTTTATTCCTTTAATCTCTGCTCACCCAGAACAGCACTTAGCTTCTCTATGGCATTTTAAATGAAAGTATTGTGTTGTTGTAGTGACAGTCCTAGTGCTATTGAAGACTGCTGTAACTGGCTGAGGAGGAGACTGAAGGAGTTAAATGATGAGCGGTTTAGAGAGGTTGAGCATCATCAGGAGCAGGTGAGTCTCTCTGCATCTTTAACCCTAATATCATGTGCTCCAGTGCATCAGTGTCACTTTTGTATCTTCAGGCTCTTAATTGCATTGATGGAACTGTAACCTATGAGAGACTGGCCGATCATGGACCCAAGCTGGGTCCTGTCACAAGGAAACATCCTCTGGTCACAAGGTATTACAATTCAAAACACACATATTTTAACCATCAAATATTTGAAAAGAAAGATCACTTCATCACCTTCTGTTTACATTTCATTACACAGAAACACTACAGTGTATAGTATTGTAATATTGTGTTTGTGAAAATATGTGTCTTCCTGCAGATATTTCACTTTTCCATTTGAGGAGTCGACCCTTGAACAGGATCTGGAGCTGATGAATCAACCAGAAAAGGCTTGTCAATTCCTGGCCCACAACGGCTGGGTGATGGGAGATGACCCGTTGAAAAACTTTGCAGAACCAGGTTCACCATTTTGCTTTTTCTGATCTTGTTTACTAATGGACTTCTGTTTTATCTATGTATCCTATAAATGTCGGAGCCGATGGCCTTGTGGGCTGTGCTTCGACATGAGTTGCACTTCGGCATCCCGAGTTTGAGTCCTGACTTGTGGCATTTTTCTGACCCCAACCCTCCTCTCTCTTCCACTTCACTTCCTGTCATCTGTCCACTGTACTATTAAAATAAAAGGCAAAGAGGTGCAAAAATAAATTACATACCTATAGATAAATATATATTAGTTTACACAGTTATACAAAAAATAATCAAGCTAAAAATGACTTTATTAATGACTCAATTATCAATTTTTTACTAAAATGGTATATTTTAAACAAACAATTACAACAGATTCAGTGAAATCCAATGCTTTAAGTACAAAGATAGAAACAAAATAGTTTTGAAAGTGGTTTAATGAACATAGTTTTTTACATTTACATTTAGGCATTTAGCTGAAACTTTTATCCAAAGCGACTTACAAATATTAGGAGACAAGTCAGCCATAGGATTTTACAGATAAGTAACATTGGCTAACACTGATATGATCTTAAGCATCTTAAAATAAATAATTTTGATAGAAATATTTACTTTAATAATAATCAACACTTATTCATTTTAGCCGTTTTTTAGGAAGTTCTTAATTAAGTTTTTAATGCAATTATCAGTAGTGAACTCATGGATCAATTATTATTCCGCCTGTAACCACGAGATGGCGATATCAACAAAGATTTAGAAATCTAGGCATAAGCAGCACTTGGCAAACCTTTTTGGCAATGAGATGAATTAAACTTGCTCTTTCTTCTTCACATTCTGGTCAGGCTCCAACGTGTACATCAGAAGAGAGCTGATTTGCTGGGGTGACAGCGTTAAACTGCGCTATGGCAACGGGCCTGAAGACTGCCCGTACCTGTGGGCCCACATGCAGAAATACACAGAGATCACAGCCAAACACTTTGTGGGAGTGCGACTGGACAACTGCCACTCAACTCCACTACATGTGGCTGAGGTACAGCATCACTGTCAAAAGATACATTATTACTATTGGCTTGTCAAAAGACAAGTAATGAGTTTAAGATGAACAATGTGTTAAAGAGAAACATTAGACATGAGGGGCAGGATTGATTTTTTTCTATACACATTTTTATATTATGAGCTCATTAGTAACTGTCTTTTTTAGTACATTTTGGCAGATTGTTTTTCCCAGGCTGACAGTTATTCTGTCATTAGTTGATGTTAGTAAAAAACATTAAGTATGTCTTATGTGTCTCATTAACAAAAATGTAAAAAAAAGGACTTTTATTAGCTAGTAAACTTTAATTTGATTGGCTACGAGTCTATACATAGTTTTCTGACTCTCATAAGTAGCATGTAAAACAAAACAAACTGTGATTGATCACTTTACATGTCAGTCAAATGTCCCTAAGTGGTTGATTTTTTTCATCTGTTTAAAGCACCAGATAGTAATGAGACCTAAAAGAAACCATTTCTGTAATCAACATAGGATTCAGGCCATGATTCAGGATGATTTTAAATTGGTATTGTGCCTTGCAGGCCATGCTGGCAGCAGCCAGAGCAGTCAGACCCAATCTGTATGTGATAGCCGAGCTCTTTACAGGCAGCGAGCTGATTGACAATGTGTTTGTAAACCGGCTGGGAATAACCAGTCTCATCAGAGGTCTGTAGGCATGACATTAATGAAATCTTGTTTGTCTCCTTCTTCTTGCACTGCATCCCTTTCTGTTATTACACTCTTTTTTATCTCTTCTAAAAACACCATCTCTTTCCTCATCTTGTTTGCTAATTCCTGGCTGATTTTTGGTTTAATCTGAGGCATGCCTCTTTCTCCTGAACCCATTTCTTGCACCCCATCTGACCCACTAACATTTGCTCTTGCCCGTGATTCGGCTTCCCTTTCGGCTATTTGTGTTGATCCATCCCAGTTCATGCTGGACGCTGCCCGCACTCTCAGGCCTGACCTGTACGTGGTGGCTGAGCTCTTCACAGGCAGCGAGGAGCTGGATAATGTCTTTGTGACTAAATTAGGAATCTCATCACTCATCAGAGGTATGACATTCTAACAAAATATATTCCTAATAATCTTTGGGGTTCACCCTGTGTTATGTTTTTATTTTAACATGTATTAACATGGTATGATGTGAAATCTAATATCAGGAATGTACATATATAGCTGTATGTTTAAAATAAATTAACCATTAGATATATTACATGTTTAACTGTTAAATAAGTTAAAAATGCAAAAATACACTGAAGAAAAATTCTTTGGGCTTTGGGAAAAAGTACAGGCACTGCTAAGCTCTGACAACTTTTTAACTGCAGTGTTCAACAAAAAAGTGACCGATTTCTAAATTCGTTCCCTTAAAACTTTTAGAGGATCTAAAACGTTTTTGTTGGCAAAGTCTGTGCTGTTTTCACTCTTCAGAGAGATTTACTCATGTTATGTTTCCTTTAAAAATATGAGCAGAGTAAGAGACGAGTTTAGGTATAAAAAGTGTCTGCCGTAACAAACCATGCGTCTGGAGAACTACTGCAGCACCAAGCTTTAAAACATATTTATTTCGTTTTCTTTTTTGTTTTTTAGAAACAGTCTTTAAAATACTTTCTCTTAAGAAGAAAGTTTAAAAATAAGCCGCTTTGTTATTCTAGTAAAAGTATAAGAAAGAAATCATAGGGAGGTTGTAACAATGCTCCAATCTCCACAGCTTGACAGCCTATCCATGAAGCGAATGTAGTGTTTGTATGGTGTTATTTGTGATTATTTGTGTTGTTTTAGAGGCCATGAGTGCAGGAGACAGTCATGAGGAGGGCAGGCTGGTCTACCGGTATGGAGGAGAGCCCGTGGGTGCCTTTCTGCAGCCCAGTCTCAGACCTCTGGTGCCCAGCATCGCCCACGCCATGTTCCTGGACGTCACACATGATAATGAATGTCCTCTTCAGGTGTGCCATTTCAAACGCTGCATGATGAGGTACATTGGTTACGTTTGCAAGGTTTTAATTAGAAGTTCTGTGTTGTAGGTCCGCTCGGTGTATGATTCATTGCCAAGCTCTGCTATTGT
Source organism: Beaufortia kweichowensis (assembly GCA_019155185.1). Taxonomy (NCBI): domain Eukaryota; kingdom Metazoa; phylum Chordata; class Actinopteri; order Cypriniformes; family Gastromyzontidae; genus Beaufortia; species Beaufortia kweichowensis. The sequence goes on from CM032797.1 coordinate 12,834,517, forward strand.
TTCTATGGCCTGCTGTGCCACTGGAAGCACCAGAGGCTATGATGAATTAGTCCCCCATCAGGCAAGACATTCATCTCACATTCTTGAGGTATATACTGTGGTTTTGGGTTCCATCTTGAAAAAGCGGTTTCTGCTCTCTGTTGTTAGATCTCTGTTGTGTCAGAAGAACGGTTTTATAGTAAATGGAATCCTAAGGCTAAACCTTCATCACCTTCTGAGGTCAACCTGCAGTCAGGTATCATCGCTGGAAAGCTGGCCCTCAATCGTCTACACCAGGAACTGGCAGCAAAAGGCTTCAACCAGGTAATCTCAATTTTAAACTTTTGGTCATTTAAAAAGCTGGTAAACAAAGTATTGAGTGCTACAGGGTTCATACTAGTCTATACTAGTCATACTAGTTGTAACACCTCTGGCCGGTTGTCTGATCATCTGCTGCACTTTTTTGTTTTTTTTTTGCCCTAAAACTAAGCTGAACCGTGGTTGCTTTACATATCAGTCCAGACATTTTGCTGTCAGTCTAAAGGTCTGGCGATATGAGACTTCGGTTCATGCAAGTCATTACAGGTTTTGTAGTGAAGTTAATAAACAGAATAAAATCAAAATTAAATATTGCAGTTCCACTGGACTGAATAAGACAGCCATCTACTTTGTTTTGTAACAAACAGTTTCCAAGTACTGTAATTGGAGATATCTAACATAGTAAATTTGGTGGCTTACAGATGTCCGTGATTTTGGGTTTCCTCAGTGCTCAAATTTGAAACATGTGTTAGCTTTACCATTGATCAATTGCACAAGTGTAATTTACGTATCTTTGAATGTTTCTTCTAGGTGTATGTGGACCAAGTGGATGAGGACATCGTGGCCGTCACTCGACATTGTCCCAGCACGCACCAGTCTGTGGTTGCTGTGTGCCGCACTGCTTTTAAAAACCCCAAACACCATCACTACACAGACGAGGTTCCACCTATGTGCATCCCTGGTGCGTCAGAGCTTTACTGTTCCACCTGAAATTTTATTTTTTAAATATTACTATTATGAAGAATCATTTTCATATGAAAAGATTTTGTATACCAGTTCTTCATAAATGTAAACTTTTCTAGGCATAAAAATGATAAATAATGACAGAATTTGGATGAATTGTTCTTCTTCAAATATTTTCAAATATTTCTCTAATTAAGATTCTGTGAGCGATACTGATTCTATACCCTCTTTATTACACAATTTAAAGTCAAATTTCTTTGAACAAATCTCACAGGTAAGATAGAGGAGGTGGTGCTGGAGGCGCGTACGGTGGAGAGGCAGGCGGGTTCGTACAGAAAAGATGACAGGAGCATTAATGGCATGCCTGAGTACACGGTGGAGATTAAAGAGCACATCCAGGTAACCGGTAACCTGAGTGGAGTGAGACTGCTCTAATTATAACTGTCCCAGGCTGACACAATAGACTCCACTGAGAAAAGCTCAACCCCTAGCCTGCGGTTTTAGCACCACTACCCTTAAAGAGCTCTGGTTTCATCTCAATGACTTGTTTTGGTAAACCTCCTCTTTCCTGCCTGGCTGTAAATGTCTGCCCGGACTTGCATTGCCTTTTGATTGACTTTAGTGTCAACACCGTACGAGTCAATGTTATCTCTGAGTCTCAGAGGCTTCTTTGTTTGTGCTCAGCTGAAGGACAGTAAGGTGGTGAGACAGGCCGGCGTGACGTCCCGAGGGCGCAGTGAATTTGTGCAGGAGATTGTGTTCGAGCGGCTCACGCCTGGAAGCGTCATCGCTTTCAGGTTAGACCTCAAAGGCCTTACAAAGCCTGAGATGACATTGATTTGTCTTACAGTATGTAAATATTGGCTTTTATGAGGCTGTCAACTCTGCATTACCACCCAGATTGCAACCCAACATAATACCAAAATTGTTTCTTAAGTCAAACACTGAAATTAGTAACGGTGAAGTGCTTAGACCTGACAATGTGCACAATTAGAATCATTGCATTTGCAAAATAGAAATATTGGCAATGCTGAATGCAAAAACAACAGCAAATGTGTGATGAAAAGCCATTTGACATCAACAAAAAAATTGACAGTTCTTAAAAAGGTTGGCTATTTTATTTTGCTTTCCTTACTACTGTATGCACAAGCAAATGGTTAAATGCTTTTTATCATTATTATTTGCATTTAGAATAGCACAGAGTAATGCTTTGTATAAAAGCCTCTGCCAAATGCATATATGTAAATCAAAGCACAAATTGGGTCACAACCCACCAGTTGAAAAGAACCTCTGGTCTGTAGCAACCTTTTGACTTTTAGCATTTAAGTTTGTTTTGTGAAGAAGTGAGGTGTTGATGATGACTGTCTTTGTCTCTCAGAGTGAGTCTGGACCCCAAATCCCAGGAGCTGGTGGGTGTGTTGAGGCATCATCTCGTTCAGTTTAACCCTCTTTATAAAGCGGGCAGTATGCCTGATGAAAACACACCTTCTGCATTAAAGACACCACTCACGCAGTAAGTTCACACTGGTTTTGACCTTTGAGGAGTCTTGGTTGTGACATAACACTGTTTCTTTTTTGGACATAATAACAAATATCAGGATCAGGATATTACTCCATGCTTTTTTCTTATTCTTTAACCTGTGAACTGTAACAGTAGAAATTAAGTATACACATGAAAATGCAATTTGAACTACAATATTTTTAATTTTTAGATATGAGATGAGTCTTTTAATTTTTTTATCATTTTAGGTATTTTTGTAAATAACATTAACATTTTTTATAATTTTTTTCTTATGTTTATTGTTATGGAAGTTTGTCATAGTTGTTATAGTTTGTCATTATTAGATTAAAATTCAACTAAAATATGAAAGTGAATAGGGAAATAACATAAATTTATATGTTAAATTCTCTATATGTTTACAATTTTAAAATAAAAGTAAATAAATACAAAGTCTAGTGTGATGGTCCCAAATACAGGAGATGGATGTATCTTTATGCTGTTTCATTGATAAACGTTCTGCAGAAGCTTCATCTTGTTTCTTTTCTATCAGGATTATGTCTAAGCTGACACTGGCTGATATGAATCTTCTGTTGTTTCGCTGTGATGCTGAGGAGAAGGAGGATGGAGGAGGCTGTTACAACATCCCCGGCTGGACAACACTTAAATATGGTGGACTGCAAGGTACATAAAAGAACTTTAAGTCAATTAGATGTATTTTATTAGACTGAGTTATTTTATTTTTAAGTGGATTGTAGAATAAAACTATTGGCTTTTTAAAAAAGACTTTTATTTTGGTTTATCCTCGTCTTGCAGTTGTGTTATAATAATAACTAAGAAAAATATATGTTGTTCTATATATTGTATTTTATGCTCCACTCACTTTATTCTATCTTTATTCACAGGGCTAATGTCAGTGATGGCAGATATTCGACCTAAAAATGATCTAGGCCATCCGTTCTGTGACAACCTGAGACAGGGGGATTGGATGATTGACTACGTGAGCAGCAGGCTGTTGTCCCGCAGCGGCACGCTGACAGAGGTGAACAAGTCAAGTGATCAAAACCTAAAATGTGTGCTATATGTATCAGCTAATCTCAAGGGTTTAGCTTGGCTTAAGTGCTTTGAGGATTGCCAGAGTTTATGACATGTGTCATAAATATATAAGTCAAAATAAAGCAGGTTTAAATCTGGTTGACGGTTTTGGATTTCTTTTGTCTGTAGGTGGGTCAGTGGTTTCATGATATGTTTGCATACCTGAAGCACATCCCTCGCTATCTCATCCCCTGTTACTTTAATGCCATCATGGTAGGGGCTTACAGCACTGCCCTTGATGTGACCTTCAAACAGATGTCAAGGTGAGTGTCTTAAGTATAACAATATATTTTGAATTACTGTCACTATGATTCCATCTTCAAAAATAGTTTATATTCATAGTTTCATTTTTAAGATTGCACTTTATTGTGTGTATTTGTTAGTTTTGTACAGAATGGCTCAACGTTTGTAAAGCTGCTGGCTTTGGGATCAGTCCAGATGTGTGGAGTGGGTCGATATCCAGCTCTTCCACCTCTCTCGCCAGCCCTGACCGATGTGCCTTACCGTTTCAATGACATCACTAAGCAGAAAGAGCAGTGCTGTGTCTCATTGGCTGCAGGTAACTCTTTAGTCAGTGTTGTCAATGTGAAATTAGTAAATACAGTAAATACATTTTTTGGTCTGCTAACAATATGTTCTGAAACAGGAAGTTAATGTCACTTAGGATGAGGATGTTGGGATGTTGCTCCTCAGTCATGTTTAATCTCAGTGTTGTGGATGATTTCATAATTCCATAGGCTTGCCTCATTTCTCTGCTGGAATCTTCCGTTGCTGGGGACGAGACACATTCATCGCCCTGAGAGGAATCATGCTAGTCACCGGACGACACTTGGAGGCCAGGTACTCAGGAATTTTTTTCTTTTTTATATTTTATATACAATTAACCTGATAACTGTCACAGAGGAAATTGAGTATAGACATGAAAATGTACTACAATGAACTACAACTGTGACAGACTTTATTTATGTCATTTATTTACCTTATTGCTTTTATAAAACGGTTAGCACACAATACAAATAATAAAGACTTAAAATATTTATCAGTGCAACTTTCATGAAGTAAAATCACTAAAAGTCCTACTTCCACAGAAAAAAATAGTCTAATCCCAATGACTGACAGCGATATATGTTTATGTTGTTAAGGGTGCCGCACAGTGATACACAGAATCATTGGGTGAAGCGCTCATAGCTGTAATTTATCATGAATAGAACACAGCTCTTGACCAATCAGAATCAAGGACTAGAACTAACCGTTTTATACAATTCTGATTATGTGTTTTTTGGATTAAGATTCAGAATCAGTATGTCTTCCTCCTGCTCAACCACACAGAAACATTATCCTGGCTTTTGCTGGTACACTGAGACACGGCCTGATCCCCAACCTGTTAGGAGAGGGTGTGGGGGCACGTTTTAATTGCCGTGACGCAGTTTGGTGGTGGTTGCAGTGCATTCAGGACTACTGTACCATGGTACCCAACGGCACTGACATCCTCAAATGCCCCGTGTCCAGGATGTACCCCACAGACGACGCTAAAGCCCTGTCACCAGGCACTGTGGTAAACCACTCATTTATATTCATTCATAACCACACTGCTGTATATAATGCATTGCATTGAGAAATTTGCATTTTCATAATGATTAATTTAGCATTTGGATTTTAAATCTGTTCTGTTTCATTGATGTCACAGGAGCAGCCGCTGTACGAGGTGATTCACGAGGCCATGGAGCGTCACTTGCAGGGTATAGAGTTCAGAGAGAGGAATGCCGGACCGCAGATTGATCGCAACATGAGAGATGAAGGTTCAAACCAAATTCCAAACCATAGACCCCTATGTTTCTTTAAGAATATCAGTTGAATGTGTTGTATTATAAATCTTCTCAGGTTTTAATATAGTGGCAAAGGTGAACCCTGACAACGGCTTTGTGTACGGTGGAAATCGATTTAATTGCGGGACCTGGATGGACAAAATGGGAGAGAGCGAGAGAGCCCGCAACAAAGGCATCCCCGCTACACCCAGGCACGCCTATAAAATCTCTTCAAACCAAATATATCTCATTTATGAGACTCTTTTTATAATTAGATCTCTTTGTCAATGCAAACCTTTTATTCCCGATACAGAGATGGCTCAGCCGTGGAAATTGTTGGTCTGTGCAAGTCTACTCTACGCTGGCTGGTGGAGCTTAACAAACAAGGGCTGTTTCCTTATAGCACCCTGAGCATAAGCAGAGATGGTGAGCTTGGATGGCTCAGCTGTCCTGTTTTATATTTACCCCTAGATTCATGCACTGGTGTTTATCGAACACTATTGAGTCACTGTTTTATCATACATGCAGGCGGCACAAAACTCTCGGTGTCCTATGAAGACTGGGATAGAAAAATCCAGAAGAACTTTGAGAAGTTGTTCCATGTGTCCAAAGACCCGAATGACCCCAACGAGAAGCACCCTGAGTTGGTTCATAAGCGGGGCATTTATAAAGACAGCTATGGAGCCTCCAGCCCCTGGTGCGACTACCAGCTCAGACCCAACTTCACCATTGCCATGGTGGTGGTAAGAAGTCTTTCGTCAATATGTAGAATTTTGGTTGTGGAATTTATTTATTAATTTTCATTATTATGGTCCTGTTTTTTTAATTTTGATGAAAGTTGAAATAATAATTAGTAAATCACATGGTTTTGATTGCTAGGCACCAGAGCTGTTCACTGTGGAGAACGCTTGGGAAGCCCTGAACGTTGCGGAAGAGAAACTGCTTGGACCTCTTGGGATGAAGACCTTAGACTCAGAGTAAGAATCCATGTTCTTCTACCATCCTGAATGAAGTATAATATACTGTCAGTGATGTTCCTTCCGCTTATGTGACTGATTATCTGTTTAAACAGTGACATGGTTTACTGTGGAGTTTATGACAATTCTCTTGACAATGACAACTACAACCTTGCCCGAGGCTTCAACTATCACCAAGGCCCGGTAAGATCATATTTGCTTCTTCACCAGCAGTTTCTCTACAGATTTAAAAGAGATTTCTTATCTTTCTTCTCATTTCTCAATTACCCTTCTAAGGAGTGGCTCTGGCCAATTGGATACTTCCTCCGTGCCAAGATCTATTTTGCTAAGAAGCTTGGTAAAGACACTTATGAAAGAACGGTGTACTTGGTGAAGAATGTTCTCTCTCGTCATTACATTCACATGGAAAGGTAAATCTTATGTGCCGTCAGAGGCATGATTACCTCTAAAATGTCATAATTGGTGATTGATGAGTATAGACACATGATATTACATAACAAAATTTACTCCATTTTCAAAAGTAAGTTAATTAGTAAGTTATTTAAATAACTTTAAAACATTATGTTTTACTATACTTGAAAAATCAATATACTTTATATCACAATAATCTGACCTGCATAAATATGTCAGTTTGAAATATCCAAGATGTTCTTTCATCTCTTTCATCTCAGGTCATCCTGGAAGGGTCTGCCAGAGCTCACTAATGAGAATGGCCAGTATTGTCCTTTTAGCTGTGAAACACAGGCCTGGTCTGTTGCCGCTGTGCTTGAGGTTCTTCATGACCTGTGAGCTGGGATTCTCTCTCTCGTCTTCCACAAGTGATCTTGTTTGTGTGCTGAGCTAAACAGGTTATCTTGAGCTAGTACAAACAGTTTACCTCACTCTTCAGTATGAAGAACAAGAGTCATCTACACAACATCCTGTACATCCTGTACTGTCAATAGGACATCTTGTTGCTGATGTATCCTTCTCTTTGTCTCATTCAGTTAAAGCGAGAGCACTGTAGTAACTTCAAGTGATGACTGTAGACTGAGAGATTGTCCTTAATGTAACTTAGGTGCATAGTCATAATGTTGTGTCAGGCACATTTCCCATGTTTCAGTGTGAAGTATAAGTAACCCTTTGTTAGTTGGTTAGGGTAAAGTCTTTGTCCTAATGCTCTGTACACAGTAGTGACTTTCACACTGTGATTAGGAAGCGTCTTTTGATGTTGGAAAGTCACAAAAATGATTTATGTGTGCATGAGTGACCGATTAGAAACGAGTAGAAATAAATGTGAAATAAAAGGTTTAAAGAGTGAATGTCTGCAGTATATTATTGGTTTTGTTCAGCTATAACTTGAAGTTTGTAATTGAGAAAGAACAGTTTTATTTATTTTATCACATATTAACAATATTTTCTCAGAGTTACTGCATGTCAGCTATACAGTAAATACCTGACAACATGAACTGATGAAATTAATTGTTATTAATTGTTTGTCTACAACAAGATTAAATTAAATTAAAGATTAATAAAAATCTAAAAGTTTAATTTTTTTACACAGAATTTACTATAGTAAGAATAATTCAACAGTATGTGCAAGAAGAATCAAGCTCATAATTCTGCATTGATGGCAGGAATTCTGTTGGGAATGTAGCTGATGAGAGATTCAGTATATCAAGTATGAGGGCAGCATATCAAAATACTTGTTGAGGACCAGCAGACTTTGTAACATTCGTGGATGTATCATTGGCATATCATCATGTCACCATGGTCCAAAAAGTGCTATAGTCTCTAACAAACGTGACACTGCAGAAATATGGCAATAATGGAGAATTACAATCCTAAAACTAGAGGTTTGATGGTGCTTCCCATGTAGCTTCAATTTGGCATTTCTTGTCTGCAGATGCTTGGCTGAGAGTGGAGCTCTGAGGCCAAAATCAAAAGAGTTTTAAATCATTTAAGCATTAAAGCAAACGTTGAAGCTAATATTTAAAATTCACAAGCATTATCATCAAGTACCTCCATGTTAAAGCAGTTCAAGGCACGGGACTGGACAGTATTTACTGATGTGAATCGCCCTACTGGAGTTTTTCCTCCCACCTCCCGGGCTTGTAACATGAAGCCTTGGAATTCTCCATCGCCTGCAGGGTTACTGAGAGTTAAACACAGAGATGTGTGTTGACCTCTCCAGGCCTTTCAATGTATTTCCTTGCTATTAATCTTAGAAGAAATCACAATGGTAATTATGCAAGTAATGTGTGACCATGCAATTGATAATACACAATAATGATTCCAGTGTCAAGGTAGAATGACATAATTTATGGAGCATTTAAATTTTTCAAAAACATTTCGTGTCTTAATCATTTATTAATGGATATAGTTGCTAATTATCATTAAAGGTAAGTGTGTAATGTCTGTGCCACTAATGTAGCAAGTAAGCAAACAGGTGTGAGATGCTGTGCTTTATTGTAAGTCATTACAAGCAAGTCAATACAAATATTACTAATTTAATGTGCGTCGCTTGTGTATCATCATGTTCCTGATTAATTCAATTTTTTATTGAAAAGTAATGTAGCATGTTTGATGATGATAAAAATCATTAAAAATACTTACTGTTATAAGAGGTTTGCATGCAGCAATACAAGAGTGAAGTTGAATGATGTTAAGTAATGTTTATTTCCTATTAATACAGACTGATTGAGTTTCAGCAAGTCTTTTGTGTTCATTTTTTCTTTATTTCATGTATAATTCTATGTATAAACCTGTTTAATGTCATATATTTAATGCAAATGTAATGTATTTACACTAACCATCTTAATTGTTATAACGGAAAAAAAAAAGGCTTTTAAGAAATAATTGAACTATATTATTACTATTCAAATACTTTTTATAATAATCACCTTTTTCTTAAGTCAAAATTGTAGAAAATTTAAGAGGACTTTAAAACCTCATTAAGTAAAATAATACATACAGGATTTTTTTATAGATACTTTAGTAATTGCCAGCAGAGGCAGAACAGGAAGAAACAATGTAAGACACTTTAATGAACTGCAGTTGGGATGTACTATGTTTTTTGAATGACAGCCCATAAGAGAGAAAATCCGCACAAATATTGCGCTGGTTTTACATTAAAAAATGTAAGCAAAAAAGCAACTCAAATGGACTTCTAGTTAGCAAGTAAAGTGATAAAAACTAAATACTACTGATTCTTGTCTTGGGATATTTGCTATCGGCTATTAGAGCATGAAAATATGACTTTAAAAAAAAGTGACACAACTTGTCCCACATTACGGGTAAACTGTCAGGTTTTATCTATACTTTTGATGTGAACCTTCATAAATACTACTCCAAAATAAAGGACTTTTGATGAGTGTGTATAATTGAACACGAGTCTGCAACAACACCAATCTTAAAACAAAAAGGTTTATTTCTTCTAGACAAAAAGTGGACACAAATACAAACAAATCAAAAAAACTGTACATATATCATATGATTTGTGTGTGTTTATTTATGTGTATGTGTGTGAGAGCAGAATCAAAGCTTTCACGGTACAGAGCAAGACTGCATGTTGAACTTGTATCTATCTACTGTATGCAGTTTCTATCACAGTAGACTCAAGGCTCCTCTGCAGTCCACTTATATAGGAGCTGCCTTTAGCGGGACCCTGCAGGAGGGGCACACGTTAGGGCCAATGGCCTTTTATTATAGCACCTTTCTTTAAGTAGGAGATATAGACAGCCGTGGGGTTGGACGGCTCATCTAGCATCAGGCAGAGTAAACTCTACCAGGGGGTACCGCTGGGTACAGTTCTGGATTCAGTGCGACCAGTATATGAAGGAGGCCAGAAAGCCTTTACTGGCTTTTGTTTTTGCAGGACAGACAGCAGGCCTTTCTGTAGTACCAGTGAGTGCATAACTTCACCCGCAGGACAAGGGCGCAGTTAGCGGTCGCTTTATCCTGACAAGCATCCTCAGCTGAAAAATACAAAAAAATACAGTGCGTGTATTTTTTTCTTTCAATAATTGTGCGTTGATTTCCCAGTAAGTCTAAATAATGGCTGTAGGACTGTTTGATACTTAATATAGATGTTAAGCAAAGTGTTGTAAATACTACTATTAAAATCAATGACCATAATTCCCTCACTAAATCTAACGGAGAACAAGGAATGACGCCGCTTTCCAAAAACACAAACTTGGCTGCCAAATGAATGTGCATGATGTGCTTGCCCTGTAAATTTAAAAACAACAAAGCATTAATCTGGTCTAAATTTCACAGGTATTAGCTTGTGCTGTGCCAAGACAGATGCGCATGTGCTTTTAATTGAGTCGTTCATTTTAACGCGCACTTGTTGCTGGGTCTCATTAAAAAGCACAGCACAAACTACTTAAAAACTGGCATGATCATATAACGGCCGGGCCAGGGTGCATCCTACAGCAAAATACAAACATAAGATAGATCAGATGTGTTTAATGTTCACTTAGACCTCCTCTTGTTGCAAAGCATTAGACACTCTCTAGCCAAACCTCAGTATGCATCTGTTAATACAGTTGTGTACCTGGTGCTTCAGTAGGGCATGACTGCACCTCACAGCTCTGTCTGGCTTCAGGTCTCAGTGTGGAGTCACAGCTATGGCCCAACTCATCTCCTTGATAGCATTTCACTTCTCGTACCCGTACTCCAAGCCCACATGTTTTACTGCACTGCAGGACACACAGACACGTGTGTGAATGCTATAGTGAGGCATTCACAAATACTCTATGCAAATACTGAGCAGGCTGCACACTAGAGATGCACAATATTTAAAAAACTTGCTAACTTGCTAAAATATGCAATGCTTAAGGTTTGTAAATTCAATTTAAACATTAAAATATATTAAAATTATATAATCAACATGTTTCACGTTCTGTTTGATTGTTGATCAGAGCAAACAGGCACTAACATTCAGTTGCCAGTCCCTCAACCTGTAAAACTATAAATATACATAACTTTTTGAACGAATAAAATCATTCAGTTATTACATTGCGTAGCTACTGTAAAAAGTCCTTTTGCAATTGCTGCTTATCAGACTGTACAATATAATCCCACTAAAACTTTAAAACATTCAAAAGAAGTACAGTAGCTACATATGGCAACCCTTCAAACTCTTATATTCTCACATAAAAAAAATCAGTTTTTTATTAATCAAATGAGTAAAACATATTCACTCCTAACCTGCGACCAGGATGTGGTGAACCACTTGGAACAGGGTCTCTCAAAACAGGCTGCACTGTCTGCAGGTCTGAGGGATCTGTCACACATCCGTTCTGGGAACTCTTTAAACACACCGGCCTCCAGCCCTGCACACACAACCTGCCGAGTCTTCATCCCACGTCCACATGTTGCATTACACTGTTGAACAAAACAATAATACAGTTAAAAAACATATGAGAGATGGTTTGTAAGTGATTAAACAAATCAAACATAAATGCTAAATACATACAGTGAAGAGGAACGGCTCACCTGTTCCCATTCTTGCTCCACCCAGTGGGCGGGGCAGTTTTTGTCTCCGCACGGATGCACCGCCAGTGGCTTGAGATCTGGATCACACTGACCGTCAGCGATCACCTTTCCATTGCTGTTTTTACACACCACGTAGCGCCTCATCCTGCCCTCCCCACACAGCCCTGAGCACTTAGTGAGGGAGAATGAAAGAGAAACAATATCATTCTTAATGGACAATAGAAAGCTTTCAATGAATTTTCAATGAAGTAGACACAAAGTGTGCAATGTTAAAATGAAAAAGTATGATATTTATAATAATTTATTTTTTAATCAATTCTAAAACCCACCGGTCCCCAGTCAGAGACAGTCCACCGGCGGTCACACGGTGGACCTTCACACTCTTTCTGGCTAACTGGTCTGGTAGAGTTGTTACAAAGCCTGGCGTCCATTGAGCAGCGTACTTCACGACTCCTCACCCCACGACCACCGCACCTCGCTGAACACTATCAAAACAAAACACACACCCCATTGTCCGGTTAGTTGCAGTCATTGATTCTGATTGGCCAACAGCTATGTTTTATTCACAATAAAGCACAGCTCTTACAGCTTCACCCAATATCTTCATGAAAGTCACATGTTTAGAGGCTTTGAGATTTGTATTATGTGGTTTTATAAAAGTCTTTACAAGCTGACCTCAGACCAGTCTGAGATCTCCCACTGTGGGCCGCAGCTTTTGCTCTTGCAGGCTTTTCGTGTGATGGGCTTCTGTAGCTCTGCAGCCTGACACAGCTCATCATACACAGAGCTGTCAAATCCCGGCGCCAGCATCTTCCAACAGCGCACCGTCCGGAACTGAAAGCCCTCCCCACATGTCCGCGAACACTCACTCCAGCGACTTGTTTCCCACCTGCGTTGGTATTCATAATACAGAAATTTAAGGTGACATTTGTGCATAATTCAAAAGTTTAATTATATCTTTGTCCTGGACTGCATTGTCAGTTCTAATAGCACTAATAATCACTCGCAGTGGTAGTGTCAGACCTGGGCGGACACTCTTTCCCTGTGCAGAACTCATGTGTGGGCTCGGGTCTGGTCAAAGAGTCACAATAGCTCTCGTCCACTTCTAATCCATCGTACCTCACACATAAGGCGTAAGATGTGCTTATACCTGCAGACACAGAGCGTAACGTCAAGCTCGATGAGCTGGAACATGTGTGGAACGTGTTGGTCTGCTAGTTTGTGTATATTGTGCTGTTAGTTGCACCTGTGGTACATGTGGAGCTGCAGGGTGCATACGCTGATACCTTCCATCTGTACATGTCGGCCATGCTGATGTCACGATCCAATGATTCCACCTCAAACTCATTACTGTCAGAATGAGAGCAAGATTTTAGCTCTTATTATTTTATCTGCATTTTCACAAAAGCTGTGTGAATTCAGCTTTAGAAGTAAAAGTAGCAAATCTTATTCGGCCCTTACAAGCACATCTGTGTAGTGAAATTTGAAAAATTGGTGAACATTTCCATTCATAACAACCCAGGCTAGACTGTGGCAATAAATATGTCAGAACGTTCATCTAAAGCTTATGTCCTGCCTCTGACCTCTCACTGTGGGGGGTCTGCACTGGCTCCACCTGGTGGAGCTGAAGAAGGTTGGACTGGTTTGTTGAATCATTAGTCCCAGGCACAGAATGAGGCTCAAATACAGGCTCCTCATCCGAACCGTGCATGTCCAGACTGCCCGGGTAGATCTCCAGTGTCAGGCTGTTATCCAGAGAAGAGTTTAACTTGAGTATGGAGCAACCTGAGAGTGCTGAACCTTCTTGGCAGGGCTGTCTGGAGCCTGAGGGCCAAGTCACCCCATCATAAAACAGACTCTTCAGGACTGTTGTAGAGGTGTGATTAGAGTCACTGGAACTAGACGCATCACCATCAATCAAGTTGGAATCAGAACCTGAATAACAGTAAAGCACATTTAAATCAATGAATTTGTTATTTATCCCATTATTTTAGCTAAATGTTTTGTAGCATATACAGTTTAAGGGAATTTAATATTATACTATTTAATATTATAAGACTAAAATGTAATATTATAAGACAATATATGTAATTGTACAGTGCAGTACACTAAAAGCAAAACTTTTCTAGCACAGCATCACACAACTTTATGGAAGCCCATTTCTGCTACATAAGATAAAAAAAACATGCTTAAGTAAATCATAATTAGAGATTAAAAAGTCAAAATTATGAGATAAAAAGTTAAAGTTATAAGATTGAATTATGAGAATAAAAATTAAAATAATTATTAGATGAAAGTCAAAATTATGACATACAAAACAAAAAGTTGAAATTAAAGTAAAAAAGTTTGTTGGTATTTTATTGAATAAAGTAAAATATTGATCGAAAACACAAAAGCTGGATAATATTCAACAGCAAAAGCTGCTTATCAACAGCATCAGTTAACAAAAGCTAAAATCTGTTAAGTTGGAAATGGGGATCGCTTTGCTTCACGTTGATTTTTTTTTGTTTAGTATCACAATCAGCATGTTGGCAAAATACTCCTGGAAAAGAAATTGTGTAATTAATAGCAGTCCGCTTTTTACTTACTAACAGACCCAAGTGCAGATCCCAAGTGTGCTACTAATTTCAGAAGACATCTCTCACATAAATCAAATGACCCAAACTTTAAGTCCAATATGGGTCCCCACCAAAACCTCTAGTGTGACATGACATCCACTCACGTTAAGATTGCTTACCAAAACTACCTTGTGCCTCGAGATGGTGCATTTCATCATCGAGCTCATTCTGGAGGACTTCACTGGCAGGCCTAAATAATACCAGACCAGGCAGCTCACTGAGGTTTACAGATGCGTGGAGTTCCCACAACAGCTCCTCAGGGCCCACACGCAACTCCACATTTTCTTGAGAAGCCAACGGAGCGCTCTGATTCCCCTTCTTTCCATACTCCTTACGACCCTCTATTTCATTATGAGTGAAGGACAGATCCGTAGAGGAGGTGTTAACTTGCTTCTCTGCCAGTGAAGTGTCTTTGGAAGTCATAGACATCAGGTTGCTTATCTGAGGTTGCTCAGGGTTTGGGGTCATGGGAGGTGCTGTTCTTGGCTCTGGAGGACGAGGAACCGTGTATTCGTATGTGATGTGAGGCATCTTTCCATTGAGGTTGTAATACTTTAAATAAAGAAAACAGCCTGTCATCCATTTGAAAAAGACAACTTACAAACACGGTCCAAAATGAACACTCATCAAGAGCCAAACGCAAGTACAAATTGGCTTTGGCGAGCTGAGAAGTTGCTCGCCAGTTGCAATTGTGACATAAATGATCACAATTCATTTAATTCACTGTGTCACAAATATGCAAGAAAAAAGCTTATGGAGCTCATTTTGGACTGATAGTCATTACTGCTGAAGCACACTTTTCCTGATACAATCGAGATCAAATAAAAATGTGGTTATAGTGCTTTTAGTACATACCTATCCATACCTACCATGACATTCAGGGCCTGCTGGGTGGGACCCTGAGCCATGATGTACTCAAAGCCATCAGAGAAGAGGTTAGCTGGTCTCCTGTACTTAAAAACTGTGCCAGCGACATGGAAGTTCTGTGGATTGTCGATCACACTGTTTCCGTTGAAGAAGAAGTGACCAGCTTCATCAGAGAGAGCTAGAGAGAAAGAAGAAAGATAACTGTAATCTCCCTCTCTCCCTAAAAATCATGACAGACCAATAAAACTCTTACCCAAGATATTTTCAGTCTTGCGACGCTCTATGATTTGAATATCGGTGGCATCAACTGGTATATTGGTTATGAACATATAACCTACAAAAAAAATGCATACGTTTTAAATTATTTGTATTAAGAGTTGTTTTTTCACCAATCTTCCATGACCTTAATGACAACAAAGTTGATTAAATAATAATTTTGTATCCTCTAATACTAACATAAGGTATACCTAACTGTGTGATTCCTTTCCGGTAGGATCCTGAGACTCGATAACAAGAACCTCCGTTTCCCCCACAGACTCCACATTTGTCTATGGTTTTACTGGAGTATAATTTCCCATCGCACCCCACCACCTGAATCCAACACAAGAGAAGACAGTCAGTACTAAACATGATATATTACTGTAAGTGATCATTTTTATGACACAAATAAATGGATCTCTATAACATTAGATCACAACCACCTTCTTGTACCTCATATTTTCCTGGCTTTAACTCAAATTTCTCAGCCAATAATACATAATATAAGAGGGCAATTCCAGCGTTATGGATGTGACATTTTCAGTCAAAATGTAAAATAAAAATTCTTACATAATATACTTTTATTGCCAATATACTGCACTGTGTGTTTATATTTCCAGAGATCAGAAAAATATCAGGTCTATACACAAGTTAATCTACATGCGTTATGGTCTTGAGAGAAAACATTTTTTGTGAAATAAAATACATAAACCAGAAGCAATAATACCAAACACCAAACTCCAAATTTTCATGTGCCCATATATGAAGATTATGGACTATATGGATGTGACAACTCTGAACATAGTACTTCACTTGACTATGAAAAATGATGCTTTAAACATAGAAAATGCTTTAAAACTTTAAAAGAGACCTCACATGTGTATTTAAACCACCAAATATTGACATCTGAGCTAGTTGTATGGTGAAAACTTTTTCCTGACCTACCTGACACTGGCCCTCAATGCAGACGCCCTGGTAGACGCCGTCCCTGCAAAATGTCCCGTCGTGGGCGGGCACCAACAGTTGCCTTTCTCCTGTGGTTGTGGTGCACTGGAGGTCACATGGTTTGTTGGATATGCTAATGTAATCATCTGAACACATGGGCAAAACATCATTACAATCTGAGCTTCAGAGAGTTCCTCTATAGATAAAAAGATCATTGTGGCATTGAGGGGCCTCGTTTTTACATTAGGGTCTATGAGCCGTGGAAATAATCTTAAAGGGGCATCTGTGAGCTATAATAGAGTTGGCCAGGGGCCAAGACAAGAAATTCAGTAACGCTTAGAGTCTAAAACGCTAAAAGACAAGAACATAAAGACTAGGAGGGAGAGCAAATTAACTAAAAACACTACAGTGCTACAAAAAAACACAGACAAGCAGAGAGGATGAGAAGAAAAAAATGAGAATGCTGAGGGACTTTTTTTACCCGGATAAAGTGGAACCCACTCATAGTGCTTCCTGCCGAAGGCTTTGGCATTGAATTGAGAGCACTGGTGCTGTTTGAAGCTGATTCTGCTGTTTGGGCATGGCTAGGCAAACATCCAGACAACAATAAAGACACAGCTCGTGAGCCAGGCAGCAGGTCAAAGAGCCTGCAGATATTAGAGCTTAAAGCCAACATGTGTAAGAATGCACAGCTATGCCAGTTGGCATGGATGGAATATTCCACCCAGCAACATACATTTGATATATTTCAGTCACACTGTTATGAGTAATTATGTACAAATATATTTTTGTGAAAATCACATAAATCAGTTGTACCTGGTTTGTACACAGCTGATACTTTTTGGATGATCCGATGCAGAAGGAACTGTTGATGTTTTGGGTGGATGTCAACCTGAAAACAGGTAATATTTACATTTAAGTTGGCAAATCATTTTATCTAAAGTACCTACACTTTTACTCTATGTTAAAGTATACATTTTGTGTGATTTTTCAAATTGTTTTGTTCTCTGCAAACGTGACCTTGGTGTTACAACTCCCATGCTTTACCAATTGAGCTACTATACATGAACGCTAAATATAGATAATCCATAAGGAATCCAAATCTTGAACATTATTAGTTATTATTATTATTAATATCTGAACACATGGAGGATCTTTGGCCTAGTATTACACAAACCATAACCGCACAGTAACTACAGTACATTTAATGACTGTCACAATGATCTACCTGCATCATAGATGTTAAACATTCTCATGTTTTATACATTTTTTCGGTTCCATCCCTCTAAACACCTCCATACATGATTCTTCTCGTCTTTCTAGCTCTCTCTGAACCCTCCCCCACGCACACACCTTTCGCTGCCTCCACCATACTGAGAAGTGCTAATGGGAGCCAGCTGGACCAGCTCAGCTTGGACCCTTATCTCAAGTGGAATCTCCTCGAAATGTTTGACCATTTACTCTAAAAGCCATTTTATAAATATGCTTGTCAATCTCTGTTTCATGTGTGCCAGAGAATCGATGTTTATTTCACATGACATAATCTATAGAGAATATTAGTCAAGGGGGCATTTCTTCCCTTTTTGTCAAGTAAGGGTTCACTTGGGTTGTGCTCACACTTGGCAAGTTTGGTTCGATTAAAACAAGCTGAACCTGGACTAAAAGTTTTTTTTCTTTTTTGGTCCAAAAAATCCAAGAGAACTGAACTACAAATGTGAAGTTCAGCATACAAGCCATAGTGTAAAACAAGAACTGTCACTTCTAATTACTACAGTTACAGGGAGCTTTTAAACGTGTTAGGAAAGTCTGCCGTGTATTAAATGAGAGTTGTTTACCTCTGCTGCAGACAGTGACGCTCCTGAGAGCGCACTCCTCCTCCACAGGTACGGGAACAGGTGGACCAGCTGCTCCATTCACCCCACCATTGAGCTACCTCGTCTGTCTGCCTCTGGATATCCTCCCTCCCCTCACTGCTGTCCTGGCAAAGACAGAGACACAGTGCTTCACTGCTGCACATTTCATACACTATACTTAATAAATGAAAAATCTATGCATTGCCATTAAAACAAATTATTAAAAGCTGCGTTTCATTCATGGAAACACATTTGATTTCTGAAAACCTTTTAATGATGTGTTTTGGCATTGACATATTGCTCAAAACAGGCCACTGAATTTTTTGGAAACTGTGAAAACAACTTAAATCCTCTAGAATAACTGCATAAAAAGGATTTACAGTTGTGTCATTTGGAGGAAATCCACATATTAAGTAGTACATACCTTCCGGACTATAAAGAAGACAGAAGAGAAAATAGCAGAGTAGAATAAAGATGAATTAAAACAGGAGGCGAACATACAAAACACAGCCCATGTCCGGCTATGAATTTTCATCAAAGACAAAGTCTGGACTTTAAAACAGGCACTTTTTGAGTTGAGAGAAAAGATGGAGACAGAGGTGGATGAAGCCCCCCTGACGGCCCAGCCAGATGAAAGGGCCAGCGACTGTAGGCAAATTAAGCAGACTCCTGTTGTCTAGACAGCAGGTTAATCGCTCCTCTTCAAGCTTTGCATCAGTGAACTTTAACACGACACAGGCATGGCTCCATGGAAAGTCTGAAGCTCTCAAAGAGAAGAGCTGCCCAGCATGGTTGATCTCAAACCGGCTTTAATGGTCAATGTTTGGATTTAGGTACAAGGAGGCGGATTTACACAAAGGGCATTTTCTTCCTAGAGCTCCATGCACCCATTGACCCATCCTAAATAGGGCACTGTTCAGTTTATAATTGACATTTGGAAGGTTATGGTACATTTAAGCATGAAATCCACTTGTTTGCATGGGACAAAATGACATAAAGTAGGTGTGTCTTTTTTTAGTCTCTACACTAGTACACTACAGTCTGTATAGTAGTATGGTGGGATTGACAGCCCCCCTCCACAAACCCAAACATATTTCCAAAAGCCACTCCAGTGTCCCCCGCCCCAAACGCAAGGGATTTTAAACTTGTCCAAACAAGAGTCTGCATGCCCATATGTTTTTTATCCGAATGCCTTCTGGATGTTTAGATTCTAAATAGACAAGACTTTCCCCACTTTCTAATGTAGTCATAAACCGGAGACCCCCAAGGGTAACCACATGGGCCCCTGGAAGTTTCGAAATGTCACTTCAGTTGAGTTTAGTCTGCCGGTGCTTGAACACGGCGCCGGTCAAGTTTGGAACCGTGTGAACACATTAAAATGAACATCAAAGTTAAGACAAAAGTTGGTGATATTTCTCTCAATCCTCATGTATGATTGTAACTATAACCATAAATGGACCAAACAATTGAGCTAACGCCGATGCTCTATTTATGTACTCTCATAAACCACATACAATACGAGTAAAACCAGCTGATTCACCTCGACTCAACTCACTCTTTAAACTCAAACAAGCAACAGAGAGAAAAGTTGCTATTCATGCTGTAATCAGTAGGCAGATAAAAACAGTAAAAGGGTGTTTATTAAATTGAGCTGACAATACTATATCAAGACGTGCAAACGGAATTTATTGCGATCAAAATTTGCAGCTTCACTGTGGGAAATCCCATGGAGACACACTGTAAAGACTCCAGCTGGGCTTTGATCTCACCACATAAACTACTGTTAGAGCCAAACTGTATACAGTGTTGTCGAAACCGTGTTTTGGCGTAAAAGTTTGATGTTACACGAAGCTTGTCGCGTCGCGCATTGCAACCGGCGTTTTCACCCGAGCGTTTATTCAATCCAGCGTCAGTAGATCAAGACTGCAACTTCAACACAACCGTATACTTAAATGAGCTGATTTATACAAAAATGAACGCGATTTACCTTAACACGTGCACCTGCTGCTGTGTTAATAATCCATAGGAGTAGGACAATGTAGTGTAGTGAAATATGTCGGAATCTCGCAGTCCACAGACAGTACATGGTTCATTTGAGAACAAGGAGACCTCGCCCCCCTGATCTTAACCAAAGACTAAAGAGAGAGAGGGGCTCGCACTTTGAGGTCTATGGTGAACGAAACCCTTGATGCATTAATGGCTTTACAACCTGCTGGAAAAAAGAAAAGGGGGTTGGACAGACCGACTGTGATTGACCTTGTAGATTTCAAAAAGCTCCATAGCATCCATCTCTTAATGAATAAATGAACTTCAAAGTAGGCATCTCTCAGTTGACATTTTATTGCTCTGTTTTACATAAAACAAATTCTGTTCATTTCAACCATAAACATATTTTTTTCCTTTTTTGTACCATTTGCTTTATTTTTTAATGCTGCAAACACCCAATCAGGGGTTTGATACCCCTGCAGAAGTAAATCTATAAATCAGAAACAGCAATCGTTGGAAAAGCTTTTGTCATCCTTTAAACACATAGTGTCAACAATGAAAAACATTTTAACATCATAAACCCATCATACTGAGCCATCATCAAATAAAGGCTGAATTATTTATTAATCACAGTGTAAAATGTCCACGTTTAACTAGTTGTGTTCAGTGCAGTAAGATCTTTTACAGTTACAGTGCATGCAAGTTTCTTACTTCATTAGTCCCGTTTAAACATCCAGCCGGAATACACCATTTTGGGTACTGATTGCTGTCTTTAAATTGTGATGAAACATTGTGACTATCAGCTTTTGTTAATTCATCATTAGTTCTCTTAAAAAACAGACAGAAAAAAATGACTTGAATTACTGAAACTCCTAAAATGTAAATCATGTAACTGTAAAGGAATATATATTTGACAACAATGCACAACAAGCCACAATAAATCTTAATACAGGCATGTTCAGGCGCATCATCAAAGATCTCTGTGTCACTGATTTTCCTAACTGTATGTTCCACCTAAAAATGATAACTAAATACTGTCATTACTGTCAATATAAATTCTACAATATTAAAGCAATTTAGTATTTGGGATAATAATTTCATAGTTTAGTCATATCAGTTCACATTAAACAACTATTTGTGTGTTTTATCAGACTATGTCATTGATGAATGAAAATTCCACACTGGAAAATTGCCCAAACTGTTGCAGATACATCACATATGAAACAATAGACACCTGTGATGAAAAACATGGGCTTTTATTAAACACCTATAGCAGCATTCTTGTGGTTGTGAGTCAATGTCAAGAACAGATTCAGTGCCGGTTTACACTGCTGAAGGGCATTTTACCTACACAATAGACTTTTGTGTACATAGAGCCACCCAACTAAAGAGGTCTTTTATCCTCATTTATAGACACTGACATGTGGATATTACAACAAAAATAATCTAAAAGCAATGATCAAGCACTACTAAACATCTGTCAGGCATTGTATAGCTCCCTGCAGGCACCCTAAAATGCAAGACATCATTATGCAGAAAATATTCAACTAACATTATACAGCTGCATTTGTATAATGTAAAAATGTTTTTTAACAGAAGAAAATTTATAAATAAAAAACATAATAGTAATGATACATTTCCCACCCATCAAGAAAGGAATTGTATACTGTGTATATTTATTTACAAAACGTATTGCTTAAAGTTGTATTTTTCTCCGCCAGTCTATTTTCATCTTCTCTTACTATTTGCGGGATTTTTTATAATTATATAAGATCATATATGACAAGAAAACACATATTGCCAACAAGGCTTTTATTTGTCAAAAAAGAATCATGCAAGACTGGGGGGGGCAATACTAACAATTAAATGAAATACATGATACTGGTCTTTTTAAAAAAGATTTTTATTAAACAAATGACATTAAAATAATAGATTTCTTTCCAAAACATTAACCATTTTAACAACATTTTTGTTGTACATACAACTTGTTATAGAATTGATGTTTAATTGAACCATCTGTAAAGTATGTAAACTAATTAAAACTGAACAATAAACTTAAACTACAGTGAAAACACAAAATCTAATAAACATTTTAACATAGCTGGCTGCCTTAATAATATCATATTGGAAAAAAATATCCTATTTTTTATCCTACAATACATGTAGTAGATTTTTTTGTTTTGTGATATATCATGATAGATTTTGCTAGATATTTTCTTACATTTCTAAAAAACAAAACAAAAAATATGCATGCCAAAAAAAATCATGAATTGTTTGGGATAGTCTAAAAGACTTCCTGGAAAACATTTTCTACTTTTAACGATTTGATCATTATCAATAAAGAAACATCACCTTAACATCTAAATATAGTTTATATGGTAAGATTACATAAATGCTTAACAACACACATTCTCCCTAATCTTGTGGGAAATTGCGATGACATCTTCATCACGGTAGATGGCGATAATGATCCACATCAGCTTTCACCAGTGAGCCGTTCATTCATAAAATACATTAAAAAACTAAAAGTCTATAGGCTACACTTCAACTGTTCTCATTGTTATCTCAAAATTTAGACATTCTGTAATACTTCCCAAAAAACAGCCTAAATGATTTGTTAGCTTGTTTGTGTGGATGTAATTATAGTTCTATACTAATATTAATATACTAACAAACTCATATAGTCTCTTTGTATTTTTAAATTTTTCGAATTATTTATGTAATTCTTATTTTTTATTATTCTTATTTTTATTCATTTATTTTTTTGAGAACTTTGTGGTCATTTATCTAATTGCAAAGCTCCTCCCTGTCTCCTAACACTGGTTTGGGTTCCTCCCCACTGACTTCTTCTCACACAGTAAAGCCTTTCAAATATTCATTCATCACCAGCTATCCAACAAACTGCAGATCTTCTTTCTGTCTACAGAGTCCACAAACAACAACATTCATCAAACCCTGGACTTTTTACGTCATTAAGGACATTTTTGATGAGACATTTATATTAATAGAGAAATTTATATGAAGAATACTTGCAACAACATTTTTGCTTTATTATAGACTTCATTGTGTCTGAGGAATTTGCATAATGGAATTATTGAGGCTATTATTCATTATTTGTTGTGGCATGTTTTATTCAGCAAAGGCGAATGTGAATGCTAACAATACAGACAATAATGCAACTCTAGAAGATGAAATGGATAACCAAGAAAATATTTTAACCCAGGTAAGTTTTTCTGATAATGTGGTTATGAACCTTCTGTCTAAGATGTTTATATGTATAAACTGTGTATGAAACTTTTATAGTCTATATTAATGCATATATTGAGCCTGTTTACACTGTATATACAGTATATATATATGATAAACAGGTCTGTTACTTCAATGTTTGGATCTTAATCGGCCATGCACCCCTCCATGTTTTTTCTCCTACAGCTAATAGGAGATTATGATAAAGTGAAAACTCTTTCTGAGGGCTCAGACTGTCGCTGTAAGTGTATAGTGAAGCCACTAAGCAGAAGCTCATGTAAACGCATTGAAGAGGGCCATGCCAAGACTGAGGACTTCTACACAGTGGAAACAGTCACAGGAACCAACTGCAAAAAGTGTGCCTGCATTGCCCCTCCCTCTGCCCTCAATCCATGTGAGGGAGATTTTAGGTTTAAGAAGCTCCAGGAGGCAGGAAAGGATGATGTCAAGGTAAAGAACTCATGGGAACTAGGACAAGTGTCATCATTTTTAACTACAGAAACAAAGACGGTTACTTTGAATTAAAGGAACAAAGGATACATTTACAAGCATGTGATTTTTTCATATAAACTATCTAAATAAAACCACTGTCTATATTTTAATGTAGAGTTTTTGTTTATGTGATTCTGAAGTTCTTTTTGGTTTTATTGTCAGACAGCATTTATGTTATTTTTTCAGCTATCAACCATAATGGATATACTGGAGGGATCATTCTATGGGATGGATTTGTTGAAGCTTCACTCCATCACAACAAAACTCCTGGAACGGGTGGAAAATATAGAGAAGGTAAGTGTAATTGACTTCATAGTTATAATTCTGATTCTGACATTATTCTGATCATTAGAGAATTAATGGTTGCTTGCAAAAAAAAATCTGAAATCTGCTCTCAAATGTTTCCATCAGACTGACATCAGAAATGAATTCAGTTAAATGAGCACAATAGCCACCCATGAACCACTATTGTGTTTAAATTCTCCCTACAGTCATCTTCCGGAAACCTAACAAAGGAGAAAGCGAGTGTGAAAGGTGAAAAGGCGAAGGGGAAGGGCTCCAGTCAGCGTCAGGAGAAGAAGAAACGTCTGAATGCGCTGGAGTCATCACTGCAGAAGAATGCAGCAGCTGCATTTGCTCACACTGAGGTACAAGCACAACACATTTAAACAAGAATCATTCATTATAAAAGACTTGTTAGGCTCATATCAGGCTTACTTTACAAAGATGTCAACACAAACATACCAGTACACAAAAAGTTTATAGTTTTGTATGAATTAAAAAGTACAATTGCATAACATTTACACAAAAGCCAGTGTCTGACTAAGTGCTGCACAGTGGAAACATTGGTTTAATTTATCATTCCAGTCAGACTGGAAGACATCTCCGACCATCAAAGGATACCGCTTTCCCACAGCATGTTCAAGTCATTAAAACACCACAAATTCCCCTCATCTCATGCGGCAGGAAACTTGTACAGCCACCAAGTTGGAGACAATTAATGCTGTTTATTTGGTGTAGTAATTTAAAGCAGTGATCAGGTTAATCACTAACAGTTGTGAAGGTAATAACTGTGGTAATATTTTCTGATTTCTGTCCAGAAGAAGTACGAAGAGAAGTTTGTCGGGAGTCAGGGTCCTGGAAAGCCTGGGGTAAAGAAAGGCAAGCCTGGGGTCCATGAAGAGCCTCGTAAACCTGTAAAGACCATAGCAGGTTCAAATGGCATGACAATCAAAAGCATGACCTTCTATAAAGCGAACACAATGGAGGATGCTGACAGGGAAGAACAAAGTGAGTGTCCACAGCACGTTTGATTTTAAATCATCCACCACCAGCAGTTGTACTTGATCCTGATTGGTCAATCATAGCATCATGTGATGAAATATTGTTGGATAATTACCACAAAACAATCTCTGCATCTGAAATTGTTTAGGTTCATGCTAAATAGTAGGTGACAATTATAATGCAAATGAGTAGTATGTCCTCATACTTCGCTATGCAAACAACAACTGTGCTTCTACAATCATGAAAAAACAACTGTAGATTTAATTAATATTTCGCACACTGGTAATTTTATGCAAATGTAACAAAGAATATTGTATAACTTTGCAACACTCAAGTAGTAAATTAAAGTGGGCTGAAGTTAAACTTACCCTTAAATGTTCTCTCTCTCAACAGTATCCACAGCAGCACATGAAGTTCTGACAGGTGATGGCTCCGTAGATTTAATAATTGAAGACCATCCTCATCAGCGAAAGTTGCCTGAACCTGTTACACAGCCAGCAGTGACACAATCTTCCACAATAGACCTAAACCTCCAGAAACTCCAGCAGCCAGCTGGACCTCTGGATGGAGACTCCACTACTGCAAACACGCCAAATGCTACAAAGGAAGCTGAAGGAGAGACGGATAAACCCAAGAAGCAAAGCACAACTATAACAATTACAAGCCTGCCAACCTCAAAGCCTCTAACTGGTACAATTCCACCAAGCAACAATACAACAACCATTGCAATTCCCCTTGCAGTGCCAAAGCAGCTGGACAGTGTTACAACACCCCCAAAAAAGTCACAACATCTTAGTTGGAATGAAGCCACTACTCAAAGCACATCATCACCTAAACCTGCCAAAGAAAAAGGTAAGCTTGATTTCAGATATAACAAATATTTGTAGAAGCAATTTAAAGGAATATATTGATTCTTGTTGTTTAAAGGAGTCTGCAAGGACACACTGGCAAGCATTACTGATCCTGTTACACATAATACATATGGCAAAAATGAAGGTGCTTGGATGAAGGACCCAAAAGGCAATGGGAAAGTCATTTACGTTACAGACTACTACTATGGAAATCAACTTCTGGAATTCCGTGATATAGACACTTTTAAACAAGGTAAATCAAAACATTTCATTGACATTGACTTAATAAGCATAAATTACATTGCTTTCCTCTCTTTTTCCTCACAGGACAATTTAGCAACTCATACAAACTCCCTTACAACTGGTTTGGCACTGGCCATGTCGTCTATGGCGGCTCTTTCTACTACAACAGAGCCTTTTCTCGTGACATTATCAGATTTGATCTTCGTCTCCGGTACGTGGCAGCCTGGACCACCCTCATTGATGCAGTGTTACAGGAGGAAGAGACTCCCTGGAGTTGGGGCGGACATTCAGACATCGACTTTATAGACGAGAGCGGATTATGGTTGGTGTATCCGGCACTGGACGAAGAAGGATTTCACCAGGAAGTGATCATCCTCAGCAAGCTGCACCCCTCAGACCTCCAGAAAGAGAAGACGTGGAGAACTGGCCTGAGGAGGAACTACTATGGAAACTGCTTTGTTATCTGTGGCGTTCTGTATGCGGTCGACAGCTTCGAACAGACGCACGCCAACATCTCCTATGCATTCGACACGCACACACATACACAAATGATCCCACGCCTGCCTTTCATAAACAATTACACCTACACCACACAAATCGACTATAACCCGAAGGACAAAATGCTTTATGCATGGGACAATGGCCATCAGGTGACCTACAATGTCATATTTGCTTATTAATAATAATTTAAGCTATACATAGTGTTAGGGGACTGCTTGCAGCACTTTTTTTGTATAAAATAGGAAAATGCTTACTGTATGTCTTTAAGTGGATTGTAGATCAGTCTACACGACTATTTTTAATAGATATTTCATAATGTCTCTATTTTTGTTAGTTATTGTATGTTTGGGTATGTTGCATGTTATTCTTTTATTTGTTTATCAGTGGATGTTTCGAAGGGATTGAGCTAATCATGACAAAGTTTTCACCGCTTACTTGAAGTGTATATGTATATAATGTAATTTAAAATAAACTTTATTGCAAGTTCCTTTAAAATTTTGATCAACCAAAATGGTATGTCACGTTCTGGGCAATACTACTTTGCAGAAGAAGAAATTTCACTACACTGAAAAAATGTCCTGGAAACACTGGGAAAGAAAAAGGACATTTTATGACCCAACAATACAATGGATTAAGAAAAGGCAAGGAAAAACACTTGATTTCTTAACAAGCTTAAAAGCTTCCCAGAAATCCAAGCCTTAACATGTGAGATGATGGTGAGGGGAAGGTCTTGCTATGCAATGAGGCGTATCTAAGCCCATCATGCTTTCTCCCCTTTAAGAGGCCATGTTCAGAGCAAAAGGAGTCAAAACACACTATGTCTCCACTGCCCCATCACAGAAAAGAACAGAAATCCTCTGGAGCTGGCAAAACATAATAACAGGTCCAGACAGTGACCCATGGGCCAAATTCAGCTATCATTTTTAAACACTTCAGATGAACTCCAAAAGGATGAGGTTAAAAATGGCGTGAGAAAAACAGGGTAAGATGAAAGAGGAGAGGTCATAAATCCAACCACATTGTCAGGAACTACTAGAAATACGTTGTTTTGACTGTGGGCCTCCTCAAGATCAAGTTTACCAGGTGTTTTTAATGAACTACTAACTTATGACCCTTGAAAAAGAGTCCCATTAAAGACATCCTGACAAGCATATAGTTGACATTATGCTGATTATACTTCTGATTGAACGAGACATTGAAGTGACACAGTATTGAAAGTTTCATCAATTTTAAAAAATAGCCAATAAACTTAGCACACACCATAACCATTAATCATACATTTTTGTGTTATTTGCAGAAAGGAAAAAATTTCCAACATTTCTTTGGATAATGTTTTCCAAGACGCAAGCAAAAGCTGGACACACAGAACAGCATGCTATAATCAATAACAAACAAAGCAAAATAACAAAAGGAGTCTCACCATAAACAACAAAACAAGAATCCATTCAACCACACGAGAAATCTAATTATCTCTCACATAAAAATAACCATTAATGTTTTTGGGAATATTGGGGAATTGGGGACCTACAAAAACACAAGGCAATGAAGGCAAAATAGTGCATCATATTATAGTGCATCATATTATATATTGGTTAAAGGAGATTTTAGTTAATCTAAACATATTAAATACTGAACCACTAAGCTATTAAAGAAAACAGGGTCTTTCACTGACATATTTTTAAAACACTCTCCAACAAAGCCTTTAGGTCCAGTTTTCCCTTCCTGCAGCTCCTGGGTTATTCCCAAACCAATATGGTCCCAGTCTGTGCTTTCTATCATTGTGTCAGCGGCATATGTATGTGAATGTGCTCTGGCCATTCAATCAGTCAGTTAAGGAGCACAGCTTCTTGTCTTTATCATGGCGTCAGCAGAATTGAACCCAAAAAAGAGAAACTGTATCTTGTGTCCATATTCTCTGGCTAATAGAGAAAACAACTGGTCAGTTATTGCAAGTTTACTGGGATAAGACTTTGGTTTATTGTGTTGAACAAGCACATTTTACAGCTTTGTAGTTTTGAGCAGTACAGATTTTGAGCATCACTTTTTGCTTAAATTACATCTAGTGTTCAAACCTTGTTCAAACTGTATGCCATAAGCTGCCAGGACCATGACAGAAGCACACACACACATATACACCTCATTGAGAAACAGCCTCGCTGAGAAAAGTCAAGAGATTAAAATCAGGCATAGCACTCTTTCTCCCAAGTTCCCACGAGCTCCGTTCTGGCATATCATCAGACAGAACCACATAGGTCTGCTCATCTAGTCGTCATCGGCTTGAAATAATGCTGAAAATCAGGTCTGAAACTTCAGAGGAGCTGTCTGAATGGGGCTAATTGTGGGAGTGTTATCCCTGCGTGGTATTAGGGCTCTTTTCTCTGAGACAGAGAACAGAGTAAATGGTGAATTATCAGATTAGCATCATGAGAATGCTTTTAGCAAACCTCATCAGACCTCATCAGACTGTTTATGCAGCCATCAAACATATGGCATTCCTGGAGACCTTTCAACACGCTGCATCTGTATTAGATCAGGCATTACGGATCATTCTTTGAAGGGAAAACAATTATGATCATTTGGGTTAAAAGGCGACCATGATGAACACTAAACACTGAAAGCAAGACAAGAAGTTGTTCTTTTTTCAGTTTTCAAGCCTTGACTTTTAAATGTGATAAATAGTGTTTTAATATTAAAAACTAAAATTCTGTCATTATTCACCCTAATGTCAATTAAAACCTGTATAACTCTAATATACTCTAATATAATATTGACTCTAATATAATATTGATTCTGAATGACTGAAGGAAGATATGTGATAGATAATGTCTCAAAGTTGAAGTCAATGGAAGTCAATATTACATTTTTAATAATATCTTCTTTGTGTTTTGCAGAAGAAATAAAGTCATCCAAGTTTGGAATGACATAAGGGTGAGTAAATGATGAAAGAATTTTCATTTTTGGTCCATAATAGAGATGGTTCCTTACGCTGTGTGTGTGCAGCTAAATCAACACACTCACTGATTTGCAAAAATCTGATTTGACAACATCCAGGATTAACACCGACATTCCAAGATCTCCTCTGGATTCTCCAGTTACACAGAAAAGGGACATTCATCTGCCTGCAGCCAGAGGAGAATGGTGTAGATTGAGTACTAAAGTGCGTCTGGGGTGACATAAGGCAGATAAATAAGGTAACAGCAGGTGGAGGAAAGAACGTCCATGTAGAGGACTCTCAACCAACTATGGCATCACTGCCTCCTGATGCTGACAGAGAGTCGACTTCTATAGAAACTCAAATAGGCTGTGCACAATTAGGAACCATCCAGGAAAAACTATTGAAGATTGAGTTATTGTGGCAGGATGTAATATTCTGAGCGACTTGGGCCAGTTTAAGAGCTCTGCTGGACAGCTGCACGACACGTCACCAGAATCTGTTCCCTGAATGTATGATTTTGCTATATATCAAGGTTGGATGTCTGCATGGCCCCATGGGAATATTTCACACGGATGTTTTTCAGGACCTGTCTGTCTGTGATTTGAAGAAGCACATGTGAATTGACTATTCTTCTGCCCTTGTCCAAGCCTCCAGGAGAAGGTGACGGTTATGCTGGGTGGATTCATAAAGTTTTTTAAGAGAGAAGCTCTCCAAGTCTGTGCTTTATAGTGCATTTAATTGAGCTCAGGGACTGTTACAGCAAAAAACTATTTACTGAGTAAACGTCAGACTTATAAACAGTAGCTGTAATTCATTTTTCATACAGTAGCATACAGCAAACGAGTATAAAATGAAAAGATGGAATTAGGTAACAATGCAGTAACTGTCAAAACTATTTTTTAGGAATGTTGATATTTTATATAGTGAGCAAGAATGACAAACCACATAATTGCCCAGAAGTAACAGTGTGTCATTCATTTTTCCTAAACAAGAACTGACATTACACATTTTTATTTATTTGCATAGTTCTGTGCACACGTTTTGATGATGCACAACACAAGTTGCATGACTAATCAATAACAATTAATTGCTCCCTCTTGCTCAACTTTAATCTCCGGTTGGACTTTTATACTAACAAATATTGCTGCTATAATCCTGAAGAAATTTTACAAGATTCTATGTGACTATGTGATAATATAATTGATAATACTTTATTACTTCTATTGAGCGAGCTGTTTAAAGCTTCATAAAGACACGCTTATATTGTCCTTATATGCTCTGAACATGCCAAACACATCATATAAAAACACAGCTATAAACAGAAAATCCCTTAGGAAAACTTGAGCTTGAAATAAGTGGACCACCACAGTCTGATGTAACATTTTATGACCAATATAATCAACTGGGAAGTATACTATTTCACTGATATCTCTTGCAGTCTTTGTTTCCATTTAGACAAACTCAACAATTTGAACATCATATCTCAATGTTCTAAAAAATAACACTTTTCTGCAAAGCTTCACTATCAAGTTAAGGTGCTGGGTGGACGCCAGAGTGACCTCATTCTGATTCCTGGACAGAGTCTGTGGCGGGTTGAAGTATTTTTTTTACAGCCGAAGGGCTGCCAGAACTAGAAATCTGCTTCATAACTTAGTGTGGGACTCACATCAGTTACATAAGCTGATCCTGCTCTTAATGCGTTCTGCACACTCTGCTTCACCCTCATCCACGTTCACACAGACAAACTGCATTACAATCTCCATATGTCACCCAGACACAAACCAACTGCTCCCCCAACACATTTTAAATATATTGCTAATTTACAAGACCTTTACAATTTTATTCACATAGAAAAGTATTTAGGTAAATACAATATACTGGATACAGAATGTTGAGAATAATTTGGATTATGGCTAATAGTCAATGGTATAATAACACCAAAGCTTAAAGATGCTGTAAACGACTTCCGCCATATAAATTTATTAAACTAGACATACCACCTTTGAGGATTCTTTTGTAGCACAGAGAGATCAGGAGATCATAAGTAAAGGTTCCTTAATATGGAAGAACCATTTTTGCTGTAAAATAATGTAAACTAGTATAATATTACTAATACAATTCTAGAATAATCAGACTTTATAAAGAACCTTTGGGTAAATAGTTCTTCAGGGAAACAGAAATGGTGCTGAAGAGTGTAAGCTATAAGCAAAAATCATATTAATTGTAGTGCAGCTTCAAAAATAATTTCTTTCCATTAGATAGTGTAAACTTAATCTTTATTAAAGGTCCCTGGATACACATTTGTATCCTGCTGCTTATATACTGTATGTGCTGCTGTTCATGCAGCAGGTATAAGAATCAACAGCATTTAACATAACACATGGTACCCTTTAGACAAAGCTACACAACTGACCCTCGGCTTTGATGTAACTGTAAACATCCTTCTATTTGACTGGGATACTCAACAAAACTTACATGCAGGGTTTTATTAATAAGCAAATACTTGGCAGGCACTAATAAGAACAAACAAGAGAACTACACAAACATTGACACAGCCACAAAAGACTTGCAGTATATTCAAACATTGGCAACTCGGATCTGATTGAGAGCTTTAATTCTAAATATAAATGCATTTGCCCATCAAGCCACTTCTCTGCTGACGTCTCAGCATTCCTGGTTCCGAGAAGCCTGAGCGCATGGAAAGTCCGAGCAGCTCAGAGCACCAACAGTCCAACTTTCCAGAGCATCCATCAAAAACTTGTTTTAAACACTGCTTTTCTGCACATTTGTGATGAGAAAGTAATGAAAATATGGGCTTAACTCAAGCAGTCTGTTTATGGAACAGTGGACTATATGCAACATTGAGCAATCTCTCATTTAGTCATTCATTAAGTCAGATCATTTCTAGGGCAGAAAGCTGGACTTCATTAAAAAACGGTGCTCAGACATGCTCAGACTCCCTGTGGTGGGTTGCTCATGAGGATAAGCTGTCAAAATCGGTGTACAATGCTCTCTATATGATCTGGATATCAAGTCTTATTACAATACAAATGATCCAATTGCATTAAGAAAAATTTTTTAAGAAGTTTTAAGATGTTTTCTGCTTTTTCAAGTAAATTACTGTATGTTTTTATGCAGTGAATTACTTTTTTTCATTCAGAGGTCTGTGCTTTAGACAGCTGTTGACTAGGTGAAATTACAAGACTACAGTATTGACCATGCATACAAATGAAAATTAGAGCTTGCGTAATAGAACAAGACAAGTATGACTGACGGTCGGTTTCAGCAATTTCACTGATTACAGAAGTTACAAACTTGCAATACGCTGTGTGACTCCAGTAGAATTAACACACACACACACACACACACACACACAGACACAGACACAGACACACACACAGACACACACACAGACACAGACACACACAGACACAGACACACACACACACACACACACACACACACGATTTCAAGCAAAATATGATTCACTTTGTAAGCTTTAAACTTGGCAGAAGAATTTAATGTAGGTTTACAGCATTACAGCACATTATTTAAAAACACACACGTCTTTCAGCATTCATCTAAATTTTGGACTATGTGTTTGGACATTTTTGGGTCATTTGGTGATTGTTTCCACATAAAATAAGGTTTTTTAACCCATCAATGTGATGTTGACGTTAAAGCAATTTGGAAATTTAAATGATGGTATAATTGATTGCTTGTAATTTTCCATGTATAACTCTCTAAAGTAGTCAATGTCACATCTTCAAACTAAAACCTGTGGCCAGACCTCTGCAGTTTAATTCCCATTCAGCTGATCATTCATTTGTAACTATTCCAAAACCTGTGCAGTGCCTATAGCAGTATCCAAACCATCACTGAACATTATAAAAAGTTGTTTCGTTAATATCTACATAGGCAACAACTCTGCATGAAAAACTACTTTAGCTAACCAGCTAAGCTAAAAATGTTGCTAGATGTCACATAGAAAGAAGAAGAAAACAGTGACAAATTATAAATATTAACTTAGTCTAACAAAATAATCTTCAGGAAAATCTATTCTCACAGTTTTCTCCGCAATTTCTCCCATTGACTTCCATTCATACACATGTGAACGCGAAAGACCATAACTTCAGTGGGTCAATCTGTAAGCACATAGAGCATCATAAAACCACAAGAGAATCAGCTCATCTTCATCCCTGCTCTACCATCAGCTTTAGTAGGCCATCTACAGTAATGCTTCTGGCTTTAAAACAATTTAGGTTCCAACCACAATGTTGTATTTGGTTTCCAAAGAAACCTTTTTAAATCTGGGAGCGCGGCCATCTGTGAGGTCTTTAGGAAAAAAACACTTTACTGGCATTGGAATAAAGGACTGATACGTATGAGCGCAAGCCTCAGCAGCTATACTCAGCAAAAATCAAACCCACTGCAAATATAGCAAAGATAGAGACAGGAAACCTATTCTTCTATGATGCTGCTGTAAACATGGAGATGAGAGGCTTGATTTTAATGGAGGTCAAACCTCAACTGAACAAACCTCACAAGTATCTTTTTTGTGGCTAAACAGTTTGCTTCAGCGTTAGGGTCTGAGGTTCTTTAATTACCTGACTTGACCAATGGCATAAGAATTCATCACTCAAGCAAAAGAGACAAATATTTAGACAAAACATAACTGCGCTTGAAAAGGTCCAAACGGTTTATAAATCGTAACTATGACAAACTCCCATG
This sequence comes from Beaufortia kweichowensis, assembly GCA_019155185.1. Lineage (NCBI taxonomy): Eukaryota > Metazoa > Chordata > Actinopteri > Cypriniformes > Gastromyzontidae > Beaufortia > Beaufortia kweichowensis. Next base: position 12,869,164 of record CM032797.1, read on the forward strand.
ATGTACTGCTTTTAACCAAAAGCTTTCACAATGATTTGATAACTGGAACAAGTCTAAATATATAACACAATGATTGGCAATGACTGCAGAGACAGCTTACAAGCCAGAGAAAAAAATCTTTCACTTCTATCTTCACAATAGAGCAACAAATCTAGATGTCAAAGACACAGATGTTGTCATTTTTTCCACTGATCAAGTTTTTTGTTAAGATCAAACAGTTCTTTGGAGATATGCAAGATAATACCAACACATCTCACCAGAATGCATAACTATTTTTATGAGTATTTTGTTTATGAGTTGGTGATTTTTTATTTAATTTGTATGACTTGATTTGTATGAAAACACACAATTTCTATGTATAACATATCCATGAAACCAACCATCAGTGCAGTAAGAGGAAATCTTGCAAAACAATCTTGGTCACTTATCACCATTTAGCCACATTTTACTGGTGACAACAGTGTGATGGATGATGTCATTAAAAAAGTTAACAAAAACTAATCTAACCATATCAGGCAGTGATACAGCTGCAGCTTTTCCTCAAAAAGTGACAAATTACAACATGAGCATTATAGTTATTGATGCCAATAACTAAAATAACACTCTATCTTATACTCTATGTACTAATCCTATGCAACTTTAGAATTATAGATCTATGAGGTTGCCTCTTTCCATTGACAATTAAAGTAAGATGTAACGTTTTATAATTGTTTAAACTGTCCTGCATTATCTAGGACCTCTACAATAAATAAACACTTCCTTATTTTCATCGACCTCTGTCACCCAAAAAAGTTAAAGATAAGTCAAAGGATAAAATCTATACTACCCACAATCATCATATACTCAAAGACAAAATTCTGTATCAGACAGCTTGTCATGAAAGACTATACTAAAGATACAGAAGATCAACACCATAAAATATATGCTTTGATTTGTATCACATTTTCTGCAGCTGTTCTGTGGCCCTCTAAAGTATGTGTCTCTTTAGATGAAGGAGGCATGTGCCACTGCTGTGACCTTTCTGAAGGGGACTATTTGGAGACGTGGCATAGAAAAGGGTCTATCCCACTGAAATAGCCCATGGTTGTGTCTCTTATGGCATGTTTTTCATTCAAGCTCCAAAGGAAAAGCCTCTGCTGACAGATTGGTGAAATTAAATGTGAATATTTGTGAATTGGCTTTCTTTAAACTAGTGCAGCTGGACATACTGACAGGAAACTGGTGACAAAGCTGTTCATTCAAAAAGCTGCTTCACAGTTGTTTTTATATTGTCTAGTAGCTTATTTAGTTGCATCTTAATGGCTGAGATGTTGCGTGAGCAGTTCAACAAAAAATCTAAACACTGGTACACTGAGCAATAAAGTCAAACGAGGTTAATTATGCTGTCTTTCCATTCAGCAAGAGTCTCACGCACACCCAACCAATAGCAATTTTATAGTCAAGGTTAACGCTGTCTGTTGCTTTTGTAAGAACAGCATTCTTTCTCATTTTCAGAGATATATGACATGTCTTAAACACTAACGGTTGTTTACACTCACTACACTTGAAAGGAAAGATCAAACAAAATTATCACACAGAAGTTCTTGGTTACACCTTTAAGCGAGTCTCTGAACCAATCAGATGCCTAATTTTCCCACACTTTTACCATGAGAACCAATCAAGGCTAATCCTGCCTACATCACTGGTTGAGAAACATTTTGGGAAACCACTTATATAAACATTACATTGAAATGTCAAAGCCACTGCATAGTTCTATGTACCGTCTGTCATTTTGGGGCATTTTATTTAGTTTTGGGCTGTACATTACACTAAACAAGGGCCCCAGAAATCCTGCTCCACTGTCAACTGATGACAACACACATACACAGCTTTCCATTCCTTTTCACAGCGAGAGTTCAGGTCATTACATAGGGGATATGACCCTCATAAACAGAATAAACAGGATCTTACAACTCCATGCCATTCCCACCCACCGTGTCTCTTAGACTCTCTCAATAAACATATTACTACATGAGCTAAAGGCCAAGAGAAAACCATTCGGACATCTATTTGTATTAGTGCTACAACATAATTAAATATATAGCAGCCAGCTCGATTCCCTTCAGCTCATGTCAAAATATGAATTTGTCTCAAAGCTTACAATGCATGTAATAGTGACTTTTATACAGACATCATGCCCTTATTCACCAGCAATAAAATGACAAAAACCTTTTGTAAATATTGTACAGTGTACAGAACAGCATAAAACAAAATTAAGATTCTCTTTTATACTTTCGATCTGTTACACTTTGAATACAAGCCAAACAATGTGCAAGACCCATTTAGTTAGATAGTACATGTTGTATTACGCCACCCAGTGGAGGGAAATCCTACTGTTGCAGTGCATGGTCTGATTACAAAATACAGTAAATCCAAAACATGAGGTTTGGTCAGATTAAGAGTAAAAGAAAAGATGATGATGAATGCTTTATAGTCATTAATAATGAAGAAACAACACAAAGTTTATCAGCAGAAAATATTTAGATTAATGGTAACAAGCGCTTTCCATTCAAAAACAATCCGAAAGTGTCCAAAGTGAGGCACTGGACCCTGTACCATGCATTAAAAATATATGAAACATGTCATTTATCAATTATTTATATTAAAACAATGTTCTTTTAAATATTTCCATTAATGGCATATCTAACAAAACAGGAATACTGAGTATGTCATACAAATGTTTATTTGTGGGTCATTTGAGTGCAGATATACTGATATGTTTAATTTCGTCCACTCTGTTCTTGTGCATCTGGAAGGCCGGTGTCACCCAGCGGCCACATGAACACTGTTCACCATACCAGTTAAAGGAGCCCAGTTTTGAGCTGCATTTGGGACACAAAAGCTATAAGGGAGATTACATAAAAGCTTTTAATTAGCAATATAATCCAAATTGTATACAAATGTTATCTTTCAAGATTTATTAAGATAAGACACAAGAAGAAAATGTATTGCACCTACAACAACATATACACACTGTAAATCTTTTGTTCATAGATTAAGAAAAAAAAGTATAGTAAATGTTATTTCATATGCTACAAATATGAGGTTATTACCTGTCCGTCCATAACACCTAGCAAGGCCTGCTCCATCCACTGCACTGGCTCTATAAAGTAGGATGTACACGGGATGTCATTAGGATGTGTCTGACCTTCAGCTGTAGGGGTCACTATTCTTGTCTTTTTATGGAGGAATGCTAACGCTCCGTCTCCCCACACAGTGACTCAGAATGCTGGAGTGGCGAAAAAGTGTCCGTCTGTTGAGATCAGAGGACAACAGCAGGTCGGATCAGGATGTCTGTGTCCATTTGTAATTGGTTGTCAGTACTTTTGATTTTTTTAAGCTTTTACCTGCACTTTCTGCATCTGTAAACAACCTCTGCATTCTGGGTTTGGGCAGGGTCAACAGCAAACACATCTTTTGGAACATTCTTGAGCTCTGAATTGATCAAAATATCAACACAAACCATTTGGTAACTAAGTTTCTTTTTTATTTAATGCTTTGACAACAAGGTACAAAAGATGCTAGTAAATGTACTTGCAATTTCTCATTGGAATAAAAAAGACAGATCAGATATTACTAAAGCATAGCAGATAAGAGTAGACTGCACATACCTGGGTATTTCTCTGTAATTTTCTTCAATCTAAACTGTTTGTATAATGGATTTGTGGTGTCTACTTTACAATTCATTAATTCAAAAAGAGCCAGCTGCTCCAGAAACTCTTCATTCATCCTGAGGAAATAAGAGGTTTGCCAAATCTTTGGGCAGATTCTAAACTTAATGACAAACGTTTGACCACAGGATAAACAAGCAAACACTTACTTAACATCAGGCTTTAGGTTTTGGAGTTTAGCATATGCATCCTGCAAGCTCAGGCTTTGTGTTTTCATCAGGTAAGCTGTCACCACAGCAGCACTTCTACTTTGCCCTGCATGACTACAGATGAAAAAGCAGTTAAGTCCCTGTGATGCACCAAAGACAAACACTGCATCATGACCAGCTAAACCTTGTGTTTCCAGATCATGAGGCAGCAGCTCCTGCCATGAAAAGATTTTACCCCTACTGTGCAATATTTGACTTTACAACTTTGTTTAACATTATTTATTAATTAATAAAAAACATTTCTATGTTTATTGTTGCCTCTAAGTTACTCTTAACAAAGTGCTAAATAAATAAATAAATGTAAATGAATACCTCAATAAGTCATTAACAAACATCAACTGCTTAAATGATCAGTAGTTGAAGCATATTAAAATATTCTATGTAGAATATATAAAATATATATAAACTAACATTATGATGAGCAATATACATTTGCTGTAATATTTAATAATAAAACTTTGCATAAAAGTGGTAGCAAAATAGCAAACCTACCAATGCACAAGAACAGCAGATAGTTTAGCCTCAGACTGCGTCTGCGCTTCCGCTATGAAGCTGATACACTCCTCCAGTTTACTGAGGAGATCTGTAGATTCATCATCCAGTGCACGGACAAATTTGGTGTGGAATCCCGTAAGAGCAGGTTCCTCCGAGTCAACAGTCAGTATATGAGTTACACCAGCATCAGTCAGGATTTGAACGTCTTTTAGATCAGACACAGATCCCAAGTAGAGCCCTGCCTCCACTGCTATCATGGTTTACTGGGTAAGACAATAACACGTTTTACTTCAATGCATTGAAAGTGTAGGTAACCAAGCGTTTAATTACAAATCTATTAATGTATGATAGTGTAGCTAACACAGGCTGCTAAAGTATTTATGTATTGTATTAGTGTATAATATCGCCACTGCCGATTAGATTTTTATTTCAATTCATAGTTAGCATTAAACAACTTAATATTTATTCTGTAAAACAACATATTTAAAAGTCTTCTGTTAGTCACGTGTTACCTGTTGTCAATATAGCGGTCCAGGGAGATAAACGGGTCGGTGGAAACAAGGGATGAATGAATTAGTTCCGAACAAATTTTTACGATATGACCACTAGAGGGCGTAAAGAGCACACAAATGATATTTACATCAGGCCAGAGGCATATAATCTTGATGATTATAGATATTAGATTTTCTTAAACATTTAAATTTTTTATTTTATAAACAACAATGACATTAACATTTTTTATATTTTTTATAAAGTTTATGTTTATTGCTATGAAAAAATATTAAATTTGAGTCTTAGACCTTTGCAATAATATGTAGTTTGTCACGATTAGATTAGAATTCAACCATGAAATATTAAAGTGAACAGTGAATTAACCTAAGTGTTCCACTCATGAAACGGTGAAAGTTAACAGGTTAAGTTATATATTATATTACTGTTTATGTGATTTATTTTGTTTTAAGAAGATTGCGCATCTCTATAGCACTCATTAGACAATAAATACATTTGCATTTGTATCTTATTGATATTTACTTATCACATGGAAATTATTCTAATACATCTTTAACACATGCGCTTTAACAAATATACCTGTGAATATTTCCTGCAATTGTTTTAAAATTAAGCAAATTATTTAAAAAAATTACCAGTAGACTATTTTTTTCTTAAAAGTATAGCTAGGCCAGAAATATATTGAAATATACTCACTGCATACTGTAGATTGATTATAACTGCACATGTAAATGTATGTATCTGTACTTACTCACTTACAGTCTGCTCTGTTTTTAGATGGACCTTTTCTAGTAATGTAATGTGATGTGCCATCAGGTATGTTCAGCCAAGAACAGGGCTATAGTTAATTTATTGTGAAACTTTAATTACTTCATAAAGCATATCCTTATTTTGCAGTTATGTACCTTTTAATATTGTAAACATTAAAAATCTCTATATTAGTTTTTATTTTAGTTTTTATTAGCTTTTTCATCCTATCATGTTTCTATGGTTTTTCTTAACCTGTAGTTCTGCCCTTTCACTGAGCTTTTGGCTGTCCTGCATGTGGTCTATGAAAGCCAACACTATGACATTTAAACAAGAGTGAAGAAGTCACAGTCAGTTTTTTACCTCACTACTTATAAATAAGATACCAACATGCAATTTACATCGAAATGTCCTCCTCATGTCTAAAAATGTATCTTTTGCCATAATAAAAACTGCCAGAGATTTTACACAACAATGGAATTATTAATAGGTCTTTGGTGGAGATTACACTCTGTTATGGCATATTATATAATGTTAAATAACACATAAACATAACACATAAAGTCCCAGTAACATTACAGAGCAGATGCCTGTGCCTTAATCTTACTGGTCCTCTCAGGACAAGTCCAACTTAACCTCACATGGTCCCTCAGAATCCGTGCACAACCTGTTCCTGTACATCTTTCCTGGGATGAGATGCTCAGCATTACGCAGTATACATTAAATCTTTCCTGGGATGAGATTACGCAGTATAACATTAATTCCATTCGAAAAACACACATATTTTGCGATCTTTTCTTGTATCTACTTAGTCATTATCTCCCTGGCTGTCATATAATGATTAGGGTTATTGATTTTGTAAGAGCATCAGAAATTTGCATCAGCAATTTGTCTAGACCCACAAAAGCAGAGATTTGGGATTAGCAGCTTAAAGACAAACAAGCACTGATGCTTCTTAGAAATGAACATCTGTGCAAAGCCCATCAGGTTTTAGTTGTTCCTTGGCCTTCATGCTTGCTTGAGACATTAAAACTTCAGCTATAAAAGGTCATTTGCTCTTGCAACAGAAGAGAGTTCGATAGGAAATGAAAAGCACATCTTATTATTAAAAGTTCCTCCTTGCTTCTGTATTTTCCGTGAACGAAATGTCAAATGCGATAGAGGAAATCAAACTGTCTGGAGAGAATTTTATCTGTACTGTGGGGTCTGAGACCAAATAAAAATAAATTTATTTATTTAATTAATTGATTAGTGACGCAGGAAAAATACAGAATCTTATAAATATTTATAATCTATTATAAGTCATAATAATTTTTTCTAAATCCTAAAACTGGCTTTCCAAGTAAAACTTGCTTTCCAAAGTATTAACAATAAAAAACATGTGCTCTGTACCACACAGCCTCATTTCATAATAATATCATTCAGCCATATTGTTGTCTTCTAGCAAACTCCAGGCCTCACATGAAGTCCTTTCTCAGAAGTCAGTTTCCCGTAGCCACTCTTTCACAAAAAACCCAATTCTGTGAATTGCTAAAGAGTGCTTTGTTCATGCTGTAGCTGGTTTCTGGCCATTTTCACGCAAATTATATATTATAAAACTTCCTGTCTGTAACTATCTGAAAGCACTGGCCTTGTCGAACCTCCCTGCAGAGCACAGTTTTTTTTTGTGCAAATGATTTTACCAGAGCTCTAGCGTCAAGTAGAAAGCATCAAAATAGTTCTTCTCAGCTGGCAGCCCGAGATGTGTGATTCCTGTGCCTGTGCTTTTAAGGCACAATTGATTTTGTCCTGTTGCTTCCTCTCAGAAGTTCACTCAGGTTGCCCTGCTTTTGCTGTTTCTATTTTAGTGCTTCAAGAAACAAGCGCTTCATTGCCAAGTGTGTTCCTGCATTTGCTGTGTTTGATTAATTCACTGTTGTGTAATATGGTTTTGTTACTCGCTCTGTTCTTTCCTCTTTTTCTATTTATACACATATTTGAACTATATGTGGTTGTGTCTCCTTTTAAACTGTGGAAAGTGTCTCATGATCAAGTTAGCAACAGTATTTACAGACTTTCACTTCTCTTCTTTTCTGGCTGGTGTTTCAATAATTCCTTTTTCTAATTCTGAATTCTAACGGTGAAGTTCATCTTAGTTCATTAATGGACCGCACACCCATAACTGGTTAAAGTGTGAAATAAATCTAAATATTACATAATGTAGGTAACACTAGTAACATAGGTGATTGAAGAACCTCCTCTGTGGTTGAACTGAAACACATTTTTATACCTTTTATACCTATGTATGGATTATTAGAATAGATTACCATACTTATATCACACCTTTGTGCGCCTACATGTTGCTTTATTTTCAGTACTCGTGTGTTGATCAGTGTGTCATGGGTCGGGTCCCATGAGCTTCTCTGTCAGTCGTCTTGAGTAAGATTTATGATGCACATCCTGTGGAGAAAGAGCTGCAGGACGCCACTCGTGAGGTAATGCTGGCGGTCTTTCCTGGAGCTCAATTGAAGCTGCTCTCTTGCTTAGTCTTCACCCTACTTTCGGATGATTGCAAATGAGCTGTGGGACATTTGCTGTAAAACGTGGTCTTACAAAACACTATGTAATGATGTCAGAGGAACTTTATCCTAGTTTGCAGGGCATCAGAGCATTCATCTCATAACTGCTTACTTTGTACAGTGTTTTACGCTACCTTAAAATTAAATTGCTGTTTTATTTTCATCATATACACAAAGAGTTCTATGTGCAAAAGCATTTAATCCCATCATTAGACATCCGAAAGGCATGGTGGACCAGCAAAGAACACAAAAAACTGTGATTAATGATGCTCTTTGTATAATATCATTATGAACATGATCAATGATAATAAAACTCGAACAATTTGCAATGATGCTTCTATGCAGCACTGCACACTCACATCGTCATTTAATGCAATTGGCATGCTCCTTTGGTTTGATTTAGTCAAAATGGTGTGCGGTTTCACACCGAAAATGTGCAGCATGTTCCGCTTTTGTGCTCGGAGATTAATGACCTGTGAGATTGATGAAACTTGGTGTGGCTGTGTTGGCTGTGCCAAAGCCTTGTGGCCAGTGAGGTTACACTCATGAGTGTGTGTGTGAATGGGTGTGGTTTTCGAATGGGCACTGATTAAAACATGAGAGGCTCTGTTAATGAGTGTATAACAGATGGAGAGCCATCTCCCAAACATACACACACACACACACACACACACACACAGAATAGTATGATATGATCAGTAGAGCATAGAGGGCAAATGCATCTCAAACAGGTTTTTGCTTCAACTGAACAGACTATTACAAACAGGCATTGGTCTATTCTCCAAAACTCAGCACAGAACTAACACAAAGACTAACCAGAAAAAATAGGTTAAACAACTAATTATTTAAATGTAAACATCGTCCAGAAATAAAAATGATGTCATAACTTACGTCACTTTATTAGTCAAAAATGGCAGTAACATTGGGCTTTATTAATCTGTGAAATCATTCTAGCATAGAATGATCATTTGGAGAAACCGTATCACACGGACCAAAACTGTGGCTAAATTAAAAGGTCTTTGGAGAACAGTGGCACATTTATCTGCATGCGGGGACCTCTCTGTGTGTATTTGCCACATGGTTCTCCCAGACATGGTCTGTTGTCTGAGGGTGAGATGACCAGACTGTGCTCATTTCTCCTGGCTGGCCTCAGCACAGTGACTGGTGGGTTAAGGGGTGGGCCGCTTTGCTTTTAACTGGTGATAGATGATAGCAAGGGTGAGGTCCCCAACACTCTGCAACTGAATGGTCCATTGCCAGCCATTGTTGTAGACAAACAGCAAGATAATCCTCCAATCCCTCCTCATATCTGCAGTGATTTAGAGGTTCTCCAAATCACTGACCACTCGATCTCCAGTAAATGTCGTAATATTTCCATTAGCCGTGCGGAAAGCAACTACACATCTTTGCTTTCTGAAAACAAAAAAAACATGCCACTGTGTTCTCCTTGTTAATAAAAGCAATTGGATGAAAGACATCATTAGGAATCTTTATGTTCTTCGTGTTTGCATTGAAATACAATCTTCATTCTTGTTATCCCCTTTTTTTTTTTTAGCACTAATAGATTTTGCAGCTCAGGGTGATTCAAATGCTCCAGAACATGTGGCTCCATTAGAGGGATAAAAGGGTGGTTGATAAATTGTCCTTTTAGTCCCTTTCTTTGACTCCACAAATTTACATTATCTAACAGGGAACAAATGAAAAGGCCCTGATTAGTGTGGAATGAGTTGGAAGAGAAGCCATTCATCTTTGTTAGCATCCCCCTGTGTTCTTTTATGTTGTGTTTTTACAAGGATGGGAGCCAGTGTGTTTTTCCCATTCGACAGCCCAGCTCATGGACTGACGGAGTGGTCATCACTAACGCTCTCTGTGTCCCCCTTAAACAGGAGTTCAAGACTCTGAATGCTGGTGACTTCTGAATAACCTCCTGAGGTAGTGGGAGCTCACCCTTAAATGACCCCTCACTCTGAAGAGGTCTTGGGGGGAGTTAAGGGGTTTTCAGACCCTCCGTTAGCCTTGTGGGCACTGAGAGCTTGGAATTTGGAGAATTTTTCCCCGCTCTAAATTCTCAAAGGCCATGGTCAGCAGATCTTTCACTAAGTAGTTTGTGCACAAAGAATATTATTGTAATCCCCTGTCCATGACACAGAGAAACAAGAATGCTAGTCTAAAATAGCTGTTTGGTGTTGACTGGATAAAATGCAAGCTTGGTGGCATTATTATACAATATACATTTAAAATAAAAAAGTATTATTGTTAAATAATACAAAATGATAGATTCTTAAGGTATTTGATTAAGTGGAGAACTTCCCAATAATGTGCTGCTGACTTTGGCTGTTTATTTAGATAATGTTTTGGTGAGGGTTCTATACAACATGTTATTGTTGTTGTTATTTTCATCTGGATAAAACTTGCTAGTCTGAATATGGTGCATTATACTGTCTACTACTAGCTGAATTGTATATTATGTACATACAACAAATAGTTTTTATGGTTTTCAAAGATAAAGTGTGCAAAAGAATTAGTTTCATCTGGTTTTTTTTCCATTTCTTTTAAGAATGATTGTAAATAGTGACTTATGGACCAGTATTATTGTTACTGGGTTAAAAGCAGGTTGTGTATTTCTGCATTGTAGCCTACAGATTCTGCAGGCTGTCATTGGAAGAGGTCTGGCCCTCGCCACCCCCTCGGTGGGGCCCCTAGTGTGGCAGCAGCGAATCCTCAGTCAGATCGCGGACGGCAACGGGGAGATGCTGCCGTCCAGAACGGAAAAACAAGCGACTTTACAAGAAAACTGGATAGTTTTTTCAAATTCGTCAAAACATGGATAATAACGACACGTATCTACATCTTAGTAAGTGTTTCTTAGATTTCTTTCCTCTCCTGGGCTGGGATCTTTCGCTTTAACGCCTCTGTTTTTGAGCGTTCCCCCATATTCTGCGTTATCTGAACTGCGAATTCTTCAGACGGACTTTGTACGAAATGGTCATAAATTGTACTTGTTTGAGTTATCGGCGCGGTCGTGTCATGTGTATTGACTTGGAACCAGTGCCAATGTTAAAATCAGGTGATAAAGATTGTGCCTCTCAGTCAGGGTCAGGGGTTGGCACTTTAATTGCGGTTATGTAATTTATAGCTTTCCAGAGCGCCTCTTGTTAAACTGTTTGCTGTCGAGCAGTTATTAATGGGTCTCAGTTGGTATCTGGACAGCGGTGTGTCGTGGGTTATTTATTTAGCAACAGTTTTGACTTTGTAGGAAGTTTTTAAAAGGTGTGTAAGACGACACAGGATTGCCACAAGATTGCCAGGATCAAGCAGTCACGAGTATAGATGTGAAATTAGGACACTGTCAAGTGCAAAGTTACTGTATTCTTGACGTGCAGTGAGACATATGATCTGCGTTTGGCATCGTCATCAAACTGTTTTCCGAAAGAATTGCGACATTTGTGACCGAATGTCGGATAGATGACGAGCAGACACAATTTAACATCTTCGTTCTTCACATGTATCTGAATAGATTACCACGTTGTGTCTTCTATTTTATATAATCTGTTAACAGTTTAAAATTTCGTTTAGTTTTGCGAATAAAAGTATGTACACACTGACATGCTGTGATGAAATCAGTCCATGTTGTCTTGGCAATTCATTCTTCCTGTAGTAAACTTCACAATCCATATTGTGCTGTAGCATTTGTGCAATAATCGCTGATGATGGAGGTTTTATTAAGATAAGTAATGTTCAATGAAATATGAATAATGAAATTTAGCTCATTATCACCTATTAAATGCTTTTGGTCTCTGGGGTGAAGGTGTTTGAACATCTCTTACCGAACGCTTGTCACACCGAATCTGGGGTCCTTTTGCCTTTATTAACACTCGCCTTGTTGTCTTGTCCTATTTTCACATCTGATGGTGAGGTTATTAGAAGCAAGTAAAGTTTTTTTCTCAGCAAATGCCAGTCGCTACGTCGAGCTCATTTGCGTCATTTCACGCGTAACACATTTGCACAGGCAATGCTCGTCACTGTTCAGTATTCAATCTATTATTAGATCGTCATTTTAAGAAACCAAACTAACGAGATAAATAGAGCACATTTTGTCCTTGAAGAGTTCACTTCTTGAAAGGTTAATGGTGTTATTATGACTAATTATCGATGATTTATGGCATAGTTTATGGCATAGTATTACTTAAGAAAGAAAGGACACTGATTATCTGGTAATCAACGTCAAGTCTGTTATTTACGTAGGCCTAAAAAAATAATATATAATAATATAAAGAAAGTAAGCAAGAAAATCACAGTTGTGGACTGGTCAAAAGAAGTGTTCTCAGGAAACAAACAAAGATTTAAACAAAATGAAACAAAATGTGTTAAATAAAATAATATGATTAAGAAAGTGAATTATTAGAGTGGTATGTTCAATTAGGTTTTACATCTATGTGGAATTAAAAATCCTAATTTCCTTTCCCAAAATTAGAGAACAGACAAAGAGAACTAGTGTCTAGTGATGGACTTTATATTTCCTGGAAAAGAGAGAGAGAGAATAATGGGAAATCCTTGGCAGACCCTTTTACAGTGTTGTAGCTGTGTGTTCAGCTCATGTTTCAGTAGATCATATGATGAACAGGTCCAAGACAAGTGTTGTGTCTAGGGTGTTTAAAGACCCCATTCTTGCCTGTATCTATATTGGCCTCCTTAGGTAAAAGCTGTGGTATCCTATTCCATCTTCAGTGAAACCATGAAACCATTGCTAAGACTGTCATCTCACTTGTGTGTGATGAATTATGTGATATCCCAGTGGCTTTGAATGTTTGAATGCACAATGTTAGCTTGCATTTGTTTGTGGACTGTCATTATTCTGGACCTGCACAAAAACAAGTTGGAACACAGAGAGCCTGATCCATTAGATAACATTCAGTCCAAAAATGCCTAGCCATTAATGGCAACTACCTTCAAAACAGGCTGGATTGTTATTCAGCTTGCTAATCTAATTGGCAATTTTTCTGCCCTAGTTATGACAGGCTCTCCCAAGGCCAATTTTAGAGAAGAACCGTGTTCCAGATTGCTCACCCACATGCTTTACGCTGTTGGCCGTTTCACACCCCTTTCAAGATGATTTCTAAACAGCAATTTATGTTGGGAAGTTTTCTAGTAAAAACAAAAATGTGTAGTTCCTAAAATAATAAACACACTTTATTAAGTATTTGAACAGTGATTATTACTATAGCTTGACTGTCAAAACATTTTTTTAAAACACAACTTATCAAACATTCCTATCCTGACATTTAGAACTAAACCTCACAATCAGATTTTGGTCTTGCATCAATAAACCAGTGATCCACTGGATGATAATCACTTTAATCTGAGTAGGTAATCCAGCATCACTCCTCCACACGTCCCCCAGGGGGAAGTGTTTCAGGAACAACACCCCCAACACACACTTCACCAGGAGAACCGAATACTAGAACTGATACTAAATATATAATTAGGTAAATCTGAAAAGATGAACAAAAAGCAAGGTAAAGTTTGTCAGTATTTGTCAATATATTGATGGCATCCGAACAATAAAGTTTATCAAAAGTTTAAGGAGGCGGATAGCCTTTAAGTTTTCTTCTCTGAGGGAAAAGGTTAGTTGTAGAAGCATCTAAGCATCTTTGAAATTAGTTTCAGGAACTAGACTGAATGGACTTTATTTACTGTGTATAACCTAATGTGTATTTTCTGCTTTTACTCTGAGCAAAAGGTATCTGTAGATTGCTGCAAATGCTATTAAATTTTGTTTTAAAACATTGTCTGTCAATATATGGTGACCTAAAGAGCAGTGTATATCTGGCAGTAATTAACAATAATATACGTATTAATAATGCACAAATCCTCACTGCAGAATTTTACCCTTGAACCCTTTAGAATGCCTGTGACAGCCACATATGGCGGCGTGTCTCATGTACAGTATGTATCCATATGGTCACAAAAGCTGTGTGGTATAAGCTGTGCAATCCCATTACATATGATTGAGTGGCTATATTGATCTACCATATTCCACGCAAGAAAGCAAATTATTACATATCTCTCTGTTTCAGAGATTTGCTGAATAATCAAATGATCAGTTCAAACTTCCAACTTAACCCTTTCATGCTTAGAGGTCACTACAGTGGATAGCTATTCAAAAAGCAATTTCTTGCGTATAACACATAGGAAAAATCCTGACTAAGGATTTGATTAATGAGAGGGGTTCATTTGTACTTGTTACAACATCCTTTCTCAATATTTAATGCATAAATTGGGATTGTCATGGATAATATAAAACATGGGTCTAAAAATCATTACTAATATGGAAAAATGAACACAGATGTTAAAGTTGAATTAGTGTTTCGTGTAACCCATTATCAAATTATCAAACTGGAAAAATAAAAAAATGATTCAAATCAGTTTTACGAATAACCCTCTCCACTCGTCTCCTGTCCATACCTACACCATTGTATACCAGCTAACATTACAGTGTCGGGCTGCTCTGAATGCCTAAACAAACAGCTTTAAAATAACATCATTGTGTAATGTTGCAAAGTAACATTATATTGTGTGTTTCTAGGTCTGAAAAGAATGAAAACTCTTGCTTTATAGTACTAGTAAACATTTTTTTAGCATTTCAGTTTCAGAACAAGAACACAAGTCAACTGTGGTTTTGAGGAGCTAGTCAAGGCGTCTGTAAGAGGATTCTGTTAGGAAATCTGACCTCCATGTGTTGTACCAGTGAGTGAATGAACATGTGCAGGATCTGTGGCTGTGAACATGAACACCCTGTCATTTCAAGAATGGATGTTCCTTCTGATCAGAATGTGACATTTAGATACCATTAACACCGAGAGAATCTCGCCAGGGCACTAAAACCACTCTTCTCTAACGCTCTCTCTCTCTTGTGTGTGTGTGGAGATCTCACTTGCCATCTGAAATCTTTACTTTGTACAAAACATGCCACATAAGATGAGAGGAAACCATTTGAATGTGAGGACCAGGAGGCATAGGACCACAAACATGTTTGGAAACTCCTTAATGCCTTTTCAATACAGTGAGAGTGAGTGAACACATCTTTTTGGACTGACTGGCAGGAATGATTGCATGTGACAGGTTGTAAAAATGAAGGTTAAAGCTTTGAGGGTCAGTTTTATTGTAAATTTTTATACTGCCAGACAAACTTCCTCAAGGTTGTGTTTTGATATTTAAGTATAAGTTTCTGTATGTATCCTGCTAAAACAGCTTTAATCATAAGCTAGTGTGGTAGTCTTAGATGGTTTCGGGGCTATTGTCAGCTATTTCAGTTGAGAGATCAGTTAAAGACATGTTTTTCTAGATCAGCTAAGGTTGTTCATCAAGCTCATCTTGAACTTATCTTAAGCTAAACATGTTTTGCTTATTGTTTTTTATGTTGTAGTGCCTATACATATACAATATGATCTAATAATAGCAAATGAGATGTACGGTACACTTAACAAAATATTAAACACTAGTTACCTCACATACAATTTATGGGTTTTAGGGTTTAACTTTCTCTACATCTTGTACATTTAGAGATGCATGTCTTAAATTTGATGTGCGATGAGCCTAGAGCACTTTTAGTCAGTCACACCTGTGAACTTAGCTACTGTGAAAATGCCACCATTCATTACCCTCATGACTGAGATGAAAATGCCAAACTGTCACTCTATATATTCTATATTTATACAGTAGACAAATGTAGAAAAAACAGCGTGAACAGTCACACGAATGACAGTATGATGGTATTTTACATATTTGCTCACACTTTCTCTTTCTGTTCTCAGGTTCGTCTTTGCAAGTAACTCACAGCCACCTGAGCTCTCCTCCATCCCATCCTCCTCTCAGCTCCATGGTGCACCACCACCCTTCCATCATCAACGGTGTAGGATCACCCTACTCGGTCATTACCTCCTCATCGCTGGGCTCACCTGCAGCCTCCATGCCCACCACTTCTGGTATGGGCTATGGAGGTCTCCACAGTCCACAGGTACTGTACACAGAATTCTCAACATTGAATTAACATTAAAACAATTATATTAGCTATCTGGGTCAGGTGTTGTGTCTGTGAGATGCTGTAACCAAGCATTGGTTGGGCAAGCCGAGTCCCAGCTTGTGGTACTTTCCCAATCCCATTCCCCTTCTCTTTCACGCTTTGCTTCCTTCCACTGTACTGTTCAAATAAAAGCAAAAAGCCCTAAAATAAATCTTCAAAAAACATTTACTGCAAGAAGCTTGAGTTACAAACTACCCACTGTACAAGAAAACCAGTATACACCCTTAAATACACTGTTAAAATGGGTCAGTTTCAGCTTAAATGATTGATATCAGTTGTGCAATGTCATGGAAGAGAAAGCTGGACTTTCTTAAAGGGCCAGTGTACCCTAAAATTCCAAAAATGTAGTTCACTCTTAACATTCTGTCATCATTTACTCATCTTTACTACATGCTGTTTTTAAATCTGCATGACTTTTTTTCACACACAAAAAACAACAGAAAAAGATGTTATGCAGCCTCAGTCACCATTTATTTTCATTGCATAAAAAAGATGCAGTGAATGGTGACTCAAGTTGTCAGGGTTTAAAACTACAAAAGTACAGAGTTCCATGTTTCGATAACTATCCATTTAACATTCATGGTTCTGGGGACACTGTATACACAACAGCCAGTGAGGGAAATACAGAATGCTCTTTTAACGCATCTCTCCTTTCCTCTGCAGGGCCTCCCTTCAGCCTGGGGGAGAACAGCCCATTCAGTTTAGTCTAGCCTAAAAAGAGCTAATGTAGCGTGACGGACAGCCCTAGTATAACCTTGGCTCACATGGAGAGAGATATCATTGCGTTGATGCTGCGGTACAGTGGGCGCAATATGCCTCGCTTCTAGAAAACTGTGGAAACCTGCCATAAAATTGACATAAATAGCGTCATATGTGAAGGTCCTTCTTGAGAGGAGAAGCACTTCTATAAGAGAAACGATTGTTGTATGCGAGGGGCAAAAGCTTTTAATAATGTATGGACTATAGGTGGCAGATTAAAGGAAGTGAATGAGATGGTGACTAGAAATGAATGGAGGTCTGGTGTGTATCACCCTTTCTGCCTCACTGCTCGAACATGCTTAACGTTTTAGTATAGCACTTTTACAAAATGTGCGTGTTTGTATGCATGTGTGAGGTTAAAATGTGCCAAAATTGATTCTTCTTGGCCTTGAGTGGTTGGATGTGTTATGCTTGAAAGCCTAAAAGGCAAAATGTTTTACAGTATATGAAAGCGTTATATTGTTTACTTCATAAAATTGTATGAAATATGCATGAAACTCAACTATCTCTGAGTTTCTGATTCCATGAAAAATGCAGATTGTGACATTGTATGAAAGATAAATGTTTTCAGGTTTAGCTTGCAGAAAGCTTATTGAACTATTGAGGGTTTTTGTTGGTTTGTTTTCCTTTTCAATTATTTCTTTCTTTTTAGGCGTATCTTTCTCATTTTAAAATAATCATCTACTTGACCATGATGTTGTTTTATTCATAAAACTACCCACTTTAATTATAGCTACCTGCTGCCCTCTACTGGTCAAAGACAGTGTGCGCTTAAATCTTTATTGTAATTAAAAGTCAAGTAATTTCTGTCATTTTTGTAACAAAAATGCTTTTTTCCAAATTTTTCCTTTGTATGTACCCACTTTTTCTATCTGCATTCGAAGAGGTGATCTTAAAGTTAGTTGTTCAAACAAGCAGAGCAATATTTTCCTAACCCTACATTGCTACAGTATTTAAAATCATCCACTTACACTGTTCCCTACACATTCATCTGGAACAGGATAAAGTATTCAGACACTTCCTCTGTAATGCTGTATATACAGACCAAAGTTTACATTCCATTGTTGCAATCTCTGCGACATAAACAGTTTACTGTTCACGTCTATTAAGGCTCAAAGCCAAAACTATTGAATGGAAGCCATACACAAACATTCTCAAGTCATCATGTGACAGTAAGAGGAAGTGCTCAGGTAACAAATTCACTTGTTTCGGTGGCAGTAAACAACACACACACACACACCTCCTGTAACACTCTTAATCTCTCTTTCTTACAGATGAACTCTCTAAACAGTGTTAGCAGTTCAGAGGACATTAAACCTCCTCCCGGACTGGGGGGCATAAGCAGTTACTCATGCGGCAGCCCAGGGTCCCTTTCCAAACACATCTGTGCCATCTGTGGAGACCGTTCCTCAGGTAACTTCACCCACATACGTGCATGTTTCATCATGCTCTCTGTATGAAAACGACAGTTTGCCTAAAAATGAGAATTCTGTCATCACTGACCCACATGTTATTCCAACCCTTATGGCTTTCTTTCTTCCATGAAACACAAACAGTGATGTTATACCCAATGTTAGGAACAGACAACTTCAGTCACTATTCACTTTCAGTGTATGGGAGTCAACATTCATTTTTATTTTTTTGGAAGGAAGTCATATTGGTTTGGAAAAATGTGGACATATTTTTTCTTTTGGGGTACACTGTTCCTTCAAAATATAGCATAACCTATACATCTATAATCTTCTTCTGCCTATAGGGAAACATTATGGTGTTTACAGCTGTGAAGGCTGCAAAGGATTTTTCAAGAGAACGATCCGGAAAGACCTCACGTACACGTGTCGAGACAATAAGGACTGTCAGATCGACAAGCGCCAGCGTAACCGCTGCCAGTATTGTCGCTATCAGAAATGTCTAGCCATGGGAATGAAAAGAGAAGGTCAGTACACTTGAATTCATTTAGTATTGCATCTGTCCTGAATCCTAGACTTAAACATCAATGCTGGTTCTCATGCTTTTCATCGGAAAAATGTGTCTGGTGAAGCTGGTTGAATAAAACACCATCATTCATTTCATCAGGGTATTGAGACGTTTCTGACCACAGTGATGTTGTGTGTGTGTGTGCAGCGGTGCAGGAGGAGAGGCAGCGCGGTCGAGACAAGAGCGATAATGAGGTGGAGTCCAGCAGCAGCTTTAATGAAGAGATGCCGGTGGAGAAGATCCTGGACGCTGAGCTCGCTGTAGAACCCAAAACCGAAGCCTATCTGACTGAGTCCAGCACTGGCAACTCGGTGAGAAGATACATGAAGTCAACACAATCTCCCTCTGATGTTTTTTACAGTTTACAATTTTCTACGTCTCAATGTGCTCTCTATGCAATCTCATAGCTGTCTTAAAAAACAGTCCAGAAATGTAATCATATATATATTTCTGTTTCTCAGACAAATGACCCAGTGACCAATATCTGCCAGGCTGCAGACAAACAGCTCTTCACTCTTGTTGAATGGGCTAAGAGAATCCCACACTTCTCTGAACTACCTCTGGATGATCAGGTTATCTTATTGCGAGCAGGTCAGTGGCCTTTTTTGCCCAAAAACACATTGAAATACACAGTATAAAACCTTTTCTCACTCTGTGTGCGTGTATTCAGGTTGGAACGAGCTGCTCATAGCTTCATTCTCACACCGATCTGTGACGGTTAAAGATGGAATCCTGTTAGCCACAGGCCTGCATGTTCATCGCAGCAGTGCTCACAGTGCAGGAGTGGGCTCCATATTTGACAGGTCAGATAAGATGGAAGGATATATATTTCATTTGCATGTATTATACAGTTTACTTGTCTTATGTCTGATTATTATTTACTGTTTGCAGGGTATTAACAGAGCTGGTGTCCAAGATGAAGGACATGCAGATGGACAAGACAGAGCTGGGCTGTCTCAGGGCTATAGTCCTCTTCAACCCAGGTAACAGCCTGTCCTGACTCCTTCACACATTCAGCTAAACAAGATTTTCTTAAATTACATTTCTAGACAAAAATATAATTGTGCCCAACATATTAATTACTTTTATCAGGAAACTAAATAACAAAAAAAGATTTGTATTGAAATGTCCACTTTGTAGATGCAAAAGGATTGTCAAACCCATCTGAGGTGGAGGGATTAAGGGAAAAGGTGTATGCTTCGCTGGAGGCCTACACCAAACACAAATACCCTGATCAGCCGGGCAGGTGCTTTCCTCACTTTGATATTTTATTTATATGAAAGCTCTTCTGTTCCTCTTTCATTTATGACAGACATATACTTGTTTATATATATATATATAGGTCACACAAAGTGATGAAAGAGTAAAATTTTCTGTTTCCTTTTAAAGGTTTGCCAAGCTGCTCCTGCGTCTGCCCGCTCTGCGTTCAATAGGGTTGAAGTGCCTGGAGCACCTGTTCTTCTTCAAGCTCATTGGAGACACACCCATAGACACTTTTCTAATGGAGATGCTGGAAGCGCCGCATCAGATCACATGACACAAGTCTTACTTCATGTAAATATTCCCCAGCGCACACTTACCCCGGTTTAACGAGAGAAAAAGTTCTTATTTTGTACCAAGCACAATGTGAAAAAACAACAAAGACTTGAGATTTGTATTGGTATTTTCAAGGAAAGAGACACTGCTAACGCTAAATGTAAGATTACTGTAAACTTTTATTTTGTACATAGATTTTACCCACTGTGATAGCGGCAGCAACTAAATGTAAAAATATTTAATTCCGAACAGAATTGTATAAACAGTCACCAGCAATGAGTTTTAGAATTCTGTGAAAATAAAAAAGTCATTTTAAAAATGGCCAGTAAGTTATTTTGACACTGTCAAACATACAAACTTTTTCAGGTTCAGTATGTTCAGATCTTGTTAATGTGGTCACAAGTGCAATTACGCAACAAACCACGCAGAAACATTATAGTGATGGGAAATAGTGGCAGTGTGGGGTTTTGTGGTCTCATAAAAATAGATTTTGTCTTTTTCAAAATGCCACAGATATGGTGAAGAAATATGGTGAAATGTGGGACCGATTTTATCAGCAGGAACTGGGTGTTTTGTTAAAACAAAACGAAGAATGGATTGTTGCAAAATACAAGAACACTTCAAGAGAACCTATTTCAGGCTAATAACTGTAGCTCATGAAAATGTTGTAGTGCTGTTCTCTGAGAAACAAACAACCGCATGATCTGTGGCAGGTCTGGGTCCTGTTTATAAAAACTAGACACTTGTTAAAGCTAAAGTCCCAAAACAATGATTCACTATAAAAAAACAAAGTAACTCAAAATATTCTAGTTTGCATCAAAATTTTTAAAGAGATATTTGTAAATTTACAAAACTTTAATTAAGGCAACTGAAACATTTAGAAACAACAAATTACTAGTTGGAGAGGACTGAACATTTTTTACAGTGTTGTGAAAATCTCTGACACTGTTTGAAAACTGCAGGTCATAACCATCATCCGATACCTGCAAAAATCTACTTGAATGAATGTCAAAATTATTCCTGAACTATTCATGAGTTCGCATTAACATGAAATCAGATATAAAACAAAGCATATTTGGCGTGCTGTCCGAGGGGAGGGACGGCTATATATGGAGACCTCTCTGCGCTGATTGGTTGGATTACATGACCATGCTCCTCCTGAACTTTGTTAAATAAACTGCATTTAAAATCAAAACTAAAGACTAATCCAATGCGTGACAGTCAGAAAGCTGTCAAAAAGTAACTATACCATATTAAATAAAGATAAAGTATTTATGCAATCATAATGTTCAAATTAATGTCCTCACATAATTCCTCGAAGAGGGGATGCTTTCAAAAATAATGTCATAATTCGATTTTATATACCAATTAACTATAATGAACTGAATCAACTCAATATTTAAGGTATTTAAAGCAGCTCTTGTCTATAGGTACACTTTTTATTACTCATTTTATTAGCTTTGCAATTACTCACTTGTCTTTTGCACAGTACTGTATATACTTTTGCAAAACACTAAGTGAGACAATAGAAAGTATGTTATAAAATATGTTTCTTTAATTATTGAGAAAAAATTCATAGTAATCGTACAGTTTATCACTTCCTTCACAATCACAATCAACATACATTAGTGAAAATATCTTTCCCACTGCTTTATCTTGTGTAACTGAGTGTGAGGTGTAAATAGTTTTATTCAGGTCTGTCTGATGCATCTAAATCAATTTGTTTGTGACTCACTGGTTGGGTAACTACTCTTTTTCATTAAATTAATAAGCACTTGTAAAGTGTCTGGACTAACAGGAAAGAAACAGCAATAATGATTTTTTCAGAAGACATGAATGAAATGTGCTTCTTTCATCTGCCTCTGTTGTGTGTCTAGACTGATGGTATTTATATAGCTAGAAATATAATTTATGAGTTTATACATCATAGATGATGACAGCTCAAATATCATTATTTTTGCCAACCTCTGGAATTACAGCATCAATTTGGCATCACTTTGTTTTTGCCATTAAATAAAAAGACTGACAAACCATGTAACATTTATTTTTAAATGTTTATTTTTACAAAAAGGTTTTTGTTTCTCTAACTATCATGAACTGAGAATGACAACATTTATTGATCTTTCTAATGTTAGTTAATACAAATGCAGTTATTAGACAGAGTCATTATTTGTTCATGTTTTTGTATTGATGGTGAGAGATTTAGTTTTTTGTAAAAATGAATTAGTAAATGGGGATATTTAATTAACATTAACTAAAAATAATCAATACTGTAAAAATGTGGTGTTCATTATTAGTTCATGTTAACTAATGTACTGAACAAATAGAACCTTGTTGTAAAATTCTAACAATATTTGTACTTTTTTGCAATAATTTTGGTATTAGTGGGGATGCATGATAACACTTCTTTTTGCAAATGATAGCAATAACAACCGACAAAACACTTGTTTACAAAAGTTGGACAAAAACTGTTTTGTGACATAGTAAAGTGAAAAATGTTTGCCCAAGTTGTAAATCTTTTCTCACCAAGTAATAAACTAAAACTTGGTGGGAACATTATCCACATTTGAGGTTGTTCTCAGAATAATGAGATGTCTGAACAGAAAATCTATTGCCTTTGACTGTTTTGACAAATGTGTTTCAATAGTGGGTGTCCCTGAGGCAATGTTTACTTCTCATGAAGTAAGTTAAGTGCATGTTTAAAGAGAGGATTGAAATAATCGCTGCAGTATGTTTAAAGGTGTGGTACACTGCTTCTGCATCTGAGAAAATACCTTTAAACAAAAACCACTGCCCACAAATAGGATGTTTTTCCTCTTGCGTTTGTTCATGGCACATGGTAATTTTATTGCGACAGAAAGAAAATATTACAACTGAGGGAAAAGCTGAAACATTTATTACAAAGAACAATATATTTTTAATGACTAGTCTTTTGGATTCAGATATTTCAGATTATATCAGATTACCTTTTTGTATCTGTATAGTGCAGGAAAATTGACATTGGTATGTAACTTGTACATGTACAGTTGAGGACAAAAATATTAGCCCCCCTGTTAAATATGAGCAAAGAAAGTTATAAAAATAAATCTGCATTGTTTCTGCTTTTCTGCTTTTTTTCTTTTGGTATTTAATAGAATCTGTGATGCCATGTATCTGAAATGAATGTGGCAAATTAGTATTGGAGATTTTTTGCATAAGAGCAGTGGATTTGTTTCAAACATCTTGTTGTGCTGGAGGTGCTCTTTTCCTTTGGCCACTCAAATCATTTGTCTTGCTCTGCATTAAGACGATATAGACACACATCCTCTTTCAGGTAGATCTGCAACATCCAGTTGGTTAAAACGTCTTAATTGTTAAACTGATGGTGCAAATGGGAATTTTTATTATTTTCATTATTTCCTTAAAGCCACTTTCTATTTTGTGTCGCTTAGCAATCTTTTAATCTACATGAGAACTATATTATTTCATTTGTGATCCCCATTGTGTATACCCATTGTGATCATTGCTAAGGATACTTTGTTTTACTTAATATTTATTCTTTTGTGAAACAGAAAGTCATGTTTCTAGTTACCTTGGTGTGCTAAGAAAATGTAAATATCAACATAAATATACTTCAGAGAAATTTTTATATTTCAGAGAAGTATTTCTAGGGGTGCCAATAATTGTGTCCAACATGCATTTAAGAAAAACATTTTTTTCATGCTGTGATTTTCCTTACACTTTCAATTGTTTTGCTTTAACGAAACATATTTTTGTGATTTTTTGTTAATGCAAGATCAAAAGGAGAAACAATGCAGATTTATTTTTGTCTATGCTCATATTTAACAGGGGGCTAATAGTTTTGTCCTCAACTGTACATACAATACTAATGTCCATATTAATCATGCAAACATTTATCAAACAATGTATTTGAAATAAATCTGTCTCAAGTTTAAGTAGGCCCGCAGAACTTTTGCCAATAGATGTCTTCTCTTATTATCTAATTACCAAATTGGATGAATAACCAATGAACTGTGAATAGCCTAGAAAAGAAAGATAGGAAATTATCTCTATAATATTTTTGGATTAAAATTTGATTAAATCATGATAATATGGAGATCTTTGGAGGTGGTCTTCCGTAAAGTCTTCTTTAGTGTATCAGTTTGATTGTGATCTGATTGTTTGAAGTTTGAGTCCAAAGCCAGAGATTTTACTATGAACTATACATTTTTTTCCATCAAATTAATCTCCTCTAGTGCTATGCTATTACACATAACATTTTGTAGCTATGTTCTCCTATTAAGAGTTATTAAATGACGCAAAACTGAGATCCATTAAGTCTCCTGAACTATGACAAAGCAACCACTGAACAATAAAACTTTCTCCTGCACGGTAGACTTAGAAAGGTCAGATACCATCTGTGAGAACTAAAAGTCTGGGGAAGAAAGCAGATCCTTTGTTACACTATGGTTAAAAATATTTATTTTGGACGGTGAGCTGACCGCATACAACATGCACTGAAATCAGAACCATTGGACAACCAAACTTTAAAGACCATTATTAAAAAACAAATTTTGAGATTTTTATTTCATTTCTGATACATGAGAAACATTGAGAAGATCCAAAGACATTTTAATTGTAGACAGAGGTCACTGACTCTGTCAGCAGGAAATCCTCTTCCAACACATTGTTGTGTGGGTGGGTGTGTAGGAGGTTTGATCCTCAGTCTTTACATCATCATGATTTAATTGGGCTGCAGTGGTTAATTAAACAAGTTTCAGTCCAACAGGAGAAATCCAGCTGCTGGATGATATAAAAGAAACAAAGTGCTCAAAGACAGAAGAAGGTGAGTTCAGGAAGGCGCTTCAATTCGGTAAATCCTTCTCTTCATATGCAGAAATCTTTTCTACAGAAATAAGAACTGTTTTGTAATCAAGTCATGTCTTTCTTTGTAATAGGTTTTATATCCATTGTGATTTTTGTGTATTACCATGACTGGATCCACTATGGTTTCATCTGTCGTGGCTCTGGTCTGTGTTCTTCTGCCACTGTGTGCTGCTCAAGGTGAGTCAGATCATTTAGTATAGTTTTGGTGAATTCTGGTTGAATGCTAAAGGCAGCGTGTGATGTTGCGTGCAGGCAGCTGCAGAGGCAGATGTGGTGAGTTGTTTGCCCGAGGACAGATCTGTAACTGTGACTACAACTGTTTTGTCTACGGCGAGTGCTGCAAGGATTTTGAAGAAGTCTGCACGACTGGTAAGACAAATCTAAAGGCTTATCAGTCAGAAAAATTGGTTTAATGTTGAATCAATGTTGAGAAACCAATTTAACATTGATTCAACATTAAATCAATGATCTGAATTATCAGTTTGGGGCACATTTACGCATATTTATTCCTTTTTTCTACATAGCAAGTAATTGTAAAAAAACACAAATGGTACAAGTACAAGTTACCAAAAAAGTTAAACAAATCAAAACTTTTTTATTAGTGTTATATGGAAATATTTTTTGAATTGATAAAATGATAATAAACAAAATCTAGTATGTCCACATTTCTGTATATGTACATACGGTATGTGTCTGTAAAAACCTAGTTAAAGTAATTTTTTTGAGATTAAATGTTTACTACATAATGTGAAGAATATTCTGTAAATAACCTTGATATCTAATAATATTGAGTAATTACATGTCAAAAATTGAAATCAATGTTTAAGAAGCCAACCTCTGATATCCCATATTTGTGCAAAATAGTAAAACTATCAATAAAAAAATAGTACTGTCAATAAAATTATTCATTTCAGCATTGAAAATTTCACAAAATAAATTTTAAAAGTCTGCAAATGAAAATTTAAGTAGTTTATCTTAAAATGTATATTTACAGTGATAAACACACATTATCCATTTTCATCAATTTCATGGCTATGACCACCTCTCTCACAATTAGATTTTGAGACTTTAACCTGGATTTCAAAGACTATAGTCAGTTGTGTTTGGTGTGTAATTGACAGGTGACTCGTGTAGGGGTCGGTGTGGAGAGCAGGTTCTTCGTGGAAGAGAGTGTGCTTGTGATACAGACTGTGTCCGTCACAACACTTGCTGTCCCGACTATTACGGACAGTGTGGTAACAAAACATGTTTTTCTCTCAGGAAAGTACTGGATTGATCAGATACTGCTTTTAATTGAGTTTTGAAATTTTTTTTCACAGATGCTCTCACTACCTTACAAGGTCCAAGAAGCTCAAAGCTAAACAAACAAACTGGTATTATTATTATGTCAAATTATATTTTTTATAAATATTATTTTGCCATTTATTTATTTATATATTTGCAGATTTTCTTTACAAAACCTGCTGTTTTTTTCTTCAGATTATACTGAACAATGTATGGCAGCATGTCTGGCAACTCAGCAAAGCCCAGACCTCCCCAGAGATGGTAAGTTTAGACAGCAGGAGCAGGATGTACGTCTATTATTGAATGTTTGTGCCTGATTTAGGGTCCAGTGTTCTGGACAGACTGAATAACTTTATGGCTCTATCTGACACCCCAGCACACCTCGCCGGCTCCCTCGGTCGCCCAGGCCCCCAGCATCTACGCCCCCATGAACCCCTCTGACGTGCCAGGTGACCCAATGAGCTTCATTATTATTTACTTCTAGTGGAAAAGACTCGATCATTATAAACCTGCAGACATGTACACATTGATCAATACTGTCAGAGCGTTTGAATTCCTCATATAATCTTCTCACAGGCATTGGTTCCAACCCTTCTGGATTCCTTCTGCCAGTACCAGTTCTAGCTTCTGGACCGGGACAAGCAAATGGACCTTCTTCTGTGCCACTAATCAACCCTGTACAAACATATCCCCTTCCCAACAATGGACAAGGTAATGGGCCATTCGGTGACCCTGCGTCTGGTCCAGGTACTCTTGAAGACATCGCCCAAGCCACAGGAGCAATTACCCCTGCAGGATCAGGTACTGTACCTGCAAAACTCTTCTAAATTTGTGCACTTCGAATTAAGATTAAGAACCTAACCTTCATTAATTTTTGCTTTATAAAGATGCAAATTCAAACCCTGATATCTGCAGTAGTTTTCCTATTGATGGACTGGCAACTCTCTTCAATGGCAGCATCATCATTTTCAAAGGTACACTTCCTATATATCTGACGGGTTTTAAGATACACTAACTCTGCTAATGAGATTAAGCAAAGTGATGCTCATCTCAGGTCATCACTTTTGGCTGCTGAATCTCAAGACCAAAAGAGTTGGTCCTGCTCAGAGCATCACTGAAGTGCTTGGCATCCCGTCTCCCATCGACACTGCCTTTACACGTTGCAACTGTCAGGGGAAGACCTACATCATCAAGGTACTACAACAAAAAATAACCTGTTAAACCATGTCTCTTTAAGCTGTGTTAAACAAAACAATTTAAGTAGAGTTAATGTCAACTAAAACTAAAGTGAATAATCTAAATGCGTCACTCCCACATTAATGTGTGAAGTATAATTCAAGTGCATGACACATCAAATTCATTTGTTATTTCAATGGGTTAACACCTTTAACGTGTTAAGAACAGTGTTTTTGCTTTTGTAACATTATAAATTCACAGAATCATAAGGTTTTCTCTGAACTTTCTTGTAAGGGTGATAACTACTGGGTTTTTGAGAATGGTGTAATGGAGTCCGGATTTCCCCGATCAGTGTCTCAGGACTTTGATGGGCTCACTGGAGAGATAACTGCTGCTCTGTCTATCCCAGCTACTCGAAAGAGGCCTGAGATCGTGTACTTCTTCAGAAAAGGTGCCAAGAAAGTTTTCTTTCCGCTATATATGCTGGTAGTTTAGTGTAGTACACACTGCTTGAATGAGAACATTAAAGCTTGTGTTTTGTAATCAGGAGGCACGGCTCAGAAATTCTCTTATCCACCTGGAAGTGGACCTAGTTGCTCTACCAGGAGAAACAGAAATTCTGTGTATGCCAAGATCCGGCGTGCTAGACAAGCAGGTAGTGTGAATTTATTTATCCTAATATAAATTATTTTCTAGTAGTACCAACATTAAAAATTGTGAGATTGTAGAAACGTACTGCCTTCAGGCCTTTGGTGTGTTGAAATAAATTCAATAAATGTCTTTTTATAGGTATCCAGTTGTCAGGAGAGATCAATATTAACCGTAGCTGGAAGGGTTTCCCCACTCCTGTGACTTCAGCCCTGTCTATGCCCAACCCCAAAAAGCCAGATGGTTTCGAATACCTTGTTTTCTCTTGGCGTAAGTGGCCATGTTTCATCTTTCCTGTGTTTTTAACTTAGAAGTTTGTTAAAGAATTCAGGTTTCTATGAAAATGACCATTTACAGTATGTTACTGTACAATACGCTTTAATCCATTGGTGTGACGTCACCTTAGATTTCATTTTAGTTTCAGCAGTTGTTTTAATAGTTTATTTTTATTGACCTTTTAATGTTGTTTTTAATAATTTTGCTTTAGATTGACATTTACAAACACCTTTGAAGAAGCCATTTTAATTGTAATAGAATATTGCTGTATTCCTCCGCTTTACAGCTAAAGTCTTCAACATTAAGATCAGCGGTGATCTGCCTACTCTAGCAAGCGGTTCCTCCCAGCAGAATGAGATCAGAAGCTGGCTCAACTGTCCTTAAGATCAACACTAACCAGACAAGAGATGCACAGCAAGAGATTTCTCCATTTATTTGCAAAACTATTGAACATAGCGTCAGGATGATTACTCACAAAATACAAAATAACAAAACTAATCAACTGCTTTAAAGCATATTAAAGGAAATAAAAACAAGTAAAAGAGCAGTAGGCTGATTCTGGGTGCTCTATAGAGCTCTTCATGGGTGCGCGATCAGTGTTTCTGCAGGGCAGACGCTGTAAAGTCAGATGGATTTACATGGGAGTGCCCCTGTTGAGACCTCGACCCCGACCTCCGCGTGGAAAATTAACACCTGCAGGATGAGATTAAGAGGGGTCCATCAGCCGTACATGTCACCAAACACTTTTTGGATATTTTTGTAAACATTTTACTTTCAACCATGAATCAAAATGAATTGCGAGTAATGTCCTGACAAGAAAAGCTTCTGTATATTCATTTCAAATATATTCTTAGCTTCATTAAAAACAGAAAAGATTCAAAAACAGCTTGTTTTGTCTTCATGTATGCAAGGTGGAGTAAATGATATACTGGTGTGAGTGGACAGACTGCGTGTCTGCAGAACAAACCTCTTCTCATGAGCTGGGTTCTCCGGGGCAGCTGGTGCTGGGGAATGAGACGACTTGCAGGTTTGACCTGTCCTGTACTGGTGCTACTTGTATCTAAAATTAGAAGAAAAAAAATGACACAGACATGACGTCAAAGATGAACAATGAAATGTTTGTATAAAAGCAGCAGGACTTGGAGATGTATGGGTACCTGCAGAGCTTGACGTGGGCTCTTGGCTTGTGGAGGGCAGGCTTGCATCATCGGTCGGCTGTGCGGATTCCATCTCCGACTGGCTCTCCAAACACGCCTCACTACTCACACTGCACACAATTAATACGATCCAACTTAACATGCTTCATATTCTCATTTCAACATATTCCTGCGGTTACTACACCCGCACATCTCTAGATTTTAATAGCTGAATGTGGCTTGCTTATTAATTATGCTGCTTTAAAACACGACAGTAAACTCTGATCTAAACCGTTTTAAAATGAATCATGACACATACACTCACCCTTCACTCTCAGCCTCAGCCACGAAGACATCATCACCGTCATCTCCCGGGACGGCCTCACCTGGGGCAGTACCGCCGGTGGACGTGCTCACCATAGGAACGGACTGTGAGGCTGTCTCAGACACATCAGATGGGTGGCTCTCTGTAAACACGGTCACTGTGAAAAGATTTAGAGCGAGTGCAGTTAGATGTCTTCAAACAGCAGTTGAGATGTCAATCAAACAAATAACAAGACATTAAGCAGCCGTTCACCTGGAGCTGCCACCTGAAGTGGGGTGGTGGGCACACTCCTGCCTCCAGACTCCTCATCATGAGTTGGCAGGAAGAGAGGGCTCTCGTACATGCCTAACCCTACAGGACAGAAGACATAAACTGTCACTAGACATTAAAAGAGGAACGCTGGACCTTAAGCGCAGTGATCATGTGAATTAAACTCGAATATGTAAAATACGCTAAAATACGTATACGTTTGTGTGCTCCATGAAAATCAAAGTTAAAAAATCTGAAGTAACATCAACATTTCAAAACACTTTTCAGTACTGCTGCTGTTTCTTTACTCACCTCCATGTGTGGCCAAATGACTCAAATCCGAGTGAGATGAGCTGGCCTGGGGTATCATGTCCTCAGGAGGGCCGAAACGGAAGCGAGGGACCCCGGCCACCTGAGGGGAACTTAGATGAAGAGATCTGTCATTAATGAAGCTCTTCAATGATGTGTCACTCTAAAAGCAATGTACAAAGCTGCTGGGACTCACTGAATGGCCTCTGCAAAGCCATCTGTGCGGTGAGGAACCACAAGGGTGGGAGTGCTGGGAACCATCCTGTCATCGTCATCAAAGAAATGTTGCTATAGGAATAAAAGTAAAAAACGAAACGTTTTAAGATCTAAAAATAAAGGCAGTTTATATTGCTAGGTGGTACATGAAGGTTTCACACACAAAACTCACCATGCTTCCAATTCCAGGCGTAAGCTGGGGCACACGACCCATCGAAGGCCTTCTGCTCTGTCCTGACTGCCTCTGTAAGAGATGACAGATATGATACTGCACTCTCGAAGATAAAGATTATTTTTGGGTGAATCATCTTTATCCCCTTGATTCAAGTATAGGTCATCCGCATGGTCCGTGCTTAATACCTGCATGATGGGCGGGCCAAGCTCAGGGACCGGGTGGATGTTGAGGCGTGGAGGTGGTGTGTGATGCGGTCTGCGGGGGGACTGGGGCAGGCGTGGGCCCAGGGAGGAGGTGGTGGTGCTGGGGAGTGGCTGGTGCTCTCTCACAGGCTCAGCAGCAGAAAAAGACTCGCTAGCTTCACCTACAAACAGACGTAAAATTTATACAGAACTACTTAAAGTGCACATTCACGAATAAAAACACTCGATCAGGAGCAATAATATACATAAAAACAGATGACAGTTATTTATCATATTATTTCACTTGTGTCTCAAATACTAAGCGTGCAATGATTTGTAAATGCAAAAAAATATATATTTGTGCATTTCCTTTACCCGTCTGAGAGTCTGCTTGTTTCTGGATACAATCAGATGCTTCTTGACTTTCTTCATTGTCATTGCCTCGATCCGCTGACTCTCTGCTCTGTAAAACACCATAATAAATGAGCAATCTGTCTAAAGTAGAGACCAACAAAAACCTTTTAAAATAATGCAAAACATTATTGTCAGAAAATCAGACGGTCACCTCTGCCTCATCTCCCTCATAGGCCTCATTAACATCTCCAGTCCCACTGCCTTCATTACTCTCCTCTGCTCCTTCTGCCATCCCTCCATCACCATCTTCATCATCCTCCTCATTTTCAGCATCATCATCATCATCTTCATACTACACACAGTGGGAAGTGTTTATACCAACAACTACAGTTTCAGGTACATCTTAGAAAAAACACACAAACACTGACCTGTCCTGTCTCCTCTTGTTCCTCTTCCTCATCTGTGGCACTGTCTGTCTCTATTATGATGACATCTTGTTTATACTCCTCAGATGAGTCCTGCGCACTGATCTGAGACTCAGAAGGCTGAGACTCACTCACCTGATCCATTGGGACAGATTGAGACAAAGACTCTTCGTCTACCTCTCCTAACATAGGATAGGCTCCCTGCAAGAGACCAACAGGCAAGATTTGATTCACTGATTCACACTCGAGTTTCATATTCTGTGACATACAGACATATAGCTGGTACCTCGCTGGCATCTGGAGGCTGCTGACCTTCTGAAGCTTCACCCATAGCATCATTGCTCTCCTCTGTACCTGAAGCATCCTGCAGGACAGCATGCAAGAGTGAGGGTCTATCATCTAAAGTTACCTCTGATTTTGCTGGTTATACAGCAATTATATTCATGATCTGATTGGTTACTAATATAGACACTACAAATAGTTTCAAATAATTATTTATTCACACATGCATTTTTGTCTTCATCATAACACTACAAAAGAAGATGTGTCCACTTACACTGCTGACCTCCAGACCCACTCGCCTTATGATGCGGAGCTTCTTGGTGATGGGTGGGTGTGAGATGTCGTCCTGCGTGGTGTCAGTCACCTCACTGGAGCTCTCTTGCTCCTCCTCACGTAAACGCTTAGAGACAGATGAGCCTGCTGTTGCCGACACTGACACAAGATTTACAAAGTTAATGTCTTAAATATAGCAAAGACTTTCAAAGGTGCAGTTTCATCCTTTATTCATCCTCATGTTATTTTAAATTGATATGCTATTCTTTTCTGGGGAACACAAATTAAGATATTTTGGTGGTTTTGGCTCTTTACAATGGAAGTCAATGGGGGCCAGTGTTGCATTACATTCATTTGGTCATGTTGCTCATCAATTTTCAGCATTAATGTTTTCCACACTTTTTATATCATACCTGTGCCAAAGACAGTAGTGGAGGTGGACGGTCTCTCCATTTGTGAGCTATGTACCGCCTCCATAATGCTCACTGCTGCCTCCTGACTGGTCTGCTGTTGAGTAGGCTGGACGAAGGCGGTGGCTTGGCTCTGCTGCAGGCTGAGGATTGGCTGCATGGTCTGTATGTTAGGACTGGTCGAGCGCACTGAACCGCTGGTACTGCCAAAGACGGTCACATGTTCTACTGGACCCTCTGTGGACTGAAGGGCTGATGGGACAAACCAGTAACACAGTTATGACACATCTGTATAAAAACAACCATGTCAAATAACTGTGTAAAGTGTTGAAGAAAAAGACCCAAACCTCTAGCCGTACCTTCCTGCGTTTCCACCTGTGTAGTGGGCATGACTGTGGCAGTGGGTGTGGTCACCGGAGCAGGCGTTATCATTGGCCGGATGCTCGCCCTAGGGGTGGATTTGCTCCCCGCAATTGGTGAAGGCTTACTGGGGGCACCGGTGACTGGTGTGGGCTTAATGTTAGCTGTGGGAGGCTCTGATGTGCTGGCACTGCATACAGATACAAAAATAATACTGAACATTTCTGGACAAAGATGGACACCATCTTGAGTTTTGGCTATGTATGGACCATTACCTTCCTCTTTCAGCAGCAGGCGTGGATTTGAGAGTGATCTGTCGGGTCTCTGATGACCTTTGAACCTCTTGAACCTGCAGAAGAGCATAAGCATTTATCCTTGACATTAATTTTCAAGTCAACATGCATCCTAGTAAATTTTTACATAAGCAGCGAGTGCTATGTACCTTGCTTTGACCAGGCTCCTGGGCATCATCTCTCTGCTCGCCATGTCTCTCCTGCTGCTCACGGAGTTCTCTCAGCTCTCTCTCCTGGCGGCTCAGTCGGCCTTCATACTGAGACTTTAGTGCGCTCATCCTCACCTCCAGCTCGTCTCTTTGCTGCTTCAGCTCGTCGTTTTCTTTTGAAAGCTGCTCCTTTGCACCTAACACGCAAACACACACACACGCACACTTTAACGAACCTAGCAACTAGGAGTCCATAAAAAAGATCAAATGTTTTGGTTTACTAACTGTTGAGCTGGTTGATCTTCTGCTTGGCACCCATGAAGGCTTTTTTGGTCTTCTCCTCTTTATCGGCCATCTGCTGTCGGAGCTGTTCCTCCAGATGACTCTTCTCCTGCAGTTCTGTTCTCAGGCGGTTGAGCTCAGGCTGCACTTGTGCCAGCTGCTCCTGCAGGCTTTTCACCTCTGCTTCACGCTCTTGGATTGTCTGGTCATGCACACACACACAAAAAACAAAACAAATAAACATTACTGTACAAGTCTTACATTTAGAGTTGACCGATTCGTGATCATTTATTGTATCACTTAGGAAGTTACTTAACATGCTGGGAAAAAAACCTTGTTAAACCCACTTTTAGTGAATAAGCAACACTACAACATTAGCACATCCTACATTATCAGGAAAATGCATTTATTACTACAATATTTGCCTTTGTCATTAAGGCTTTGATCAACATGCCAAACCAGCAAAGTTTAATGATGTTTACAGTCCCACAGGGGCTCTGGTAAAATATTTGGCATGCATGGCTCTGTAAAAGTAATCAGTGACAGGAAACAGAATCTCTTGAACACTTGCATAACAATTTAATGAAATCAAATAGTGGTAGAGCCAGACCACCCATACAACAGACTTTAAAGTGGTGATGTGGGTGGCACAATGGTTAAAGCTACTTTCTTTGACCAAACTGACATTGAGATCATCTCATTTTTGTCTTTCTGCCCATGTCTCCAGAACACCAAAAAAGTACCTTCTGCATGGTGTCCAGCTGGGTCTCTAGTTCTGAGGTTCTGTTATGCGCTTGACTCAATGAGTTTTTCAGGTTCTGAATCTCCTGTACGGAGGCCTGACGGTCTTCCTGCTCCTGAGCTGGCTTAGCAGCGGTTTCTGCAGGTTTAGCAGCAGCCTCTGCCACCATCTATCAGAGAGACATATATGTATAAGACAACCCCAGACACTTTAATAGTCAACAACTTTGTCTGGTGTACCTTCTCATGTTGCTCTTTGAGTTCTTCATACTGGGTTTTGTAGCGACGACCAATCTTCTTGACCTGTGTGATGGTTTTGAGTTTCTCCTGAATGTCATGAATCTTGGCCTCCAGCTCCTTTTTCAGATTGTCCCTTTCAGTGGTGATCTTCCCTACGTTATCCTGTAGGGTCTGCACCTGGTTTTGAGCTGTGGTGATGGAAGCTTGGCTTCTGTTTGGTAGCGAGAACATCGAGAATGCTCTTGATCACGGCTCAGATAAAGATACAGAGGAGAAAAATCATTCTGATATGAACTGACCTGGCCACTTCATTCTTAAGTTTGCCTGTCTCCTCTGTGAGCTGCTGGATGCGTTTGAGATGGGCTTCCCTCTCAGAATGTAGCTTCTTACTTTCCTCTTGATCGCTGTCCTTCTGCTGGCTCAGCAGTTGCTGCAGCACAAATCAATCACAGTGTGAGGAACACTTTTACAATGGTTCAATAACCAATTACATGATGGACTTAGGAGATCCTGAGACCTGTGTGCGAATCTTCAAGTGCTTGACGTCCTCCTCCAAAAGTCTCTTCTCAACTTGTAACATGCCATTCTTCTCACTCAGCTCAGCGTTAGACTCCTGCAGAGGTTGGATGTCTGCTTGCAGCTTACGCATCTACAGGTATGACACAAGAAACAAGGTCTTACATTTATATGAACTGAAGATTCTGACTTGAAAAACTGATTGGATGAGCTGTAACTCCACATACACTGGAACAATAAGATAATAAGGAAAACAGGAAATGGAGTAATAAGTAATACATCTTGCCTTGGCCTGATTTTGCTGCAGTTCATGCTCCAGTCTGTTCTTCTCATTTTTCAGCATCTTGTTGGTCTCAGTCAACGCACTCATACTCTCCATCCGCTTGATCATGTCTTCCTGCTGTGCCAGTGTCTTTGCAGTAACCTGTAGATGGAGATGTTATGTTTATTGTGCTTTTAAAAGGTGCAAACATTGTGGTGCTATAAAAACACAGTTCTGTTTATCAAAACATTCCAGCTCAAAAAATGGTGTGAATATTGGTGAAGGCTTGTTTCTAAAGTCATATTTGCAATGCTGAAACCAGAAATGTCTACAGGAATGCAGGTAATGACCTGTAGTTTCTCTCTCTCTGCATTCAGACTGTCCTGTACTTCCTTCAGCTCTCCGTCCAGGTACTCCATTCGCTGTTTATATCGCAGAGCCTCCACCTGCGCCACCTCCATCCGAGTCTCAGAGATCTCTTTCTCCCGCCGAACAAACCTGTGGGAAATGGGATGCAACATCTGTAAACAGCCTTGCAACATCCACTATTGGAACATGTCACAAATTTCTAAATGAATATAGAGGGCTTTACCTGAGGATCTCCAGGATCTGCTCTTGAGACTTGCCTTCTTCATTCAGAGAGATGTTCAGACTGCTCTCTCTGGCTGTCTGTTGCTGGACAGAGGCAGCAATCTTGCTGCTGAGGTTCTCCATTTGTTCATGGAGCATGGTGTTCTGTTTCTGCAGCTCCTCGGCTCTTTTCTGCTCTTTACACAGCTCATCCTGAAGAGAATGAATATAGATCATTAAACTTAAAGTCACTAACAATAAGGTTGAAGTAATTTCATACAATCTTTTCTCTCTCTGCACCAACCAATCTCTCTTACCTTCAGCGTCTTCTCCTTCTGATCCCATTCCGTTCGGCTTTGACGCAGTTCAGCCGTGGCCTTCTGAGCCTTCTCCTCCAGCTGCCTGAGATTCTGCGTTGACACCTGTGCCTGCTTTTTAATGGCCTGGAGGGCCTCCACATCCGCAGCGTGCAGCATGAGCTCTCGCTCGTACTTATTCTGAGCCTCTGCTGCCAGCTTAGCCTGAAGCCCAAAATAAAACGCATAAGAACAAATTAAGTCAAACGATCTTCTAATCGTCTCGGACTGATCTAATCACCTGTAGCTTGCTGTCCTGCGTGGCTTTCTGCTCCTGGGCCACCGCTGCTGTAGCTCTCTGCAGGGCATCCTGCAGCTGCGTCTGCATGTCTGTCACGCTCCTCTTGAGCTCCTTCACCTGACACAAAGCCAAAAAAGGGTTTTAGTCATCAGTACCAGCTACCCTGAACACCTGCCGAAGACACGATGGAGGACGTAAGAGTTTCTTACACGTTCTTCAACGCTCTCCACAGCTTTCATCTTCTCTTCCTGGAGCTCCAGCTTCTCTTTCTCTGCTTCTGCCAGTCGGGTCTCCAGCTGCTGGCCCAACTCCTGCACTGCCTTCAGCTGGCTTTCAGTGCAAGACCGTGCCTGCTCCGCCAACTGAAGTAAACATGCCGTTACTTTCAGAACGCAAAAAGTGCATTTACTATGTTTTAAGACAATGTACGGGGTATTATTACCTGCTTCTCTTTATTTAGAGACTCCTCCAAGCTGAGCACCATGGATCTGTACTGCTCTACACTGGTGGTGGTGCTCTTCAGACGTTCCTTGAGGTCAGAGTTCTCATCCTCGGCCTGCTGTAGACGTGCATGGAGCTCATCCACCTCCTGCTGGGGAACACCAGGAGCTGTAACTCAAAACAACATACACAATGTTATCTTACACAGACACAAGATGAAACTTAAAACGTAAACATTTTCGCCACTAAATCTCTTGTACACCATTAAATTTACAGTTACCTCTGGGTACCGTTCTGACAGGTGGTTTAGGAGTCGAACTGTGGTTCTCGTTGTTCAGTTGCTGTCTGAGGGAGGTGACCTGTTGTTCAGCAGTCCTAAGCAGCTCTTTAGTCTTCTGATGTAGTGCTGTCTGTACCTCCAACTGTTTCTTAGCTTCTAACAGCTTAGACTAGCCAACAAAATGAAAGATACTAGTTCTTTTAAACCATAAGTTTAAGTGAGTAAGAACAAGACAATAAAACAGTGTCACACTTACATCTTGGTTGCGCTCTAGCATGTGTCTATGTTCCACCTCCAGCTCCAGTTTCTTTTGAAACTGGACCATCTCCTTCTCCAGCCGCTGAATCTGATTATTGTAGCGCTGCTTGGTCTCTGTCTCGGAGCGCTCCATGGTCAACTAAAACATAATGAGGAAGTTATTAACAAAAAGGCCAGAAGAAAAAGTGTTTTAACAAAGTGTGGTTGACACACAAGCTACACCTGAATGGATTTAAGGTTGGTGAGCAGAAGGTTCTGGTTTCGCTTTTGAGACAGGATGGACTCCTTCTCTTGATTCAGTCTGTTCTCCACTTGCCTCAGCATGTCTCGTTCCTTGCGGGTGTTCTCAACACGCAACTGGTCGAGAAAAACGTACATCAAAACATTTCAATACCAAAACAACGCATGTTTACTGAAAGATAAGCCTCTCAATCAACTGACATGAAAAAACATTAACAGTAAAAAGATGAGTTACTAGCAAAATACTTTGTGGGATTTCTGTGAATTAAAATGCACGAACCAGAAGCAATAATTCCCAACAAATTGCCCAATTCTTTTATGAGAAACTTTCTCTGTCTATTTATCACATAAGCATGCCCTCACCTCAGCCATTGCTAGCTTTTCATTGGCCTCTCTCAGGTCTTGGGTCATTGTGTGAATAATCTCCTCGTGCTTCTGATGAGTTGCCGTCATCTTCTGATTCTTCTCCCTCAGGGCTTCAATCTCTCGTCTGAAGCCATTTACATTCTCCTGAAGCATCTCGTGCCTGCAAGGTATGATGATGATTAAAGCTACACACAGGCTGGGGTAACATTGGACAACTGGA
The DNA here is from genome assembly GCA_019155185.1 of Beaufortia kweichowensis. Lineage (NCBI taxonomy): Eukaryota > Metazoa > Chordata > Actinopteri > Cypriniformes > Gastromyzontidae > Beaufortia > Beaufortia kweichowensis. The sequence continues at coordinate 12,908,149 of CM032797.1, forward strand.
ACATCTATGTTTAGTAGGGGTGAAGTAAAACTATATATAACTATATAAACTATAAATAAAAATGCCCAGAGATATTTCAGGCTCACCGTTTGAAAGCAAATTCCAGCTGAGAGGAAAGTTTGGCCTTCTGTGAGAGCAGCTCAGACACTTGACCTTGAAGCCTCTCTATCTGTTCATTCAGCAGTTTGTCGTTTTCTGCCTTTTCTTTTTTATATGTTGTGAAGGCATCATTAAGCTGTGATGGTGAAACATTTGTATTCATCGATTATTATTGTTGTTGAATTAAGTGTATGCTAAGAGGAACTTGAGTGGGTCAAGTGTATGTCTTACCTGTTTGAGTGCTGCTCTGGCTTGTGTTGCCTGCGCAGATTCTGCAGCTGCAGTCCTCAGTGGTGTAGATCTGGTGGCAATGAGCCCTGGTCTGTTGGGAGTAGAGGCCTGAGATCCACTGTCTGAACCTAAAGCAAACAGGTAACACCAAGTTAACACCTGGATCAAAAGTCATTAGGATAGATCTTGCACAGGTAATTTTTCACCTTGTATTGGAAGCTCGACTCCGGCTGTCTGCAGCAGAATACGGTACATGTCTCTTTGCCGAGTGGCAGAGTCAGCCAGCTGCTTCTGGTGGTTCATCTGTTCCTTCATCTGATCCAGCTCCTTCTGAACCTTCTCTAAACTCTGTTCCAAATCAGTTTGCCTAAGAGTAAAAAACAGCACAGAATTTTTTTTTTTACTGATCTCAAGTGGTTTACTGCTGAAAACAATTCAGCAGTAAACAGTAAAAAGTACATTCTAAGTCTCCTGAATGGTTGGTCAAGTACCTGGCAGTCTTAGCCTGGGTCTGCTCCTTCTCTCTCTGCTCTTCCAGGTCTCTGACCTGAGCCAAAAGGTTTTGATTTTGCTGCTGAAGCTCCTGGACACTGCGGAAGGCCACTTGCCGTGAGCCCTGCACCTCAGAGCTGCTGCTAACTGCAGAATTCACGTCCTCACGCACCACCTGATTACCACGAGCCTCCTCCAGCTCCACCAGCAAAACACGTACCTGAACCATTCAAAGAAAGCAGACAAGAGAAAAATTCGTTTGTAGCTTCTATGCAGTTAATTTCAGTTGTGTGTGCAATATGCAGCAGAAGTGGGTGTGTCGACTAAATGCAGCATCTCTATAGTTTTTAACAGGATGACAGTGTCACTTACCTGTTCAGACATGTCTGCTAGCTGTCTCTCTGATCTCTGATTATCTCTCTCAAGGATCAAGGCTCTCTTATTGGCTTCATCTGTCTCCTTTTGCAAACGATGGACCTCCTGATAAATAAGCCAGACAAACAGATTAATTACTCTCAGATACATGATTATGCTTTTCTCTCATCTCTCTTATAAACATGCGCAGACCTTCATGGCTTGCTCCAGTTTGGAACACAGGCTGGTCATGGACTTCTGCATGTTCTCATACTCCTCTCGCTGGCGTTTCAGGATGGGAGCCTTTGTTTCCACCTCCAGCACTATCTCATCCAGAACCTTGTTCAGACGCTTGTTGTCCAGCTTCTCCAAGTGAAGCTGATCTTGCGCCTCCACAAAAGCATTATACAGCTGAAAGCAAAACAAAAAGAAGCAATTACATGAATAATTATCTTCTTCCTTAACATTCTCAGATTTCCTCAATCAGTTGTATGAGCACTGAATTACTAAAAATTCAGAAAAAAAAGTTAAATTAGTTTGTAAACATACCTCCATAAGTTTCATACCAGGCTTGACAATTTTGGCCACCGCAGCTGCAGTTGGGGACAGGTTCGTCAGTTCTTCTTCTGTAAATGCTGGAACGCCTTTTTAATAGAACAACAGATACAAAATGAAATCCTGCACAATGTCAGACATGATGATTCATTTGAACAATCTGATGCATTTCAAAGTAATATCTTACCATATTACCAACTTATCAGGCTACAAATTTAACTAAAAAGATTCTTTAAGGTAAAACAGAAGCAGACAGCCATGTGACTCATACCTCGCCTCTTAAAATCTGTCAGGCATGTGTTTGAGTTCTCCAGCTCTTTCTCCAGATTCCTGACCTTCTCCTGTAGCTCAGACTCGGCTTTCTCTCTCACACACTGCACCTCTGACAGCTTCTTTTCTGTGACTTTATTGGCTGTTGATGAAAATGACATGAGTTTTGATTGGAAATTCTTTTAATAACTGAACAAATCCTTTAGGTTACAGCTCAAAACAAGACAAGTAATAGTTCGGACCTTCCGTTGCTTCCTTTAACAGTTTGTTGAGCTCCTCTACAGCTCGGTTAAGCTCGCCATTCTTAGCTTCAGAGTCTGCAGCAGCGTCCTGTGGACACAACAAATGGATTTGGGCATTAATACTTCCCCACATTAGCAGTCTGCTCAACACATTCAATGTTTACTGACCTTGTACAGGTTACAGAGCTTGAGGTTGGCATTCAGCTCATTGCGGTACTTCTCCTCCATGGTGATTCGCTGGTCTTTAGCCTGAAACAAAGAGAGATACAATGACATTCAATTTAACTTTCCTTTAATGCGAAGTGGTAAACCAAACATGAACTTGACGCTTAAGATGGTGAACCTCTTTGAGCTTGTTCATCAGATCTTCAGTACTTTTCTGCAGGTTGTCATTGTTCTTCTTGAGTGTGTTGACTTGGTCCTGAAGCCTGGTCACCTGATGAGCATGACATACATATGATCATTGCATGTCAGTGATATAATAGAGACACATGTCTCAAAACACAGTAAATGGTCTCACACCTCTTCCTTCTTGCTCTCTAGAGAGCATCTGAGCTCCAGGATCTCTTTCCCCTTCTCTCTGGACAGTGTGTACACTTCATCGGTCTTGCTCTTCAACTCTGAATTCAGCCATGTGTTCTGGTTCTGGACGAGCTCCTTTTCTTGCTCCATTCTTTTCTCACGATACTGAAGAGAAGGAAGAGATTAGAAGACTATTTAAGAAAAGTTTAAACTATAACAATTTTTAACCATTTTATAATTTTATGTTGTGACATGGTATACCGTTACCACAAAGTTGTCCATAGCTGTAACATACATATTCTTTTGTACTAATATAGCATTACAACCCTACTGATGACGACTACTCTTGCCCTAGATTTTCTGATAAAATGTTATCTACAATAATAATGATGAACATTAATAGTAACTATGCACATTTTACTTACCTGAATAGAAACTTCAGATGACTGAAGTTCATCCAGTTTAAGTTGGAGCTCCATCTTGATTGTGTTGGTCTCCACAAGTTTGTCATTGAGTCGTTTGATATCCTCTGTATAAAAAGCATAAGGCACTTTGTTGAGAAGTATCAAGGCCTTCTAAATGTATTGATAATCTATGCAAAGACGTGACAGCCGCTTAGTTATATCTGTGTGAATGACAGCTTTGATAACAGATCCATAAATAATTCATACCACTGAGATTTTCCACTTCTTGAGATCTCTTTTCCAGCAAACGAGAGAGTTCTCTGTTCTCTGCCTCGATTTCATATTTGGCTTTTGGTGGCTTACTCTGAAATTGAAAAGCATCCGGATGTTTTCTACATCATTAAATGCTCAAATATAAAGGTATATGTGAATGAACCTTGAGAAGTGTGAAACTCCATTACCTCCTGTGTTGTCCCCTGCTCTTCCTCTATATCTTTTATCTTCTTAAGTTCCTCAGCTTTAAACAAAAGAAAAGCACAAGCAAAGATTTTATACAGTCACTCTGCATTAATACAATCCACAAACACAGAAACCAAATAAAACAATAAACTTACTTAGTCTGCCATTCTCCTCCTTAATACTGTGATATTCTTTACTTTGGGACAAGAACTGCTCCTGACTCTCAGCTAGTTTCTTCTCGAGGTTAAAGTACTGTTGCTCTGCAAGCATGAAACACACATCATAATGTACTTGGACCATTTAAATCATTAATGACAGCCACAAATTGTGTAAGCTGCCAAACTCTTGGTGTAGCTCATTTGTTGCAAAAAAGGCTTTACGTAAGTTTTATCCTGATCCCCGACATTTTAATGGCTCAATGTTAACTAGACAATAATGGCTAAAATTGCGTTACAGTTAAACATTAGTCTAGGTTTTGATTTGCTAAATGACTGAGTGATCTGGCCTGCCTGTTGTTACCTACCAGAGTCTGCTTTATATCTCTCGTGATGTGATTTCAGCGAGTCTATTTCTGTCTGCTGATCGCCGAGAACCTTTTCGAGTTTGTTCTGGATGGCTTTGGGCAGTTTGGTAATTTCGGTTCTCTCCAGTACTTGCTGCAGAAGTGCCGCCATCTCTAAGGCACACTGCAACAGTTAGCATTAGCGGCTAGCTGTCGTTACATCATATTTGTGCGCTTGTAAACTCAAGCAGGACACCGGAGACGGGTTGTCCAATCAGAATATGCGCGTTGGACTTCATGTTGCGCTGCGCAGACAAATCGAATTATGACATCACGGTACCGCGATATTGACTCAGTAGCGCGGTACTTTGATGTCATACGCTGATCGGTCTGCGCAGCTCCTCATGAAGTGTTTCAGTTTGTCGTTTATTTGATGCGACGACGTGTTACACGTATTAAGTGCTCGTCAGCTTTTTGAGGTCTGCACGAGATAAAGGTACGTATAGAGGTTTTCTTTTACTTTAGTATTATTTTCTGCGCAATGTTGTCATTAAATTGCAGCCCCTCTAAAACCGCATTATTGCTCTTTATGCGTTATGTTTTCTTGTCTTTTTTATGGTTATGGTTTCCACCATATTGACACATTGTACCACTTCTGTCAGATAAGTACTGGGACTTACATGTAATGTAATGTTGAAATGCTCATTTATTATTAGTTTTAGACAGAATGGGTAGAAGCTACATTGTGGATGAGTTGGTGGAGAAATATCTCAGTGAACTTCAAACACCAGCTGGAGCGTGTGTCACAGGACTCCTAACTGGTCAAGTAAAGAATCAAGTGCTTTTTGCTATGCATTTAATCATGTTAGAAAAAATATAATTATCATATTACTTATATGTCCTTATCTTTTCATAGTCATCCCCTCAGAGAGATTTTGTAGTGTTGGCTGTACAGACTCCTAACAGGGAGAGTGAGGGTCATTCAAAAGCTTTAACTGGGGTCAGTGCATTGGATAACATTGATGTGGAGTGGGTCACAGAACATGCCAGGCAGGTGGGTAACCTGTCCTCTGCCCACTCACACAGTGGTTTTAAAATATAATTGTTTATTGTACAGTTGAGCATTTTGAATGAACTTGTTATAGGTCTCCCGCATGTTACCTGGAGGTCTTTGCATCCTTGGCCTGTTTTTGGTGACCCCACCAGAGCTCTCTAAAGATGCCCAAAACACTCTTAAAAGGGTATGTGTATACATGATTTTGTAAGATACCATCAAAAATTCCATAATTGCTGGGTTGAGTTATTCTGTACTTGTTTTTTTATATATAGCTTGTGTTTGCTGTGGATAAATACATAACTAAAGAAAGACTATGGGAGCTCTCAGAGGAGGATGTGACTGATCGAGTCACCCTGCATATTTGCTCAAAAACTAAGAAGTATCCTGCACACTATCAGGCAGCATGTATATTTTGATGAACATATGTGATCTTGTAAAGTTTAGGTTAAAGTCTTAAAATCTAATTATGATATTAGAAACATTACAGCTATAAAAATGATAAAAATAGGTCATTTGTGTTTATTGCTGTAAATAATACTTTATGTGATTTCAAGATATCATATGCAAATTTTAATTTAGAATTATTGATTTTAAAATGATTTACTTTTTTTAATAGCCTTAGTAAAAAATATCAAGGTATATTCTCACAAAATGTTCTTTACATTATGTAAAATACTTTTTTGTAGAAAACCACAAAAAATGACTTTTCTGTGACAGGGTCACATATTATGCTTGTAAAATGTCACTACTATAATCATTTTCATGGTTGCAATTGAAAGATGAAGGATTCTTGACTTAAATGTACAGAGCTGTCTGCAAAACATTTGATGTGAAAGATCCAAAGGTAAGAAACAGTTTTTGGCTTCAAACTAAAACTTTACACAAACTTAAAATAGTGGGATTTTGCTCTGTACTACTGATGATGTTCACTCATGTTCAGTCATTTGTGGTTTGCAGAGTTCAGCCAAGCCAGCAGACTGGAAGTATCAGACAGGAGTTTCATCTTCCTGGCCCATGTTGACTTGCTCTGTAGAGCTTGACCTGCTGATCCCTGTGACTGAATCTTCCTTAAATAACAGAGACAAGTGCATGCAGGTAAGAGAAAACACAGACAGATATAAGAAGGCCATGATTGTGTTCTGTGTAGATGTGTACAGAGCGCAATGTCTAGACATGTTTTGAATTTTATTATTCTTTGGTGCTGGTGTCCAGGATGGTCTTAGGAAATGGGCTAAGCAGATTGAGGCTGGTCACTGTCTCATAAATGGTAGACAGGCGTTAGATGACTCTGAATTTATCTCAGGACAGGTAAAAGTCTTTATTCTGTTTGTTTCTATTATTAATTTTAATTTTACATTTGAACTAAAACATGTTTTCTTCTTCAGAAAAAGAATCCAAAGGTTACCCAGCGCCAAACACTCCCAGCACGAATCCTTGTCTCTGATGTAAGGACTGCGTCTTTTGAACAGTATCATTAAGTACATATATATTTGCATGCATTGTAAAATGTATATTTATAATAATATTAAAATTACAGGAGCAGCCAGAGATGAAGGAAAGGTCTAGTGCGCAGGTTCAAGTGTGCAGTGGTTCGGCAAAGATTCGAGGGGTGGTGCACTGCAGGGCTTACATCCACAACAATAAACCTAAAGCCAGACATGCGGCACAGGTCAATAAAATCTGCTCTCACTGTTTTGTGCTTGTATATATCTATATAAGTGTAACACTTGCACATTCATCTACATTGTTTTATTTTTTAACTGACCAGCATGTGGTCACAAATGATTCTGTACCAAAAACTTTCCTGTTTACCTGCTATTGATTAAGTAAAATATGTTTTACACTCGTAGACCATTAAGAGAGATATCATAAATACAGTTTCCTGTAGAGTGGAGATGTTTCTGGAGGATCTTTTAATAAGCGAAGCGAGTCACAAAGGTACAGTGGCACATTTTGGTTCATGCATAACACTGACCACTAGATGGCATTTATGTTCCGTTTTTGAATTATACTTTGAATGATGGTACTTAGTAAAAAGAATTTGGAATATATATATTTTTTTAAATGAATGAATTTTCACATTATAATTTTTTTCTCCAGGCCCATGCAGTGGACAGCAGTCTCTTCCTCGTCGTGTGTTTGCCCCTGTACCCAACTCTGGCCTGTCTGTGTGTGACTACATGTTTCCAGATGAAAGCGCGGCTGATGTGTCCGAGCGTCTGAAAGAGATGCTGGACTGGGACACACCGGAGGAGGACATAGATATTAATTTGGAGAGCAACCACTGTAAGTCTTTTCAAAATTTACAGTAGACTTTCTCATTCTCAGACTATCAGGACTCCTTTTTATATTTGAATTATAATAATAATTAATAATATAATAATAATTTATTACATTGTAGTTTTTTTAAACATATTTTTGGAAAACAATTGTACTGGATTGTATAATTATTAGCTTGTCAAGTGTATGTGTGAATATTGTGTAAAGCAAGCTTTTGCACAGACCATGCGATTTTAGGGATGAATTAACACAAAAAGAGTTTTATTGTTAAACAGTGTATAGGTGTGGGTCTTAGAGAATGCCAAAAGATGAGCCTTGTCAAAATGAGCACAGAGGTGTTTAACAACTTTGACACACCCTGGCTCATTTCCCTTCCACAATAATAGCCCGTTACGCCTCTCCCCCTGTTCAAACCAGTTTAAGAAACTTTGCAGACAAATGATTTTTTCAGGTGTGGTTAAAGGTAAAACATGGAAAGGGTAATATTGCTAGCCGCAGGCATTAGAAAATCTGATCCTTTTGGTAACAGGCCCTTTGGGAAGTTATATTTCTATGGCAACAAAATACCAGCACTTTCTAGGAATGACTGAGGAGCTTTCTTGTTCTACACGTACAAGAATTAGTCAATTAAAATGTGTACATTTTCATGTTTCTGCATGTCTTTCAGTATGTTGCTCTGAGATTACTGACAGTCACAGTGATCACAGAACCCAAGCCACTTCAGAAGTCCAAGCTAAAACACCTAGGAAATCAACCCAGAAGTCTTCCCAATACTATGCTGGCAAGTGTCTCTTGATATCAATATTTGATGACTTGCTGTTTCTCTGTGAGTACTAATAATACATATAATACAGTATGCTGGTTAATGGCTCCTGAGGTCAGTTTCTTTCTCTGTAATAATTGTCCTTTTATCTCATGGTTTTCAATGAGGCTTAAATCTGAATGAATGAATTTGAATACTTAGTACTCTAAGTATTATAGTTTGCTTATATTGCACAAGGCTTGACAGTACAGTCATTATATTGGCCTTTGTGTCATGGCTAGCTTCAGGTTGCGTGATAGTTGGGTAGATAGTTGAGATTTTTCCTCGTGTAATACTTAGACTCCTGCTTTAATTCTCACATTCCTATTGGCACATATCCACCTATCTGATTCATTCTTCTCTCTTTTTACTCTTCGACAGGTGTGGCAGTAGCAGCAGCTGTTGCTCTCATTGCCACGGCAACATCCCTGTTGTATTTTAATGAATAGCACTGCAAACTATATGTATGTGTGAGTATGGTTGAGTAATATGGAATCAAATAATCCTATATATGAATTTACTTAAACATGCACTTTAGGTCAATTATAATTCATGAAAGCTCATTTTAATGCCATTTGGCCAATTGTTATTCAAATGAATTGTGTAATAACTATCTAAGTTATCTAAAGTATTTTTTCTTCTGTTTTCACATTTTAAAGCACCATCACTTGTGGCATGTTCACACATGCTCCATCAATAATAGATAAACAAGAAAAACATTTATTATACTCGTAATCTTTCTAGAATGCCTGTGCCTTCCCCTGTATTATTTGTGGTATTTTGTTTTGAGTCATTTGTAACCGGTCTCTTCTGGCTTCTTCTGGCTCCTCAGCATTAAAAAAACAGGAACTGATGCATTTGATACAGAAATCCCCCAAGCATAAAAATGTAATTGATGTACTTATAATTGATTTTATGTGTTATGATTTACAGTAAGTAAATTACGCTCTTGAGTAACAGACATATCAAGCATGTAATTGCCATGGATTTCCTTACAGTATCAGTTCAATAGACTCACCTAAGCCACATTTCCCCACACCTTTCAGCAAACACTTACACACGAACAGTCACACAGTGACCGCGTGGTCTTTGTGGTGCCAACTAAGGCTGCGTGTCAGGACGTGTTTACATAGCAGGGCCTGTGTAGCACAGAACTAACCATACAGTCATAAAGACATGAAAGAACGAAGAGTGCCGCCTGCGTGTCTGCGTCTATGTGAAAGAATGTTATTTGGATTTCATGTAGCATTACAACATATAAAGTCACACATTCTTCTCATATGTAAATATTTATTTTGTTTAGGAGCAGTTAGTGGCTTGATACAGAATAAAGGTGACTAATTCTGTACAGCGTCAGTGTGTGATAACAAGGTGTCTCATGTTCTTTGTAAATAAGAACAGTTGTGTGCATTTGATAACACTAGGATATATTTCTTCTGCGGTGTTAAATGTCTCTAAAATACTGTGTGTGCGTGTGGGTAATAATGGTCTGAAAGTCTTCATAGCATCACTACAGGATCTATGTCAGTCTGACAGTTTGTGTAATTCACTTCCACCCTTTGAAGTTTTCCAGATCATTCCACATCAGCGTTCTCCTCTTCATCAGGACAAGCTGCAAACTCTTTTTCTGGTAGCAGACCATAGTCATTTAGGAAGTTTTCCACGTCTGTGGCAAAGAACTCCTCTTTCATGTTTTTCGTAATGCACAGGAAGTTACCCAACAGCTCTCCGGCCTTGTACACCAGCAGAGCGGGCAGAACGTCTTCTGAAAAGCGCTCACCTGCTCCTGTAGCAGAAGCCTGAATTCGACAGAATTTGACGCTGGGATATTCTGTTGCCAGGCAGGTCAGGCAGTTGTTGAGGGTGTCGCAGCCTTTAATCCCATCATCATAGATGTGCACCACTACTAGGGTCAGATGATGTTCTTTCTCAATGACCTCCAGGAAAGCCTCTCCACTTTCTAACTCAAAAATGGCATCGAACTTGGGGCCAAAGCTCAGACGCTCGTGCATCTCCTGCATGCACTGCTTCCGATACTTACGCAGACAACTTTCGTCCTCCTCTTTGATCATCTCGTATTCCTGCATGCTCATCTGGAAGCGTGAGCAGATATAATAAGATATAAACCATGCAAAGAAACTCTTTACAGTATACTGTACCAGTCAAGACACCAAGACATAATTGAAGTCCTAAATCTTTTTGAGCTAAATCTATGCCTGAATGCACAATGAATGTGCATTAACATTCGTTGGGTTTACCTCAACCCTAAGTTAATACATTTGAAGTTGATACTTTACTATTGATAATAGTCAAATACTTTACTAAAATAGTAACAATTAAGAATGTGTAGGTGTGTCCAGACTGTTGACTTATAGTAAACTCAGACAATCTCCCGGGTGTGTCACATGTAATAATTAAATCTCTGAGGTATTTCATGAAGTACAAAGTGATGGTTAATCAATCTGTAATGAAGTCGTTTGTTGTCATTTTAATTGTGTTGAGGACGTTTACCTTGCGGTTAAACTTTTCCTGCGTGTTGTCATTACTGGATTTTGGGTTGGACATCTGTCTGAGGAGCTCTCTCTTGTTAGGAGGCATGCTGTCGTGGTCCTCACTCTCCAGTTTAAACCTCCTCCAGTCATAAATAACCCCTTTGGGCCCTGAAATGCATGTGTTTGCATGTATAATGTGCATGATTTTGCAATGTAAGATCTTGAACACACAGTTTTAATTTTATTTAATCAACCACCTTGGCTATTCAAATGTTAGATGGATACATAGCACATATTTTACAGCTTGGTGCTTTTGAAAAAAACTCATATTTAGAGGAATTGGTGTACATGTGTACAGCTTAAATTCATACAAAATGAATGTAGGATGAATCAAGTAGTAATAACACATTTTGAACTGGTTGACTGAAGCTAAAGATTTTTTAGATGCACCTCATATTTTTTCCAAATCTGTAATACTTTCTTTATTCGCTAATTGTCATGGGTGTATCAGTATAGTGTGGGATAGTCCAGTATTATCTCACCATTACTGTACATAATGACTAGATGTTGATAGGATGTGTTCTGCAATCAAGGTGATACTTTTTGTTGTGGATTTTTCTTAGATGGTAACAACAAATACATTGCTAAACTGTTTGCTTTACATTATTATTGGCAGGTGCTTATTTAAGGCATGTGAATTTTTCTGTATCTCAACAAATAGAGCATTGAATTGAATGCAGTTTAAGTCACTTTGGATAAATACATCTGCCAAATGCATAAATGTAAGTCTAATGCAAGGCAGATGTGTTTAGACATCTGTTCAAACTGCTATGCCCGGTTTCACCTTAAACCTAGTTCCACAATGAAACGTTAACGTTTGAGCTGTCTTAACTGATCTGATAACTTAAAATATATCAGTGTCATTCTTTTGTCTCAAGTAATGCACATCAGTAATGTTTTTTTCTTTAAATTATGTTTATAAAAACGTCTTAAATGCCCTAATGTAACTACTTTTGTCAAACCTGTTTGTGTTGCTGGCAGTTCTTCATTCTCAGTTGACCCTGACATGACTTCCCTGGAATCTTCTGTGAAGACCTGATGATAAAAATGAATGAATAAGAAAACTCATTGAAATATAAGAAATGGTTGCATTTTGTAATACAGTGTCTGCTTATTTTATTACACAATAACTTCATTTCATCTGTAAAAGATGGAGGCTTGTGTTGGCTGGTGTAAATGTTCGGATGTATTATACAAAGTAGTTTATATTTCTGTTTATAAGATGTTGACACTGTCAGATCTTGTTACAATTATCCAGGTTAAGGTGGAATTAGCAGATTATTCTGTTATACAGAAGTTGATGGATTAGATTAAAATCAGATTATATTATGTGTAATGGATATGGTTTGAATGAATGCCTGAAATCAGTTGTTTTCTTGTAAAAGTACATCTAAAGCCTCAGTGATTACTTACTTATGGCTCTTTAATGATAGATTGAATCAACAGACTGCCTAAGCCAAGGGTTAGCTGGTGTTTTACCAAAAAATACATTGTCTTCTACAGAGGTCTTCAACCATTACATGCATAACTATTAACTATTCATTTTTCTTAAAGGGATAGTTCACTCAAAAAAAAAAAATTATGTCATAATTTTGAAACCCTTATGTCATTCAAACCCTGTATATGATTCTTTCTTTTGTGGATATTTTGCAAAATGCTGGTTACCTGCACCCAAAATATCTTTGTTCTGCTGAAGCAAGAAAGTCATACAGGTTTGACATGACATGGGTGAACTATCCCTTTAAGGTTATTTCAAATGTATTTGGGTTTTAACCAAATCAAGGCCTTTGTCACAATAGTGTTACGGCTACTGTATAGTGTCTTTGCTGACCCTGGGTCCTTGATCATGTGTATGAAAAACATTAAACATGCCTACAGTGGTTATACTGTAAACTGTTTCTAATCTGTTGTCAAGTGGCCTACTATGCTCCTGTATCGTTGCAACTGTATCATTAATTGCACAGAACTAAATAGTACGAAATCTCATTCTTACCTGACGGTTTGCTGTAACTATCTGTCTGTGCTCTGTTGTCGTCTGGCTTTGTCTGCATTGACATCATGGTTACATCTTAGTAATAATTTAGGGTCATGTAATAGGATTACTGCAGAGGAATTAAATCTGCTCTATTTAATGTCTCTATCCAAAGGACAGGAACAGATAGGTTGACAAAATACAGCCTCGAGGTCACTTACAGATTTTAAACGAAACCTGTGTGATCAGGTTACTTTATCCATAACTAATTTGATAAACAACAGTTTAGTAAAAGCATTTTTATGTATCATAGAAAGCTAGACCTTTTCTCTGAACTATATGCTCTGAGTTAATATTGCAATAACTTATAGAACAGATCATTTTTAGTTCAAAGCCTGCCTTTGTGAAAGTTACATTCATCTTACATTGTCTTACATTTGTCGAAAGGCAGGAAAAAACAAATAACATTTGTCTAGAAAAAGGAAATAATAGCTGTAATGAAAGTATGTCTGTTTTATTTGTTTATAGCTAGTGGTCACTAGATGGTGGTAAATTCCACTTCAGGTTAAGAAGTGAGCAGAGACATCCCTCAGCGCCTCCACACCTATGACATCAGCAAATCCACACATATATCTGTGTTGGCAATCTGCCACCAGTTGCTTACAGTCATCTCTGGACGTTAGTTACCACGCACACCCTGCATGCTGACACACTTTATTGAGGCATGGGAATTTACACAATTATTTTGTGTTCTCATCCTTTTATTATTGTGGTAATAGTCACTATACAAGCACGAGTCTAAAGACTAAATAAATATATAAAAACATGCTATAATAAGGTTCAATTAATTAAATAATGCAATAACAGTAGATAGTACATTAGCTAACTAACAACAAGCTATATATTTTTAGAGTTTTGTAAAGGAATTTATTTGCGGACACAATTTATATATATTTTTTATTTTAATCCACTTTTAATGTTTTCCAAATGTAAAATACAGTTTTTATGTCAACAGTGAGGATAGAAAACTTTTGTTGAGTGTCCAAATAAATGTGGATTATAGAAGAGGCACTCTTTATTTTGGCTTTTCACAACAGTTTAAATCAAAAAGGTTTTAACATGATTAGAAATATAAACTCATTCAAGTAAAAAGTAGTTTCTGTCTATGCAGAGTATGGTGTATGGCAGGAGTATGGCAGAGCCTGGCACAAGCTTTTGTGTAATAAGTGAAAGTTTGAGGGAAGTATAAATCTCCGCACTTACTACAGACTTCCTGAATTACATTTCTGTGCGTGCGTGCGTGTATGCATGCATGCGTGTTTGTGTATGGGTGGTCTCACTTCCGACCTCATATGGTCTTTTGGTTTTATAATAACCTGCAGCGGATATGACGCTGTAAACATCTCGCAACACTCGTGAACTCAATGCTGGATTGTTTAAACAGTCTTCACCGGTCAGGAATGCTTGAGTTCGTGCAGACTTTGTAACAAGAAAGGTTAAAAGAGTGAAACACAGTGACGTCTTAGATATTCCCCTGTTGCACATACCCGAATTACTTCTGGGACTAATAAATAATGTTAATTTGTTTTTTTTCCTGCAATGGTGTTGCCTCATATGATTTAATCTTGTATTGTTGGTATGGTTTTAGATAATCACTAATCTTTTGGAATTATCTTGCAAATGTAAAAAATGCAACCCTGCCTCTCAAGTAACAAATTGGATTGACACTTGATGTCAACACCTTGTTTACAACCTAAACAAATCCCTAGGCCCATAAATCCTGTTTCACAAGTGAGACCTCATGTGACTATAATAAAAATTGATTTGTGGCAGTTAAGTTTGTCTGAACTTGTCCAAGATTCTTTTTAAATAAAACACTACATTTTTAAAGCTGTCATCAAATCATTCTGTCTATCATCACAATGTCAAAATAATGAATAAAAGGTTGTAAGAAGGTTTAGTTCATTCATATAAGATGACACATCTATATCACATCTTTGAATTTGACATTGTTCACTTGAAGCCATAGCCGTTTATTATTATGTGTTCTCGTTTTGTTTTATTGCTCTACACCATTTGCTATACACATTTAAGCATAAAAGCATTTTAAAATAATAAATATAAAAACTTCCATTGTTCAGAGAGAAAATCTCTCCATCAGCCTGCAGGTAGCAGCTCAAGAGCAGGGAAATCCATCTGTTCTCCCGCTGTGGCACATTTTTTTGTATTAGTATTAATTAAGCAAACATGCAGTAGTGACCTAACGCAAGAGATTCCTTCTCCAGCTATCTTTCTAGTATTGCAAATCTGCTCCAGTAATTGGACGTATTCATTATTTTCATTTACTTATTTATTTATTTGCTGAAAAGTCCCCACCACATTTTACAACAAAGTTACGCCAATGCTTGAAGCATACTTTATTGGACTTGGACTGTAATTGTACATTTTTAACTTCCATTTCTGGACCAGATTTTATTTAACAAAACTTAATGCAAGACCAAACATTTTAATAAAAAGCTGAATCCATCAAAATTGTGTTGCTTTACATACCATATGTTTTATATAATGCTTGGTTGTATATTTTCTTGGTATCGTGTGTTCAGAATGAATGCTTGGATACTGTTATGGAAAATCAGGTGGAGTAAGGTGTGAACATGTTTGATTTGCTGGATTAATTTTGTGCTCTTGGACTCTAGCGCTCCATAGAAACATAGTTACAGTTTTGTAAATATACAAAGTCATTGTGAATGATGGGGACATGATGTGAATGAACACGTGTATGATTTTATGTGATTACATAAGGCGTGCAAATCTAGGGTAGATCTTTACAGTATGTGCATGAAATATATGATACTGAGTGAAAGTTTTGCTTTGTAAAGGAGTTTCTTTGTAACACTAAAGACATTTTCCACAAATAGGATAGGGCTTGACAATTAACATTTTGACATTGAAATGCCAATTTCGCTCATTTTCATTTGGACTATATAAGATGGACTATATAAGTGAAGTACTACAGGATATTTAATAAGGTCATGGGGGAAATTTTCAACATAGCACTTGTCAAACTTTTGCTGGTAAACGGCATAACTATGACCAACACCAGACCAGCACTGACCAATTTAAAACCAGCTAAGACCAGCATGGAAATTCATGTTGGTCTGTTTCAAGACTCTTACAGACGGAGGAAAGACTATGACTACAGCTCAGGGGAAGTGGGGTTTTTTTTAAACAGAGACATGGTTCTGTAATTATCATTAATTTGTTACTGAATCTATTGGATAATGATCGTTTCTTTCCCAGAAATGCTGTAAGCAGCACAGCATAAGCTACTCTCTTCTATAATTCATCCCATTACAGCCACTGATGGCTGAAAAGTGTTTTTCCACTGTTTCACTGCATTAGTGTAGAGGGCTCTGAACTAGTTAAAACTAGCTTCCCTCAAAATTCTCTCCTTAGTGATGTCATTTAAAACTCATATGCGGGTCAGAGCGGATAACAGTCATCATAGATTTCTTAATGTGATTTCAAATTTGTCTGGTATTCTATAAAAAATCACATTATGACCATATGTGAAATAGTTTGGACCAGTGGTCTTTGAACTTTTTAGGACAAGTATTACCTTAGTTTAAATCAGATCAGTATTACTTTTTTAGGCAAACGTTTGAATTTTAGACTTTTTTATCTTTTTAATTAGCTTTTTAAAAGCTTAAAACTTTAGTGTCTTATTTCATTATAGATAATAAGCTCAAAATACATATGCAGGAAAACAAGGTCACAGATTTATAGCAATAACATCTTGCCCTTTTCTGTTTTTTAATTTACAGTAAAACATTTACTATTCACATTACACACCACACATAACAATACATTCAATTTTGAATTAACATTTTGTAATGCATACAAACCACTGGCTTTTTGGATTATTGAATTATATTTAACATTGCAATGTGTGTAAAATTTTTGAAACATATTTTATATATTTTGCTCTTTTTACATATATTTTATTTATTTTTATACTTTGCTCTGCAAAATTATCCCACAAAGTAGGTGGCCAAAGCTCTCTCTTTCACTTTTTTCCAGGCACTCTGCCATCCATTCAAACCACAAGAGGTTCTCAGTCCCAACTTTGTGTGTGATGTCCGATGTGCTTCCGAGCAGAGAATGAACCCCAGAATGCAGACAGACAAAAAGCCATATGTAAGAAATTCCACAAGCACTAAATAAATCATGCGACAGCCTTGCTAAACACAGGTTTACTGTTAATACAGACTGATGAGTACAGTTATTCTAACAGCTTTACAGTAATTCATGAGTAAGTCGGAAAAATGTGTTCAAGTCTGGTTGTTGTCTATACAGTAAGGTAGAGAAACCAGTCGGTGTACTAAAGTAGTTCTTAATATTTGCAGAAAAAATCAGACAGGATCTTACGCCCCACACAAAACAAACAATAAGGTCTGTGTCCCTAGCAACAGGCCTTGCCTGAGAGATTAGAAAAATGCATGCCGGTTGTGAGCTGCAGGAATGTGACAGTTCCCTTAAAAGTCCATTACATCCGGTCTAAAAAACAGTCATCCACTGTCTACATCAGATGTTTAAACTTGCGCCTTCACATGTTTATATACTTGAGATAGCAGACTTACAGTTTTCCCCCTATGAGTCAGACCAGAAATGGCAGCAATATACTGAGAATTCACTAATAATTTTCAACCCAAAAAAAAGGTTCCACTTATTCTTATAATCTTTTTATAATCTTATAATTCTCTATAATCTTTTTGATCACTATATTGATTTTGTTTTTTTAAGGGGATGCGTGAACAAATATAAGATGCGTAAGATGAGGTTCTCAAGTCATTTATTTCTGTTTGTAATACTTTTGTTTGTATAACTTTTATATGATTTTTGCAGTGGTGGTGTTACTGAACATTGTCCTCCTTTATTGAATTCATAGTTTATGTTTCATGTTACCACATTGAGCTTCATTGAATCCAATGTCAAAAGAAATAGTCCTTTAACAGTTCATCATATTTTGTGTTGTAAACAAAAACTATTAGCACTACAATTACAAACCATAACCATATGTACTATACAAAATAAAAGTTTCTTTAGATGTCACACTAGTAAAACCATCTGGAGGACCTGTAAGCTCTAGACTATGACTTCACGCTAATGATGTTATCAATACTGTTTGTCAAAACTAAACAGCATCTGTCTTGTTGTGTAATGTTCTTTGCTGTCATTTGGCTGGGGAACTCTCTTAGTCATTCACACTTCAGAAACTGCCATTCTCTAAACTCATAAAGTGGGCGGAGCTCATTTTATCATCAGGTGTAACCTTCTGGTGACCTGCATCAAAGACCATAAAAGGAGAATTTAGTTAATATTATGCAAGCACGACAATCTAGTGTATATACACCTTAACTAAAATTAAATGATTTTTTTTTCAAGAAAACATTTGCAAAGGAACATGCCAATACAAAACTGAATGACATCTTTGTGATGGGTCCTCATCTGTTTACACAATCACAGCAGTGTAGTAATAAATTACGTTATTGTTGAAATCAAAATGATATATATCTGTATGTGTGTGTCAATGGCAGGTCAGCCATTGCTTGGTGTCTAGTATTGGTTGTGTCACTAAAGTGTTTATCATCAGTTTGTCATAGTTGACAAATCATGTTGTTTAAATCACAATTTAAACATGCTTGTAAAATACACCGACAAGCAGATATTTTGTTGCTTATTTATGTTAGATATTAACTTTGAAAAGGGTGCACAACTTTCATTATAATACTTTTCAGATGTGACAATCACTGTCTAAGTTTGCTCAGTGGTTTTAACCTGCTTTAACTTATCCTTAATAGCCAACTTTTTTATATATCAGGCGGTTTTCATACCTTTCTCTTTCGCAATGCACGTGCAATGAGCATGTGATGTGAGTTTTGTAATCTAAACTGCACAAGTGATTTGTCACCTTCCTTCACCTTTGTGAGTGTTGAGCTGAATACATCAAGTCCTTTGTGATTCAACTGCCCCTTTTCCCCAAATTAAACACCATCTTTCTCTTCCCACTGTCAGTTAGGCCAAAGGAAGAAAACATTTTTCAGTGGCTTTGTTAGGCATGCTTGTTCTTGTATAAAGCCTTAAGCTTATTCCTCCAACGTTTTCAGTAACACCCAAAGATGTCTGTACAATGGTAGCCCAGTTTCACTAATGAATTCCTTTTATTCAGTTTTAGCTGTTCAGACACACCTTTAGTGCCATGGAACAGAAAGTCTTTTCTTATGTGAAAATACTACATACCTACACCAAGTGACAACTCGCATGCTTTGTATTATTAATCTAATCTCTTAAACATAAAGAGGTTCTCTTAGTCACAGAGAACCTCAAGTTTTCTGTATTGTCTGTTGCCTGAAACAAGTAATCTGCACCTTCTTCCAGGTTCATTGCAGTCAGCATGCATCACATCATGTAAAAATTGAGCTTACCAAGCCAATATTAGTCCAGGTGTTTTCTGTATAATGGTTATGTGTGGCAAACTCATTTTGACAAACAAACAGTGTTTGCATGTTTTGTATTAGCTGTCTGTGTCGTTGCTCAAAAGAGTCACTTTGTATGGACAGTAATATTTACAAATAAAGCTGCTAGTAGCAATTTCGGGGTTTTGCATACTGTAGATTTTAACTTAATACAGTCCACAGGATAAAACAGTAGAATAATTTATTTAGGTTCTACACTAAAAAAGGATGTGTTATTTTTTAACACATTTTTTGTGTTATGCTGTCTAACACATAAATGTGTCATTTTGTGTTAAATACATAAAAGGGACAACACATGTTGAGTTGAAAGTAACACAAGTTGAGTTAAAAGTAACACAAAATGTGGTTTTTAAATTAACACAAAGATGTGTCTAGTTAGGGACAACACATCTGTGTGTTGTCTCTAACTAGACACATCTTGTGTTATTTTAACACATCTGTTTTTAGAGTGTAGTGATTGCAATGATAGCTTAATTGGTGGAGCATGGCTGAGGTTGCTTGAAGTTATAAAACATGATGATAAAATGATGATAATGATAAAATGTATGCCTCAGTGCACTGTAAGTTGATTTGGATAAAATCCAAATGCATAAATGTAATATAATATAATACACTACAGAAAAAAAACACAAATTAATAAAACAACACTAAACTTGTAGTTTATAAAATTTTATTCACAAAATGCACCTTGTCAGAATTTACTTGGAATGAATTTACAATATTCAACAAATATCATTTACATTCAAAATTATTAAAAAAATCCTCAGGTTTTTGAGAAAACAACTGATGTAACAGCTGGGCTTTTTTCTTTCAAGTATGTGTCAAGGAATGTTTTTTTATAAATCAACATAACAATAAATAACACTACAAAATAACAATCTGTCGATACAAATCACCCAGCAATAAATAAATAATTCTCATAAATTATTCAAATAAATTACAAAATAAATAAAAACTTGATGTAAAACATTACATCAAGTATGAGAGTACAGACACTACGGCATTATTCTGATGTGCAGTTACAGCTCTGAACTTCTCTCTCTTAAGACAACAGTTGGGTTAATATTATTTGTTGAGGAGAGCACTGAGCTTGAATTTACATTTTCTGAACTTTGATATTCCACATCAGGCACCTGAAAGGACACTATTGGACAGGGGCCTTTAATGTTCAAGCACACCAGCTTCTTTAGTGAGGCACTGTTAACAATGTCAAATCCCACTTTGCCACCAAATGTGCTGGGCATCCAATATTCAGGAGAACAAATAGCATTTCCCATGAGGCCTTTGAGAGAGTAAGGAGCACCCATCTCCACCATAGTCTCCCCAAAGATGGAGTTTGGTCTGGGGTTCTCCACAAGAAGACCGGTATACAGCTCAACTGCATTTACGTCACCATACAGCGTCTCTAGTTCTGCTGCTAGCTCCTTGTCTCCTGTTTTATCACACAAAAAAGTAAGAGGATTCAATTAAAATATATCTTTCATAATAAACCCACTTTTTAGATTTATATAAACACATCTGTCAATTTCAAATTGCCACTTATGTGATTGACACAGTGTTTGTTCACTGTTTATCTTACCTGTCATCTCCTCAAAGGACGAGTAGGGCTTCATGCTAAAGCGTCTCCTGTATGCATTGAAAGACTGGTAGCGCATCTCTCTAGAATGTTCTAAAACTTTCACAGCCACTCCCAGCATTGAGGCTGGCAGGTTACGTCCACCAGCTACCTGTTCACACATAACATGAATAAAAGTTAGCTATGGGACAACAGAGAGGACAGTTAAAGCTTTCACTGCTTTCTATCGATTACTTACCCGTCCAGCTGTCTGTTTGGTGAAGGAATCCACCAAGTTGCGGATGCCATGTTCTGTTACTATAGAGTTGTTAAATACAAACTGATGGTGGCCATAGACCTGATCCTGGATCTGAAAGGTGTCTGGCATCAGCGGGTGCCAGTGATACAGCGTGTTGAACTCAGCTGCAATGCGATTCTGGTATTGAAAGCGTTGATTGAAGAGAAGCTCAGGGTCAAACTTGAGCTTGAAGTTATAGCCACTCAGGTGCTGAACATAGTCCTCGATAACAATTTTGATAGTCTCACCTGGAAGAAAAAAAGCATTTGATCTCTTGCTTTCCACAATGTTAATTGAATCAGGATGATGCAAATATTGCAGTCACGACTTACCAATAAGGATAAGACGGGTGGTCTGAAAGATTCTTTCGTCGTCCCAGTCAGGATGTTCTTGCTTCATGACATCACAGACTCGATTGTGCTCGCGCAGCCAAATGGTAGCATACATCATCAAACCTGGAACCAAACCAAAGGCCTCGTGGCCAACAGCAAACTTCTGTTCTTCTGGGACATGAGGAGGGTAGTGCATTTCCACCTGGACATCTTTCACTAGAGGAGGGTACACCTCATCATCCACAACCTGGAAGTCAAATATATATTTTATTGACTGAGTGTCTTCTGTAAGTCCATTGGACCTGTAAGCTATATATGTCATATGGAAGTGTTGTCTTCGCAAATCACAATACCTGATACTTTAGTTTGCCATCTTTGAACAGACGAAGCTTGTGTTGTCTGTCTAGTGTCTCTCCATAAATATGGCTTAAATCCACCTAAAACATAACATTATTGTTAGCAATTGCATATAAACTTCCACCAAAACTTTTAATGAAATGTAAAATTAGTAAAAGTAAAATGGTTGATGACACTTACTCCATGACCCAAGGCTTTTATGAATGCTGGTCCTTTTTTAAAGTCACTTTTGAAGAACTGGTGAGAAAAATGCTGGGCAAAGAAGGCGAACATGAGACTAGTCCTCTGTGGATCAGGGATGAACTGTCTTCTTAACAGCACCTTCTCCACAACCTCCTTTGAGTTAGGAAGATCGGGTGTGGGACAGTTCCTGGGCAAAGGTGGAAGAGTCCGAGTGTAGTAGGACAGGTTGGAATATGCTTCCCAGCTTTTGTAGGTATATTCTGCATTGTATGTTGGTGGACTGTCAATTAAATATGACCTTGCTGTAAAACAAGAAATAAGGACATAGTTTTAGTGTTTGTATTTGTAAAATATGTAAAGATCCCAATTTACTCTGACTCCAAACCATTCGACTTACATGTCAGGATATAGCTCATTATGGAATTTCTCAAAAATGAGATGTTGTTGATCAGGTTCCAGATCCATTTATAATGTGTTAAGATGTGATGCACTACGTTTGGAGCTGGTTTCAAAACTGACTTGATCCATGTGAGGAGTTCAGCTGTAAAGGGAACGACAAAGCAGATACTTTTGAGTACATTTCTCATATACTAAGAATTAAATTAGCAAAACATTTTCATTTGTGTAAACACAATCCTGCAGCAGACTTACGAGAAGTGCAGTTCACACCGTAATATCCTGTTCTGGTACAGTCACATTCATAAGCATCAGCGCCTTTGGATAAACATACACCCAGGTTTTGACAAGGCTGTGCACAGCAAGGGTCGTCTGCAGGAAGAAAACAAAACAAAAAAAGAAAAGAAAAATGTTATTTTCAGCTATGGTCAGATTGCAACTCTATTACAGCTAGCAGCAATTTATCTGTGATAACACCTCCATATCAATTTACTTACATCCTTCGCAGGGAAAGATCCAAAAGCTTGAAAGAAGGACAAGGAAAATCACTCTATGCATTCCAGAAGTTTTATCTGCAGTATCTCTTATTTCGAAGCAGATATGTGTGCTGTGGAAGATCGCAGGAATATTCTGTGCCTTGATGTGCTCCTGCGCCTTTTAAAGGGAAGAAATTCTTGCGTAATTTGTAAGAGGAAGCCAGAACGTGTAACGTCATACGCAATCTGTATTTTTCCATAAATTACACACTCATTCAGATGGATGCTCACACATTCGAGCTATCTGTTGCAAGTTATTTAAAATATACTTTTTAACTACTGACCATCTTAAAGATGCAAATTTGTCAAATTATACTGCGTAATTGTGGAAATCACACCAGACCCCGTAGGGAAAATCTGTAATCTGTCAGCGCAGATTAGTTTCTGAATTGTAGTTCATGAGCGCCACCTTGCGTCTGATTTTGACACTTTAAAATGGTAGTTTTTAAAAGTGATTCGCTTATAATGATTATTCAGAAAATTTGACAAAACGTCTAGCAAAAAATACAATTTTAGAGATTTCCTTTTTTTCTTTCTTACTCATTCCTACTCTTTTGTGTTTTAGTTTGGTGGTCTCAAACTAAATCAATTGAATCAACGAATCAATTCGACTGAATCATATAAATGAACCGACTCAATTCGCTCGCGAGTGATTCATCGTTGTCCGCCCAGTGAGCGTTTCTCTCGTCTTCCTGAAATGCCTTCAGTCGAAGAGGGTCTAACGTCACCTTACCACCAGTGGTAAGTTCTTACGCGTTTCTTTTTGTTTTATATCTGTAAGTACGCGTCAGTGTGATTTATGCAAGAACTTTTATCTGCCTTAACAATTCCTATTATTCGACACCGAAAGTGAAGCTTTGGGGTTTGTCTCAAGACTCTGTGTATCTTATTCAACTGAGTGTCATGTTTCAACGTTTGTGCGTCGACACTATTTTTCCTCATTTTTCCCTGTTTAAATGTACAGATGTTTCCCGGACTGTCCTGAACAATCCTGAAGTCCTAACCACTAAATTGCTGCCAGAATGTCCTCCATAGACCCCTATCAATACATTATAGTAAGTTACGTTACATTAAAATCTGTGATATTAGTAACATCTGTAATGTCGAACGTGTTTTTTTTTAAATCAGGGTCTGAAATCTGTTGTTTGCGATGGCATTTTTTTTAAATATGTGGTTATAGTTTTAATTTTACTACATTTTAAAATAGTTACAAAGTAGTTTAAATAGTTTTGTAGGAATACAAATCATTTGCATAAGGGAAAACTGCCTTTTTTGAAATACAACAAAAGTTTACTATTAGTTTGTTCATTTTAATGCAATGCTCAAAATAAAAGAGTAAAAGTTATACAATATAAATTGTACTTTAAATAAGTCACAGTGTTCCTTTTAAATGCTTATTTTGAATGGATGATGTCGGAAGCGAGTTTTATGTTTCTGTTTGGGATTCACCTGTTGTACCTTTTCTAGACAGATAAATGAGCTTCCTTTTACATAGATAGACACATTTTACTGCCTTTACCATTCTAAATCCCTGCCATCGTGGCTCATTTATATGTACAGGTTGAGCACCAGTATTCTCATAGATTAAACCTGACTGTGGTGGGAGCTGAAAATGTGACTAAAGGCGCATTCGGGGATTTATGTGAGTATATACTCATGTTCTCTTCTTGTTTTTTGAGGGTGTTTTTAATCAGATAATGAGCGTGCGTTCTGTTCATATGTTTGTTCACAGTGGACACGCCAGACCCATATGTGGAACTGTCCATATCAACCACCCCGGAGTCCAGAAAACGAACACGGCACATAAATAATGACATTAACCCTAAGTGGAATGAAACCTTTGAGTTCATATTGGACCCCAACCAACCCAATGTTTTAGAGGTGAAGAAATACAAAAAGAAGAAACTTGATTTCCTTTAGCATTATTAATTTACATTCGAAAGTGTGGTATTGAAACATTAGAATATAAAAACGTACATCAACTTTAAAATGTAATTTTACTGCTTTTTCTAGGTGACATTAATGGATGCTAATTATGTCATGGATGAAACTTTGGGCACAGCAAAATATTCCCTCTCAAAACTCAAAGTGGGGCAGACAGAGAAAGTGACAATTTCTATTGGCAAGGTACAGTAAAACCACAAATGCATTGTGGTTTACAGCGGAAATGTGTTGAATGTTAACTGTTATTTTTTGATTCCTTCTAGACGACAAAAGTGTTTCTCGACCTGGCCGTAGAAGTGTGGTATGTATTTTATTTAGCGCATTGTGCGTACTATATAAATACAATAACCTCCCCATTGTACACGGTCAATATAGCCCTGCAAGAATCACATTGGTATCTTTATGAATGAAGGCCTGACGCAATCTATTTGTTGGTTTCAAGTGCGTCCACAGACTTGCGCTTCAGCATGGCTCTGTGTGATCAGGAGAAGCTTTTCATGCAAACACGCAGGGACAGAGTTATGCTCGGCATCAAGAAGCTTCTAAAAATGGAAAACCCACGCTTCCTTCCAGCCTCACCACGAGAGGTAAACGCAAAACCCAACACAATTGCATTTGCTAAATTAAAAAAGAGATTTTATTTTGAGTGAGATTCTGTCTTATTGCGGTTCTGTTTGTGCTCAGGTTCCAACCATCGCTATACTGGGCTCTGGAGGAGGTTTTCGTGCCATGGTGGGCTTTTCTGGAGTAATGAAAGCTCTGTATGAGTCTGGGGTGCTTGACTGTGCGACATACGTGGCAGGACTTTCTGGATCTACATGGTCAGTATCTGTTTTGTTCATGATGTGTGGTAGCCTTTTGTATTTGTTACAGCAGTGCATAACAACAGCTAATTAAATGGGTGACAAAATGCTACGCAGTGTTTTCATCATGAATTTCCACAGGTATATGTCCACATTGTATTCGCACCCTGAATTTCCCGCTAAAGGACCGGGGGATATAAATAAGGAACTGATGAACAGGGTCAGCAATAACCCACTCAGACTGCTCCTGCCCCAAAACATCAACCGCTACGTGAAGGCGCTCTGGAAGAAAAAATCAGCCGGGCAGCCCGTCACCTTCACTGACATCTTCGGCATGCTGATAGGAGAGACTCTCATTCCTGGGGTAATTTATGCAGAGTTTTTACTGCAGCAGGACATGGAGAATTCATATGCAGTGTACACTGTTGTCTATTCAAATACAAAGATTCCTTTGTATTTTGCCTGTCTATTATGCATCCCAATGCAAATGGAGCCCGTTTTGGGGCGGATCATTCTTTTGATCAGGAAGATACTTTTCATTAGAGTAAACCGACAGCCTTTATATTTATAAATGAATAAGCAAAATTGTGTATTAGCTGGTGAAATAGTGAGTAGTAAGTAATAGTAAGTGTTTATTCAGGTTTGTCTAATCACTAGATAAACATTGTTTTCCTGTGACATTTTTATTAAGCTGGCACAAAATGTGCTTAGATAAAGGCGCAGTGGAAACACAATACAGATAAAGTTTTAAGTCAGACTGGCGAAATGAGCATTTCCCAGTAGTGATATATCAATGCATAATGAATGTTCTGTGTCAAACAGCCACAATGAAAGTGTGCATGTACATGATAATCATATGAAATCAGGGAAACTATACTCTTGCTTTAATTAATATAAAATGTACTTAATTATAATACATAGATCTTTTTGTATATCTACACTGACATGATGTGAACATTCAAAAGAAATCTTGTGCTGTGTGTTTAGAGAATGAACAGTACTCTCAGCTCCATGCAGGAGAAGATTAAAGAAGGTCAGAGTCCTATGCCTCTCTTCACCTGTCTTCACGTCAAACCCGATGTGTCTGAGCTCATGTTTGCAGGTAAGAGGCCAAAACACTCAGAAAATGACTGTAGAATGATGCATTGGATTTAATATATTTTAGGACACAGATCCTTTTCTTCATAAAATAACCTGGTAAAACAGTAAAAAACAGTGACCGTAAATGCGCGGTCACTATCTATTTGTTTATATTTGCTTAATTCAGTGGAGAACATGCAAATTTTCGTTACCGTGTCTGAACTAATGATTGACCCACTGGGAAGTCAGCGTGTACGTTCACAGCTCCACCCACAGATGTAGACTATTTTTAGAGACTAACAATTGTGTGTGGGTTGGGTTTTTTTGGTGAATGGGATCAAAGCATGTGACTAAGAAGGAGATTGTTAAAAGCAACTATTTGCTGATAAAAAGCAAACCTGTTACATTACTCTTCTCTCTCGAGTTGACTTATTTTGAGTGCTTGTTACTGTATTAACAGTATTAATGAAGTTAATGGTAGTTGTATAATAGTAATACTGTATGTAGTGTGTAATACTGTACTGTATATTTGATTAAGCTTTGATCATACTAAGCAGTTATTCATGTGTCTCCATTAGACTGGGTGGAGTTCAGTCCGTATGAAATTGGCATGGCCAAATACGGCACCTTCATGTCTCCAGGGCTCTTTGGGAGTAAGTTCTTCATGGGAAGCGTTGTAAAGAAGTATGAGGAAAACCCCCTGCACTTCCTGATGGGTAAGACTAGAAGTTTTCTGAATTTCAACAGAAGCATTCACTCATTCATTTAGTGTCAATGGATGGTTTACTCATTGTACTGTAGAGTTAACATCTGCTAAGGGGTAATAATGAAACTATACCAGTAATAATGGAATTTTTGTTATAAGAAACAATTAAAACAACATTGTGCATCTGCCCAAACTGCCCAAATGTATACGCAAAGAAAGAAGGCCTACCTTTTATTCTTGCTGTTGTATTGTTGCTGCTGGGGCCGTCATGTTGTGGACATGCTGTGTTTTTTAAATATTGTCCATTGCAGTATGTTTTATTCATTAACTGTGTGCACTGCAGGTGTATGGGGGAGTGCTTTCTCCATCCTCTTTAACCGGGTTCTGGGTGTGAAGGAGACAGCCAGCAGCAGCACAATGGAGGAGGAGCTGGGTAAGAGAATGTTTTTCTTTTTTTGATATCTGAACAGAGAAAATAAAAATCAAGCAGACAATGAAGGGGATAAGGGGCACTGCATTTTAAAAGAACCAGTTTGGAAACAAATTGGCTTATTTTTTTGTCATATTGCTTCATTTGTGACCTTACCTAAAAAGTGCCGTTACCGGTTTTTCTAGTGCAGAACTGTGCAGGTGACACATACATTTTGGAAGGTGTGGACATAATAAATAGTCAGAAGTCAAACCGATCTACAAGTTGTTTCTGTGTAACCTCCATCAAAAAGAACTAATTTCAACACTTACAAAGGTCGAAATAGATCAACATACTTTTAACCCCAGAGGCATTATGCCCATTTGCACTGTTTAACCATGTATCAAGTAGTGCTTTGTGCATTCCTGACACCTGTTCTTACCCATAAGATTTCCTGTCATCTTTTCTGTTACCTCTAATGCTGTAAAAGACGTAACGAATTACAGAAAATGCAGCTGTTTTCCAAACAATGACACTTCATGATGGCCACTAACTGTCAAGTTTAGTTTTTCATTAGTTGTGTTTGGTTTATTAAGATTATGCCGTGCATTGGGCTGGGGTTTGAACCCTATCTCTTGCATGCTGAATAAAAACTTATGCATGATAAAGGAATTTAGTGTAACAGTGCTCTAATCTCATGCCTGTTTGAATAGGAAGTGCAGTGTTTTCACTGGCTTTCAAGTACATGTGTCTCCTGTTTTCAGAGCAAATAAAACCAGAGCATATTGTGGGAGATGACTCAGCAGATAATGAAGAGGAAACACAAAGAAGTAAGAAAAACTTTCTCACGCAGACGAACAATATTCAATTTATTGCACTTTGCACACAACATATTGTGGAAGAACATTTTTACAGGGAACAATGATTTTAAGGATGGCAAAAGTAATGCATAGAGAAACTCCCCTTAATTGTAAAGACTGTACCTGTAACTCAGTTTGGCGTTTTAATTATCAGAGAGGTCAAATACTAATAAAATGCATAGCTCAAATGCACTGCTTAGGATTAAAGCATCTCTGTCACTTTCTCTCTCTTCCAGGAGGCACAGAGAGCGCAGAGGTGGAGGATGAGCGCCAGCGCCATGCCCAGGCTAGTTGGGTTCAGCGCATGTTAACATCCATTATGGGTGACACCACCCTGTTCACCACACGAGAGGGCCGTGCTGGCAAGGTGCACAACTTCATGCTGGGGCTTAACCTCAACTCAACCCTGCCCTTCTCTCCCTTCCATGGCCTCATGAACCAGAATTCTGTGGATGAGGAGGTGGATGCTGTCACAGGTACTAACATTGTTTGTGAACTTACAGTGTTTTGAAACTTAGCTTGTCAAGGTTTAAGATGCTTACAATTTCATATACATAGTATATACATAATATATACATAATATACATGTCATATACATAATATACATAGTATATCGGGCATGAAAACATTGAGGATCTTAATTAGGGTGACAGCATTTTGAACAAGTCACAGTGTTTGAACAGATCAGTTTACAGTAAAAAAAAAAAACACAAATACACTTAGAAATATATTTTCAATATATGCAATGATTATATTTATTTTAATTATTAAAATTAATTATTAAAATTTTCAATAAACTTTTATGAAGGTATCTGATTGGTAAACTGTTTTTTAATGTCTGAATGATCAGATTCAC
Source organism: Beaufortia kweichowensis (assembly GCA_019155185.1). Lineage (NCBI taxonomy): Eukaryota > Metazoa > Chordata > Actinopteri > Cypriniformes > Gastromyzontidae > Beaufortia > Beaufortia kweichowensis. The sequence continues at coordinate 12,937,793 of CM032797.1, forward strand.
AACTGAATCAGACATTCAAATGATTCATACGAGAGAGTGATGCATTTTACGCAAGCAGTTACAAAGTAGTCATTCAGCTGACACTTTCATCCAAAGCAAATGGTTTAAACCTAAAACTATTCGGTTACCATCCCAGATCTCTAAAGTCACTTTAATCTGATTTTACTCTTAAATGTTTATTTTTCATCGTGCCTGAAAGTTCACCTTATCCAGGTCTCGTGGAGTATGTGGGCGAAATGGGCGTGGTGTTGGTAATAGGCTGAAATCTGGTCAGGTGCCACCGAACTTGATGATAGGATTTCAAACTTTATTCGAGTTTAAGGAGCGGGGAAGGAAATTCACTTGTAGGAAATTCCAACACACCCACTACAGATTAACTTCTCCCCTAAAGGTTAAATACACAGAATCACCTGACTACACCACACATGCATATAGAACTTGAAAGGATGTGTGCCGCTGCAAGATCAGTAATCACATTAAATAGACAACGTTCATAGTGGTGTGCATGGCACATAAGTATATGTGTCATTCTGTTAAGCCCATAGATAAAGGGGTAAGGTCTCACATTATAATTATTAGTAATAACAGCATTATGTGCCTCAGTGACTCAGCAACTGTCAACTTCCTGTTGACAGTTGGGTGTGAGAAAAAAAGATAATCTCTTTAAGATGATGGTTTAAAAAGTAATGTGCAATAGTTGATGACATTGTTGCAACATAAAACCGTCATTACTCATAAGCATCAAAGAAATAGGTGAATTTCACTAATGACATGTATTGTAGCTGGCTTTCCTGTAATGCGGATGTTTTCGCAAATTAATTTGGCCGGTTTTTAACCATAATTGAAACCATTGTGATGTTATGTTAAAGTAGGTTAAATAAGTGTTATGTGATTTTGTAGAATAATGAGAAATTGCAAGTTCCCTGCAATAGTCTTCAAGCAACATAAGTAACATTAAAATGAACAAACTGTGGTCTTTTTGTAGATCCCGATGAGTTTGAGCGAATCTACGAGCCCCTAGATGTTAAAAGTAAAAAAATCCATGTGGTGGACAGTGGCCTGACCTTTAACCTGCCCTACCCTCTCATCCTGCGGCCTCAGAGAGGGGTGGACCTCATCATCTCCTTTGACTTCTCAGCCCGGCCCAGTGACTCCAGCCCACCATTCAAGGTCAGTATCTAAAGGCCTGTTCACACTGTGAATGATAACTAAGTTTTTAAAAATAAATTAATTGTGTTGTCTTTTTTGTAAGGAATTATTGCTGGCTGAGAAATGGGCCCGGATGAATAAGCTTCCGTTTCCCAAGATTGATTCCAAAGTGTTTGATCGAGAGGGTCTAAAAGAGTGCTATGTGTTCAGACCCAACAAAGAAGATAAGAACTGTCCCACTGTTATTCATTTTGTCTTGGCCAACATCAACTTTCGGGATTTTAAAGCACCAGGTGAGAGCAAATATTAGAATTGTCACTTATTGTGCTTTTATATTTTGACTTTTAACTTTTGTTGAACCTTGTCTGAGTGTGAGTTGATTTAATGAGGAAGTGGTTGATTGTTCATGATTCATACAGATGACTCCTGTGTTTGATTCAGTATGATTCATTTTTCAGATCAAGTAATGTATTATAAAAATGCACAGAGTAATTCATGGAGCACATCTAAAAGTATCTTTAGGGCTAAACATTAATGTTTGTAAATATTTTCTAAGGCCAAGTGAAACAACGAACACTGTAACAATATTTGTATATTTAACAATATAGTATATATATACAGTATATATATATATACAGTACAGTATATATATATATATACAATATTTAGGGTTATATATATATATATATATATATATATATATATATGTATATTAGTATACATTATATGTATATATTTTAGTTTTCTTTTACTAAAACCTCCTGCTAAACTAAAAAATGATACCTGTCTAAAACAGATTATGAAAACGAGTTAGGAAGTTTATCAATAAATTTCATTGATTATGTTTCAGATGTTTGTTTAAAAAATTACAGTTGTTGTAGTGTATTAAAGAGTGATAGCCAAGAATATACAGTGGTCATGGTACACTGTTAAGTGTATTAACTGCTGGCGCCCTCTGCAGGTTAAGAAATTCTTGTATGATTTGATAAACGTGCATGTTTAGTTTTTGTAATGCATATTTAATACACATCTATCTGTAGTGTGAAAAAGGCCAATACATACTGCATTATGTATTGTAACAGTTTTGCTCAAAATTTATAAGATAACTACAATGGATATTTCTGTTTACACCCTTATTGAAATAACATAATTTTTCTCTTAGCCCAAGTAACTTTATACCCAGTATGGCAATTTACTATCGTCTTTCTCGTGATAATTATATTTTCACTGTATACTGATTAATGTATTTCTATAGAAGGAACGGATTTATTTTGTTTCTGTTTTCTTGCAGGAGTTCCCAGAGAGACGGACAAAGAGATTGAGTTTGCCGATTTTGACATATTTGATGATGCAGCTTCTCCTTACTCTACCTTCAACTTCAAATACTCCAACCAGGCCTTCAAGAGGCTGCATGATCTCATGGAGTTCAACACACTCAACAACATTGAGGTCAGTTTTATACATTCACAGTAATAATGGAATGAGTTTTCTGTTTTTGTCTTACATGATTCTGTGTGTGTGTTTTGTTTTTAGGTAATAAAAGAAGCTATAAAAGACAGCATTCTGCAGAGACGGGAGAATCCTTCACGCTGTTCCGTTTCCCTTTCACTTAGTGAGATCGAAAACAAGAAGTTCCTAAAACGGGATACCAGTAACGCAAAGAAACACACCTAACAGATAGCTGTGCAGAAACCACACAAAGCCTTAACGTTTGGTTTTGAGACTGCATTAGTTTTGCTCTGATGCTGATTCTGAATCAGACTGTTGATGAAAATCAGTTCAGTATGCAACTTTATAAGACAAGACTGAATCAACCTAATTACTGAGGTTTAACGTGTATTGGTTTACAGTACCATTTCCTATAAACTTTTTCCCGAAATGGTTCCTTAACTCTCTTTCTGAGCAGATTCTCTAAACCTTTAAAGGGGTCCTATTATGCATTTTCACTTTTTGAAGAGCAGTGTAGAAGTTTCAGATACTTCCGTTCAAAGATAACTAACAGTGTGATCCAGAATGAAACGATCACTGACATAACCTAAATGATCCCTTTTAGGACCTTATCATCCACTGTGAAAGCTGTTCTGTGTGATACATGGATATTGTGTGCACGCACAGACCTCTAAAATCATATTTGTGTGAAATGTCCTTTGAAGTCGTGCTTGCAAAAGTGTTTCTGGTTTTGTTTTATTATCCGACTCGAGCTTGAGTTGATAAAGCAGGACTGACTCTTTAGTTATTATTGTTACTGCAACCAATCTGATGTAAAACCACTTCAAGTGGAAGGCAAACTGTTGATTGTCCAGTCAGACATCAAACTGGCACAGGACATGCACTTCTTACACACACTAGCTGATCTCGCTTGCATATGTGGATCTGGCTTGTTGAACAGATGAGAGGGATTGAGAATTTTCTGTATTTTTGAACAATTAAGCATGAAAACCTTTTCTAGTACACCCCAAAAACAATATAAAGACTTTGTAAAAGTACATAATATGACCCCTTTAATGCGCGTACACATATGGTTTACTTTTCTAAAGGTTACAAGAAGTCAAGTACTGATGTTTTTAGTGATGGTGTAGCAGCAAATACTGCTCTGAATACTAACAGAATTTATGGACTCGGTGACAGCCTGAACCTCAGGACATGCTGTTCTTTAAATTTTTCTGGCTATGTGATAAGAAAACAATTTATGCTCTCCATTAATTTCTACTGTGACACACACTTCTGACTAGTACATTGATCAAGTTTGTGGTAGGCTTTGCCTTTAAGACAGGATTCATCTCATATTTCTTTGTTTTAAAACTGGATGTATTATTTTTCTTACAAATGTCAATTCTCCTGCTTGGGAGTTTACAAAAACATGATAATATATCATCATACACCTCCTACGCAGGACCTTTTCAAGCATTATGATATTATGGGACGTTCTGTGTTGCTCTTTGATCATGAATCGATATGTTTAAATTCCTATTGTTATCTTTATTTATTTGTATGCTTTTTTGTAGTTTTGTGATATTCAATTTACGTTTTTTCATCAAGTTCATGTCATTTGAATTAATTATGCCCTGGAAGGACAAATGCAAATGCATCAGATTTAACAAAGTCGGACTAACTTGAAATGTAAAATATAAACTTGAAAAAAGCAGTTCAAAGGTCGTCAAGTTAAATAACTGAATGGTGGAGGGTACATACTGGAAAGACAGTGGTAAAAATAGACTTAGAATGCACTTTATGTCAAAAATACATGTAACCCATTAGCCATAAGTCACTGACTGGTCACCTGACCATAGATCACATTGACATAAGATTTACATGTTTTATGTATCAAACATAATAAATGGATGTATTAATGAACGATCTGGGGTCAGTGTTACACAATCTTCCTGTAGCTGAGCAGTGCAAAAGGTTGTGGGTTTGATTCCAAGGGATCACAAATACAGATGAAATGTGTACCTTGAATGTATTGTAAGATGCTTTGGATTAATCCTTCTGCCAAATGCATGAATACAAAAGTACTGGAAAGTTAAATTAGTATACTCAAAGAAATCTTACATTCAAAATAGAATGTTTAAACTGTCTTAACGCATCCTGGCCATGATGAAAGAAGACATCTGCTCAGCAACAGAGACCATTTGTTAGCATGTTTTATTGTTCATCAGCTGAAAAAACCAAAGTGATCCCAACCATATTATTCATTGTATCTTTAAAGGGTTTTTAAACCTTTTTCTTTATAGTTCTATAATCATTATCGTCTTCAGTGTGAACAAGTCTTTAGACCTGGTAACCTATAAAATTGTTACCATAAAAGTTCAATAGCTATATTTCTAATCAAAGTTGTCATTAAACTCTGGAGAATTCTATATTCCTGAACAATTATTGTCTTCTGTACATTTTTCCAAAGCACATTTATATACATAAATATATTTAGAATTTACTCCTCTATCAGCAGCCATAATAAAAGTTGCAATTAATAATAATAATAAAATAATAATAATGTCTATATTACAGTGCATATTACATTTTATATATTTTAAAAATACGCTTAAAAGTGTTTATGATAACTTTAAAAGCAGAAAAGAGAGATATGACAGCAGTAACGAAGAGGTGACACGTAAACTGTGATTTTGGGAGCAGCCGCTAGGGGGTTTCTATGCGGAAGTCAAAAATCAACCGAGGTGCTTCCTGAAAGTACTGGGACTGGTGTGTATTAGATTGTACTTACCGCTCGAGTGATCAAAACAGACATGTCGAAGAACACGGTGTCTGATCGATTCAGAAAGGTTGATATAGATGAGTACGACGAAAACAAGTTTGTCGATGAAGAGGATGGCGGAGAAAATCAACTCGGTCCGGACGAAGCTGAGGTGGATTCTCTCATCAGATCATATCCTTGCAGACCTAATACCTTTCAGGTTATTTTATTTAGCTTTTGACAAATTGCAAAACATTTGATTCAGCTTCTAAAAGCACTTGAAATGTTAATGATAAGCTGCTATAATTACTGTGTTTCTTTCTGGAGAAGACATGGGTGTGGTAGTACCTTCATTCATTTGGGGCATGCAGTTTCTCCGTTTACTTAGCATGTTTTAAATACTGAATGCAACTCTTTTAGATATTTGAAAGTAATAAATTACAGCTTTATTAACGTCCTTTGAACTCTATTTATGTAGTATTGCTCAGAAAGTATCTAATTACTGGGATCGTGGGTTGCTGTAGAAACACTTCCGGATGCCGCTGATTTCCGGTGGCAAGTTTCTAACCCTAATTCCTCACAATGTCTCCGGTCTGTTTGTGGAAATAATGCATAATCGTATAAATAGTGTCACATTAGTGACTAGATAAAGAAACAGCAGTTGTAAGATGCTTTCCTTAGTGCATTGTACAGGTAACCTGATGGGGGCTTTGCAGGCAGTACTGAAGAATCCACCAATCAATACCAAAAACCAGAATGTAAAGGTGAGTTCAGCTAATGTCAATATGCTTAGCTTGCGCTTTCATTGGGTGTAATCTGCTTGCTGAGTGGAGCTAATGGAATAGATTCATATTTTATTTTTACATTTTGTTGTGTTTATGTGTGCAGGACCGGGCTGAAGGTCTTGTGTTAAAAGTGATCAGCTCATTTAAGGCTGGCGATATAGAAAAGGCTGTTCAGTCTCTGGATAAGACTGGAGTCGATCTCCTCATGAAGTACATCTATAAAGGCTTTGAAAGACCCACGGACAACAGTAGTGCCATTCTACTTCAGTGGCATGAAAAGGTAAGGAACGTATTGAGATTTTAATGGCCAGATAAGTGTTTATTTAGATGTTCATGATGTTCATGTTTCTGCTCCTGTCTCCAGGCTCTCTCAGCAGGTGGGGTTGGCTCCATTGTCAGAGTCCTCACAGCCAGAAAAACTGTGTAGACTTCACCATCCTGACATTGTGGCAGGGTCAACAGAGGGACTGGCTGGCACAACCCCTTGTGGTCTGATTTCTGCTCAGATTGCCATACTGTGGAGGGTGTTTAGTTAAATCATTTTTTAAACGATCAAACATTACAGTCTCATTTAGATTTCTTGCAGTGATAAGCACCTTGGACCTATATATTAACAGGGTGGTTATGAGAATTGTGGACCTCTGCCGATATTCAGCACAGATGTTTGAGTTGTTGTAAAAGCATTTGTTTGTCTTCTTGTTTCATGTTTGTCCCAACCTTATGTCTCAGAGCAGATCAAAAAATACAATGTAATAGTATGACCAAATCATTACTGTTTCATGTTTTTACAATGGCATATTATCATAAGGTACTGTGTATTGATATTCATTTTACCCCACCACATTATCTACTCAGTTTGAATAACATATTCAGAGCTGCTCTGACAACATCAGTATTTTACTGCTTATCTGATAAACATGATGTATCTTGATGCATGATGTATTCATGGCTATGATTTCTTATCAACTTCCATGCATTGCATATCTTGGTTTCCTGGTTACAAGCATCTGCCAAATGCGTAATATACGTGTTTCAATGTCTGTGCTTTTAGGCAAGAGGTTGGTTTCCTGCTCAGCTTATTGTCATCAGAGTACTACATGCAGCTGTTAGGATAATAGATCATTATTGTTTCGTATCACACAGGATTACTGTCATGAAAAAGGGAATAACTTTTCATAAGTTGCCAAAAACTTTTATATTGTCACATTTGTGGATGAATATTGGTATGTTTTTGTACACTTTACAAAACCGATGAATTAAAATTTTTATAACGTTGAGTATTATTAGAATTGTCCACTAAAAGATTATGTATATTTTGATCACTTCATTTTTGGATGTAGATGTTAACATTATTTCTCAACTTATACTTTGACCTCAGACATTATATCAGGTGCTGATGATATAACTAACCTGTGAGACACACACTTTCCACCAAACGAGGCAGGGAGCTGGACAGGCTTTAGACTGCAAAGAAACATGCAGATTGTGCTTCCACTGTGGTATACTCATTTTTTGCCTTATTTAAAGCCATGCATAAGCAACCCAAGAAAGTGTATCGTTAAGATTTTATGTGTTAAGTTTGCATCACACCAGTCAATCATTTGATTAAGTGCAAAATTATGAACTAGTTTACCAACTGCCTTTTGAAATATTCGTTTTATATTGTATCGTTCTTTTGAGAAATAAACTTAATGACAATTATTGTGTTTTGGTTTGTGTGTAACACTTTAAATAAGGCTGGCTTGTTTCTAACCATGGTTGGGTTAAATTATACTAGAAAATTTACAGAATACATTTCTCTGCACTCTTTTGAGTGTATGTACTGTATATGGGGACGATTTCCAAAGAGACCACATGGGGTCGCTGTTTCCTATTTACTGTTTTTTGTTATCCATGCATAAATAACTCGACCTAATTTTGCTAAGTGAAAGATGTTCTTGGGTTAACATAATTTGTTGACCCTGTAACAGCCTTTCTGTAGAAAAACGCTGTCCCTACCTTAAACCCTAAAAAAGCCATCTTTATCCTTTAAATCAAAGGAAAATTGAGTTGAGTTTAAATTACAGTTGATTGAAATGTTGTCCTAGGGTCAACAATAAGGTAGATTTAGAAAGAACATGTTTCATTAAAAAATAATAGGATGCCAAATACTTCATAAAAGCCGAAATTATCACCTCATGAAAATGTAAAAATGGGTTACATTAAGTAGTTTTATGTGAAAATGACAAAAAGTAAACACTTGAATTTTTAGGATCGAGTTAATGTTCTTTGGAAACATGAATAGAGTTAAATATTGACTGTTTTTTATTATTTGTTATGTGCGTCACTGACCTGATTTCAGATCACTAATCTGAAGCAGAAACGGTCTATAACACAAAGCAACAACGTAATTTACAGAGTGTTTTTTGATTTCTTACAAATGAATGGATCCAAAAGCACTGGCAATTAAAAATGAGCACTTTTAAGTCTTACATAAGAGTACAAACCAGAGCAGGAGTGTGTGATTAACTATGAATTAAAGTTGCCGCCTTACAGAATACAGACAGATTTGCATGAAAAGTGTTATTCACTTGAAGTCACTTTCCCTCCACAACTGTTTTAGAGTGGAATCACTTTATCATTTGTTTTGGACATATTATTATCCCCAACACTTAACAAAAGGCTAATTGAAATGTCAGCATACTCAACAATAGTCTGACAAGTACATTGTGTCTGGTCCAGAATGGTACCAAGTAATTCAATATGAATAATGGCAATCACTATGGAGACATAAGCAGACAACAATACTGGCACACAAATCTCTACACAATTCTTTAAAATTTGAATGGCGAAAACATTTTTGGTTCCAGATCAATGCATAAAGTGGTGTGATCTTATGTTTCATTCTGGAGGTATAATACAACACTAGAGACACACAAAAAAAACAGAAAATAAAAAGTTCAGAGAAAATATATATGTTCAGAACATTATTGATGAATGCTAAGAAATACTCAATGTTTGAATATATTCTACAAACTAAAACACACACACACACAAACACAAATAATCAGCTTAGCAATGCATCTATAATCCATGATGTGAGATTTTTAAGGCTAGAGGAGAATATAGCTTATAAAAAATTACTAGTACTAGTACTTTATGTAAGCCTTGCGAATGACAACAGTTGCATTTATGCATATTCATGTTTCTTTTTCTGAAACCATGGAGACAGTAGGATGATGTAGCCATGATAAATTTGTGATAATGGCAAAGTTACATAATGCAGACCTTCACTAAGGAAATAAACACAGCGTAAAATAGCATCACAGGAAACCTGACATCCATTTACTTTCACATTCAGAGAGAATTATTGTCTTCTATACTGACTTCACATTTTCTGTGTTTTTAAGTTTTGTAAAAGTCTCTTTATTTTAAGAAGAGAGTGGTTTAGTTAAAACCTATTTTTGTTACCACAGCAGATTTTGCAGTTATTGAGGTTTGTATTCTCATACTTGTTTGTCATTGTTTTTGCATTAGTATTATAATATGTCCTATATGTGATGCATAGATGCAAAAATATCTGTATAATGCCAGTGTTTCAGGAGTTTCCGTTTTGTAAGCAACACTAATGTTTTCAAACTAGATAAAAGATTTGACACTTAATTTCTTTATGTAACTACACATAACCACTTTAGATCCAAATACACCTGAAATATTTAGACAGTGTCAGAACACATCTGTGCTACATGAATGAATAATACAATGTTCTGGTTGCTGGGGGCCAAGGAGTTGGTGGGATAATGTGATTATAGTAAATAATGGTTTGTAACACACACGACCGTGGTCTGTGTTCATCATATAATTTTAGATAAATAATACAAATAGTAATTGTAGCAACAAATATCCTTATAATATAAATGTAAGCCATGTCCCCGCCCCTCGTGCCGTTGTCGTCATATGTGACGCAACGTTGTTAAGCGCGGTCTTTAGAGTCATTCAGTAACTCCCGCTAAACGGCGTTTCTTTAGGCGTGTGTCGTTTTAGCTCTTCAACTAACAATCGGTTTTTTTGTTTTCGCTGTGAGAAACGATGCGTGACTTCGTTAACAGACAAAGAAATCTGGTAAGTCTTAAAATTTAGATTTTGGTGTAAAGTTCTAGTGTTTTTTGGCTTTATGGCAGGTTATTATTTTGGAGTTAGCCAGCGTGAGCTCGTGAAGTTTGTATTGTTGTTGATTATTGCTGCGTTCCAAATACCTCGGATTTAGGATATTTCCCACGAAATGTATTGAACGGCGGTCTTTTAATGTTACTAAATGATAAGTAACAGTAATGTTTTAATGTTACTTTTAATTTTACTCCATTATTTCCTGGTGTGAGGTGGGGAATGTTGTAAATCCGAGTTTTCGAGTACGCAGCATTTGTCCAGCATTTCGTTTTTGGTAATTTTAGCAATTGCTCCCGTTGCTAGTTATTGTATTTCAGCTGGTTTGTTTTAGGCCATCACAATTCATTATTCGTAGTAAGGTTATATATTTCAAAACAGAGCCTTTCAGAGTCACATGTCATGTGACCGCATTTCAGACCCGTGTGTGTATAGTATTGTGCTTGTTATGAACACAACGGCGACGTCCTGTGTTCGGCGAGATACTGTTTCCATCTAGAAAGTGTCGTGCGTTAAACAAACATTAAACCTGTTGCAAACCGGAAACTGTTGCAAAATGTTTTATTGTGCCTAGGTATTTTTGTTTGTTTGTTGTTTTATTAGAAGAACTATAAAACTCTTAATTTGACTGTCAATTTTTAACTCTTAATTTTTACCAGTCAAAAGTTGGAAACAGTTACTCACTATTGTTTTACATTTTAATAGTAGTGAACTTATCAAAATCATTAAATATCACAGTTGTAACTGTGGGAATTACGTTGTGACTAAAAGCATCCAAAATAAATAAGTAAAAAAGTTTTTTATTGAACGATATTAATGTACACATTTAATCAGTGGAACAATAATATACATATGAAAATACACACTTTCTATACACAATTTTTGTCTATAATGGACTGTTATTGGCTGCTTTTTATTCATTTTTCAAAAAAACATTTTTAAATAACATTTAATTTTCTAATTAAAGAAATTAATATGTTGACACAATTATGTTTTTGTTTACAAAAGTCATTTATTTTACATGACATAAATTTTTATGTCAACTTACATTGCGAGTATGTGCAATCCTTGACTTGAACCCGTGACCTTGGCGTTGCTAACCATTGAGCTACAGGAATGCTGAATATACACCTTTAGATTAAACAAAAAAAATTTTTGGCAATTGTGTCAAAACTTTTGACTGGTCGTATAGTCAAAGGATGACTAATATAATTTAATGCTGCAACTTTATATAAAACCAAAAATTAAATTGTGTTACCATTAGAAAATGTTATACACAACTTAAGACTTGTTTTGGTTACAATGTTTCTCTTTTTTTTCCTTAGGTCTTTATGGATAATCAAGGTAGAAGAATGTGTATTTTGTAACCCACTGAGATACACAGTGTAGCCACTGCCTCTTCTCAAGAAACACCTGCGTTGTTCTCTGTTAAAACATCTACTCAAGTGTGTTCTTCAGTTACATCTGCTGGTTAGGTGTGTGTTTTCTCCAAGCCTGCACTGAATCTGTGCCTTTAGGATGTCACAGAAAGATCTGCTGAATTTGAATGCCTGCCAAGTTCAACACTAGTTGCATGTTTGCTTATTAAATGTTTTGGCTCATTTATATGTTTTGGCTATAATACTCGTGCTATAATAACATGCAGATCTTCCTCTCACAATCGACACAGATTAAAAAAAGAGCACATACATATTTCTTAATACTAAAACGTTGTTCTATGTGTAACAACAAGCAGGTCTCATTTTGCTTTATTTGCCTTTCTGCAGATCAAAATGCTTTCCAACGGCTGTTTAATATTTGAAGATGAGAGCTTCCTTGATTCTACTGTGGCCAAGATGAATGCTTTGCGTAAGAGCGGCCAGTTTTGTGACATCAGACTGCAGGTAAGATCAACACCTTGATTATTTTATTTTTAAATGCTTTCAATATCCACTCAAAACACTCTTATTAATAATCGTCTCTCTGTAGGTCTGTGGACATGAGCTGATGGCTCATAAGGCTGTTCTGGCGTGCTGTAGTCCTTACCTGTTTGAGATCTTTAACAGTGACTCAGAGTTTCAGAGTGGGGTGTCACTGGTCAAATTCGACGATCTCAATCCAAATGCCGTCGAGATTTTGCTCAACTATGCCTACACGGCTCAGTAAGTATATATACACAGTTTTTAAACTTTATAGTAGGAATTCATCTTAATGTCAAGAACCGAGAAATCACATATACCTATATTTTCAGGCTGAAGGCAGATAAAGATCTGGTCAGAGATGTGTATTCTGCAGCAAAAAAGCTTAAATTGGAGCGGGTCAAACAGGTTTGTGCACACACATGATTACGTTGTCACGTCTCAGTATAATGCAATAATGCACTGATCTGTTGAATTCTTCTTTGCCATTCAGGTCTGTGGAGACTATTTGTTGTCGAAAATCGACAGCCAAAGTACCATTTCCTTTCGCAACTTTGCTAGTCGTATGGGTGATAGTCGGCTTCTGGGCAAAATTGACAGCTACATCCAGGACCATCTTCAGGAGATCTCAGAACAGGATGACTTTCTTAAACTTCCTCGTCTGAAGGCGAGTCTAATGCAGGGTTTATATTATGTATAGATTTTAAGTAATCCTTATTAATGTTAGTGATTATGTTCTCAGTGTATGACTAACTTCTGTCTTTATTCTTATATGTAGCTGGAGGTTATCCTAGAGGAGAACTTGAGCCTGCCGGGTAATGGCAAATTGTATTCAAAGGTGCTTAGCTGGGTGCAGCGCAGCTTGTGGAAGGATGGAGATCCTCTAGAGAAACTGATGGAGGAGGTCAGTATTCTGGCTTTTTCCATACCCACTTTTTCACCTTGCTCATGTTTGCTTTTTAAAATGTCAATTCAACGTTCGCCCCCTTCCTCTGCCCCCAAGTTTTGCTCTTAACTTTGTAAATTTTGCAGTACGTGCCTTTCAAAATACTGAAAAACTGAACGTTTTCCAGGTGAGCCTCACAAACTGTTCAGTTTGCTTCCCCCTTCTCTTTCTACCTTGTCTTTAATAACTTATCACTTTCTCCTCAGCAGGTCGTTTTCAAATATTATTTATTTTGATTCTAATGGCCACTCCTCCCGCTTGATCTCCCCTTATCTCCTGTAGGTTTAGTAATGCACAACGACAGCAGATTTGTCAAGCACTGAAGAAGAATGCAGGATCCCCTCCGTCACTGGTACTATATGAACCATCCAAAAGCCATGCGCTTCCATCTGTGTTCCTGAGAGGGTTGGAGCTTTTTCTAAACCCCTCTGTGCATCGATCATTTGTTTAAATGAGTCTCTGATGCAAAGTTACTTACAATAGGAATTATCTCTCCTTCCAGCACTTCTAAGCAATACAGTGACTGTATGCACATATGGTCATTGCTTTTTACAGCAAAGTTATCAAGGACCCCCTCATATCAACTTCTTCACGGAACCAGGCAGAGCTTTGTTCTTGTTATGGAAACACCCACATGGGTCTTGTTGGTGTTTTGTTGTTGCAGGTGCAAACGCTGTACTACTCAGCAGATCACAAATTGCATGATGGGAGCCTGCTTGAGGGGCAGGCAGAGGTCTGCAGCTCTGAGGATGACCACATCCAGTTTGTGCAGGTACAGGACTGGTTTTCAGTCTTCCTCCTAAAGTGTGCTGCATACACTGCTATAGAATAGCACGGCTCCCACTATCAAATATCTATAAACCATCAGCCGCCTTGCACTGTGGATTTCCCTTGAATGGTGGCAGATGTTATTGGCACAGGATGGAATTGAGTTGTAATAGAGGTGAGATCTGGGGCAGTGGTTTGTAGCTGCGTGATTTGGTTTTGCAGAAGAAACCTCCTCGAGAGAGAGATGAGATGATGTCAGGTGCTCCTGGCAGCCTCTCTCCCACCTTCAACAACCAGTTCAGCAGGCATGAATGGAGGTACATTGCCTCACAGAAGACCTCCAGTAAGTCTACATATTAAACTTTAGTACTGGACAGTCTTTTGCTATAGTTAGCATGTGATGTTTAACTCTGAATCTCTGCTCCAGACAACACATACCTGTGTCTGGCTGTTTTGAGAGGCATCCTGTGTGTGATCTCACTGCATGGCCGCAGCAGTCCTCAGAGTTCTCCGTCTGCTACACCCTGCTTGCAGAAGAGCCTGAGTGTTGAGGCTCAGCCAGAAGAGCTGCAGGAGAGCCTGCTGAAGCCCATGCATTATGCTCGCTCAGGCCTGGGAACTGCTGAACTGGATGGCAAACTGATTGCTTCAGGTATGCATGTGCATTTTGCTAAGAAAATTATAAATCTGTTTTTAAATCTCCTATGAGCCCTTGACTCTTCACAAGAACAACAGAAATCAATGATTTGGCTTGCTTCACATTTACCCTGTATATTCCCCATCCATTGCATATTTATTTTCCTTTTTGTTGCGTTGAAGAAATAAACAAATGTCTTGTAGCTTTTAACAAGTGTAAAAGACATTTTACCATAATCATGTCCCCCATAATCACTTTGTGTCACAAAAAATAAACATTTCACGAATACAAACACAAAAACAAAACCAAATAGCATTATGCAGGATATAAGAGTGAAAATTATGTATGGAAGCAAGCTCATTTTAAATTATATGTAATTGGTGACTTGAAAATTTTCTTTGGAATTTATTCTATACATGTGATGTTTATAACTCTTAATTGTCCAGGTGGTTACAACAGAGAAGAGTGCTTGAGGACTGTGGAGTGTTACGACCCAAAAAAGGACTGCTGGACTTTCATTGCTCCCATGCGCACTCCACGAGCTCGCTTCCAGATGGCTGTGCTAATGGTAGAGACAGAACACTTTCCAATCTTAAACTAGCTACTAATCCTGCTATTAGAGCTAATTCAGTGCTCTACCCTCAGGGTCAGCTGTATGTGATGGGTGGCTCCAACGGTCATTCAGATGAGTTAAGCTGTGGAGAGATGTATAACCCCATAGCTGACGAGTGGAGTCAGGTTCCAGAACTCCGTACCAATCGTTGCAATGCGGGTATGTGTTGTGTAAAGGTGTGGTTGTAAGCGAAATGTCTTCTGCGTTAAATATCCATAACAGGATATGAGTGCTTGAATAATCAAAATAGTTTAAAGCAGTACTGTACCGTTTGACTTGCTTACGTTGTAAGGCATAAAACAGCAGGTATATCTGGTGGTTATTGATTGGCTGGTTAATCTCCTTTTTCTGTTTCCTGTTAGGTGTCTGTTCTTTGCAAAACAAGCTTTTTGTGGTGGGTGGATCTGATTCCTGTGGTCAAAAAGGATTAAAGAATTGTGACTCGTTTGATCCAGTGTCAAAAACATGGACCAGCTGCATGCCACTTAACATCAGTAAGTCTTTTTCATGTTTTTGGTCACAAGGCAGTTTGTTTCATAGTTTCACAAGTGCTGAATGAGTATTGCAATTCTATTTAGGGAGGCATCAAGCAGCTGTGTGTGAACTAGATGGATTTGTGTATGCTATTGGTGGTGCTGAGACCTGGAACTGTTTAAACTCAGTTGAACGCTACAACCCTGAGAACAACACGTGGACACTGGTGGCCCCCATGAACGTGGCCCGCCGTGGAGCTGGTGTGGCTGTGCATGAAGGTACATCAAGATTTTGTAGGTGTTGGAATTGACAAGTAGATGGCTGTTGAGTTTTCTAATAAATTTTTACTTGTTTACAGGAAAACTCTTTGTGGTTGGAGGATTTGACGGCTCTCACGCTTTGCGCTGTGTGGAGGTCTATCACCCAGTCAAAAATGAGTGGAGGATGTTGGGGAGCATGACATCAGCGCGAAGCAATGCGGGGGTGGCCGTGCTAAACGGCGTGCTCTGTGCTGTTGGGGGCTTTGATGGCAATGAGTTTCTCAACACAATGGAGGTGTATGACACTGAGATTAACGAGTGGAGCCCTTTTATAGAGGTATTAAATAAGAACTGAGCAGTGTGGGAGATTGTCTACGGAGCAGAACGGGTGGTAGGAGAGATAACTTTGATAGGTGCTGTCATTGAGTTGCATTAAGCAACATTTAAGCCATTGCATATTGCATAATTTACTGTGTAAATAGACTTCTGTTGTTGGTAGTGTTTGGAGTAGGGTTAATATTTTCTGTTTTTCAGATAGTAATATGAATTGAGTGCTATCTGATGTAATTCTTAGGAGTAAATATTCATAGGTCTTCGTAATCATTGAATACAGAATACAAGTTAACACCTTGTTATCTTAAATTGAAAGCTGTTACTTTGGTGAAACTTTTGCCTTTTATACCATTTTTACTTGTATGTAAATTTCCAACATGTAAAAACTGAGAGGTACACTAGTTTATTGAATCTGTGCCACAAGATTGGTTTTACCGAGATGCTTGTATATCCGTTTGCTTTTCTTTTTCCTAGAGAAGCCAATGATAATGCTATTTTTAACACCTAATAATAACATCTCTCATTCATTTCTGTATTTAAAGCTTTGTAAGGCCTTAAGTCTAAATTAATTTCTTTTGTGTAACTTTTGGTACAAAAATGTTGCAAAATTAAATAAATCATTTCAACTTTTCAAATTTTGAATCCAATAACTTTTCATCCATTTTTACCAAAAGGTGAACATAACTAGAAAACCTCAGCGTCAATGATTTAAGATTCTGATTTCTAGACTTGTGATTTCAAAATTAAGTCAGACCAGGCCACTGTGGATAAGTGGGTCAGTGAGTCAGTGTTAGTCTGATTCCAGACAACTGGGATTTAACCTCTCTTTACAGCAGGTGTCAAAGACGGGTCAACTAATCCAATTTAATGACGTCTTTCATAATCCATTTGGCCTGTTCTGCATATCAAGAAGGTTGGCTAACCTGGATTAATGCAGATATTTCAAAATGTCTAGGTTTTTCCGTGGTGTTTTTGGGCATTAACGTTGAAATGTTTGCATTGTGGTTTATACCCAAATTTATTAATGTATTTCACTTTACATTACATTTTTCAGCTTTAGATGAATGGGTGTATAGTATGAGTGCTTGGCCCCAACTTAAAAGCTTAAAAAATTCATCTTCATGCTACTGCTCTTGTATTATCTGATCATTAAGGTTTTAATCAGAATTTCCATATGGCATGGCTATGCAGTATAAACCCTTACACATAGTCAAAGAAAGAATTATACAACATTACCTCACTGTAAACTCATTCTGCAAGTACATGTGTAGAGCAACCGGATAAAGTGACTCACACGAACCACACAGTAATACCACAGAGGATGAATGGCATTTTCAAAGTTAATTTGTTATTATGTAATCTGGAAAGTTTGTTATAGAATTATCAATTTTCCATTAAAGATGCTAATAAAATATACTTTAAATCCTTTAAATATAAAAATAAAATTACTGTATTTGGGTAGAGATTATATAAGAGCCACATCATTTTTCAAACTTTTGGTATCTTATGTAAGAAAGGCTGTGCCTGAGAGCACATCTTAAAAACAGAATGTTTGCCTTTTAGATACCGATACTGCTATTTATGAAACTGTGAGAATGTTGTTCTCTTTCGACTCTTTGCTAGAATGTAAGTGCTGGCGACAGGCCTTAACTAGGTATGTGATAAACAGGAAATGATAAGGTTCATAGTACATTACCACAGCCAGACTCTAGAATATGTAAGATTAACTATTTACCTCTCCTGTCTTAAACCGCCTTTAAGGTTAAGGTTAAGCTTTACAAAATTAATGCGTTATTAAAATGAGCTTTTCATAACAAATAACAATTTTCTTTTAGAAGATAACACTACTATGCATTAAGAATGCAGTATTGTTTACGTGTGCCCTATTTAATTTGTCATATTCTGACAGGCAGGTTGAGACTGATGAAAAAAGTTTTTGCTTACCTAATTTATATACTGTACATATTGTATATCACTGATGCATGGCGGAGAGTGGCCAGGCAGGAAAAGCCTGTTCTCAACATGGAATGATGTTTCACAGTAGATTCTTGAAAATGTAGGTTTAAACTAGTTATGAGGACAATTTACATACAGCTCTGTGTTTCTTTTTAAATGAGCCTATTAAAATGTTACACTTTATGAACTCAAGAATTTCCTTTGGATGAGAATATGACAGGCAAGTGTATTAAAGGGATAGTTCACCCAAAAATATCATTTACTCACCCTTATGTCATGTCAAACCTGTATGACTTTCTTGCTTTAGCAGAACACAGAAGAAGATATTTTGCAAAACGCTGGTTACCGGCACCCATTTACTTTCATATATGGACACAAGGTACAATGGAAGTCAATGGGTGCTGGTAACCAGCATTTTGCAAAATATCTTCCAAAAAAGAAAGAATCATATACAGGGCTTGAATGACATACAGGTTTAAAAATTATGACATACTTTTTATGTTTGGGTGAACTATCCCTTTAAAAACAAAAGCATATTACGATATAAAAACTACATTGGAAAACAATCTCTCAAGTTGTAAAGATATGCTGGCATTCTTCTATACATCATTAAACACACAACTATAAAGCACACTGCACAACTATAAACTTACACCAATAATATGTAATGTATAACATGTAATTTGCAGACTTGAGGCGTGCTCTTTTTGTGTACTGAACATAGTGTTACTCTGCGTGTGGAGTCCTGATCTTGGAGTCGCTTGTAGCATCTGGTAGCAACAGCACACCAACATTTGTTCTGAATTCCCACACAGTGGCACAGTGCCCAGTCTCTCAGAATTGCCCCAAGAGTCTTTATTGCTCCCAAAACAAAGCAAGTGTTGGTGAGCACTCACATAAAGGGCACCAATCACAAGCCAGCACATTTTGTACTTTTATCTCATCAGCTGAAGAAGCTTAATTCAGTACAGAATGACGCTTTCTCCAACAACAGAAAGGAGGTTTGCTGGTTTGTGTTTTACAACTAACAACAACATTAGCACATAGAAAACAAAACAGTTTGTACAGCAACCTGATAAAACAAAAAAGATAGATGGCAAAGACCAAATGTATATAAATGCCATTGCCTTAGATAGCATAATATCAAAACAAACATTTTTATGAAGACAAATGGCACATTTTAAGCAAAAAGAAGTCAACGGCTTAAAATAATGAAAATATATTATACTGCTTTACAATAACAGAAAAAAGCATTTGGGTACTGTCTGGCTGTCAAACATGAGTAAAACTTTGTGAACCTTAGGGAAATAATCAAATTAATACAGTTCAAAAGTTGTTGCTTACTACATTGAACTCTACTAGACATGTATTACACTACATCAAAATCAATAACTTTGCCCCTTAAGAGGTGACCCAAAACCTCACAGATGATCATTTTTTAACAAAAAAAGACTGCAGGTTGCTATAAATGTTGTGGGGTTATATGGGTAAATTCTTACTGTTGCATGGCTCCAACACATCAACACCAGCGGTATCAAATTAGCCAGACTCCTAAAATGTGAATTTAACTAAAAATGTTACCTAAAAATGGGATACATCCACTTGCCATTACTGATATTGTAGCTGTATAGCAACCCAACTGTCTACAGCATAATTTACTTGAACAAAATAAAATATACCTCATATTCCCATAACCTTGAATGCCCATAACCTTGAATGCCCTGATGCCCTAGCGCCATCTGCTGGAATCAGCTCCTACTCAAATGCTACTACAAAAAAAGGTGTGACACCAGCATTTGCATACATTATTTTATTATTTTTTCAAACAAAGAACGCTGTATACATTTTACCCAAACACCAACAATAACTCAATATGTATGCCAAGGATGACAAACTAAAAGTACTTCATGCTCTAAAAAGTTTTTCCATGTATTAGATGAAGCGTCTATGAAATGCAACTATCAAAAACTGGGTTTATCTTAATATACAACTGCCAACTTAATGTTTTTTGTAAAAGTACTGTAACTGTAACAATGTTGTAAATATACATTTTCCATGTAGTCACTATAAAGTGAAGTATGTACAACCCCCAAAGCATCTGACATTTCACAGACTACATACATGACAAGAGTCACGTGAACTATGCAATCACATTATCTGGACACATACTGGTACACAGTGGTAAAATGCAATCGCAATAGTCAACCAATGTTGCGGCTACACGAGTGGCTTGTCAAAAATGCACTTAAATCCCTTACAGCTTTATAAATGTCATTGGTGTAGTTTGATGTTAACAGACACCACCGTTGGTCACGAAGGCGACCCTCTGACATCACAGTCTTCTGTTTGACTTCCTCAAAGGAATGGTGTTACAGTCGCAGTATCCACTTTGCAGACTAACCTTTTGGTTTCTCGAAGGCAACGTCAATGAAGTGAAAGGTGAGGGGGAATGAATCCACACACTGGTTTGACTCCCATGGCCCTCCCACCCTATTCCCCTTATTTAACCCTGAACTCATTTTCATACAAAAAGACAAATATAAAACAAATCAGAGCAGCCACAGTTATTGAAGAGTCAAGGCTCCAGAAACGAGTGAACTCCAGACAAGGAGAAACAGTGACAAGAAAGAAGGAAGGAGAGAAAGAAACAGAAATGAACCATCAGTCTTTCCCTTGTGTATAGCCATATTCATTTGTGCTCCTTTGTTGGGGCGAAGTACAACTCCATGGGCTTGTTGACTTTCCAGTACTTCTCGCTCACCAGCTCCAGGGAGAAGGAACCGTTCAGGACCTATGAAGGGAAGTGACATTGTCATACCAAAGAAATGTCCAATGCACATGCTACGGCCTGCAATGATGTGTTGAGGTGTCTGATAACACATATAATTAGTTATTTAAAACTATAATATATTGTGATCTATTACTCGCTTATCTTTTATTTACATATATGCTTTTGGAAAAAGTCACCTTTAGTAGAATTGGGAACCAAACTTACCGTGAACTGGTTGCTGGCTGTGGGAATGTAGATGGTATACTGTTTTTCACTGGCTGCCTCTACATTGATGGGGCTCGCCTCTGCGTTCTTGCGCATTTCCTCAAGAGCCAGTCTGACAGCCAGGTATTTGGAGAGGTGATCCACTGTCGCATTCCCTGAAGTCTTGATGTACCTGGTAACAAAGATGAATTCAGATTAAGCAAACTAACCAAACAACACATAACAAATGGCATTATGATGACATTATTAGAGATTGCCCACCGTGTCTGTGCAGCATCTTCTTTCTCCATCAGCGTTGGGTGGGGACGAAACACCAGCTCAATCTCACTGGCTCCGTCGAGTGCCATGTCTCCTCCTCCGTTTTCTGTGGCATTGTCCATGTCAAGACCAGAATCATCAGAAGTTTTGGTTCTTTTAATGCTGGGTCCAGCCTCCTGGTTACTATGCACTGATGCGTTACTGCAGTGTGAGCTGTCACCATTGTCTTCCGCCCCACTGCCATTCTCGATCTGGTGTTTCTTCCCCCGCTGCAGTCTACAGCACCCCCAGTGGTAAGATGGTGACAACATAGTTACAAACGCAGATAATAAAGAAAGACACGTCAGAACAATAAACAATTACTAGTGATTTTCACAAAATTGCCTTTAAGATTTGCTAAAAAAAGATCTTATAGTAGAGCCAGTGAACTGAAAAGCAATCAAAGAAATGATCAAAATGATGCCAACTCAGACCATGACAGAACAAAATGAGAGCTGAGGCAATATTCCTATACAATACAATCCCGTGCAATGTGAAAACATTCATGTGGATATATGTCTATCTCAGACCTGTTCATGGCCTGGATTTTAAGGCCTTCTTCAATACTGTGGCTGAGCGCCTGCTGGTTGTTGTGCTTGCTGATACGGGCCAGAACTCTCTCCTGATGGGCCTCGTACTCGTCTCTGCTGGGGTAAATCTTACTTATCAGGGCATCAAAGTTGGGGTCTGGACGGAGCGAGCGCTTAGACACCAGCTTCTTTCTGCATGTCGGACATTCCTTATTTCTGTAAAGCAGAAACGATACAAACTGAAAAAAGACAATAACAAGAAAAACATATTTCCAGCTTTTCACAGACCGGATAATACCAGTATTGTAAACATTCAGAAATCCTCTAATCTTCCTAAACACTGATGACATGATCTTACCCTGATCTGAGAGCAGTAATAATGCAGTCAGCGCAGAAACGGTGTAGGCACTCCTTGGTGGTCATAGTGTTCTTCAGCATGTCCAGGCAGATGGGACACATGAGCTCACTGTGCAAGCTGCGTGGAGACACGGCTATCTCCAAACCATCTGTGATGGCCTCCTAGAGAAGTAGAACAACACACAAGCTATAACTTAAGTCCAGACCAAATGTACACACCACAAAGTTCTCATATTTACTGGCATACAGAATTACACTCTAATCTGAAAACGCTAATAATGGATAACTCCACTTTTATAGTACAGATGATGTTTTGACATCAGTCTTACCTGTGGAGTTCTCTGTAATTCATAAAGACTGAGCTCCCAGGTCTTGCTGAGGGGCTGAACCCCATTTGTCTGGACCGTCTGTGTCATGTTTATGTACTTGTATCCTTCACTTCTGAAATAAAGCAGACAAAGTATGAGAAAACAATATATAAAAGCAGCTGTGGAAACGCAAATTCTAAACAAACCTATGTGTACATTTACATATATAAAGACAAATATGAAAGTTTATGATTGTATATTGCGACAGACCATATGGACCTAAAGACCTCCTAACACTTACAATTGTACATATTCTTGTTAAAAACAAGGCCAGCAAATAGCTTCATAGTCACCTCAGTCAGATGACATATGAGAGCTGCTGTTTTGGTCTCAGTAGTGATCATGCATTGATTTCAGCAAATAGCTGAGGAAAATTATACACCTGTTTAATTAATTTCTTAGAAAAAAAAATCTCACTGTTTTGTTGGCTATGATCATCACGCTTAAAACAAAAAGGTTTGTTTATCCCTACATCCGCGGAGCTAACAGGCTAAAATTAGCACCAGAATCCACTTAACACTCTTTGTGTTACAGAATAAACACTACGTATGAAACGTGTATTTTAAATGACTATGTTTTCCCTTCACAATGCACAATTGGTAAATAAGTCTAAAGAAAGTGGACGGCTGTAAAATGATTCGGATAAAGGTTTCATCTCCTGCGCTGTCACGAAAACGCAGCAAGCAAATAAGCTAACGGCTAGCTCTCGTCCTGCTAATATAGATGCTGCACTTACGGTCCATGTAATATCAAGAATCAAACCGATGTCGGCGTACTAAACACATATGAAATCATTTTCCCAAGTGAAAAAATCAAGCTCAGTAAGCGGAAAGATTATATTGATGTAAAAACGCAGCTGTTTACATACTTACATTTCAGTGTTGTGGATACTCTTCGTTTGCCAGCGCGTTCTGTGGAGCTCAATATGGCGGAATTTGCGCCCGCAATAGATGCTGGGAAATGTAGTATGTTTTCAGAAATCGTTACCCCATCCAAAAACAAACAAACATTAAAACGGACATCATTTACACATCTACGTGTTGATGTAACTGGTATGACTTTATTTTCAGGAGTTCAAAAGGAGACGTTATTAGGCTAAATGTTTTTGACTGAAAATCTCAGTCACCATTTTATTGTATTGAAAAACATGTGTAATGAAAGTGAATGGTGACTGAGGTTGTCAGTCATTTTTCCATCTCGGTTTTACAAAAGACTGCTTGGAGAACTATAGGTAAATAAATCATGTGCGAATTTCTTACTCATCTCTTATTTTAGTGGAATAATCAGCACCACAGTAAATTTTCGTAAAACTGTGAAAAACAAACCAATAAAACTTACCAATAAAGTTTTTGTGTTATATCACCGACGTCACGTGTTTATTATTGATACAAGATTTGTGTAACATCATGTTAAACGAAAACTTACAAACATGACCAGAGCTTTTGGTAAGAAAAAAACAAGAGGTGAACAAAGAGAATATTGCACAAATAGAGACAAACAGAGGTTTGAAGAAATCCGTGGATTATAAAGATGACCTAAACATGCTCTTCGGATGTTGCGGAGAGGAGAGGCGGGCGGCGCTGCAGTTTAAGGAAGTTTGAGATGCGTGAGTCACAGTTTATTTGCGCTCGTCATTATCTGACAGTCAAAATACTCCTCTGCGCTTCACAACCGGATCGGACTAACGGGAAGACGCAACCGCTCGGGATCCCTGCGACAAATCATTCTGCACAATGGGAGCATCCTCATCCAGTCTGTTGGACGAGAGTAAGATAAGCTACGTAAGAGGTGAAAGGCTTTTTCTTCTTTTAAATCTGACATACTATTATGCCATAACGGTGCATGCTGCTTTCTTAGGTTTGCTGATGAAAGTAATAATTCCATAATTGAATGGGTACACTGATCTCGTTGTACACAGTATTGCATTTTAAAGCAAAATGAGTTTATAACCAAATTTCTAATGAACCGAAGCGCTTATTGTTGGCAATTGAATAACAAGCATAAAACCATATTTCAGACATGCATATAGCACCTACTTAATTGCATAAAATGGCATAAGTTTAATTTATTCTGGAAAGTACACACCCACCTAAAAAACTGACTGCAACGAAACCGGAATGCCCCCACCCCCACCACACCCTTTACCCAACCATTACCCATGCTGCCGAATGTCATTCATCTCGATTTAATAATCCATATTTTACTGACATTGTTTTTTTTGCCTTTCCACCTTTTAAAAGTAGCCTGTTACCTACCTAGATGTTCTGTTATTGTTGTGTGTAACTGTTAAAAATAATTTTTTAAATGTTAGTTATTATAACAAGTAACTTGGTATATGTGCATTGTTTCAAGTATTCTTCCACACTTTAATTAAGCTCCTTGAATCATTGATAGACTGCCATTGTGAATACACTGTATGTGATTTGACTGGCATGTCACACATTCTGAGCACATATACTGCAGAGAATGAGTTTCCTTCCCCTGATGGGGAGCACAGCTGTTTCTGCATAATAGGGATTGTTTTGCTCTTATTTCATCTGGCCAACACTGAGCAGGAAGTATTGGACCAGAGTGGAAACTCATTCACTTCTCTTTATTGTTCTGTGTTTTCAAGTACTTACTCCTGTTTGTTTGCCTTGAGTTGTAATCTAAATGCTAGACACCTAGAATTGCAATGCAATATTATATTGTATATATTGTATTGTACTTCGTTCTTATCAAAGCAGGATGACAATTACAATAGCTGACATTGTATGACATCATATTTGTGTAGTTCAGCTGGTAAGTGTCTGGGTTATAAAGCGAAACAAACTGGGCTATAGTCATGGAGTGAATAACGCCCTTGTGCTCCAAAAACTCAAGTTATTTGCCACGTCCTCTTCACTTTTTTAGGACCTGGCATGTATTTGTACAGAACTGTCCAATGTATACACAGGTTAAATGAGGACTCGGATCTCTGCTGGCTTTCTACTGTCATTAGCTAGCTGCATGTGAAATTACAATTGTTTTCTGTCCCATAACACTTTAGCTAAGGCAAGGAATGTTTTGTCATTATGTTTAAAGCGTGCTGGATGAAACATATAAATATAAAGCAGTGTGTGGCTGTGAGTTGACGTAACATGGTAAAAATCAAGGCAGCATATAAAGGCGGACAGAATGTGTCCTTAATTATAAAAACTCACTATACCACTCCTTCTTTCCCTAAACTCCTCAAATGATGTCATGTTTTTGGCACTAACTAGGATTGATTTGGCTGAGAGTGGCTTGAGGTAGTCTGGACATGTGCTGCAAAGTGACCCATATTTTTTACTGTTTAGATTGAGCAATGATTTAAGCTGTTTAGGCAGATTGCCATGGCCAAATGTTTATGATCTTGTTTTGTTGCACTGTATAAAAGCCAACAGCAGTTTAAATCTCATTTAATTTATACATACGTTTATTAAACTATTCTATTACTAATAAATTGTATTGGTTACTAAATTATAAACCACAGTGAAAAATTCCAGAGCTGTTAAATACACTCTGTATTGAATGTACTAAACCAGACGGATAAAAAAAGTCATTGGAAACAACTTTGTTTTCCAGAGTGTATTTATCACAACAACTGGTATTCAGATCATGTTGACAGAGGTTTTTGAATTGAGAATTATTTAGTTTTGACCCTGATAAGGTCATGGCAGATGATTTATCCCCAAATATCATGCTTTGCAATTGCAAAATACAAACCTATCTGGTGTTTGATGGACTAAACACAGCTTAAACATGCTCCCTGTGCCCAACTAGATATTTTATTTGTCCTGTTTAACTTGAATTTGCAAATGTCTCTAAAAGGAATCAGATGACACAATTGTTCTCTATGCTTCAGCTGTTTAGACTCCTGACCATGTCCTTTCCTAAGCCAACATCTTATGTCATCAGTCTACAATATGGATCAACTTTTTAGATACAAGTGTTTGAAAAAGACACATTTTCCTTTTCTGCTGTTGTGTAGCTTAACTGTTAAAGCATAATACTCGCCATGGGTTAGATAACCATGGGTATGGACATACTGATAATTGCCTTTTGAATGCTTGAATTGAACAACCAGTTCATACTCATGAGTTGAGATTTTGTAAATGGTCACGGTTGTTAATGCTTAGTGCAGATGGCTCATGCGGCTCACTTTTGTCCTTTACTCACCATCTGAAAACCCAGCATGTGGGAGGAGGATGTGTATGGATTTCCATGGTAGACACATTTTACTTTTCACACTTTACAACTGGTGAGCTTTAACATTTTCAGCTCTTCCCCTTTGTTTAAAACAGTGTCCAGACATCCTGAAGACATGCAGATTGCCTTATCTCTGTCTCATTTCCAAAACATTCCTACCACATATTGCAGGACATTCCTAACAAATTAAGCGCAGAATGATGTGGTGTATTTAAGTGCAATAATAGATCAGCAATAAATACTAGATTTTTAATTTTATGAAGACAACGTGACTTCCTATGTCTTGCTAAGATGTTCTTAGTGAATTTCAGCTATGTTTACATGCACCCAAATAATCCATTTGTAATTGGATTGGTGGCTCAATCGGACTGAAAAGCCTTCATGTAAACAATTTAATCAATCCGATTGAGCTCAATATGAATGCAATTTTGATCGGATTGTAAGGGGTGGTGTAGACCTGAAAGAATCCGAACAAAAGGCAAAACATCAAGCATGTAATCTGCAATCAGATATTTATTTGGATTAATGAAAACTGGTTCATGTAAACATAGTGTTGCTATGCTGTTCTGGGTGATCACTAGGTACGTTAAAAGAAACCGCCTACAAGTTTCTTTAATATTCTGGTTTTTAGATATGGCCTGGTTGCGTCTGTTAAAATGTTTGAGGTTTTTTTAATTAGAAAGAAACTGAATAATGTTCAGTGTCCCTGCGTGTGTTTTTGCTTTTGGGAGGAGTGTCAGTGAGAAAATCAGTTTAGTTTTGATGACATGGGAGGTTCGGGACCTCATCCCAAACCTCTGCAGAAGAGCAGAAGAGAACAAAATTGAAGGTCCACACCCTCTGACAGATTCATTTTATTCTTCTATTTTCATATAAATACACGATGACACTAATACTGTTGCTCTGTATGTCTGCGGCCTGTGGGTGTTAATGAACAACGTTTTTACAGGTCTCTGTTTTTCATACAGTGGGAATTCCTAGTGAATGGTGAATATGTGGATGGTTATGTTTTGCATGTTCTAATCTGATCAATTTATATATATGTTTATGTATAGGTTTACATTAGATTTTAATCCAATAATTTCTGTCTGGTCCCACAGTCTGGTCCCTGGTTACCACAATATAGTTTGGATTCCAAAGAATTATGGATGGCAAAATACTTCTTTATGAACCCACAATTACAAAATAATGTCACTTCCCCTCATATAAACCACACACTATCATTCTCTTTGGATAAGAGGAATAAACGAGAGAGAGAGAGAGTAAAGTGTAACTGAAAGTTAATAGTCTAAAACTGTATTTTAAGCCACATTTAAGACATGAGCTTAAACTTTTCACTGAAATATTTCCATTTTCACTGGTGAAAAAATATATCCAGCCATCGAAAAGTCCCTTTAAACATTTAAAATAATGTTTTCTCAACCTGAAAAAGTTGTGGTTATTTTATAGCATGTGTGTCTGAGAAAGCATCAGCTCAATGCAAACACAATATGTTTGGCCATAAATGATCATCGTACAGTGATTTTATCTGTTGGTTGTTAATTCTGCTACATAAATGTCATATTTTGGCAGTGTCTTAGGTTGTCAGCAATCAAATGCGGGACATCATGAAATATGTCTATAATGAAATAAAAAACACTTTACAGTCCCAGAGTAACATCTGGAGATTTTCAAATGACAATGGGGTGTAAGGCTTGAACATTTTTAAGAGACGGAGAATCACTTGATTTCACAGCTGTCTCGGAAGTTAGCAGTGCTTGGGTTAGCAGGAAATGACCTCACTTCACAAATAACACATACCACTGCCTAAGCCCTTTGTTCTATATTTTGACTGCTAATAAAGAGCTGTGCAACAAATAACATATTAAAAGATAAAAAAGATAAAAATCCAAGAAAAAAAATGGAAAATGTCATTTCTTCTACCCATATCTGTTATTTTACAGACTTTACAGTACATTGTGTCCTATTTTTATGGATTGCCAATGCAAAGATAAGGGCTTTCTCACAAAGGTTGCACGATTGTAACTATATTACAGTATGTTGTCTCAGATCGTAACTTTGGGTCTTCCCAAGAGATTTGAAAGGAGATTCGGTTGATCTTCCTCCTTTTTCCTGCATCAAAGAAAAACAAGCTCAGAGATTAAGGGCAAAGGATAAGGGACATACTATAGAATAAACAAAGCCAAACTCACGTCTCATGTGATCAAGGGAGCAGCTGGACACTGGGACTATTTAAAGGCCTGTTTGTTTGCTAGGGTATGAAAGGAGTTTGAAACCTGAATTATACTACAGTTGTGCTCTATGCAGTCCAGTTGAGAAAACGCTCAGCTGTATTTAAGAATTGTCCAGGGAGGAACGTCTGAGACCATTTAATTCATTATGCTTTTTCCCCTTGTCTGCTGTTTGTCTGTTTACACATGTACTGGCATTAATGTGATTACACAGCTGCTCTTGATGGAGAAATGTGACTTTAATCCTGATTCATTTGTGTATTATACGCAAAACTGACTTGTGTAACCTTAACACATCTGCTGTTTTTTGAAGATTGAGGGATTATCTACATCAATACATCCTGCAATTACATAGGACCTGTAATAGACACCAATTATATTCAATTATACCAATTACAAAGAAAGACCCGTGACACACAAAGATGCCACCATCAGTTCTAGTTGCTTGAAAGCTCGTAATCTTAATAAAACAGTAGTTTTGCTACTGGTAGTGAAATTAAATTAATTAAATCTCCAGGATCTGGTGTATTTCAATTATAACTATATCAGTTTGTTCAAACCATATTATGCCTCTGGGATGAGGTATCATGTGTTGCAACATGTGTCTTAGAAGATCAAATTTGCTGAGTTTGTCAGGATTTACAACAGGAAATATTATCTCATCTCTCTCTTCCACAGAACAGATGTCCTCTAAATCACTAAGTCAGTATTTATACAGCACCTTCAAAAACAATTTTGTATGTTAAGTTTCTTAAGTCCTATAAATATTACTGCACAAAAATTCCCTTGAAGGGGAAAAAACAAAACAAGTCACTTCACAAATTGTGATGGAGTGAGTGTAATAGATTAAAAAGATATCTAATAAGCAGCAGTTTAATGTAGTAGGCAGGTTTGTCTAGTCATTATAACAGGTAGTCTTATTAAGCATAACAAAATGATGCTTAGCAAAATCGATAAAACACACAAAGTTGAAATCTACATCTCACTTCACAGGACCAGTTGAAGATCAGGGTTGCAAAAAAAACACGGGATGCAGCTATGATAGCAAAGACCCAGTTTACTAGTAAAAAGCTAGACTACTTTTTAGTAGACTTAACTTAAGATATGTAATGTTGCTCTCTATCATTGTTTTGAGAGAAGTGTGCCCATCTAATCTTCTGATGCTACAGGATTTATAGCAGCCTCTTCTTCTCAACACTTAACAGTTCTTTTGACATTTCCTCCTTTTTTCTTTCTGTGCTTTTTTCACATATATAATCAATAGTAATAGTCTGGGGGGAATCTGAGATATCCTTCCCAAGCCCCTCTGTAGCAGACAGCAATCCAATACTATATTATACTTTTTTCCTTGGCAGGGAATAATATTTCCAAGGAAATTCAAAGGATATTTTCCCTTGGAAACTTAGAAATTGTGATCTGTGAGTTTTGGCTTTGGGTTGTGCAGTGGAATAAAGTTAAAATGTATTCTGTGCCATGTTATTCTGGCAGTGCAGCTCTGGCTTACTATAATCCTGAAATACAAAAATGCAATCTGTCACTGTTATTCTCATCTTCAGGAATAATGAGATAAATGATGTAGCTGCTTGTTTTAAACTGATAATTTAATATATTATTATATTTATATATTACTTTATATAATATACTATTATTTTTACTAATATATAAAATAATACAATCCAACAATAATACTCTTGTCATATTTCTTTTACATGACTGGAACGTTTTTATTGTAGTATATTTACCTTAAATATAATGTGCTTTCAATAAAGGTGTTTGCTTAAGTGTACTGGGATAAATTGGATATTTCATGTGTTTGCAGGCCGGACAGAAGCTGAGCTGAAAAACTTTAGTCCTCATTACAGAAGACAGAGTTGTATTGCATTCTTTTCCCATCTAAAAGATGAGGTGGAGCAGCACAGAGCAGGTCAGGCCCAGCTGCTCAAACAGAAGGTGACAGCATTCACTAATGTGGTTCTTTTTATCAGTCATAAACACACATGTAACTGCCAAATCCAGAGCAACATCTCTGTTTCAGATGTTCATCTGTCACAGGAAATTACTGTAAATAGCACACGGTTGATTCATGCTGTTGCAGTGTGTGCAAAATGCAACGTTAGCATGAGTTATTATATGTGACCTGCTGTATTACTTTGACCCAGAAACACATTTTTGTACATTTACATTTATACAATTTCAACATTAAATTCTCCAAAAGTTATTTAAACGAACGTGAAATATTTTAAAACAAATATCAGGTTAAGTAAAAACAGAATGCAAAAATAGAATATAGTGTTATATATATTCCTCAGCTCAGCTTTCTTTTTGGACCATGATGTGTCCTAAAGTTTGATTTGATATCTAGAATTTTGGCAAAAGTTTTCAGTATGAACATTGGATAAGTTCATCGTGGTGACAGTGTTGTTCGATTACCAACGTTCATTAAAATATCTTTTGTGTTCTGCAGAAGAAAGAATACACTTGAGGGTGAATAAATGAAAGACTTTTCATTTCTTTAATAAATAGCCAAACATCCTACTCAAAATGATAGAAGGGTTTCCATAAAGTAAATATTATAAACTCTTGTTATTGACACATTACTGTTACATCTCACTTCACAGGAGCCTCCGCAGGCCTCAGAGGTCCTTTACAAGGACAGCATGCTTTACTATGATGACAACAGGAAATGGAGAGAGAGATTTGTGGTGGTCCGTGCCGACTATAGCCTAGAGCTACACGATAGCCTGGAGGTCCTCATACGTGTTTTTCAATAATTTCAAAGAAATAGACACTTCTATGGGTTATTGAATATGCTAATAATGCGGTCCTGCCCCATGCATCTAGACCTATACAAAGGGAACCGCTGCACGCCACAAACTCCTGACAACAGGAGGAACTGTGTTGACCTCAGAGGAGAAATACACTGCTGTCATAGACAAAGATTTCCCTGATCCTAATGGTGAGTTTCTCATCGTTCCTCTAGTCTTACATAGTCAATTCCATGGACTGTGGATAATATTTTTGAATATATGTTTGCTTGTTGTTTAGGATCTAAGGAGGACTCTTCCGTTCCTCCGGTGGTGGTTCCCGGCCCTCTTCCCGTGTACCTGAGACTTCCCTACAGACGAGACTCGTACTTTTGCTTTCAGCAGGAGGAGAAAAGGGCCCGGTTCGTCTCAATCCTGAACGACTGCATTCGCCATCAGAACCAAGGTAAGCTCTGGCCACAAAACCAGAAGGTGCTGATACTGGCACCACATTTGAAGACTGTCACGAAATGTGTCATTTAAAGGGATAGTTCACATAAATCATTAAGACTTTTGAAGATTGAACTCCTTTAGAATTTCTTTAGAATCCAGCCAAACTCAATCATGAAGACTTTCTGTATCTTAGTAGAAAGACTAGGAGGAGATCTCAGACCACGTGTGGCAACCACTGTTCTCGCATCAGTTTTCTACTGTTTTTCTTTGGTGGTCATGGTGATACACTAATAATATTCAGAATTGCTTAGCTGTCTTCCTGTGTGCAGGGAAGGCATCTCTCGCATGACAATGGGTGGTTACACGACTTCTGCAGAGCATGAAGCTTTCACAACTTTAACAAACAGTTTCTATTACTGTTTTAACAATAAACATAACCAGACTTTTACATTTTCACATAGAAAATGATAGAAGATAGAAATTAAGGTCCATCTGATCCTGGGATGTTGCTAGGTGGTTTCTTAATGGCCCAGTAAGAAATATTTTGGTCTGTGAGGTTACCATAGTAACTCTCAATTTAATTTTATCTGATAAAAAGCGTAATTTTGCTGGCAGCTTCTGAAACTATTTCTGTTAACTAAATTTCTGTAACAAAAATATGCATTTTGTTGTGTCACGAGCATCTCTGCAACCGCAAAAGAGAACTTTCTGAGAATAGTCCACGTGATTCTGTATTACACAATCAATTTAGTCAGTTAAACCAAAAATCAAAAAACAACTTTTTTTATATTTGTCTTACCTCGTATAATCTCATTGCAGATTATCTGAAGACTATGACATACGAAGTACAGGCTTTCCTCAAGGCCATTCACTTCTACAGGCAGGAGAAGGGGCATTATGAATCATGGGATATGCTGGTGGGCACCGAGTGTCAGGTGGGTCAAACATTTCTCCATCAGTCACCATATTACTCACAGGCCACTGCAAAACCAGAAAGTGAATCGCCAGAACGGCATTGTTCAGTTCTTTCTGTGGACAAATGAGTCATGTGTAATAATAAAGCAACCACACAGTACATGTTTTCATTAATCCATGCCACTGGCACCACGCACTGTTGAATATGTCTGAAAAGGCTGTGTGATTAAAGCGCTTGTCATACAGTAGTGTGGTCAGCAGCAGGTCAGAGGAATGTGAGTTTGGACAGAACCCATGATCAGTGATTTAGGGTTGTCATTTTGTTGACATCCCATGTGAGGCTTATTGCCCACCGTCATTAAATGTTTGAATTGTACAGTAGCTATAAAACCACTGTCATTTTGCACAGAAATTGTACAATATAAAACAGAAGAGTTCATGAAAGCAATATGAAACTATGCTAGTAATAGGGAGAACTGTTTCACATTTCAAGTACTAAAGTCTATACAATTTTAATGGTGGAATGGCAATTATAAGCTCATTTTACAGTTTTTTACAATTATAATACTATTATCACTTTGAATAATAGCAGCACACCACGGATGCCAACTCTCAGCATTCAGAATGAGATTCACACAGTTGACACTAACACCCACATCAGTTTTCTCACGCAGGGCGGTGCCAACCATAGACATCCCTGTGATGTATAATAGAAGTCGTAAAAAAAATTCAGTAATGTTTCTTATTTTAAATATTGTACAATGCCTCAATGATCTTATCTTTTCTACTTTTCTAAAAACAGCGCTAAATAATAAATGTGACCCTGGACCACAAAACCAGTCATAAGTAGCACGAGTATATTTGTAGTAATGGCCAAAAATACATTGTATGGGTCAAAGTCATTAGGATATTATGTAAAGATCATGCTCCATTAAGATATTTAGTAAATTTCCTACTGTAAATAT
Source organism: Beaufortia kweichowensis (assembly GCA_019155185.1). Classification (NCBI taxonomy): domain Eukaryota; kingdom Metazoa; phylum Chordata; class Actinopteri; order Cypriniformes; family Gastromyzontidae; genus Beaufortia; species Beaufortia kweichowensis. The sequence continues at coordinate 12,972,011 of CM032797.1, forward strand.
ATCGTAACTTTTATTTCTGTGAGTGAATGCAGTGCTAAGGACTTCATTTGGACAACTTTAAAGGTGATTTGTTCAATATTTTGCACTATCAATATTTTTTTCCACCCTCAGATTCCAGTATAATAGTTGTAATCAAATATCGCCCTGTCCTAACAAACCATGCATCAATGGAAGGCTTATTTATTTACCTTTCAGATGATGTATAAATCTCAATAAAAAAAAATTGACACTTATGACTGGTTTTGCTGTCCTGGGTCACAAATAGTTGTTCAAATGTTAAATAAAATGAAAAAAAGAGAAGAGCAGAAATACAGTAATTGTAACTTTTTGCCTTTGCAAGTACTACAATTCTTTTCATATGCTTTTCCTGACTCCATAATCCCCATTGTTTGTGCATGTTTTTCTATCAAATCTTTGGATCACAGAAGGGTTTTACAGGATGTCCTGTAGTTAATCAAGGAAACACCTCTGCCTTCCTTTAACTATTATCAGATCCCATATTTATGTCAAATTTGGTAGAAGATGTGTTATTGTGTTAGAAAACTAAAAACTGTTTAAGCGATTTTGTCACATTAAACCCAAATAGGGTGGTGTCTGTTTAAAGAGGCCATGCATTTCGAGTCTGTGGCATGACATCACAACAACCAACTTGACTGTTTCTCCATGAGTCAATAGCATGTGGATGTTTTGGGTCTGTGACTCAGTCCTGTATCATTACAACCATCCCAAAAGTCCATCTATAGTGACTCTCTCTCTGTCTATCTGCAGGTGCTGGCAAACCTGGTGATGGAGGAGCTGCTGCCCTCTCTGCAGACGGAGCTGTTACCCAAGCTGAAGGGGAAAAAGGCAGAGAGGAAGAGGGTGTGGTTTGTGGTCAGTGACATCAGCATGCTACACGCTTCTATTCTTAGACAATGTCTCGGTTTGACACGACATGTGCTGTGCGACATTTTACTTCGTACTCGGATTTAGTTTTATTTCTGGCCTTCACATAATCCTTATTCAACACAAGCAAATGTTTTATAGCATAAAAACATAATTCTCCCTTCATGGCCTTTAACAGTTGGTTAGAGCAGAGGTCGCAGCTCTGTAAAGGGTCTTTTTGCTGTTTAGACAAAGGCAGCTCTGTGTTCATGATGGACTGGGTTTATGTTGCCACATTTAGGATGTGAATGTGATGTTTTGATTTTCTGTATTTTCCTTGCGTGCTTAGACAGTGGAAGTGACTTATGGGATTGTGCAAGAACAGCTGCGAGAAGGACTTGAGAGTTTGAAAAATGAGTGCAGGGACGCTACCAGACAACAAGAGGGACTCATTCGCTCAGACATGGACCAGATTATTAACTCACAGACCTTCCTAGAAACTAAACTGCAAGGTATAAATAAATATTGTGTTCATACAGTGTGTCAGTTCCATATATAATGTATAATTACTGTATAAAAATGTCTCCACAAAGATTATTTTTGTCTCAATAAAGAAAGCAGCTTATGAATCATACTAAATGATGTTTAAATAAAATAAACATAAGGGTGAAAAAAACGATAACAGAATTTTTCTTTTTGAGTAAATTATCCCTTTGAATACATCTTGTTACAATACAGTATACAGTATTTATCCACTTATGAGTCAAAACAGTCTTTCGTCACACTGACTTTCAAGGAATTTCAAATACATCATAAGAAATAATGTATCTTCACGCTGTAATGTTCCTTTCTGATCATCTTTCTGTTTGTTTAAAGCTTTGGTATTAGAGCCAGCCATGAAATACTGTTCAGAGAGTGTGGCCCCATACCTGGCTTCAATCCTGGAGGAGCTCATGGGTCCGATCAGCGCAGGATTCCAGGCCGTAAGGTTACTATTAGAGGACGAGCTGACCCGAGTCTGCAAGGATTTCAGTCAGGGCGGAGTCACGGAGGAGCTTCAGAAAGTAAGAAAGTGTTCATTTACAAATACATTCTGATGTCTCTTTCTGGCTGTGCAACACTTTAAGGTCAGCTTAGCCAGGAAAATAAATGTTGGACAACATTAGATCAAGACATTAGCTCATGTTGAAATATCGATCATCTGAGCACATAAATGCATTCTCATCTCTCCTGATATCTCATTAATGTCTCAAGGCTCTGCAGCATGTCGGGTGTGACCGGCTGGAGGACTGTTACCAGCATGTTAATGTCCTGACAGAACAGCTCCAGGAACTCCGTAACCGCTTCAAGTTTTCCAACTCAATGCGGGTCGTGCACTGTACCCAGAGCCAAATGCAGCAGGTGGGCCATAGCAGGACTTAGTAGTAATAGCATAAATCATCAGTTCTTGGTTAACCGAGCAGAATATGTGAATGACTTCCCCTTAGGTCAACAACAAAAAAGAATACGTATGAACTGCCTTTCGTTTCTCTTCCCCTTAATTTAGCTGATGGAGAATGCAGTGTTCACATTTAAACTGCTGCTTGAATCTGGATTAAAGGATAAACCTGACAAACAGGCTTCACTCATGGAGAAAGCCAAGCTGCGTGTCCTCAAGGTTGGGTCTGCCCACATATACAGTACAAAGCAAGACACACATGATCTCAACAATAGAAATAACTGTGATAAATGTGTTATTGTAACTATATTATGTATTTCCTTTAGCAATTTGACTATGACAGCAGCACAGTAAGGAAGAGGATATTTCAGGAGTCTCTGGTTGACATCACTCTGCCTGCCATCAGGAGAAATCTAGCCCCTGGCTGCAAAACTGTACGCACTATTCCACTGTTAACAGTAATGGTTATTGCTTTTTAAAAAATGGTTACCACATAATACAAATTGTAAAGCCTAAAACTATGTATCAATGCAACTTTCATGATGTAAAATCACTAAAAGGCTTCCTTCCACTGGAAACTAGTCCCTCACCAACTGTGATATATGTTTATGTTGCTAAGGTTGCTCTACAGTGATACAATCATTGGGTGAAGCGCTCATATCTGTGCTTTATCATGAATAAAACACAACTATTACCCAATCAAAATCATGGATTGGAACTAACGGTTTTATAAACAAATTCAATAGATTTAGAGTTATTTAAATGGACCATTAGACAGGTTTTGTTTTGTTTCAGGCAACAATATCTTCATCTGACTAGAACTGGGAACTTTTACAGACAGTTAAACAACACTTAAGAGAGTTTTGTATGTTTTTACTATGAATGCATTTGGTAACCAATATTAGTGTCACAAATACACAAGATATAGCTTGGTGTAAATGTCTAACTGTAAAAATTTTATTTGAGGTAGTTTTAAAATTAACATTATTAAAAAATAACATTTTTATTTCATTTTTATTGTTACAAACCGTTTCAAATATTTAAATATTCTTGAGTCTTTCCATCAATACATTGTTTGTCAAGATTAGAACAAAATTCAGCTGTGAAATACTAAAGGAATAGTTCACCCAAAAATAAAAATTATTTTATTATTCATTCACCCTCATGTCATGTCAAACCTGTATGACCTTTTTGCTTTAGCAGAATACAGAAGAAGTTTCCAGCACCTATTCACTTTCATAGTATGGACACAAGGTTCAATAGGAAGTCAATGGGTGCCGGTAACCAGCATTTTGCAAAATATCTTCTTTTGTGTTCCACAAAAGAAAGAATCATATACAGGGTTTGAATGACATAAGAGTGAACATATTATGACATGAATAATAGTGTTTCACCTGTGAAACAGTGACAGTTAACAGGTTAAATTCTGTGTTTATTTCTGTCATAGATGTTGACTGAAAATCTTTTTTTTGCTCTCTTTGTAGGAGCTTCAGAATTTTGAACAATTCGTCTTTGCCGATTACACAAACTTTGTTCAAGTGGAGAACGTGTATGAGAATATACTACTCAACATCTTGAATAACGAAGTTAACAAAGGTACACTGTCTTATCTGCCTCGAGTGTCTAGTTATCATGACACGAGTGAATTTAATATTTATTTATCCTTCTCCATACAGTGGTGAAAGAGGCGGCCAGTTTGAAGAAGAACAATCTGTTTGGTGACAGTACTGACCTGCACTGTGTTAGTCAGAGCAGCCTGGCTGACAGCAGGACTCCGCCCCTCTCCGCCCCATCAAGCCCGCCTGTAGTGTTGGCCTCTGTGGCTCTCTCTCAACAGACATCTGAGATAAAGCCCACTTCCCCATTAGGAGGAACCATAAAAGAGGAGACCCATCAGAAATGTGACACTTTAGTCATACCTTCAGTAACAATTACAGTGTCTTCTCCAGAATCTGTGGAAACCACAGCACCATCAGATGTTGCTGAAACGGTTCAACCAGATGCTCCACCACCTAACTGCACATGTCCTGATGACGTTACAGAAGCAGCGTCAACCACATCTGATGCCCCTTCAACGCCTTCTTTAACTAAAACTGAAACCATCTTACCTGTTGATTCATCTTCTTCAGGACTTTCTGAAGTACTAGAGGAACTTTTGTCTGGCGAACAGGAAAGTTCTGCTAATGTGAGTGGATCGGTGAATATGGAAGTTTCTTCACGTGTTAGTGTTACAGCAGATGAAGAAAGCAAAGATCCGATTCCTCCTCAGTCTGAAATTAAAGAAGCATGTGTCGATACCGACATTACCACAAAGATTCATGCTGAAGTTCTCTCAAGCACGTGTGTTAAAGACATTAAAATAAACACGCCACTAACCGCTACTGTGGAGACCAAGATCTGTGAGGCAGTGCCCTCTAGTGACGAGAAGACTAGCGATCCAGAGGAAGACATCTCTCAAATAACCGCTTCTTTACAGCTCGACTCTGTTCCTGATGTGCCAGTAGAGGACGCTGTTGCTTTAACATCAGAGTTGGTGAACCACACTGTGGTGTGCGCAGATACATCAGTCACAGATGCAGAAGACACTGTGAAGGGCATCAGAGATCTCATCATGGAGGTCATTGAAGTAGAGGACGAAGTGAGACCATGTGCTGAAAATTTGCAGTGAAATGTTACATGAAATATTGTATTAGGCAGCACCTACTAATGCTAACAAGACAGAGTGTAATGTTTGTTTTATTTTCAGCAGTATTTTATTTACATTTTTTTAGTAATTGGGTATGAACTTTTATAAATACTTTGACTCAGTGCCTGTGTAAACTGTATTTAAATAGTACTTTTAACACTGCATTTTGTATCATATTATTTTTATATCAATGCTTTAATTTTGTGTTTGCAAACATTGTGTGGCCAAAAAACTGAAGGATAAACAATAGAAAAATGATTGAGAAAAAAATATTTAGGTATAAAATAAAATTAAGTGATGTATGTAGGGGAACTAAACTTATTATTTTGTACTATGCTGTTTTTTCTAAACACAGCTGAAATTGTACTTTTGTAGATACATTCATTTATTACCAAAAGAAAGTCTGTAAAATAAATTTCCAAAGTCCATCAGTGCATCTTTTTTATTTTTCCTATTTGTAGTTCAGGATAATTCACTCAGTTCATGAAGTCAGATTCACATGATCATTATAGCAGCAAAGGGCAAGATCATAGGAGGCACCTTTTGTGTCTGGAAATACAAAGATGTCCTGAATTTTGTTGTGATAAATTAAAAGTTTACAGTACTGCTATGTAAAAAAACTATTATACAGGCAACACTGAAATTAGCAACATGTGTTAACTAAATACAATCACAAAGTCATAAAGACAGCATTTAAAACCCTATAAATTAAAATATATACTAAAAAGGTTTACAACAAAAACAAGTCCTGGACATAGGTAGTCAACTGAATTCACAAAATACTTTACGCTAATGCAAACTTTACAATAAGGTTGCATTCGTTGACATTAGTTATTGCATTGGGTAACATGAACTTTTAAAATAAGAAATGCTAAAATTATTAACATTAGTCAATGCACAATGAACTAACATGCACAATTGTATTGGCATTAACTAACATTAACAAAGACAAATAAATGCTAATAAAACTATATTACTAATTTGTAGTTATGTTAGCTAATGTAAACCAATACAACCTTGTTGTAAAGTCTTACCACTTTTTTAAATACACCGACATACACACACAAATATTTGACTGACACAGTACATAACACAGTGATGTTATACATGACAAATAGTGCAACATATCTCATATAAATTAAGTAATGCTACATTTTTAAAAAGCTGCATATGCAGTTAAGATACATTATATCCAAGTTATTAGTTTCATGATAAATGACAGGTAGGTATTATGATAGATGATTAGTAGCTGAGAGTTCACTATCCCACATTTTAAAGCATTTTAAAGCATGACAAATCTGTGTGAAATAAATGTAGAGATCATACTTTTAAAGTGCACTGCCTTTAATCTAAAAAACAAAATAACAGCTATTCTGAAACTCAAACATGTCATGTAATGTTCTCGTAATTAGCAACTTTCCTTTGTGGCAACTAAAGCATGCAGCACAATTATAGTGTACCCTGTATGAGACTGGAGTGCAGATCTTAAACCCATTAAACCACAGCTTTCCTGCTAACACTTCATAATATTTTACATAATGTTTAACAGATATCCAAAATTAGCTTTACCCTATGTTTATATCTGTTAAGCACAATGTAATGTTGGTTAATAAATCTCTTCATTAAAATGCCTCTAAAACTAGGGGTGGGCTCATATATTGTACTGCAGAGGTATAGAGGTAAAGTTTGTTCCCCATGCTAGAATAAGGATGAAGTTTTAGCAAACAAGGAAAGGAAGAACGCAGGAGCTCTGTCTGGTGGATCAGTACCCGTGGAAGAATGGCTCGTCTGGACGAAAGCCGTAGGCTGTGGCAGGACGTCCATCGGCTCCATTGCTAAAGAAAAATATAAAAATAATGTGACATTAAAAAACAGCAGGATCGTTTTTTTCTAATTTAGATTCCTAATTTGCTATAACTATTATGTTAGGAGAGTTTAGGGTGAATACAGTTTAAACATAATTAAAATCCCAAAGCAACAACCCATAAGAATTTAACAAAACCATTCATCAGTATATCAATACAAGAAATGTACCTTCTGTGTAAGATAAATTTACAGTCAAACAGACAACAGTGCAGTATGGATAACACATTTTCTGAAAACCAATGCTTCAAACGATCTGTCAAAACACAAGAGGTGTTAAGAGGTGTTAAAATGACATCATTGTTGCGCCTCAACAAACACTTTACAGCTGTTTAAGACACAAATTTCCTATTGGCTCTCTCTCCTTTTCCTCCACCAACCGGTTCAGAGCCCTTAAATTACAAGCATTTTGTGTGCCCACATACTGTAACAATGTTTGCTTTTAGCCTCATATGACCTTCAGTAATCAAACACAGAAAGCCTCTCTTAGCACCTCAACTCTCGCACACACCGCTGTCTAAAATATGTCTTTTTCCTATTGGCCTTTCAGATCTGTCAGGCTGAATTTAAGCAGCAGGTAAGAAGGATTCATGTTTTAGGGTCTTCAGCTCCACAACACCTGTAGCTGAATGTTTCTCTGCACTTGGTCTTTCTTCCCATGTGCTCACTAAGTAATATCTTCAGTTTGAAAAACGCTCTTTCAGAAGCCAGTATAATCATCTACAGCAGCACTGGAGAACCACATTTATTGCTGTGAGAATTTATAGCTTTGACTTATGAGGTTTTATTTCTTACTTAACTTTAGTATCATCACTTTATAAAACACAGAATGATGCAATGAACTCTGTGTTATTTATTCTACTTAATCCATGTGTATATATGAAAACTTACAGATTGTGTACAAAAAGCAATCAAACAAAATCAGGTCATACAACAAAACTAAACACCATAATCAGACTTTGTTAGAGACAACAAAACTGCTCTGCTGCTAAAGTGGCAAAACTGGGTGAATCATTTTATGTCCTGTGATACTACACAGCAGCGTGACCTGGCCGGTGATCCGTAGCGAGCACATTCCTGTCCAATTATGAGCCAGTCTGTCACCTCTTCCGCCACAGGGCTTCAAAAAAGAGCAATAAAAGCTGAGTGGAGGTGAGACTGACAGCTCATAGGGAGACACGTCGGACCTGGCGTGTGGGAGATATGACCAAGGGTGCCCGTAAAAAAGGCCTCTTTTAACCAGACATTGTTTCATAGGTCAGAAGAGTGTTTGCACAGGAAACGGGTCTCAGCACTTGTATAAAGGGACGTTTTTTCACCTTTTTTCCCCAGAGTTTTTTCTCCAGTTTTGGCTTTGATCTTCTGTTCCTGTCACTTCTTTGGTTACATGGCCTTACCTTGGCTGTGTCAAATCAACAGCCTGCCTGATTGCGTCTCAACCTATTTGCTTTTATTTTCCTCTTGTATTCTTCTCCAAGTTTCCAGAGGCTTTGGCAACATAAATAAAGGCAGATTCAACACCTTTTCGACTCATCAGCCATCTGTCTTCATTCTCTGTCTCACTTACGCAAGCGTAGACAACACGCATGGGAACAGCACTGGATTACTTCAGTTCATCACATACCTGTCTAAGGTTGGCACGCAAGTCTAACCACTCCAAAAGGCCACGTTGGCACGCACCGTTTCACATCATCTTAAGTAAAGATGTTTGATTATTATGGTAACCTCTGTCACTCAGAGCTGCCCACTTAAATTAAACCATTCACCCCGGGACCCTCACGTTGCCCCCCAACCCTTGGCGTATATTTGAAATGTATCACTTTACAAAGAGCCGCCAGAAAGCTCACCCCACCATCTGGATCCTCAGCCCGGCGGGACTCAGCCACTCACCCGTCAGTCCGCAAAGTACCCAAATCCTCACCCAGCCAAAACAAACACGGCAAGCGCATTCTCTGTATAAAATACACAGCTTATAATAAACAGGCTTAGTGAAAGTCATCTCATCAAGCATGCACAATCAGAGCAAGTTTAGACTACATGACTATCAGAGCTGAGTATCAAACACAAGCCATAGATACATTTCCTCAAGGAAAGCCAACACGATGATTGAACTGGACAAAGAGGTGAAATGTTATTTCATCTGTATGTATGTGTATGTTTGGAGAGGAATGTGGACAATATATTTGGCTGCGTGGGACTTGAAAGGTATGTTTATTATTGGGCCAGTAAGAGTGCCACTGACAGAGGCAGAGAAACTCAGACCAGAGACTCTCATTTTGCCTGTAAAGGGGCGCTTACACCATGGACGATAGCGATAGCAATAACTATAACTGTCCACACTATGGGCGGACTGTATAAACACAGACATTATCTTAAGACTTTGTCTAAGATCTAGTCAGAAAAAAGACTGTTGCATATAATACGTTTATGGCTGTCTTTAGTAAGAAATCCACAATAAGTCTAAATTCATAATCTGCTTTGTGGAAGACGACTGAAAACTAAAAAAAAAAAAGAATGTCTGAAAGTAAGCACTCATCACAGTTTTCCTTGAAAACATGTGCATATTAGAGAAGTATAATGCTGCCAAATCAACTTAAATGAACAAATTTAGTGACCACAATGCGAATAATAACAAAAAGGCTCGGACTACACTAATTGAGAAAATTAACAGTGTAAATCGGTCAGTCTCATTAACTGAATTTCTTTTTGACTAAATCACTTTTTGAGATTTATTAGTTTGAAGTTTACAAATATTTATGGCCATTTGGCAAATCACTCTGAAAGTGATCCAACGATATCATTCCTCATATCTTTTCTTTATAGATATGAACTCCACTATTCTTTTCAATTTAGAATGATCTTATAGTTCTTATCTTATAGTTTACAGTTCTCATCCATAGTGTTAATGGTTCTTAACTGTTCTTTGTTTACCTTTATAGGCCCAAATGTTTCCAAAACCCTGGGAATGTGTTTCATGTTCAAAATATTATGATGCTAAAATAGGAAGATACACTTGAGTCTAAGATAAATTCAATATTTTTTCTTTTAGTGTTCTTACTGTATGCATATGTAAATGACCTCTTTGATTATTGGCTAACATCTTTAATAAAATAAAGGAATCCCTGGAAAGCTACTGAAAACTAAATAAAGCGCAGACCACGTGAACACGGCCAGTCATATGTTAATGTGCTCCGCAATATTAGTTAAATAAGAGGATTTCAGAAAATGTCATCATTCATTTCAATTTCAAATAAGCAAAGAAAACGGTTTTCCATAATGTGACCCTTTCAAGCAAAGCCAGTAGTGCTGTTTAAATTGCGGCTGTACTGATCTTTTTAGCCTAACGTAATCACTGGACAAAAACTGAAGAGCATAAATTATGCAAATAGGATAAAGGTTTGCTATTTTAAACATGTGTTTAATGTTGGAAGCCAGTTCACAAGCTAATGAGGGTTACAGCTGTTCACTTACCAGGCACTGAAGTCTCCGTTTTGAGCATGGAACTGGCTATAGAAGTCTGGACTGAGGCCTGGCTCAGGGGGCATCATACCGTCTGCAGCAACACACACACAGATAGACACAGATTAGATAAAACAAACAAATGTACGAGACAGCGACCCAGCAGAGCCACTTCCTCTCAGCAGCTATTCTCATTTATCTTTCTGACAACCTCTCGCTACGACAAGCCTTTGATGACACCACTTCGACAAGCAATCAGGCCAAAATACAGTATCACAGTTCGGGTGGAAAATTGGACAAATCTAAATGGAAGGTTTTCGCTTTCCATGTCTGTCAAGCTGTGCCACAGGATGCCAATCAAGTCATGTTACCAGACAAGAAAACATTGGCTGTCTTTTGTGGTTTCAGGCATGCTCTTCAGAGATTACACTACAAGAAGGTTGGTGTCCGTGCGGTTTTATGTGTGTCTGGTACGGTTTCTAACCAGTGCTGTAGAAGAGATCAGGCTGTTCGAGGGCATCAGGGTCGTCTCCGTACAGGTAGGGCTCGGCATCCCCCATCTGTCGGCTCTCAACCATCTCCAGCCACTGAGAGTTGTGCCAGCGAAACTTCTCGCTCTGGATCTTCTTGCCCCATTCTTCATCATACTCCTTTACAAGACACATACAAACACACATAAATTCATACACTCATGATATTTGTGATATATGTTACTCGTCTCTAATCAAAATTACACCACACAGCTGTGCAAATTCATATATTTGGAAGTTGTCAAAACAGTGTCAGTGCCAGGTCATTCCCATATTCATTTACAGCGAATATGGAAACGTGAGGAGGTCCCAAACACCATCACTTCTGGCAATTTACAGCCGCAATCTTTCAGTAGCAGACCCTCAACGTGCAAGAAATGTACCATTTTCCAACACCGCCGGACCCTTCGCAGCACCCTCCCATCAGATACATTTCATCCCACAATGAGAGCGTCTGTTTATGCAGGGTTTTCCCTATAAACTGTGGCTGCTGATGGTGCTATTGAGAACCATAGCTCTGGTTAAATCCAGAGAAGTCAATGATTAAAGGTGCAGAGCCCACAGACTGGGTGGAGAGCCACACGCAGCACAAACATCACCCACAGACATACCTTTTCTGCTCAGCCTGCACTTTTGGCAAGTTGTTTGCCAATGTTTCTTTAAGTCATCGTCTTTTTCTTCGTCTGTAACTGCTTTTTCTTCTGCTTCAAATTTATCTGTAATGCAGCAGTTCATCTAGATTTTTCTGATGGCTCAGGGCTGGTAATTACAAGTTTGTTGGTTCTCTACCGGGATTAAAGAACTTTAATCTGATAACTGTCACTGAATATACTGAGTATACACATGAAATGCACATTTGAACTAGAATTTTTTACATTTTAGATATTAGACTTTTAAAAAAAGTCTTTTTTATGTTTTAATTTCAGGTATTTTTATAAGTAACATTAACATTAATATTTTTGTTTATGTTTATTGTTTTAAAAATTTGTCAAATATTTATTCTTGAGTCTTAAACCTTTCCATCAATATATAGTATATAGTCATGATTCGAATTCAACTAGGAAATATTAAATAATGTGAAATAATTGTTCCACCTGAGAAATGGTGACAGTTAACAGGTTAAATAAATGCATAAATATGAATTCTTTGCAAGAATCACAAAGTCAACAATTGCAATCACAATATTGAGGGAAATTCTGACAAAAAATAAACATGATAAAATGAAATTTTTTTAGATGATACAGAGCCACTTCTTAATTTTAGAAAACTATACCTTGTCCTTTTTGTAAGTATTTTTACCAAATAATACCAAAGTGTGAAAAGTAAAAAAAATACGTCTGAGCAGCTGTTAAACAGATGTGCACCACTATAAATGGTTTTAGATAAGGCATCTCTGCTGAGACATGATCAGAGATGTACTGTACAATCATCAGCCAGGCTCATTTTGTTTGTGTGGCATTAGTGCTGGAGAAGCACAGGGCTTAATGCCAGCTCTCGCTCTCGGGGTCTGAGGACCCGCTGAGGCGCCCTGCCGCCCGCCCGCTCCGCTGAATGAAAATATGGATTAATCAGCCGAAGCCCCCTGTGGCAGAACCTGAGTAAATAAGCCCTGTTTCTCTTTTCTAAGCTCTGTCCATTCATCATGTGGACAGCAAAGCAGAACTGCGTAGGAGCCCAGGGCAAAAAGCCTGATGCAAAACCCAGAGGGCCAGTGGGAGTGTAAACTTGAACACAAACACACGCACATCCACACCTAACTTACAAAGTCAGCTTTGGGCGTCTTTAAACGCTCACCCACTTAAAAAACAAGCAGAGCCATTTGCACAGGAAAAATCAGTAATTCCATGCTGTAATTTTACGAGCAATTGCATGAAAACGTAAATCTGCGTGCCTGATCCTTTCGTCAAGACTCGGTTCAAAAAGCTATCCATCTGCTCTTTCTCTGTCACCACAGATACAAACCAGATCCCACACATGCCCTTTCATGTGGCCCGAGTGGTCTAATAAAGTGAATGAAACACTTCCCTAAACAAACCTGGCTCTTAGAGTTCACCGCCAATTACTGATATCTAATGTCAGGGAGTGGGCATTAAGCTGTAGACACTTTATCGGCATTGTAAACACGCATGTTCAGCTTAGATTTGAAGCACACACACACCTCTCATTCTCATTTGATTGCTAACGTTAAAGCAAAGTTGTGCACGAGTACTTACGGCAATAATGTCCAGAGTGTTGTCACAAACCTTCCGAATTTCCATGTTTTTGTCGTGCATTAGGTCGATGAGGTAGGCTGGGGCCTCTTTGGGAGAGTTAAGAATTGTAAAATGCACAATTAATCGACAATTTATATGTGACTCTGCTAAAGACATTTTTTGTGATTTGTTTTCTGCATAAAATCATCCTAAATAATGTAGAGGACATTCTGTGAAAATATAACCTTAATATCTATATTATTTAGTGAGATGTCAAAAAATAGAAATCATAGTGAAATTAATAGGTTAATAGGTGTAGTCAAACTTTGATGCAATGACCTCAGGTTTTTGAGCTTTTGATCCTTACATATTGTACTTTTGTAAAATTTTTACCTTAAATATGGAAATAAAACAGAACAACAACGTGCATCAGCAAGACATGAAATGATGCTCCTATAATTATCATTTACTTTGTTAAGCACACTTAAAGGGATAGTTCACCCCAAAAAATAAAATTCTTTAATCATTTATTTACCCTCATGTCATTCCAAACCTGTATGACTTTCTTTCTACTGCAAAACACAAAAGAAGATATTTTGAAGAACGCTGGTAAACAAACAACATTGGTCCCCATTGACTTCCATTGTATGAATACAAAACCACTGAGACGTTTCTCAAAATATCTTCATATACTACAGAAGAATGAGTCATGTATAGGTTTTGAATGACAGAGGAGTGAATAAACAGTAAAATATTTTTTTGAGTTAACAATTCCTTATCTGGATTGTTTACTTATCTGTCACAAGAATACCTCTTCTAAACAAACACTGACATATGCAATATTAATTGATCAATAATATTAATACAATGAATCATCATTATCATGTAAATACATTTTTCTATGTTACTGCTTCCTACTGTTCATCACCAGCACTGCTGCTCTGGTCTCGAGACTTCTTAAAACCACATAATCATGGCTTTGGTGAGGATCTGATTCTCATTAATCAGCGTTTTGGTCTGGGCTTTAAGGAGTTTAGTTTTGGTCTAGTTCTTTGGTGGTCTGGTCTTGACTCCAACTGTTTACCCCAGGGGCATCTCAGCATGGGTGAACCTGTTGTCTACTCTCTCACAAATGTACCTGCAGTGAACTCCCAATGAAAGCTAAAATTTTTTATTTATTATAACAAGGATACGTGTGTCCTTAATGATCACATCTCTGGTGGCCTGGTGAAAGACCATCTGGTAGAAGACGTAGATGATCTGACACACAAATTCGTCATCTTCCTGTTGGGCTGGTAACAGAACAAACACAAGCACAAGAAGAAAATTAGTTCAACCTCGCCTGGCTATTAAAAAATATAAGACACCTCACTGAAGAACTGCACCAATAATGTTTTTTATCAGTTGTTAATCATGCTGAAATTAGGTATGTCAAAAGACACACACTCCTTCAAGCACACAGGCATTTCCTATCCATTGCCGCCTGGTCATACGAGTTCAGAGACATTCACAACCTCCTCGAGTGGATCATGTTTGCGTATGACTGCTCTCGTGAGAAGCCACCATTTGGCCGAAGTATCAACTTTTTTCTTTAAAACGATACAGAAAGCTCTTAAGGAAAAATGTGTGGTTGTAGTTGCCCCCTCCAAACATTAATAAAGGCCTTTATTTCAATTTTGATCTGGCTCAGTTTAATCTCTTCCCCCAGGATTGAAATTCCTCCAAAAGAATGACAGCAAATGGGACTAGTTGCTTTGTGGGAACAGAAACTGAACACTGCTACACTAAAGAGCTGGACAAGCTTTACACCAGCTACAAATAACATCACAGAGGACATGTCAACGCCTCCTGATGAGAGAGAGAGCCAATGAACGAGAATACAAATGGGGGTGAAGAAAAAACGACATAAACAAAACAATAGTCGTGCATCTCTCAATATGGTGTTGTGACACAATGAGGAAAACAGACTTCAGCTTTGTTTTTTTATATGTCATGATCAAAGTTACAAAGTATTAAATGGCATCAGTGCAAAAAACATTTCAGTTGTTCAAATTAAGTCATGTAACTGTTAACATGTAGCGGTTAACAAAAAAAATATTTTTCTTTGTATAATTTTGGACCAAGTATAAATACTTAAAAAAATACTTGAAAAAGTATTGGCAGTATCAAGTTTTACTGAACCTTTTGGTAACGTGACAACCCTAGTTGAGTCAGTCCTCCACCATCTTGGCTGCTTTCATTTTTGAAATTCGTTCTCTACAAAGCAAAGGAAAGGTCCTGCCATCCTACATTTATTGAAATGAGGGCTCACATTGAGCAGAACCTGCAGATCTCATGCATACCGTGAGAGTGGTGCTTTCCTGTTCCTGAAAGCACTGTCACTTTCCAGCATGTAATCCAGAAAGCGAGAAGCAGCCCTCCATGTTCCATTCAGCTCTGGCCTGTTTGTTTATTCTAATTTATTCTAATTTAATATTAGTTTAGTCTAAACAAACTCTTCCAATCTCATTTCATCTGATTACATTATAAAAGACAAAACATGCCAAACTGAAATCTGGTACTTGAGTGGCTACAGGCACGCAAAGCAAAGGGAGGCTCTTGTGATCTATGCAAATAAAAATGGAAGTGAAAACATCTCTGATCTTTTTTTGGAATTTACTTTTATGGAGAAACCTTAGGCGTATGATATCTGTACCACTAGCATCATCAAACGGAATTGCTAAAATCACAATTGTTTTCCAACAGGTTTTTAAAACACCCTTCCGCCATACTGGTCAGATAAACCCAGATAGTCCCACTACAAACTCACGCTATTGGTTGATTCAATGCTGCTATCTCCGGCTGGTTAAGACATTCAAACAAAGCAATTTCAAAAACTCCATAGTATTTTTTACTTCTCGCACCAAAAAACCCATAGTCGGGTTACTTACAGTTGTACATTTTGATGTTAAAATTCTTTCTCAGCTTATTATTCAATTACACCATTCAGTTTTAAGGTTAATGAATAACAGTTGAGAGCTGTTCAGTTCTAGTTCTGGTAATCAAAAAAGTTAAAAAAAGGAAATATTGGCTGTTTGCTTACCATTCAGCAGCTCAATGAGAGCAGGAATGATGCCAGATTTGGCCAGCATCACAGCACACGAGTCATCCATAGACACGGTACCAATCATGATCACCACTTCCAGAATCAGATCATCCTCGGCTGAACCTGAAACACAGGTCAAATTTGGTTGAGTATAATAAAAAATATCTACCACCATTCAGCTTATTACACGACATCCACTGCATGCACTATAAAAATCTTTTAAAAATCTGTAAAAAAACAAACAAACTTAACAATAACTATAACAAAGGTTTTGTCAATTTATTATTATTTTGTGTATGCTAAATAGGATTAGTCTAAAAATGGTACTAAACCTTTTAATAATTGTCAATTTCCAATACAGTAAAAAAGACTAGAATACAAACAGGTTGATGTAAGCATCCACAGACGTGTGTTCTTAGCATTACCAGGTTTAAGGTGGTCTTTGAGGTAGGGCACCAGGTTGTATTCTTTCAACAGGAGTTCCCAGTCCAGGTCAGGGATGGTGAGATTTGCCATTGTACCCAAAGACTCAATAACAAACTCCTCATCACCCTCCTGCTTGATCTGAGCTGCCAGGTCACCCACAAAATCCTGGAAAGCAAATTACACCAAAAATTACAAACTACATGTCTAGGTGTTTCAAGTGAGTCATTTAGCAAAGCCTGTGACCTGTAACCTTTCGTTTACCAACTGAGATCTTTTAACCTCTAGGCCAAACAACACCATATTTAACATGAAATGAGACAAAAAGCTCAACTTTAAAAATGATTTCACTATAATTGCAGGTAATAAAACAAGCTATATAACACAGAGGCTTTGATGTTTTCAAAAACTATGCGCAGCTTGAGACTTATTTACAATAAAGAGCTGTTTCAAGTGTCCGTCATGCTGCGATATGTTCCGAATCATCTTCATCAGCAGAGGGTCCTTTAGTCTGAGCGCTCTCTTCAACAGCATCTTCAATCCATTTCCTAATGAGGGAAATATAACCAATCACAAACAATCACATTCATTCAGAGATTGATCCTAAGCTTTATCCAATATCATGTAGAGTATATTATAGAAGAGTATGCCACAGGATGTTTTAATACACATCAACACAAAAACATTTCAGCGCATATGCCTTGCATTTAATTCAATAAGGAGACACAAACCCTCGCAGATGATCTGAGCGTTCCTCTTGTTGGCGGCCAGGTTGATGCAGAAGGAGATGAGCTCAGTGTCGATCCTCTCCTCACTATGTTCGAACACCATCTGCATGAGCTGACAACAAACAACACGGTAAATAATTACACCAAGAAAAAGTTGACACAATATACCAAAGTCTACTTTAATCATGTGGACACTGTGGCTGATAACAGCCCAGTAAGATGCCTTGGCAGGCCCATTCTGACTGTGGCATGGGCTGACTGGATGTTAAACAGGAAGGCGCAAACAGACGAGGCAGAACCAAGACAGGCCTGTGAAGATGCAGCAGTCTGCAATCAGGCCTTTCCCATATCGAGTATCACATAACCTGGTCCCGGGCCTCAAAATCACACAGTCTAGACTCGCTGGCACCTGCTTGCTCTTATTTACCAGCAACGGGAGGCCCAGCCTTATACCCCAGTGTCCTCGCCTCCCTCCCATCCACCCACCTCCGGCTCTAGCTCTCCATGGTTTCATAGCTCCATAACCCCTCCAAGCATTTCCTCACACACATACACACACCGTCCTCCCACAGCTTTGAGTAATTATAGAGAGACCCCTTTGTGGCAAAAAAATGGGTCTGATGCCGGGCTTCTGCTCACCAGTTCAGAACCCAGAGAAGTGAGGCTGTTTGATCTAAAACCTTCCCTTACTGAAGACGTCCAGTCCTGAGAACACCAGATCCAGAGAAACAGATATGAACAGCCAGGACTTTAGATATTGATTGAGGAGTCAGGGGAATCTTCATAATGAATGAGACTATATTCCATTCCATTCTGGCCCTTTATTTTACATGGAACATTTGAAAAGAAAGGAAGAAAGAAAGAAAGAAAGAAAAACATTCCTCCCTTCGGAGCTACTCTGACATCATACCCTGACCGTCTCCAGGCAATTGGTTGAGCGATTAGGATAGGGAATTTTTTTACAAGCATCTGGTAGGCATTTTCACCCAATTAGAGAAGACAAGCATTTTAAAGATGACAACGATTGGGCAGAAGTTGTTTCAGAGAAATTGTAACCTGCCAATTGCTGGTGACCCCACAGAGGCCCACCTCCTATTAAATCAGCTCTGTTATCTCATTAAAGCCATGTGAGAGAAAGACAGCACTTGAATTAGACCTTTTTTACAACACCGTTAGGTGCATACACAACACACACACATGATGCAGGAAGCTTTAGTATGTTTTGAATAGCAAAATATACTCCATACTTTCACTTTGACCTGTTCCAACTTCAGACAATCAAAGGTTTTCAAATGTACATGTAAATGAGGAAGACACTGACCTGAGGGATGCAGTCAGTATATGCAAACATGGATTTGGATTTGTCATCCACACTGATGTGGTAGAGAATGCGCATCGCCACGTGCTTGTGTGAGTCATTACCTACAGAAAAGAAGAAAAGAAAACTTTCAGAAAGACGTTTGCAAACCTTTACACGCTGTCTAAATTGATCAGTCATGGTCAGTTAGATAATGTATTTATATTGGCGCGTACTGAGAGCGAACAATTTATCATTGAGATTGCAGATAAGAGCATACAGGGTGTGTGATTACAGTCCAAACTCGTTTCAAGAGAAAAAACGGCAGACACACAAACACACTCTCACACTTTTCCCTAAATGAGCCACATAAACACTCTCATTAATAACACTTTGCTGCCTCTCTTTCTTTTCTTCCCTAAGGTTTGTACTCCCTCATGAGATAGAAACCACTCCGATAGATCAATTGCATAATTATTCATTAGAAGTCTGAGTGTGGCAGCCGGCACCCGAGACGCCCCAGAACACATTATCACATCGCCTATTAGAAACACATGTGACCACTGGGGATATCAGGATAAAAACAATATGTGGTATAACGAAGGAAAGTCGAATAGTTACAAATAGGAGAGATAAGGTTTACTGGGAAAAGTTTGGTGTGTAATTTTAGGATACTGAGGACGCATAATATTAGTGGCAATAATAAGTTGTGCTGCCCCCGGTGGCCCGGACATGTGTTTCTCATTAGCGGCTGCAGTCGCAGATGACCCGCGTTACTGCCTCACCTCAGTGTGAGCAAATGGAGACGGAGAGGCTTTATGACGGCACCCCGCACTACTGAAGCGTAAATGGATAACACATTGGAAAAATGTGTGCGGCAATTAGGCCCTTATAAGTAATCACAGAGAACATTTAGAAAGCAGCATTTCTTTCACATCCATGCAAAGGTGTTATTTGAGTCCTATTAGGAAAAAAGTGCTGCGTTGCATTTATATGACCAGGCATAATGTGGTAGTTGTTAAAAAGTTGTACAAAAAGAGATGATGGACTGCTTTGAACAACTAAAAATAACAACCATATACAAAGAATTATTTTAAAAGAACTTGGGTATCATTGGGTAAATGTGTTTGGCTTCACCTGATTCAGTAAACGGAGCGAGCAGAGAGTAATCTGATAGA
This sequence comes from Beaufortia kweichowensis, assembly GCA_019155185.1. Classification (NCBI taxonomy): domain Eukaryota; kingdom Metazoa; phylum Chordata; class Actinopteri; order Cypriniformes; family Gastromyzontidae; genus Beaufortia; species Beaufortia kweichowensis. The sequence continues at coordinate 12,991,754 of CM032797.1, forward strand.
ACTTGGCCAAAAAGAGGCAAAATGTGAATCAAGCTTCCATCAAAAGCACCTGCAACAACTGCCAAAGCAGGTTTTGGTCCCAGTGTACGGTAACTGTATATTGTACAGCTTGCAATTCACTCAGATTAACATCAAAGTTTTATTTATCCATTGCCGGATAGTGTTCTCTAAACATTTCTCTATAGCAGACGGTCCAACTCTAGGGTTTTAAACTCCATTTCTAATTTAATCTGAATTTTAACAAGTTAATTATATTTGTAGTTTTAAATGAACTTCACTCATACATGGTTTCTTTACTTTTGTGCTGGACCAGAGAGGTTTTGAATGGAACAGGAAAATTATATTATATTATTTCATTTACTTTTAACCTGGTTTAGAAGGTTCTCTAAATTACACTGCAATTCAACCACAGTCCAATCTCCATTAGGAAAGAAAGAGTTACCCAGCAGAGCGGTGAGTTTAGGAAGCAGACCCACTTGCACCATTTTGGTGCGCAGGCCCGCGTCGAAGGAGAGATTATGGAGGAGTCGCAGAGTGACGTTCAGTAGATCTTCATGTTCACATGGAACCAGACGAGACAGCTTCTCCACCGTATCCATCTCGGCCTATTACAAATGCACAAGTGTAATAGGGTAACACATTTGATATCCTGGGTGTTACACGGGGAAAGAAACAGATACATCATATTTTTTGTAAAAAAGGAAGTCTGGAAAAACAAAGAGAATCTTCCTTTTACCTAATGGCCCGACTTTTTTTAGTCCAACATGTGTTTTTATGTATGAACATGTTGAAAGAGTTTCAAAGTCAAAAGCCCATTTTTTCTTTTTTCTATAACATGGATTTAGTAAGGGGATACAGGAATAAAAACAACTGCTGCTAATTTGGAGCCTTGATAAATGCACATTTATAGCCAGGGTAGATTGATTCCAGGTGGGCTGACAGTGGTGAAGTTTTTTGAGATGAGGTTTTGTACACCAGTGACAGAATTATCCTAGTATAATGGGCCAGTAAAGGTCTCCAACAACTGAAAGTGTTTCTTTATGACTTTGACTTGCAGTAATGGTACACCGACACAATGTACATGGCAAAAACTACTCCACTTGCTGTCACTAACATAAATAGCATTTAAAAAACAATGTTTTTTTACTTATGGGAAACATGAAAACATATAAATGTTAGGAATGACATTATGACATAAATGTTGAATGTTTATTGCTAAAAAGGAAAGTAAATATTAACCCTCATATAAAATTAATTTAAAACAACAGCTGATATAATATTTAGTTTGACCTCCTGAGGTTAACAATAATCATTTCTGAATTCACTGACCACACTGGACACCAGTAAGACTGCTCACCATGTCATTCTTGTTCTCCAAGAAGATGCTGAGCTTTTTGAGAAAGGAGACCACCAGCACCAGCAGTTCTTCATTCTCTCTATCCAAAGTTTTCACCAGCAGGTGCACAATGTTTTTGTTCCTCATCTTGAGCTCTGTGTGGGTGTCTTCAGACAGGTTCAACAGCAGGTAGAAAGCAACTGTAATCATGTGGAAGGAAATAAAAAACATGGCTTCATGAAAAGGATCCACTGAATAGGGCACAAATGTGTCACTTGGTGTACCTCGTAGCAGCTGCTCCTGTTTAAGCAAAAGACTTTGGTATTTCTTGAGGGTTTTCTCATGCTCCTTTCTCAAGATCTGATTGTCGGGGTCCTCGTCACGTGGATATGTTAAGGAATATTTGTTTTGCGAGAAAACTATATTGTACACAGTATTGTACATTGTAGATTATACTGATATTTTGTTTCAGAAGTTACATAGTATACAGTGCAGTAATTTATACTATACTACTAAGTTAACACTTTCAGATTGGATAAAAGATGTTTGGTTAACTTTCCCTGCATTGCAGTTCCAAATGAAATCTTACAAATTCAAAGTTCTTGATCTAAAAGGACTTTTTTATTAACAGAAGTTCATGCCCATAACAGGAAGGATATAAGCTTTGTCCTTCTTCTCCAGCTCATCCTGCCACAAGTCATATTTCCTCAGCTCATGCTCAATGATGTTCATGCAGAGGAAGCCGATCTTATAGTGTGTAATCAGAGTGTGGAACTGAGAGAAACTGGAAGAAAAAAACAAAACGGAAATAATGAGTGGATTGCTTTTGTCCTCCTCTGACCTCTCCTGGCTCAAGTTGTCCAGACACTGATGCTTGTGATAGGACCCGAGAACTAGACAGTGACCGGTATGCAGAGAAACCAGAGACGGGCGTGCTGCGTTTGTTCCTGATTAATACATAAACAGATCTGGAGTATCAGACCAAACAACTCATCATACATTTTAAATACATCCATCAGCTGTCAAAGTCCTTCTAGCTTGTGGCAAATAATTTCCACAATAGCCAAGGCAAATGTTTAAAGTAAGAAAATTTGTATACCTCAAATGATTCCTGACATCTATCTAAAGCGAAAGTAGTCCCCTGATCTGTGGCCATGAAGATGTTTTACATTTTTTTTATGTTTTTATTATGACTATACAAAAGCTATGATACTTTGAGCTGTCATATAGTCACATACATATAAAGTTACTTTAAAGAACAGTAGGTGGCAGTATTTATTTTGATGAAATTACAAATGGACACAGAGACAATAAAAATTATTTTTACTAAAGAAAATTTTGTAAATTTGACTAGTTGTTGGGGTCATGTGTTTCTCACACAGCATCTGTTTTACCTTTGATTCATGGATTTACAAATAAACCGTTTATGAATAAAACAGCAAGACATGACAAAACAGTCAAAAACGTCTGTGTGCATGTGTACATACAGCAAAGACACACACACACACAGAAACACAGACCTACAGATTATGCATAATAGCAAGAAAATTGCTCTCAACATTTAAAATCTGACAGTAATTGTGTTAAAGTGTACTACACAAGCCATGTTTTGATGGCTGTAACAGGGATGCTTTAAAGATGATGAATTTAGAAACGTCACAGAAAGCATGGTAAATCTCAGCAGGCTAACATCAAAGCAATGTTGCAAGGAAAACCGTAAAGGACTCGTGTACCTTGAGAAGCAGAAGAAGACGTAGACAATAGTAGTAGCTAATTCCAAACTCTGTTTCCAGTCTTCCCTTAGCACTCGGGCCAAAGCTCCAAACGCAGTCTCTGAAGAAACATCAAACACATCACAAACAATCAACCTGACAATAATCATTCACAAAGATTAAATCAACACACTCTCTCGGACCACCAACTTCTAAGAAAATCAAACAAATAATATTGCAAAAGAAGTCAAAGATGCTTCACTAACTACATTGGTGTGGCACTTTACTACAATTACTTCTGATGTGTTTAAGTTTGTTGCAAAATAATGACAGGTTGATGGTATAACTGAAATATTTATGTGTTGAGATGACTGATTTGAGAACAAATGCAAACAATAAGATCTAGATGTCCAGACTTTACCATTATGCAGGAGCTCCTCCAGATTGTCGGGGTTACGCGCCAGCTGGAGAATCAGAGTGGAACCTCTGATCTTCTCTGGGATGCCTTCATACAAAAGCTCCATGTATTCATCAATTTTATTAATGTTAGCCTCTTCATCAATCTGATAAACACAAGATCGTGGAAAGGCATTACTGTGAGTCACAACATGTTAAATATAATAAAATAAAATAAGTTTGAGCAAAAAACAATCAATTACATACTTCCATTCCTTCAAATGGCATTAGGTCTCTGGGTTTAACTGGTTTCTTCTCTTTCTTCTCCACTAAGTAAAGTCAACAAAAGAAGAAAAATGTACCTATGAGAATATGAACTATGAGGAAGGAAAAAACAACATTTAAACAAAGTAGTACTAAACAGAAAAGTTAAGAGATGTTCATCTGGATTTCCCCCATAATTTAAGCCACACATCACACACACACATTTAAGACATTGGCTATGCCACTCTGAATCTCATATAAGAACATAACATGATGACAATTGAATCTAAAATTAAAGTTTGTGTCCAACTGAAGAAAGCAAGTCATATACAGCTGGGATGGCATGAGGGTAAATAAATTATGGAGAGTTTCTATATTTGGGTAAACTAAAATGGTGAACTATGTGAGCTGAGCTCATGTGAGGTCACCTTGACATTTTCACCAAAATCGTTTCCCCAGTTTAATTTGTAAATCATTATTCTCAGTTTACCTATTTTAATCAGTAAGTAATGCAAATAGACCGTTTTGAACACAGATTTTGTATGCACTTTCTAAATAAGTGAAATTTTATCAACTAGTCGACTGTCGACTATTGGAAAGTGTGTTTTTCAGTGTGATTTACATTTGTTGCTTGGCTTCTTTCTGTTCTGTAAATACAGCAGTAGATGTTCCACCTCTGCCAGCTTTGATGCATGAATGAGCTTACACTCCTCAACCACCTTCCTGGCCAGCGAGGGAATATCAGTGCTGGCATTTAAACTCCTCAGTCGGATACTACATAACAAAAACAATAAATAAATATTAAATAATACATTTTTTATTAGCTAGATTTCAATAAAAAGCTTTATACATTATTACAGGACAATATAATTTATGACAGTAATAATATAAAACATTGCATGACAAGTTTACATACAAGCTTTGTATAGAGATTCAAGAATATGTCACTTACATTTTCTGACACTCTTTCCTGCCCTTGTGCATGGCATCACCTGTCTCTCCTAAAATGGACGCTTCCAGTTCATAGTGCAGAACCAGTGCTTTCTCTGTGGGATGCACATCTATATCACATTTCTTTACGCTGTTGAATGACAGAACAGAGAATATTACATCATTAGACATTGTCAAATCTCAAAATCTAGTGAGTTATCAGACAGCATTTCTGGGCGAGATAAACATTATTTTGAGCAAACTGACGCGTTAACGATGTAGAATGACGCCACCTAAACATCACCGGGTTTTGACACAGGCAGCCATAACGGGACGCGTACAGTAAGCCACGCCCAACCTCGGATCATTTGACCCATATATGTATACAATATGATTCATTTTTGCTGAAAATCAAACCATGTTTTTAACATGACATAATAGGTGTTTATTCTTTAAAACTGACATTAGCTAATCGGAAATAAAGTGCCATGTGATGCTAAATGTGACAGCATCTCATCAGTCAACCTAAATGTAACGGTTACCGTTTGAAAGACTGTGGATCGTCCGACTGCATTTTATCCCGTTGATGTGACACCACAAATACTCTGTTGTTTAGACAGCTGACATGTATGCGGTTTTGTTCAGGTTTATGTCCAGGTAAAATCACAGAATCTTTCCCTGCAGTACACTGAACTCATCTGATGCTGAGAGAGAGAGAGAGAGAGAGAGAGTATCAGTCTGACTGAAGACTGCATGAGCGTCTTCGCCATCTGTCGGTCTGGAGGACGGTAAGTTGGACGGTAAGCAGCAGGCTGTCTTTTGAATAATTATTCCGAGAGATAAAGAATAATATATAAAATCAAATGTTATAGGAAAGATCATTAAGTGACATCGAAAGTCTCGTCATATTTTTCATATTATGTGAATGATGCCTAATATTATTTACATTACTTTGTAAACATCCTGTAGTTCAACTGGTAATGCATTGCAAAGGTCGTGGGTTTGATACCCAGGAAACATGCATACTAATAAAAAGATTGATTCTGTAATATTTTATACTTTAAACTAAGATTATAGTTTTGTATTTAATTAAAGGCAATTTTCATTGATCTATGCTGGAATTAAAGGTTTTGGACCTGCCCAGAGTTAAATTTGTCATGCAGCACTCAAAAACATTGCTGATCGTTCCTGTTGTAATCTGATAAATCAGTTGGTTCTGACCAAATCTAAATGATTAAAAATCTTATACCAGCCTAAACTATTTCACTGGTCTTAAATGGTCTCACTGCTTGGAACTTGTCAGCTGTGCAGCTGCTCAACCATCTAAACCATCTGATCATCACCAGTCTGGTGAAAGACCAACACACCAGCTTAAACCTGGTTTATCATGTTCTATTTTTATTTGTTTTAATTTTGTTTTTCAGCTGCTTATAAAATGCATTACTTTTAGATGAGCACAATGCTTGCAACAAAGTTGGAAGGGAAACTAGACATTCAATTTGTGTTTGTGTAATACACTGCCTGCTGCAAGACACCAGAGAGGGCAAATTATTATAAAATGTCTTTCACTAAATGTCTATCAACTAAATGATACAATGATACAATTTTAAGGTTTAAGGGCATGCACACTGTTTATGTGTATGCAAACATTGTAACAATATACAGTATAGTGGTGTAACTAAGTTCATAGTTCATAGACTATAGCACAGATACTCCCTGCATGAGTTCACACAAATTTAGTGTAGTCCCCTTTACCAGTTAAACTATTCTATAATGATCCAAGAAGGCTCACACATGAGTCATATCATTCCCCGAAACTGGTTTACTCCCATAATTGAATGTGTTCATTTCTTATAATGAATCATCCGGCTGGATCCGTGTACCGGTCAGCCTTTGAAAGCTTGCCATTTTATTTTCAGGAAGACATTTTTTGGTTTTGTGTAAAGCCATTGGAAATATAATTTCTCAGATCTATGCCTGTCAGTTTCAGTGTCATCTACTGTATGGCACTTTGACTGATTTCAGATTGCCGCTTGTGATTGGATGACTCAAAATAGTATCACGCTAACAAGATCACAAACGCATGTTCTGCTGATGTTCATTTACTACAACTCTTTTTTCCACCACAAAAAAATGATGCTTGTTTCTCAGTCCCACCCTGCAAACCACCATCTAACACATTTGAGCTGTCTAGCACTCCCAAGCACTAACCCGAAAGCAAAACAGTAATCCAACTAATTTAAAACATTTTGGGGTGATTTACAGACAAAGCTGTGAAATATGTCTTTAATAATAGTTACAAATGGCTCCACTGCTGTCTGTCTGCGAAATGAAGAGCTTGGGAGTTTATTACAAAGGCAGCACATTTGGTGTATTTTTGGCAGCCCATTTGTTATCGGTGAAATGTGAAAATGACTGTGGTGTGGCTGTTATGGTTATTGCAGACTGAACTGTTGATTAAGTTACTGTCCTGTGGTTTTGTTGTAATTGAGCTGAAGGTACTTTCATGTGTCTGACTGCGGGATGCGTGTGGTGCCAGTGAGCTGACTGTATTGTTGCTGCCCAACATTTACAAGCTAGCTTGTTTGTTTCGGCCCTTCAAAATTGGGTGATTTTACTGTTGACAATTAAGGTCAGTAAAATATTTGGCCATATTTAGTCATTTTACGCTTTAACAGATTGAAAAACATTAACGTCAGATACTAGTACTCAAATGGAAAATGTTTTCTAACAGAGCAACTTAATTATAATGGCTGCAAAGGTTGAACTTGTTAAAGTTGCACCCAGAACATTCAGGGAACATTTTTCAAACTACTGTGTGACCTTTAAGGTCAGTATAACTCAGCAGTCAGTAGACTTCAGAAGTCATTACACTTAGGCACTCGTTTGGTGTTCTCCCTCCCATGTTTTATGCGCATGCCTTGTTCGACCCATAGGTGAGCCCTATGCCAAGCCTGACACCAATAATATGCATAAGCTGACGAAACAAAATGGGATCAAACGCTGCAGCCATTGCACTACATCACCACACGAACTAATCACAGTATCATAATAAAGTGTTTCTGTGCTTTCTTAAAAATAATCACAGTTAAAATTTAGAGCCATTGTACTTTTTACATCTAACTTGTGCCAACACCTTCTGAAAACAATTAACCAAAGGTTTGCTTAGCATGGAGTCTCCCATGGAGACATACAAGCATCTCAGCCAAATCATCATTATACAAGAGATGCTAGAAAAAACATTGCCACTGATTGTAGAATTTATGTCGGCAGTGATGTGGAATGAAGATGGAAAGAATTTCACATTTAGTGTCTGCTCCAGAAAGAGTTAAGGAATGTTGTTCATTGTCACATGACGTGGGAGAAGACAGGCAGTATTCGACACCCCTTCACCGCGGGGCCCACATCTTGCCCGCAGATGCTGCGATACCGCAAACACTTCAAAGTGCCTCCCCTCAGACCAACTGATATTCTGACGCCAACTGTAAATGTCCTGGACACGCAGAGTGGAAAATATGAAACCTTTTACATGGCTCTGGAGGAACCTCTTTAGAGAAAGAAGCACTTCAATGCGATACCAGCATGATTTAGCGATTGATTTATCAATAACAAGAAAATTATGTTCTCATATACATAGATGAGTTAGTTCTTCGTAATAGAAATTGAGTTTTTTAATTACATTACATTAAACCAGTGTAAGACAAAACAGTGTTCTGTATAAATTTATACATTTCTTGTATAGCTTTCCTGTCGTTTAGGTGCTAGCAATGGCAAGGTCATGGGTTCAATCCCAGGGGTTACATAAAAAATGTATAGTACAATGCACTATAAGTTGCTTTGGATAAAAGCATCTGCTAAATGCGTAAATGTAAATATATATTAATCATCCCTCCAGAAAACATATGTGCTGTCTTACCTCTAAAGTTTCTCATAGTAATTACAGTAAGACATTTATGACCGTATCCAGACAACAACTGACAAGCCATCAGAACATGAAAAACCTCACCACAAACAAGCAGGGGAAGTGAAGCATATTCAGCTCATCTGAGTACCGAATGATGCATCGGTCTCTGTCATTGGTCTAGACAGCCAGCCTCTCTCTTTTAGTGCCATGAAATGGTCAGGACTGTACAAAGCTGTTTATAAAAACTATTTATTGCTTTATTTGGGTATCAACCAATTCCATAGGTAAAGCAAGTAATACTAGCACAGGTTCTTTTAATTTGTCAAGCCGACGTTCTTATCTTGTTAGGGTTATCCAGCAGTGATCGATGTATAAGCTAATAGCAAGTGTGTTTAGAGTGAACGTTATGACACCCCTGAAGTGGCCTGCTGGCATTGTGCTGGTAGTGCAGTTGACAGGCTAACAGAGTTCAACTCCATATGGAACATATATCACTCAATCTTCCTAACTGCTGTTGCTGTTACACTTATTAAGCTCACTTTAACACATGGCAAGTGGGCTTCACGCAAAAGCCTGTGCAAACATGTGCTCGCATATACATTATTGTGATCAGCTTCATATACATTTTTACTGGGCAAAAGGATTGAATTAGAATGAGACACAAAATTTATAGCTAGTCATAAAGAATTGCGATTTTTACAAACCAAGCAAAACTGTGGTTCAACTTGATAGCGCGTTACCATCATGCATTTTTACTCTATGGTGAAAAAACAGTACTGATATTTTTATAATGATTCTATAATAAAAACAGGTTTATGTGACGTTTTAAGAGCTACAAGAATCGTGCAACATAATTATTTTAAGATCTACTTTGCTTAAAAATCCAAGTGGGAACATTCCCCTCTCTCAGTTAAAATGTGCACATGGCATCTGAAAGGCAGTTCAAGTTAAAACCCGAAGTGTCTAAGCAATGAATTATTCATTTAAAATTGAATTAATCTGTGTCAACATACAGTCATAGTAGTCATAATTCCATAAAACATGACGTCCAAATCATGAAGTCCAAATCAGTGTCAACTCAATTTACCTGCGGCTACTGTGAAACAGCAGTGATGTTTTATTTGGATTTATTTAAAGCACCTATTTGAAGCATGAAGCTGAACACACGGCATATTATGAAATCTCAGTTTGGGTTAAATGACTCATTTATTAATAGCTGTGGCCCATTTTCTTGAAGCCTTCAACAGCTCACACCACATCCTTCCCTGTGAATCAGATGGAAAAGTACAAAACAGGATGCAGGGCTTTATGCAACAACAAACATTAATAGTGTGACCTTGTGTATGTTTTTATATTTCATTTATATTAATATTTTATATACATCGCACCGATAATGCCCTCAAACAACAAGCTAACAGTAGGGATTCATGCATATTTGGAACACAGAAAACCATTGTTGACAAACCATTGTTGACATGCATTAATGTTGACTAAACAAGGCCAATACTAGATCCCGGTTCACAGGGGACAATAGTCTGTACCAGCTGCTTATTTTCTCATTATCATAAATGATACTCAAAAGAGCATATAAACTATTTTAAGCCCAGGGTGATGGGGAGAAATGGGGAAAGTGTAGCCACACATAGTGGGTTGCTGTGTTTGCCAGCGCTCGCTTGCTGATGGCAATATTGAAATAATCCCAACCAGATGTTCATTAATGGCTTTTTAAGAGATCTCAGGGAGCGAGGTGGAGAAGCGGAGCAGATCCGTGCTCTGATCTCGGGCTCGCTCACACTGCGCCAAGGGCCTGGAGCTGGATAATAATACACATCATCTGACAGCTCTGCTTCATAGCAACCAGCCTGTTTACACGGACAACACTCACCACAGGGAGGCTATTTGCAGGCTTTTCTCGCATCTTTCCCAAAAATTACCTTACATTGACCGATTATGATAAGGCAGCTGAGTCAGAATTTTAATGTTAAATCCAAAAGACTGGATACAGCAATACTATAAATGGGATTAATGGATGCTAGCTTAAGTTATTTCACATTTCACTATTTTTATGCCTTAATCCTTTATCTATATCATATATCTATTTAAATTCATAGAGTCAAACAGAACAGAGTTGGTATGTAAGAGAGAATGCGTGAACACTATAACATTTACATTTACATTAAAATGATTTCAGAGCTTTGCAATGGTTTATGGGTTTTGCAGTGCCAGCGTGCACTTTATTTGGTCCTTGTGTGCATAGGCTGCGAGTTCTGGTGCTGTTGAGTCAGTCATGATGGTTTTGATTAACAGAACACCATGTACTTCCTTTGTTCCTTAATACAAACCAAACACGAAAACAACTGTGCATTGTTATGCGAGGGATGGGGTTTACATACATTCCCAATTAAGAGCTGGGCTTTTAAATGACTTCGATCTAAATTTAGTATCTTCTAGATCTAAAAACCCACCGCTTTCATTTCTTAAACAACAACACATTCAGCCTCAGGCAAATAGCTTATAATTGAAGAACCAAATTGGACTATTAGCGTTGCATGATTTGGCTTGTTTGTGAATGACAGAGCGTTATAAGGAACACGACAAGTGGTTGCAGTCATTTCTCAAGTAATAAAGCAGCAAATCGTGAGACCTTCACAGAATGCAGGTATTGTTCTTTTCTCCGTCTTTCTGACTATATTTGACACAGGCCCTGCAGCTCCGACAGGCCCTCTCCTAAAATGAATGGCTAAGCAGGCATTCTTTCTTACACTTCCACGGTGCGGCTTCATTCAGCCAGAGGGTCCCGCAGAGCCTGACAGGAGGCATTTATGTCAGTAACTTGTGCTTGATGCCAAACTTGAAATGATTTCCATAGTCTCCGCTGCCAGAGGCTGCATCAGGACTTCTTTTGTTCTGCCGGTTTGAAATGGGCATTGCAATAATTATGTGACTGTAATGCTAATGGTGGGTTTGTAATGAAGGTTCTGCTGTTCTCTGCAGACTTGGGATCCCAATAGACTGAGATTACTTAGGCAAGCCACACCACAGATGGGCAGCGGAGAAGCACAATTGGTTACAGATGTAAGCCTCTGAAATGCTGGCTTGGATAACACTGATATATTGGCCCTCAAGGCCATAACAATATTTTTGATAAACTACAAAAGCAGCATATGTTGTCATGATCCTTACATAATTATTAACAATTAGACATAATTATTTAAAAGCTGCAAAACAAATGTAGGTAAAATTATAAAAAGCAAAGGAATGCCAAGAACACATTTTAATGTTGAGTGCTGTGGAAATTACACAATTCAGGTATTCATATGCAACAAAGTCAGTATGTTTGGGTGAAGCCTAATAAAGTGTCTAGTAAACATATGGGAAATCATAATAAACCATGGACTATAGCTATGAAGTTTTTCCCTAAAACCCTGGGCTGAGCCCCTACACTTAATTACCTCTGTAAACATCCTAAAATCTCAATCTCTCTTTCTCTCTCTTTATATGTATATGTGGCTAAAAGCATGAGTGAAACTCAATTACAATCAGTCTATATCTGGACAAGAGTTTATTTACTGGGCCAAAGCAAAACAAAAGGACGTTTTGAGCTTAACTAAATAAACCAGCTATTAACCCTGTCCTCCACTTAAACTAATGGATCTAGCCAGTGTTTGCTTTTTCTGATACTCACACATTGGGGGGCATTTTAATGGCGTTGAATAAGCAAGTCCACAAGCTCATGGTTAATGTGGGAAATTATATGTGACCCAGTCTGTGAAAACCCAGCTAAAGTCATTTTTGGTGATTTTTCTGTTTTCCACATAAAATCATTCTACATAATGTAAAGAATATTCTGTAAGAATTTAACATTGATATATCTAGTATTGTCTGAGTAAGGTCATGTCAAAAATTAAAATCATAGTAAAATTAATAGATGAAATCAAACTTTGATGCTCGTTATCTCACAATTAGATTTTTAGACTTTAGTCTGGTTTTCACAGACAGGGTCACATATTGCTATTTCAGCCTGACATGAGAATGGATGAAAAAACAGAAATGTTGTTTAATACTGCATATGTGCCATGCTGACAAACTACTAATGCCTCTCCAGACTTCATTCATTGTGATATATCAAGCCATAATTCTTCATACATACTAAAAGATTAAAGACTGTGAGTAACTTTGTGGGTGTATGAACATGTTCAGTATCACCAGGACTAAACTGACTGCTGTTGACAGGTAGTATCCCACCAGTAGGCCTGAGGGTTTGCTTGAACCCCAGACGTTTAGTATGTGGTCAGACACATCAGCTGAAGTTATGTCTACTGTTAAGCAGCAACATATTTTCCAAAAGAAAGCACACCCTGTGTAAATGGGAGGTGGTTGCAGACAAATTGCTGTAGAGTTATATGTAGTGGTTTCAATGCATAGTGATTGTATTGCACGATGTCAAGGTCAATGATTTGTTTGTAAATATGAAGAAAGTTAATAATGTGCAATATATTTCTGTTTCATTTAAGGTTTCTCTATTTTATGTCCTCTATGTGACCTTCTCAAAAATAACAAATGGTCTCAGTAACATCATCACCTCCTTCAACTGCCTGTCAAACTTGTCCTCACCCTAGTCCCATTTGCATACTTTTTAATGTATGTATGGCTGTCCGGTATATTGGACACCGAATTTTTCACATTTAATCGCCACTGTTTGCAAAGAGTCCGGCTAATCTTTGGACTGCAAATGGTTTTCAGGCCAGTGGGAATAAGATACTGATAGGGGAAAAAGGGTTTTGACAACATTTGCAGCTGACCATGGCTTTAGTTTCAATTTGTGTAAGTACTTTTGGGGCTAGATCAAAAATCTGGCTTTCGTACAGAAAATGATGATGCATTGCCCTTAATGGTAATGGAAAACATGAGGGAAGTATCTGATGGTAACAGTCTCTGAAGACGATTGATGTTCTCCTAACTGGTGAGCTTCATTCTTTATCCCATGGCAGTCCTAAGACAAAACATACACAGAAAATTCATGAAATCTGTATGTTAAAACACATTTATTTTTTGTTTTCATAATATTTAATTATGAATAGATATTGTAGATGATTTTAGGGATATTTATTCTAACATATTTTATTAGATTTCTTTTTAACATATTAATATCCTAATTATATTTTTATTAAAAAACCTTCACATTAGCTACAGATTTGACAATAATAGTCCAGACACAGATACATGTCACTACACATTAAAGCATACAGACAGAATATTATCAAATAGAACACATTGACAAACATTTTAAATGTCTAGGGCATTTTTATTACTTACTATGTTATTTTTTCACTGAAGCCTGGTAAAGTTTTGACCCTAATTCAGTGTTAAAATTCTCAACTAAAGATCTGCCTTCCCTGCTGCAGCACAGCTGTCTTTCTATGGATCAGATCAACAAGCCCAGTGTGGATCTCTCCAGGTCTCGGTCAGGAGTTGGAAGGAGCCCTGTGCACTCTGCTCTGGGTCTCAGCATCCCAAACTCACTGCAGATGTGAGAAGCTGCAAGGTTACAACTGGAAATTAAAGAACAAATTCAGAACAGGAATAAGGAAGCCCATTGGTGGTTAGAATGGGGACATATCCTCAAAGTAAGGTCAGGGTTGTCCAGAGAGCATCTGGTCTGTTTAAACACAGTGATTAGTGAAGCCTGACAATCAAAGAGAGGCCAGTGTTGTCCCAGCTTTGGATGTGCTGCAGCATAACACACATTACAGAGCATGTACAAATATATGCCCATACGCTTTTGTCTCTGGTTGTCTGTCCACCCTGAAACATTTTTTTCTTGCCCTTTCTCTACAGTGACCAGTGCAGGATCTTTTTAGATGTCAAAGCAAAGGGCAAAAAGAGACCTGTGAACTTGGGTTGCTGTGTTCATTGAACCAATTTAACCTTTACACTTAAAGAATCCATGACTGGCAATTTCCTGTCCATAAATCATGCCAATTTCCTGACAAGCTTAATCTTAGCATTACAGTGATGTTATAACTATTAAAAATATCACATTTTGCCTAGAAAGAAATTGAGGTAGCATGTATTTATGAAAAAGTTTTGCTGCATTATTATTCTCCTTATTTTCCTCATGTTTGTGTTATATACACTCATCCAACAGCAAAGTTATTAACTCCATGACTGTGCTGGTTGTCATATCACACATACACACGGATTTATCTGTAACAGTTTTCATAAATTCATAAACTAAAATTACTCTAAATATTGTTGAGTCATCTGTGCCATTTCAGCATTTAACAATCAACAGTTTTTCTGATTCTCAAACATCTGCATTTGTTGGGAAGCAAAGCAGGAATCTTACGCCGGGCTTCCAGTCCGCTCTCCAACGTGCAATTCTCAAATATTTTGAAACCCAATTTCCTGTTTCTTGCTTGAATCATTTCTGCTACTATGGCAACATGTGCCTCAGGCTCTCCAACACTCACATCTCATCATATTCGTGGAAAAGTTGGCTGCCAATTTGCGTGAGTTAATGGGTGATAGTGGATGAAAACACTCTCTGAAGTCTTGCTAGCATATGGAGAAACAGTGACAAGCCGCCTTTGTGTTACAGGCTGTAGAGACTTAAAGGGATAGTTCACTTAATAATGAAATAATGACGTCATTTCCTCAGCCTCATGTCATTCCAAACCTGTAAGACTTTCTTCTGTGGATCACAAGAACAGAAATATTAGTTTTTTTCATACAATGCAAGAGAATTGTGTATTACGGCTTCTTCCTAGCACCTCATTTGTTCTACAAAAGAAGAAAAATCATGCAGGTTAAAAAGAACATGATATTTTTTGGTGAACTATCCCTTTAAATGATGTTGACTGCAGTGTGATTCACATGCAGAGGTTTACTCTGTATAAATAAACCTTTGGAGTGAAATGATGGAGTATACATATCATACACAAAAACAAAGCTTATGTTTGATTAAATGGTTTCAAATCTAGCTACATTAGCTTTGAAGTTTATTTAAAGCTCTGTTGGAAGTGGAAGGGCATGTTAAAATGTTTCAGGGGTGGATCATCAGACAACAGTATCAATCTCGGCAACACACTTCATGAACAAACAAAAATGTGTTTGTTGATGTTAACAATGTATTATTTTTGTTAGGTTTAAAAGATTTATAGCAATGGGAAACTTTGCCATTCAGCGTCATCAGCATAGTAGGAAGCTAAGGCTAAATAAAATGCTGTTTTTTTACAGTTTAGTTCACCAGTTCAAAGTTATTACACAACAGACTCTTTCTGTAGTACATCCCATATTTGCTTCTTGTCAGTGTTCTGTGACAAATTGAATTGACATATGTCCTTAGGCATGGATTTAAGAAGAAATATGACTTGGATTTGGACTGAATTTGTCTTTTGTCTTTATAGTTATATATTCAGTCTTAGAAATACAATAATCATATTTTTATCGACAGACCCCAACTATCTTCTGCTGCCCATGTGTTTTCTATCAGAGGCCCTCACTGTGCCAGCACAGTCTGGCACAGAGAAATTCTTTATAATGGTTATTTCGTTTTCAGGAAATTTTATTAGATATTAATGTGCAAGCTGAACCAGTGAAGTTGACCCATGGGTGTCCATAGACACAGTTTCAAAGTTCCATCAGGCGCCTCTGGACAGAGTAACAAACTGCCAAATACATTAACACACACAATCTCTAAGTCACTGTACAGTATGGGCCTCTCATATCTCTACTTGTGTTACATGATTTCCTCCTGAAATCGTAACCATCCAAAGGCTAGCACTATTTCCAAAAGCCAGCACAGCCTGTGGTTTGCTGATAAAATCAGAACCTAATAGACAAATGAAGGAAAATTGGATTAGTGTTGCAATCTGAACAGTCATCTTACATCTGTGTTGGAACAGTTAAAGCAGTTCAATTCTACTCCTATCGTTGCTTACAATCACAAGTCCTCACGAGGGCCAGCAAGAGGGGCCTGCCATCGGCCTATTCCCCATCACTCAATAACTGGGCTAATGGCCTAACACTTCCCATTAATAAATGACTATTTCTCCTGGCCTCTCGCTCCTTCAGAGGTGATATTCATCACTGTTCTTAATTTTGTTTATCTTTTCATGCTCTCTCCCCTTAGCGATGGTCATCAATTAGCTACTCTGGCCTTCCTCTTCATGGCCTCAGCCTGTCGGCCAGCAGGGTCAAAGGGTTAATATAAGAATGAGCCTAATTTCCAAACAGCTTTGAGTCCCGTGAGGTCTGTGGAATGTGAAGAGGTGGTTGTTAAACGCTGCTCTCCATGCCAATACTATAATTTTTTTTTAACAACCAAGAGGATAATAATAAAGAAATTAATCCTTGCTGTTAACAAATCTCAAATGCTAACTTAAACTGGCCCGCTCAGTCTGAATCACAGCAGTGAGGTCACCGAATGGCAAAACACAATTAGCATCAACCTCGGTATGGAATATTAGTATGGGAACTAACTTTAGATGCTGTGCTTTGTGCACACATTTTCCATATTTTGATGAAATGGCCCTCCATTATTTTTTTTATCAAAACCAGGCTCTCATTTTTCTCATTTTTGGACAAGTCTCATTCAATTTTCCCTTAAGATAGTCTAAACGTTGATCTCTATCCTTTGATTGGACACACAATGTTTCAGTTTTATGAACTTTTCACTTCAGCAATGTTTGCCATTGTGAACGCACAATGCCTGGACAGCAAGAACACAACACAACAGTATTGTAAATGTCAAGGCCTAATAAGAAACTACATGACTGCAGAAGATCCTTTTCAGGACAGGTGTGCTTCCCTTTGGTATTGATATTTATTAAAGAAATGTCACTATCATCATGTAGACTAGTTTGCATTTAAAAACGAAACATTGTATATACAACCTAATAGGGTGGTTAAATATAAGGCTGTTGTAGTCCTAGTTCATTTTCACAGAGCAACATTACCTGGATCTGCTTTTAATTTATGTTGGATTGCCTCTCAAGACAACTTGGAAACGTATGTAACATGAGATGTAAAAAGACTGAGATCAACATACTGAGCACTAACGCCGCTGGCCAAGCATTAGTTATGGATGTAGCTTTTGACACAGTATGTAAACGAAATGGCTTAAAATAATTGGATTACAATAAATCATTAATAACTGTTGGACATGTTTGATCGCGAGTTGTAAGGGAATGGTAGAAACATATTTGTTTTATTAAGAATCAAACATAGTCAAAATTTAGTATTTTTACTGCATGCCATTTGAGTGAAGATTTTTGAAGAAGAAAAAAAAAGGTTTACAACTTATTTCATAGTCTGCACTTAAAACAACATCTTTAAATATTTTAAACGGATTTACTTTGGTAAAGTAAAGTGAGGTTGAAAAACATTAAACTCCAAATTAAATGATATTTGCTTTTTTTTAAATGATAGTTTTAATAGTTTTTGTGTTTTATGTGCATTTATTCTGTTTATGACAAACATCGACTGTTAATTCACAGGCTTTCTTTTTAATGTGTTGGTTAGACAAACATATGTTTTGAGAAACTGTATGTGACCCAGTCTGTGAAAAAGTCATTTTTTGTGATTTTTCTGTTTTCTACATAAAATCATCCTACATAATGAAAAGAATATTCCGTGTGAATTTATTCTTTAATATTGTCTGAGTAATGTCATGTCAAAGATTGAAATCATAGTGAAATTAATAGGTGAAATCAAACTTTGATGCTCGCTATCTCAGAATTAGATTTTTAGACTTTAGCCTGGTTTTCACAGACAGGGTCACATATGTTATGAGAAAATGGTAAAACTCCGATGGGATAAACAATGGTGTGTATACAAAACGACCTGTTTAATATTTTAGGCAAAGTATGAGACATGGCATTGTTCTGAAGGGCCCGTTAAGTTAAGAGGATCCTTGTGTCTGACATTACTAATCACCCTAATGAACTGTCAGTTGGTCCCAGATCAGTGATGGATATATTTGATCCATGATGTGATGAAACATTCTTGAAGCGCACGCGCTTCCTTCGCTGCCACACACTGTCCTCCGTGCAGTCGATAGCAACATTTTGTTGCTATGTATTTCAAAATCATTTTATTTTGTTTATTTTGTTTAATTATTTTAGTCATAATGTAGCTATTCATGTATGGAATTACTGATGCATTAAAAGTAAGTAAAATTCACTTAAGTATAAATGTGATCCGATTCGTAACCACGTAAGTTCGTAAGCACGATATTTTTAGTAAGTTTACAATTTATTAATCCACACCTTTAATATTCCAAAACATATTCCAAATTATTATTATCATAATTTTTTAACTAGTTTGTGTTTATAGGCAAATCTCGTATAATGGTGGTTTTAATCAATGTATTTAAGGTACTCGTATTTACTATAAAAATATGTTATTGTTATAATAATAATTATTATTGCTTTTGTTTAGATTGGAGTCATGTTTAAAAATTTGATTTTTTTTCCATGTAGCTTTAGATGCGTATTAATATGCGAATTAACTCTAGGTAAATGTCCTTTTATTTTTAGAGACAAGTGTGATCATCATACCTATTTCCATGTTTTTTTGACCGTGTTTTTACCACACCACCAACGCCGATAAAGCCCCTAAAATCAACCCAATTAATTTACAGTAGGCCTAACTAACTCGACCTCTGTATTTTACCCAAATATTAACGCTTTCATATTTATTAAGTTACTTCATTTATCAGTTTTGCTTTATTTAAATTACATTTCGGTCAAAATACGATAAAGAAGAAGGCCTTTTCTTTACTTAATTTTATTTTAGTTTTATTTTATTTCTCTATTAAGTTCAAATAACGCAACATTAATTATTAAAAATTTTATTAGTGAGTTATTATGAGTTATTTTGGTTTCCCACTGCAGTGTTCCCCGTGAGGCATGAGCTTTTCTCCACAAAGATTCAAGGCTTCGATATGTGGCAGATTTACGGGCAGGGTAAAATAATAATATAAAAAGCAAAGCCTTGCGCTGGCACGGGGCAGCGAGCTGGGCTCCGATGGAGAAATGGGATCTTGAGGGAAAACTAATGATGAAGAAAGATCTCCTCAATCCAAGCTCCTTAATTAAATGCATGGAAAGAACGAGAGAGGCACAGCACATCTGGATTCAATCTGCGTCCCTTTGATGGCATCAAGTGTTCTTTTCCCAGACCTAGGAGGTTGACGGAGGCAGCTTGGAGCCTGAACTCATGTCATTGCGAGACATGCGGAGCTCGATCCCCTCCTGTCGAGAGACACTTTTACAACGCACGCAATGCTTCAACATCCTCCGCAAACCTATTTTAAGAAGAATAACATTTTAGTGTTAAATCATAGTTATGTTGACACCATTAGAGAACATACGATGCCCATATTACCCAAAAGCTTTGTTGGCGTGTTAACTTTGACTACAATTTTTAGACAACTGTCACTTCATACTAGCACCACCTCAGAAACTATGATTTATTAGACTAGTAATAATAAAACAAAGCATTGTGCTTCTTAATCAGCCAACAAAAAAACAAATCACTAAAAAGAGACGTAAGTCTGTTCTATTAACCCACTTATGAAGTATAATTATTTATTACGCAGCATTTAATTCCTTTGGGTGCATGTGCGTACAGTATATTTTGGGGGTGGGGAATGAACATTTGACTATGTAAAACGTTAGAAACACCGACCAAAAACGTTGCCACGTAATTAGGGCTTCTTGTATGTCTATCATCCCTCCCGAGGGCTTCAAAGCTCACGTATGTTGCGCTCAGTCTCCCTCCTCTGTGCCAGTGTGTCGTCTGAAGGACTGAAGAAAGCAGCTGAGAGTCCGACTTCTTACTATTGGGCTTAAGTCGTGCATCTGTGCCACTGAACTGTACTTTTCTCTCTGGCAAACTCGTTCCCTCATTTGAAACCTCACTGGAATGAGAAGAAACATACTTTGTTGTAGAAGAGGGAATCAGCGAATGGCTGCATAGACTTTGGAATCGCTGATGTGAAGATGTCTATCGGTAATGCCATTTCCCATAAGGATACACGACTGTCAAGTTAAAGAGCGGAAAGCACGCGTGTCCGGATCAAAACGACACTGAACTGCGGATGTAAAAATAAAAATCGAACTTTTTGTCGAGCATAGAGCGATTGTTCATGGTCAAGACTTAACCGATGTTGGTTATCGATAGAAAAAATCCTGGGTTTCGTCAGTTTGCGTCATGACTTCCAGCTATGCTCATGTAATGGACAGACAAGCCACGCTACCTAACAGACTGGAGAGTCCTATCACCGCAAATCAGGATCATTTACAGGCTAAGAAGAACTTTTCCGTGAGTCACTTGTTGGATCTGGAGGAAGCGCGGGAGATGGTGGGAGCTCATGCGGAGGAGAGCGCAGGAGAGGCGGGCAGGAGTATGCTAGAGTCTCCGGGACTGACCAGCGGCAGCGACACAACACAGCAGGAGAGTAAGTGCATAAACTATACAGAACTTTCAAGCACGCAAACCCTTTTGAATAATACTTTAAAAAACATACTTAGTATCACGAAAAAGTTTCTAGTAACTTTTCTGTTTTTATATTTCTGTTAGGGCCTTATTTTAAATACCTACGCTACTGTACGTTTCCGATTTGGAACTTTTAAAAATTATTTCTCTAACAAACCAACCAAAATAAAACAATAAATACAGTGAATTTCACATGCTTATATAGTGTGACAATAAACTCCTGTCAGTTGACCATTTCATCTGTTAACAATATAAAATTAATATAGTTACGGTCCTGAATAAAATGATCCAGATCGACTGTTTAAATAAAACCTTCAAGACACTAAATAATATCATTCTTTAATGTTAAGGTTATAGCCAAAAGCAAATTTTGATACATTTGTTTTAAATTGTCATTCAAAGCTTTTTCACTATTTAGTTCCAGTATAGGCGTACAGGTCTGTTTATTGTTTTTTAACATTTAATTCCAATTTATTACCAATAAGTCTGAATTTCATAACTTTCAAGATAGATGAATAGATTATATTTTTTTTACAAGATCGCAACGTAAAATTGATTTAGCTCAACGTAACAAGGGGGAATGATTTTAGTGATTTAATAAATAAATACTAAAAAGGTAAATAATTACACTTTTAAATAGTAAAAAATAAAAAAAATTAAATGTTGCAAAATTGTTTATTTTTTACAAATTCGTTTTCTTAAAAATTGGCGTCATATCAGAGAAATATAATTAATATTTCCTATAGAATCTTGCAAAATAAAAATAAACATTATAATAGGTACAAGTTTACGTGTAGGGGAATTGTTTAGTGTTGATTTAATAAAAGTTTGTCTCTTTGCCTTAAACAAGACACGTTGAAAAAACGTTTTTTAACTAAAAAACTTAATAAACGTAAATACGGGGCGTTGTAGGCCTCAGTGTGTTTTACAAAGCCTAGTAGTTGATGAAATCGATATGACTGAGTCCACACAGCTGTCACATTTATAATTGTTAATGTTCAGGGCTTAGTATACTGATAACCTATTCTTTTATCTTTATTTTGATTTTATGACCATGGCAAAACTGGGTAGAATCAATTCGTCACTGGGGTATTTTCTCCCTGTGGGGGAAGTTTTATGGAGCGAGTTAAGAACTGATTGATGCATTCAAAAAGTGTTTATACAGCAAAATGCCAACAAATTGCTTTGGCCTCCAATTACCAAAAAGGTCCTTAGAAAAGTATTCTAAAATGCCTTAATTGATAATAAATGCCATAATAAATGTGACAGTATTTCCTGTAACTTTAATTACAAACATTTGTTTGTAAAGATTCTTTATGCATGACTTTATGCATTTTATTTTTTATTTTCTACTTCAAAATGTAAGTTGGTAAATGAGGACAAACTTGCTATAATGGGTGTATTCATGACAGACATCATCCTTATTTCACAATTTCTATATGTGTGTATGTGTTCCCTTCAGATGAGCAACTTAACTCGGAGGAGAAGAAAAAGCGTAAACAGAGGCGAAATAGGACCACATTCAACAGCAGTCAACTGCAGGCCCTAGAAAGAGTATTTGAGAGAACACATTACCCGGACGCTTTTGTCAGAGAGGACTTAGCACGACGGGTCAACCTCACTGAAGCTCGAGTGCAGGTTAGTTGACTTAAAAGAGTGGAGATGACCTTAGAGCACATCATTTATCCATCTGGTAGTTGAAGCTTATCTCTACAATACTGTATGTATGTCAAAGTAAGAATCTTTTCTGGTTTCCCAGGTGTGGTTTCAAAATCGACGGGCTAAGTTTAGACGAAACGAACGTGCGATGCTGGCCAGTAAGAACGCCTCGTTGCTCAAGTCTTTCTCAGGAGAAGTAACAGCTGTGGAGCAGCCAATAGTCCCTCGACCCGCTCCCAGACCCAATGACTACCTCTCCTGGGGAAGCTCACCTTCATACAGGTTAGATATCTAGCTCATTTTTAAAGACATAAATTATACAAATAATTTTTATTAATGTGGTAAACGACAGCATGTCACAAAATTAGGTCTTATTATTATTTACTACCTAGTTTTATAAATTTTTATATGGCCACATTTTCATCACATCATATCTTTCACATTGATGGTTTCAAGATTTGCATATATTAGTCCAGCAAACATTCAGTTTTTACATTAGATTAGATTAATCGATTCATCTTCATTGTCATTTTGGAGCAGAGAACAGCTCGAAGTTGATGTCTATAAATATAATACAAGGTGCAAAAGTATAAAGAAGTATAAAATACAAAAAAAGCATGGTACAGAATGAGGTATATATAGATATGGCAAGTAACCATAATTCAAACCATAGTGCAAACGACAACATGAGGGAGATACGTGACTGAATTTAAATGGACACATTTTAGCAAACGTATACTGTAGTTAATTAAACCAAAACAAAAATATTGCTTGCTGCAACTTATTTTTTTCTTCGACATTTTATCAGCTGTCATTTTACTATGTATAATGCATACAAACTAAAGTTTTAAAATAAAAATATGAATGATAAAATCAAGAATATTACTGAAACAACAGCCTAAACTTGTCTAAGTGTATTACTCTATTACTGAATAATTTAACAAAATCTTTCTGACAACCTGACCCATTTTTTTACAGCGCCATGGCAACTTATTCTCCATCCTGCGCTAACAACAACACAACCCAGGGCATGAACATGGCCAACAGTATCGCCAATCTGAGACTAAAAGCCAAAGAATACAGTCTCAACCAGGTACCCACAGTCAACTAAAGTGGACAGCAGGGCCGTCACCGAACATTCCCAAAGTCCCAACCAAAGCTATCTATTACCACCCTGTACTATTTACATTTTTTCTGTGCTCCTATATGTGCCTTTACTCGTATTCATCTGATTCTCAAAGAAAAGGAACCAAAGAAAACTTTGCCAAGGTACCAAACTTTCCCAAACGAGTGATTTACAGAAGAAATGCCATTTTCTTGGCATGTGGGAAAATGACATGTGGGAAAATTCAGTTTTGCAAAGCACAAAAATGGAAACTTTCTCTGTTCACACTGACTGTGGCAGCAAGAGTCATCTCTTTTGATGATGGTGGCTTACTATAGATTTTCTTGAGGCTGACCACAGGGATTTGATGACCCCTGCGGAATTTACATACTACAATTTGTGGACATCTGGGAAGCTTTTTAAGATTTCCCCTTTATTGCTCCTTGAAACTCATAATCGTGCACTGAGGCAACAAATTGAGATTTGGAATGTTTTCATTATTGGAACGGGGAAAAAAATTGGCTCCCTTATTACCATAAATTACTTTTCACTTTTTTCCATTTTTACCCATGACAAGCAAGGGTTATATGTTTATTTTGGCATATACAGAAGTGTAGCCATGTTATACTAAGGTATGTAAGTAATGTTGAACCTTTTTCATCTTTTCCATAAGTTTGGAGCCTAGTTTAGATTTTACATTTTTATATTGTCTAAATATATCTAAAAATGTGTAATTTACCTTCGCAATAAAAATGTCCAAGCAGTGTCATGACATTGCATATCAGGATTATTGTGTTAGAGATAATCTTCCTCTGTGCCCTCAAAAGTCAGTTCCAGATGAATACTTGATTTATTGTACACAACAAATCTTAGCATGCTTTTATGTTAAAGTTTCACAAATGTGCTTGTGTACACTGACAGCTTATTCTCTGGCTATTCTGTTGCTGGCAACAGTTCTGCATACAGTATCACATATCAAGTCATATTACATTATGTATGTAGCCTCAGAGGAGGTCTTTTAGAATAAAAGAAGATGAAACTTACACCAATTGGCCCGTTTAATTTACACCATTTTTCAGAAGGAGAGGCGAAAGAGAAATCATTCAGAGCAAGAGCATTCCCGAGAGCAAGAGCAAGAAAAGTGCAAACATATGAAAAGTATGCTTTCAAAAGCTAACCTATACGCAGTGTCTGTCTCAAGACTCATGTACGATGGTTGTTAGTCTTTTCCTCGCTCTGTGCGAACACACCTTTAAACTGTAAAATAACTATTCATCAGGACTCCTGGGTCCTTCGTGAGAAACATTAGAAAGCGTAGCCGAAATTCCTGTGGCTCTGTTTCTTTATCCATCTGCTTGTTTTCACCGTCACTCTTTTCTTATAGGGTAAACGAAAGTGGGAAACGACTAAATTCAACTAATCAAGCCGGTCAGTTAGCATGATATCCAAACACTTCATGTGCTCATGTTTTTCCCCTGCCAGCTATCATCTCATTAAAGTGCTTGTGTATTTGCTTTGGGTATGAAAACCTTTTAAAGGCCGAAGAGAAAAATCAGCTGACAGGACCGCTCTGAAAAACAGCCTGCGTGTTTTATTACCCGATGATGGACTCTTTGGTGTTGCGTGGTGAACTTTGATTCTTTTAACCGGTCTTTAGGGCCACCGCTGTTAAATTTTTGTTGAACAGGAATGTTTACTTTCAAAACAGGCTGTTTATGGCACAGGAAGTGATCGTTTGAGTTTAAGTGGCCATGGGCTGTTTTTGAATGGCTGACACTGGCTTGTTTATGTACCTGATGGCTCCCTTGGTCTGCTGATTACATGTGACCTCAGGTGACCTCTGAGACAGTCTAGGAAGGGGTGAACTGTTTTTCTTTTCATCTGTGATTCAGCTCTACAAAGAAATCTGTTGGCTGTCATCACTGTAATGCAATTCCTTAGGGGATAGTGTATGCAAAAATAAAATTATTTTATCATTTGCCCACCCTCACGTCATTTTAAACCTGCAGAACAAAATATAGAAGATATTTTAAAGAACGTTGATAGCTGAACAAAATTGGCCCCCATTGACTTTCATTGTATGGACACAAAACCACAGAGACATTTCTCAAAATATCTTCTTTTGTGTTTCACAAAGGAAAGTCAAATACAGGTTTTGAATGATATGAGAATGAATGAATGATACCAGATTTTGGTAAACTACATTACAGTACAATACTTTTTACCGTTAATGTTTTCAACTTCTAAAAATATTTCAAGTTAACTTCCAAACACAGCCAAATGGATTGAGTTGTTGATTTGGTTCGAGTCCTTGTAGACAGCATTTCAGCCACATTTAGTTTAAATACATGCTGTTATTCCAACTCAAAAAAACTCATTCGTGATCCTAATAGAAGAAAAAAGTTGTTTCACATTTAATAAATTGTTGCCTTAGCCTTGCCTTGCCAATATCTGAAAAAGTTGGCAGGAGCGTCCAACAAGACTGAGTACTTTTTCTATGTTCCTGACTGGATGAAAAACAGAGATTAACCTCTTCTAGGTTAACAATAATGAACAATAAATGGAAGACTGTGTTTGCTGACTCGCCAAGTTTAAACCTTTTCTTAAATGATGCATCTGTATTAAAATTCCTGTCATTACTCCAATCATGGTGCCTTTAATGTGGCTTCTCCCCACAAGCTGGGCTCGTTCCATCCAATTTGCAGCGGAATCTTTATGATCCACCAGTTCATGAGTCAAACCGTTTCCAAACACAGTCATCCTCTTAGGGCCTGCAGTATAGTGGATGTTCACTTTAGAGTAAAAGCGATTTCCTATTTAACAGCTTTTTTGACACAATCCTCTTTAAGCCATTTATATCAAGGTCAATAGGCCTTGAAGGTTCTCTAACAAAGTGAGTCACTTGTTGGAGGTTGTTTAATGATACATGCAGAAAACTGGATAAAATCGATACTGTGCTCGTGCCAACATTAACCTATCATCTAAAAATGAATTTATGACTTTAAAATGTACATATGTTTTATTATGTGGCCTATTACACAATGTATGTTTATTTGATTTAATAAACTTATTAGATTATTAAAAAAATGAAACGTTGCTCTTGTCCCAGGGTGGAATGTTTAAGACAGACTTGTCAATATAGAAGACAAAGACAAAAACGTTTTATTTTGTTTCTTCTGTCTCCCTGACTCGACGTCCATCCTACCTTTCACAGCCTGGGCTCACTGACCCCAAGTACTTCCAGATGTCGTCTAGCTCTGACCTGAGCCCTAGCAGTCCTGATCATACGCTCACCCCACCCCCACATCATCCCTCTGCACCCTACAACCCACTGACAGAGTCTCCCCATGGACGGACAGCTCTACGGATGACAAGCGAGCAGCTCACCCCCATCAACCGCCACATCTGGAGCTCATTAAGCAGGAGACAGTCGGCGAGAGAAAAATATGGAGAGAGAAGGCAACAGAGAGCGGGGTGGGGGATAAGTTAAACTAGCTTTGGTTGAAAGTGCATTTTCATATATCCGTAAGCCATTACCTTTCTGACACCGCGTCCTTTCTGACACGAGACACACTAAGATTCCAGCTAGGAGCAATTTGTGCTGTGTGATGTACGTGATCACAGCCAATCAGAACAAATTTGGACAACAATGATTTGATTTTCTATTTTTTATATAATTTATTCTATTTATTTAAAAAATATTTAAAGATTTAAAAAGGCATGTCTAAAACATGAATAAAAACATCAGCTTCAAGGTAAATATTACAAACTTTAAAATGTAAAAAAATGGTTTTAATGAGGAAATTACAATCTAATGGTGCACTGGAATGACATGATCAAATTAAGGAAAATAAAAAACTTCATATGCAGTTGTTGATTATGTTTACTGCAAAATATACTACATCCTCCATATTTAAAAGGGTGGCTGGTAATGCTTTAGCTATCTAGGTATTTCTACCCTACACTTTTTGAATTCTGACAATTCATACATACTAATAATTCAGCATACTGATGTTTTCATACAATAAGCATATTCAGACATTGGGGGATTCTCTTACCTTACAGATTGGTTGAGAAGCTGAAAAGAGAACCGTTAAGTCAGACACTTTCTGCTTCTTTTCTGAGGTGAACCTATGACAGCGGCAGAACACAAAAAAATATGAATATATCAACATTTAATATTATAAGAAAAGACATATTTACAAATACATAAAACACATAAATACATAAAACAATGGATTTGTGAGAGTTTATGTTCATTGTAAAGCAATCATATCATGACTCGCTATAAATGCGAACATTATAGAAATATACAGGGTGCCACAAGAAAACTGCTCTTAGTAAAAAAAACCTCTAAAATAGCTCACTTTAAAATGTTTAACATATTTAACACATAAAATATTAGACAGCTGATATACCACTTTTTGAGCATACAAAAATTTTACATTTATTGAAGAGTTATCAATGTTATGAATGCCGTTATAATTAAATTAAAACAGCAAAAGGATAATTGGGATCACATGGGTGTACCACTATGTTTAGACTAGCACAGAAAAACGTTAAAGCTTAAATAAACTTGTTTGTAATATTCTTAAATGGGTTTGGCTCAGTCAAAAAAGTTTTTTTTGTCTGCTGTTTTAATGAATTTTACTTCAGGACCATTTTATTAAATACCAAACAGACACTTTTCTGGCATGTCAAGATATTGGAAACTGTAAGGCTTTGAATGTGGTTCAGAATTTTTTAGGGATGATACATGCAGAAGACAAGAAGAGGAGCCAAAACACAGTGGTCACCTTCTCTCACACTGACAGCCGTCAGCCCCACCTGCTGTTTTCCTCCCATAAAATGACCAAAATTATCTTTTTTACATGGAAGAATCCTTCCTTTGAGAAAGGTTATACTGGACCTAATACAAGATACATCCCTAGATTACAAACAAGTAATAGAGTCTAGCTAATGACTTTAATTTTTCATTTATGCCTGATCATTAAGTTTCATCAAACTATGCTTTGTTGCGTATTGTAACCTTAAGTAGGAAGTCTTCCAGATTGACTTTGGGAGATGTTAGTTAAAATTGACATCTCAACAACAGTTCAGATCCAGATAGAATCAAAGCAAACAATCCAGCATTGCTGTGTTAGTCTGTTCTCTCTGTACTGTCCCAGAGGAGACCTCCTGACCAGCACCTCCCTGCATGAGCCTTTCTGACTCTCATTCTCTCACTGTGAGTGAACAGTAATGTGCCTGTCATGTTAGTGTCTGTCACGGCTCATTACTGATCAGTCTCAGGTACACACAGACGTTTATGACCAGCGAGTAAGTGAGATTTGAGGCGTTCCATATTGGAGGAAATGCAGTCTGAAATGGTGTAACGAAGACATTTCCTTCTCTGTCCATTGTGTGAATCTGAAGTAACTAGATTTGTAAATGAATTTGACAATAAACAGACCTGTGAAAGTCTCAGAATAGACTTAATAATGATTAAAGTGGGCTGATAAAAGGTGTTTAATTTTACATGGAGCAGGCAATCTCACAGACACATTGGTATTACCAACCAAAACCGTTTGTTTCTGCGTGATGCTGCATTTAAAGAAAGAGCTGCTAGTTAGAAACCATCCAAATGCTCCAGTTTGTGTCAAACGTCTTCACATTTTGTTCTTCACATGTTCTTTTAATGACAACTCCCTTTTTCCCCTCAGATGGAAACAACACTACACTAAAACTCCAGGAGAAGGAAAACAGGTTGCGGCGGAAGACGGCATGAGAGAGTTTTTCTAACAAAGTAGCCACACCATAAATCTGCACCACAGGCTTATGGAAGGAAGAAACGATATTATACATCTCTCCCCGAGGCTTTGCACCTTCCTCCCCAGGCTGATTAAGTGGGCTCATTCATAACGGCCAGGAACAGGCCGGCTATTGTGCGGCCTTATCATAACTCACTCTTATATACAATACAATCAGCCCCCTGCTGCATGCAAAAAATTCCACTGATTTACACACTTAATTATAGACCTCATTGGACCAAAGGACTTTATTGTTACCAAAGGGACTTTGGGAGAGCATATTATCACTTTGTCAAGCTTGTTTAAGATGTTATTGGCAACAAATGACCAGATTACAGAAAATTATTTAAAAGAAGCTACTGAAAAGTGACTGACCTTTTACAGAGTCAGAGCTCAGATGTGAAACCTTTTAGAAATATATAATAAAGAATATTTAAATAAATTTTATTTGTTATTATTTTTAGATATCTACAAATAAAACTTTGGGACTACGAGTCTTCACTCCAAACGTGGTCTGGTCAGGAGGCTGTACATTGAAAATCTGCCTTCAATTTCCTTTCTGGCAGCTCTTTGCACATTGACAGCATGCGGATGTGAACCCCTGAGTTTAGTTTTCCAATTATCAATTATGACTAATTTGTAGTGTGGTAGTGTGGCAAGAACATCTTCATGATACTAAATACTAAACATTAACAAACACATATGATTACAGTGGTATTGTAAAAACTCTCTTGGTATTAAATCAGTATTAAAGAGTAGGTTTGTGTTATTTTTGTCAAGAATACAGACTTTGGGGTCTTTGGGGGAAGAAATTCTAAATGCACTGAATCACTGTTACAAAATAATGATAAGGGAAAATCTATGGCTAATACTATGTTGAATCATATTTACAGAGGAAGCAATAAAAAAATCCTCTGTAGACACAAAAATGCACTTAGATATAAAACTGAATCCGGTTGATCATGATTTTGAAAGTTAGAGAGTAAAACACTTCAGTCATCTGTTTCAAATCAGCTGGTAATTGTATTGAATAGTATTTTAATGATGTTCAATCTCTTTCTCCCTTTACTTTTTCCCACTTTCTCTTAATTTTTTCTTTCGCCCCCTTTCTCTCGTTTGGTTTTGGTTAGGGTTGATCAGGAGCTCTGCCAGGGTATTTCATAAACACAGTGGTGGGCGACCGCGGCAAGTTCTCCGACTGGATTCCAATGTGTGTTTTATTTACATGCTAGATTTACAAGATTCTCTAATTCATTTTCCAGTCCTCCCTAATTAGGAATAAACCTCTGTGTTCTCTTAGAGAAGTTATGTCATGAGTTTGAAGCATTGTGCAATGATACGCAAAAAGAAATACCAAACTGACACAAAACAAGTTTGAATAAAATTCACCACAAATGTGCTTGTTTTGTGGGTTTCTGTAAAGTGGTGATTGGAAACTGAATGAAGAATGTGATTTAGTTAGAACAATTTGTGTATTACCACTCTTTAACAACCAATCCACTTCTGCCATTTCATTTGAGCTATTCTTCTCACTATATATGGTCAGAAATGACATACCACAGTAGCACAAGCACATTTTGAAATGTATCATAGTGGTAAGTTTGCCTCAAATTTCAACACAATTTAAATCTCTCATGCTAAATGCCAAATCAGACACCAAGGACACCGCACACTAATACTATTGGTCACTGTATCGAGAGGTTTCATTCTACCTTACTGGAAAAACCTTTTAAAGGTCAATGCAACTGGGCTGTAGCCCACTAAATATGCAATTTCAGGTAAATTACACTAAGAAGGAATATTCCAGGATCAAACTTTACAGATTGACAGAGGAATTACAGAGGAAAAGAACAGCCCCAACTATGAGCTCTTTAGTTTACTGTGAAGGTTTTCCAAGACAGTCAAAGCATATTAAATATGTTAAATACAACACATTCTGGAAGCTTTAAAAACACTTAAAAGCATCCTTCTAAAATTTGCCTTAAAACAAAATACAAACAATATGCCTAAACATGATGATTTTATAACCAGTTGCTCCTTTAAAACACATTTAAATAGGGAAAAACACCATTAATATTATTATTTAAGAACAGCTGTATTAATTCTTGGGACTTAAGAGTTGAGTTTCCTATTCTTGCAAATCGAGAAAAGGATGAAAACATCTCAGTTTCAAGGCCTACAGGTGTATAATTAAATGCAATTCAAGATGATGTTTGTCACCGAGGCTTATAAAATAAAGACACAAAGACACTTTCTCTCTTTACACAAATGCCAGCCTTTTCCTACGTTATGCAATTGTCAAATTAAATTGCTAAGGAAGTTGAAGTAAGTCTTGACTCAGAGTGGAAAGAATTCTCCCTTTAAATCTGGAAACTTTGACTACAATATCAAGGGGAATGGTTAAAAGACCACTTAAAGGGTGGAGAGTAAAGGCGTGGGTTTTTGTTTTCCATCATCTTTCTAATTCACAGAATTACTCAAGAGCCGGCTCAGTTTTCCTTCAGCATGACCACACAATACGGGAAGAAGTGTGAGGGAGTCATCGATTCTCACACAAATGTTAACAAACACTCTCCTTAAGTTCTCCAAAAACTTGATATGTACCATGTACCCATACAAATGCAAAAGTTTAGCTTTTAAAGACCTGATCTTGAAACATTACAGAAAGCATTTATATTAAGGCATTGCTGTGATGTTATGCAAAAATGTGAATGTAATTTACTCCTCACAGCAAAGTCAGAAAAGGAAAATGATGGAGAGAAGGCGTATGAATTTGGCCCTTGTAGCCATAGCGTGCCTTGTAGATCAACACTATCAGTTTTCAGCCGGTCCTCAGTAGGGATTGTTGAGGAATGCTGTGCATTTCCCCTCGCCGAGCCCAGTCTGGCTTCAACCTCATGTCACATGATCAACTCCTCATCAGTCTCACAAACTCCAACCAATGACAAATTAGCTAAAACGAGGCAAAATATTAACACTGTTACTGTTAGAAATACATTGAATTTCTGTGGCTGGTTTGTGAAGTAGACTATCGGTCAAATAAAGATATCTTCACATCTAGGTAGTGTATTAATAGTTATCAAATCCAAATTAGGTTTCATAAATAATATGTTTTTGGTTGACCTATTTCACTAAACAAGCCATCTTGCTATCAATCAGCTATAAACCATAAATCACAATTTCAAGCTGGAGAATATATTCTTATAAAGTAAACTGGTTAAAATAGTCATCTGAAGTCATATGATGAAAGTCATCACCCTTATTACACATAAAAGTAAAGACACGTGTATGTTTTAAACTATATTTTGTGTCAGTGTGTAATATGACATACTTTGAAGTGATGACTGTTATTAAGTGCTCTGCCGAGATCTCTGTGAGCTTTACCATCTCCATAATAGAGATGATTTACAGTTATGAGGAGAGCATGCTTCTTGTCCACAGGCAGGTCATTTCAACAGCAGCTGTCTAAACACAACACACGTGGTGGGTGTGACTGATCTAGTGGCAGCATGGTCTAATAATCTCTCTCTCTCTTTCCTCCATCTTTCCTCCCTCTCTTGGTTTATTCAGTCCTGAAGCAACAGTGAGTAAAACACTTCAGTTCCAAGCAGAACTGATAATAAATCACACAAGCAGAGGCGTATAACCTCTAACCATCACATTGGATGTCTTGGATATGCGTGACCAAATCCACACCTTCCTGCTTTACACTGTGTACAGAGTTTACAAAGACTTATTTCTTGTCTAGTATGTGTAGTTATTGATGGATAAATTCCAGTAAATTTCTCTATGTTTTTGTTTGTAGCATATTTCAGCAATGAACGTGCAATTCTGGCTTCAGTCTGTAACATATGGCAACAACATGGTCCAAAGAGATTCACTACAATCAGCCATTGGAAATATGACCATGCTAGTCATTAATAATCAGGCCTTGGGGCCTGAATCATGTAAAAGCAGAGGGAATGAATACACATCATTCTTGGAAAAGTATTTCCAAGTTTATGTTTTTCCCAGGCTCTGATGGTTTGAGGTCCAGTGTGTGGAGATACCTGAAGGACAGAGCTGCCTCTGTCCATAATGACTGATCTGGACTGACAGCTCGATGGCTATGGGGTCTGTCACTGCCTATCACATCATAGAAAAAGTTCATCGTAACATCTACATCTTTGACATTACAGATCTTACAGGTATCTGAGTTTAATGTTATCTTGACATGTTGATATGGACACAGCAACAGTATCTCAGTTATAGAAACAGTTATAAGGGGAAAAACGGGGTTTGCAAATTCCAGTTTTATGGGTGATGATACTTAGTTAAAGTTTCAATAGAGGTCCTGTTGCCTTTTGCCACATAGCAGTGCTGTTTTACATGTATGACACTGAAAGGTGAACTTTTAAGTTACTTTTGGAATGGACCCTCTCTAAGTATCTAATTTTTCTTCAGGACAGATTTTACTCACTGATTTTTTTTTGGATTGGGAAAAACATTAAGCACCCTAGACAATCTAGCAGCCTCATGATAAATCAACAGTTTTATTGTCAGTAGAGCCAGATTATGATGATCTAGATTAATAATAATTTATTTTACCTATATGGTGAAAAATGAAATAAAAGCACTGTATAATCCAGGGTACCAGATGACAGCTGTAACAAGTAATAAGGAAGCAGCTGCTTTATATGTGCCAAAGATTAAATAATTTAATTGAACAAAAGAAATAAATACAAAACAACAAGAAAAACAACTTTTCTATAACCTGTTTTAAATGAGTTATTAGGCTGTAAAGTCTTTTTTACATTTTCATCAAGCTGTTTATTGTGATTTTGAGGTCAATCCCAAACTCATTAAAACCACCTGACTGATCATGTTTTATTTTCTCAATGCTTTTAGCAGCTGCATTTTACAGCACCAACAGTGCTATTTTCTGCTGTTGTTTTCAATTAGACTGCAGTCTTTAAATGTCCCTCACCATTTAAACCTGTCTGATCCTTTCTCCATGATGTTTTTAATAATCTTTAATGAGTGTGTGCAGTAAATGTTTAGAACCTGTTAGATTTTTGATTGCTGCCAATATGGATGTGATTGTGGCTGTGGGATTCTCCCCAAAATATAAACCACATCATTGTTATTGTCTCTCTGAGGTTTTACCTCCTGGATTTTTCCTCCCTTTCATCAACAGGGCATTGCTTGCCATCTCATGTTTTAACAGGAGAGAGAACAACATGCTCTTTCTTGTCAGCGGTGAGAAGTTTACCAAGGTTAAACTTAGATCTAATAACACAACACATCATCAATAAAACATTATTATCTGAGGGATGTTGGCCATCGGCCTATGACAACAACACTTTTGTGAATTTTTAGAACTCTGATAAATTTGGCTTTGTACATAAAGGTTAAGTCAGGCCAGTTTTGACAACCATCTTAATGTGAGCCAAAAGTTGCTTAATCTAAATGGATTTACTATGCAAGTAAGTAATACCAAGTATGTTAATATACACCTGAACAACGCTTTGATTGGATGAAATATTTGATTAAATTCTACAACTTCTGTCCAATTTGACTTTGCTGCACAGAGATCACAGAGAAACACATATAGCAGCTATGCTGATATAACTTACATAACTTAATATTACAAAGGTTAATAATGAACAAACTAATAGATAATTCGTTTTTGGTACGTTTCATGCAATTGTGCTAATATAAACAGACACTAAGCTTATTAGTATAAACTCAGAGTCGCTCCAGTTTCTAACATAATAAAAAAGAAAATGTTCAGGAAACTCTTAAAAGCAGCTGTATTAAAAAAGATCAAAAGCCCTCTCTGTAGATTAAATGTAATAGCAAATCAATGCCAGAAAATCTTGAGAAGTAAAAGTAAAGCTATATAGAAGGATTAATAGCATCATTAGTGATTTACTCTCAGTAGTTTACATTTGAAAGTGTTCCAGATTGTAAGGGAGCAGATCGGTGTTATTTCACAAAGCTTCTTATAAATACATTGGCTGACCTGTGGTGCTGTATGCAAATAAAGAAGAATGGGTTGCCTTTAGATTCGGTCTTCATTGCAAACAGATTTGGTTGTAATGAGGAGCAGATTATGGCATTATAGTATTCTGGTCTGAATTACACAAGATCCAGAAACTAATACATCTTATTAATAATATAATACTGCTTAAAAAATTCAGTACTGTATCAATATCCTTCACTTCTAATCATATAGGGTAAATACATTCATATTTTTACATATGACCAGAATTCAGTCCAAAAATGCCTTTACTGTAATTTTAGAAGTGCCTTTACAAACCTTTACAAAGGTGTCAGTAAGTCTGACAATATGGGTACTATCACAGAACTTCAGCACAAAAATGGTTTAAAATAAGACAAATTTTCATTGCTTACCACTATGTGCTGGGTAGTACAATGTCTCTGAAACAATCCATTGTGTTGTACCTAATCAAGTATAATTTACAGTGGTTTCAATAAATGCTGTTCCAATTAGTGATAATTGCCCCTTAATAGGATACAGCTGAACGTATGTTTCTGATTTATTTTCCAAGCTTTAAAACAAAGATGTTATTAATAAATATTTTGGTTGGATTTTCCTGTGGGCACTAAGTATATGATGTCGTACATGACAGGAGAGACGGCACTGAGATAAATAGATCTAAGGTATTACTGGAATGTGTTTTACATTAACAAGCGAATCAATTGAATAAATAACCAAAAGCCTCATGCTTATACATCTTTATAATTGCAACTGTTCACACTGGGATTTGAATAACATAATCATGATATTATATGTCAAAGCATTTTCCATGACTGGAGCAATTAAATATGTTGGATAAACTAGTACAGGAACTAAATATGAAGAACAAAATTTAAGATCAAAAGTATATGATTTAATATTTAGTTATTTATATTTAGTTCAATTAATACTTTCTGTAGCTCAAAATAAATGCGTTTTGTAGACCAAAACACTCTCCATAATAGCCTGTTTAATTGTTTACAATCTCAAATAAGGAGTAATAGTTTTCGCCTCAACACGATACAATAGTTATTATTACTGGAACTTTAAAGGCATCTCTTTGACTTTTGCGCCACCGTGTGGCCAAAAACTATACAGAAGACACAAAATAAACGCAGGATTTGGCTTGAACATGTTTACCTATTTATGATTGACCCCAAGGTCTTTTAACATCCAAATCTATTTCCTGTTTTTCCAAACCAAAATAGAATTAGACCACATGACAGTCACAAGCAGAAACGCATCCAATCTCCCACGTGTTGCTCAGTCATGATTTCTAAGAACTGTGGAAATGTAAATTTGAGGATCACTTTAAAATCAGCTGATTCTCTTTATTTCCCCCATCCTTACACAAACTACTAAAATATATATATTGCATTGGAAGAACATAGGAACATGGGATGGCTTCTAGGACGTTTACCCATCATATCCCACTGAGTTGGTGACCATTTGCTCATGATTCAATCAAAGGTCAAAACTCAGGAAGGGACAACAGGCCCAAGGTGTGAACATTTCTTTATCTCTATGATAATGAAGTGGTCTCAGTAAGGGTGAGTGAGACTCCAGGATCTGAAGAGAGTCTACTACTTCCTCTCTGTCCATTGTTTCTATTGTCACCTAAATGCTTTGTTACCATTTCAAGGGACTGCCCCTTGAAATGGCTATATATGCAATGTGTTTAGACTTCAAATTAGACTTGATGACTGCAGCGCCCGTGCAGTATGCTCTGATTTGAAGACTCGCTATCTACAATAAAGACTACTGCTCAAGGAAGTCTCCTGGTCTTCGCTGAAAAAAGTTTCCAACAGAACCTAAAGCTCATCATCAAGGACATAATGGTAAAAATGTATAATAGACATAATGGCTCCAATTTTAAGATGTAATTAAACAGAATTTACACAGATGTATTATTCATATGCAGACATACAAATATGCAAGTCTTAATCACTACTTGAGGTTGTTTCTCCAGATCCCATTCATGCTCCCAGACACTTCATCATTTAGAAAATTTTATTTAAAATCTGCTTTGCACAAGACTTAAAATACAACACAATTATTGTTTTTTAAAAACATTCTGATTCCGTTTGGACTTCAATTGACTGCATTTCAGTTACATAAGTAACAGCTTACACAGCTTCTATATTTATGTGTTTCATGTCACAAGCATCACACAAGATCAGGTGACCACATGCTCAATGACTCACATGACACTGCATTCATGTCAATGAGTTACAAGTTATGAATGACAGGTCACAATTGTGCCAACTTAAAATACAAAAAAATCTGTTCATTAAGAACATTCATTCTGTTCAGTATATGTTATGAACAGAAAACATGTTAGACATAATAGTCTTACATATGATAAACAAAATAATGCATTAATATAAAATGAAATATAAAGCTTTTAAATGTAAACAATGATTAATGGTTGCAGGATACTGCGCAGTTATTGGCTCTGGTCCCTTTTACAGCAATAACCTCTTAGCAAAGATTACGCTCTGAAATGGTTAAACACGGCTTCATGTCCCTGATTACAAACTCTTCCCTTTTCTAAATGCCCTTACAGAACAGAGCTGGTATTCAATAGATTCCCTTTTATTACAATGTGAAATAAATCATTCCTCGTAAGGAGTGCAATCATAAATCATATTAAAATATTTTGGGAAAGATAAACAACATAACAGTGCAAAATAAAGTTATTGCCTTTATAAAGTGTCTGCTTCGTGCAGATTGCTCATGAATAACTAAGTGATAACTGAAATGGGAGGCCATAATCAAAATGATTAATTTCACTTGATTTAACTTCAAACTTACCACACCTTTGGATTAGAGTTTTTGAGATTTTTATGTGTGACAGTCTTATAGACTTCACAAGCAAATACTGGCCTTAGTGAAAAGATGAAACCTTGTACTCTAACCTTAACCACCGTGACATAAGTGTCAACCAGCAGATCTCTGCATCACAGCTGAAGAATCTCTGCAGCTTTTAGCTCTTCTGTTCTATAATGTTCAGTCGACTGAAGGCTGTTCAGAACTCTCTGAATCTTCTCTATCACTCCCCATAAGCCCCGTCACCTCGGGCAGATCTACAGCAACAAAGGGGAGATAACAGGAATAAATAAAAGTTATTCATATTTTAGATTACATTATGTTCACAGTACATTAAATCTATTAAAGATAATTGCTTGCAAGGCAGCAAAAAATAAGCTTGGGTTTTAAGTTGTGTCAATTGGTGTTTTGCCATTGCCAGGAAACTCAGCATGCCACGTTTTCTGTCGGCTGTGCACAAGTAGTTCACAAAAAGATGGAAAAAACAATTCAGTATGCATAAGGTCTCTAAAGGCAAATATTGCAATCATTAAAGAATCACAAATACAGCTAACTTTGCAAGCACTGTAACGCAGGAATATGTCAAACAAAGATCAATATGTAAAATCAACCTTTAATCATCTGCAAAACAAATCACTTTCAAATTAACGTTTTCTAAATCTAAAGTAGTTGGTTAACCACCCTGATCATTGATTTGTTGATTCAGATTAGTAAGCTGTGATTCCTGATTGATATAATTGACACATGACCCTCACCCTTAAAGTCACTGCTGCTTACTGAACCGCTTATACGACCTCGCTTAGATACTGTAGTACAAAACAGCTAGTTAGGCATGTTTTATAGAGGTTAGAGAGATCATTAACATGATTGAACACGTAACAGTGAGAGATTAGGTCAATGATGAAGTGTGTGTATGAAAGTTCTTACGGCGAACGATCTTTATAGGCCAGATGAGGATGGTGCAGAGGCTAAGAGCTGCTAAAACAGCCACTCCACCGGTGACGATAACCATGACATAGTGGTAATACCACACACAGGCTGGACAACAGACTATTGTGCTAAATGAGAAAACACAGGCATTATATTTGGCTAAACATTATATAAATTTAAAACAAATATACTTATTTTTCACAAGTACACACTCACTGGCAGGGGTGGAGCGTCTGGATCATCATGACTCCAAGACCATTAGCCACTTTATCTGTGAAACTCATGGCTCCATAAACAAACGCGCCACTTTGCTGTCAAAGGTTTAAAGATGTCAGATGAGAATCTTGCACAGGTTAAATTGTTTTTAACCTCCTAGGACATCATCTTCACACTTCTAAAATTGTTACGTTCAAGGTCTTTTTCACTTCTGCAAATATCAGCTGTTTTTAGACTCAAACATGTTCTTTCAGTCACGTGTTTCTGTGGAAGTTGGTTTACTTTGTTTTCCTCAACACTTATGTATGGGGAAGGCCCTTAATATACCACATAAAACAATAGTGTTTACAATTCCTAAAACACTCACTGTCTGATCTCCAATCAGTTCAGCCGTCATGGCAAGTGACATCACGAGTATTGTAGCAGATCCAATCCCTAGCAAAACTGCTGCTCCGTACACCATTTCCCCATGTGAGTATTCAGCAGCACCCAATAGGAGAATGCCAGAATAAGCAGCAGTCCCAGAAAATAAGTCATCTATTAATAAGAAACAAAAGACAAAGTTCTAACATTAATTTAAGTGGATCATGTAAATGTAAAGTAAATGTGCTAAACTATACCTGCTAGTAAATGTCATACATTCCCAAAAATACGGAATACAATTTGTATAAATGGATCGGAAAAGTGAAATTAGTTATTAAAAAGGTCCAGCATTACTTGTATTTGAGATGCTACTTGGATTGACATTTTTGTTATGTAATGCAAATCAATTCAGACGTTTTATACATTATTTTTAGGGCCACCGGTATCTTTTGATTATAACAATGTATAATTAAACTGAGCTAGATGAATGAGACAATCCAATGCAAATACTCACACTTTTTCCTATTAGCTTGCTGAGAGGTTTCATGATAAATGAGGAAGCAAAGCCACTTACATACATGACCAGAGGAATAGTGGCTATGTATTTCTGCAAAAGGACAAGAGAGTCTTTCATTTAGATGTTTACTGATGTTACTGTGAAACACTGTATACTATTAGGCATTACTACAGTTTTCTTACCTTTGGCAGCAGCAGTGTGTTTGTGAGATACATTGAAATGTATGTTTGTGACAAGTTCACAATCAGTCTGGTGGACATGTAAAGCATAGCCACCTATATAACATGATAAGCAAAATATAAGAAACACAAGTGCTTAAGAACCTGAGAAATTCACAAGATGCCACTGAAGAGTAAAACTATCTCTGTACTAACCTGGTAGAACGACGGCTGTCTCAGCCAATGCTTCCACTGCAGAAGTGTCCCACTGGTGGACGGGGGCACTGTGGTGTTGTTTAGAAGGGATTGGCGCTCCCCTGGGCTGGACCCGGCCTCTTCATGATGGGGTCGCGATCTCTTCTCCGGTGTGCCCAGATGAAACATTAGCGAGAAGACAGCTCCAATGACCACCACTATAAATCCCAGATTCTAAGTGTGAAGAAATTCACTGAGTTTGACCAGAAACTTCAGTACGTTTATATTACACAGCCTTATCACATCAATAGAAACAAAGACTGAAATCGATTACCTGCACCATAAGATTAGATGCATGTGTTTATGTATTGCAATTTATCTCTAATGAATCAGGAAATTTAGGCAAGATGTATTAAACCCCAATAGTCAATAAGTCTCACTCTGAACACAGGGATGTCAATAGGTCCAAGGCTGTCTGTGATGGCAGGGTCATCACCTTCCTGCGTCTGAAAATGAAACATCAACCAGGCCACCGCATACACGGTGATGTTGGCTATCACCGTGAAGGCGTACCTAAACCAAAACACATGAACACAAACTAAATGCTGATAAAGACCACGAACTTCCATCACAACCCGAACATGTTTACCTGTATGCAGTGAGCTCCACTTTCTCATGCTCGCACGACACCAGCTCAGGAATAAGGGACAAATGGGAGATCTGAGTGGCAGCCCAGCCAAACTGGAATATCACAATGAATGGGATGAAGTAAGTTAGACTGACCCACTGTGGGGTGATGGGGTCACAGCCCAGACACTGGTTAAATATAAAGGGAAAGGACAGCACGACACTGAACGTTCCTATATGGAGACAAGAGAAACAGATGAAATTGTATAGGTCTTTCATGCACACGAGATAAAACACAGATCTCGTAGGTCTTACTCACCCACTAAATGCCATGTCTTTCGTTTCCCATACGACCCACAGCCCGGTGTCCTATCAGACTCGTAACCAATAAGCGGTGTACACACTCCGTCTGCGATCTGTCCTACCAGTAACAACACACCGGCATACGTGTTCTGAAAGCCCAGGACCGAGTGATAAAACACCAGCAGGTACGTGAACCACATAGAGGCGCAGAGATCGTTGAGGAAATGTCCCACTGCATAACATAACCGCCTAAACGCGGGTAACGATGTTTCTGAAGAGTCCGACATGATCAAACTCTGTTATCCAAATGTGTCTATCGCCGTGTCTGGTGCAGCATTACGTCCGGCTTCCTCATCACCAAGAAATGTGATTATGTAAAAGTTCAAGACTCGGTTTGCCGCTTCCACAGCAGTCAGTACTTCTGTTTTGACCTTGGTCAGCTGACTACTCGAGTCACGAGGGAGGAAGTGTAGTTTACAAACGTACGCGGGGCATCAAAGTACCGCAAGAGCGATCCGAAAGCAACCCACATTTTGATTTATAATTTCTCTAGCAGTGTGAGCTTTAACCTACAACTGTAAAACTGTAATATCACATACAGATTAAGCGATTTAATTTTGTTGTAGTGAAAAAGGATGGCGTGGCGTTATTTTGGTGCTACACTATGATGACGTGCATATTAGCCACGCCCCCGTTACGTCAATAGATACCGCTTAACCGTGTTGCGTTAGAAAAAACGGCACTGGTTTTTTTTAGATGTCAGGGTTTTGTTTTTGTTCTTTCTTACCTATCTTTTGATAATCATTTACTAGCAGTGGCCCTTTAAAATATGTTATAGAAAGAGACACATGAGAAGCATTTGTCATGCAATTCACTATAAACAATAAAACACCTTTTGCGGGACTGATACCCAGGTAGATTATTTTATTATTATTTTATTATATAGATTATTTTATGTTGAAACAAGTTTGGGAATAACCAAAACAACATTCAACATTAAATCGATAATCTTTGCTATCTGAGACCGCATCTTCCCTGTTTATTTAATTAAGTTAGAGTCAAATATTTAACCATTGTTAAATTTGTAACATAATTCTGTTATTGACAATGACTACTGATCCTAATGATGTGACGAAAGACATCACTTGCTGTCTCTGTCGTTTCTGTAATCGAAAATCTTTTCGGAAGGTTAAACATTATATTCTTACACTTTACAGCAAACGTTAGTTGAATAGTAATCGTGTAGCATGGGTGATCCACCCGCTTTTATGTCATTCTGGGAATGCGTATTCAGTGAATTGTATTATAAAAGCAGTTTTAAGATGATTGCAGCGTTGCAGATCTGTTCAATCATGGCACCACTGACCAGGTTTTATACAGTGTGTGACGTCACACAATATTGAGTGCACTGTTTAGGCTGCAAGTTTGGAGACTTAAATTGCACCAGAAACGCAACATGTAAGATCTTATGAGGCATAAAAGAAAAGCAACATTTAATAGGTATGTAAATCAATATACATCCTCACTCTGATGGCAACATCTGTTACTGTGTATGAACCCATAAACTCATGTCTTGTGGAGTTTTGCTATGATACACTTTACAACAATAAAAAGAAGTCTGAGAAATGCCAACCGCCTCCAATAGACTGGCAAGAAGCACACAGTAGGGAATAAACATCTGATGGGGCCATGAACACCTCACCTGGATAGAGATATACATTAGTGTTAAATGTCTTAGAAAGGCACAAACTATGATTTCCAACTTAATCTAACGCGGAAAAGGTTAAAAGCAAAGGACATTTTCCTGCATCATCACAGAGAGCGTCGCTTCGTCCCTTTTGGAGAGACCAGCCTGCTTTATAAATGACTTCAATATCTGCCTTTATTTCTGTTGCTTTTCGTTCATTTCAATGCTAGAAATGCCAGACGGTTTTCTTTTCCCCAAAAGTGCAATTCACAGAGGAGAGAGCCCATCTCCATCTCCCACAGTACCTGAGACCAGCCACTGTGCTACAACATCATCCACATTGACAGGAACAAAAGAGGAAGTAAAAAAAATTAAGAGCAGTTAAAAAAACAACACATTCTACAAAGAGTAAAACTGTTTAACTCAGGGAAAGCAGATCTTGAAAACAACTTTGTTTTAAATTACAAAAAAACGGAAAGACACAATTTACATAATTAGTTTGATTCTGGTGTACATTTCTTGATACATCAGTAAGCAGTCTTTCCACACTTATTTTGATCCCATAAAACAAAACACCATGAGAAACATCACTCACTCATCCAGCCAGTGTTGAAGTGAACAGATGTTTGTGTATGTGCGAGTCTATG
The DNA here is from genome assembly GCA_019155185.1 of Beaufortia kweichowensis. Lineage (NCBI taxonomy): Eukaryota > Metazoa > Chordata > Actinopteri > Cypriniformes > Gastromyzontidae > Beaufortia > Beaufortia kweichowensis. Next base: position 13,035,847 of record CM032797.1, read on the forward strand.
GTTGCCATTTAGTTTTCAAATAATGCATGTCATCTAAAATACACGTTTAAACAGTCCATCTGGGTTTAGTCACATAACATATCTTATTTATGACCATTCAAGTCTTTAAGATTTCTGGTGTCCATTATACAAATATATTTATTTGTTCCACTGAATTGTTTCCTTACAAAGGGTGTCAGAGCCCCAGTTATTGAGGTGTGTCCTCTCTGAGAAGATGCCAAAACCGAGGCAGTGAGTAGTTTCTGATCTGAAGCGGAGCAGAGCACTCAAGAGCACTCTGGAGCAGAGACAAAAGGGACATTTCATCTGTAAAACACACCAGTGACTCTTAATGTGTTGAAGATGTCTCTCCTCACTTATGCCGCTGGAGCGCTTTCCTCTTCCTTCTCTTGAAGAAACAACAGCATCTGCAACAAGCACACCTAGTAGTAACATGACATCTTAAAATGGGTTTCTTGTTACAGGCAGTGTCTCTGATTTTATAACTATACACACAAGTAACAGATCAGTACATAACTGTAAAGGATGAGTGTATAGGAAATACTGTAACAGTGTTTTAAGATTCGCTTTAGAATATGTTCTTACTTGGTATCATCGGCCACCTCCACTTCAGCAGGGGCAGTAATGGGAGCATTCGAGTGTCCGGCTGTGGGATCATCTGTATTTACCTCTCCATTCGTCGAACTCATAACCTGAAGATGAATATATCATTACTATATTTAGAAACTCAAGCCACACTTGTGCAAAGGTACAAGTCATTGCATCAGATAAAAAAATACACCATTTAACAGAAAGATGGCACAAGTAAAAATTTAACACATTTCACATAAAAAGGTTTAAATAATAAAACATTAGATTCACTGTTCAAATGAAGATCAAAAAGACTTGTTGACAAATGTTTGTGGAAAATGTCTACAGTTGTTCTCAACAGGACACCTGTGTGAACTGAAGGAGAACTCGCTTCATACATGTGTTAAAAATGATATACAGGCAGCATGGGCAAATCTTTTCAGAAACAATTTTTGCTGTTCTGGTTGAAGTCTCCTCATATCACGAAGGGATGTAAATATATTAAAAGTATATTCATATCTCCTGTGGAAGGTGCAGCAGCAGGACCATAAAAGTTTGTCCGAGCATTGCATCCGGTCCGAATGCATGCCCACCCTACCCTTAACCAATGATAACAATGGCGTTGAAAAGTAAAGACAGCTCTTAGAAAGAATATTTTCTTAAGTTCTGCAAAGGCCTCCATCATTTTTACATGTGGCTTAAATGCCACTGCATATAAATTAGTAACGGTCATGGTCTTAATCAAATTGTTGAGAGCCAACCAAGTTTAATGAAGAAAAATAATGAATAGTGTTTGGTTAGCTTCAAGAAAATAAGCTTAAATGCAAAATTTTTAAGTTTAACCTAAATTTGTGGAAATAGAAAATAACCCCCAAATGGTATAAATCATATTATTACACCCATGTATAAACTTTACTGCACTTACACAAATGTCAACATTTAGTGTGATGTGTGTGTTAGACAAGAGCGACAAGACTATTAGGTGTTCACAGCCAGTAAATGAACTCAAGTGTCTTAAGTGAGAAAACAAGACGAACAGAGAGAGAACAGAAAAAAGGAAGAGATAGACACAAACACCATGCAGTACTGTGCAAACACCCAGTACCTGGACAGAGCCCCCCAACCTATCGGCCGTGAGGTGTGACCCCAGGAGCTCCCTGTTGGTCACAGGAGTGGGCTGGGACTCACTTCCTTTGGGTTCTGGCGACTGGCATGACAGCAATGAAAGGAGGGGGAATATGGCAAAGGGTGTAAGAGATGTGTTTGAAAGGAGGTGAGGGTGTAAAGAAAAGAAAACAGAACGAGTTTATAAAGAAGAACGTCTTCCATGCACAAGCAGACTGCTATAGCTTACAGGATAGAGGTGGGAAAAACAGGTGTGAGTGAAAGAGCGCATGTGACATGCAGAGATGAAGAGGGAAGCTAAGCTTTTATCTTTCAGCAACAAGTTGATCATTTCAAGAATTGTAATCTAACGTAGACTCCGTTTCAAGATAATGACCAAAACATGAAACACACCACCCTCCAAGTTGAGTAACAAAAGTAACAAAAGTTGCTTTAATATAATAAATTCAAACGATTCAGATTGATTACATGGGTTAAAAAGAATCTTGAGTACAACAAAAACTAAAATGTAATAACTGTGGCCCTCATTTTCATCAAGATATACCTGTAAAACCTTACACAAAATTGTATCAATTCCACATAAGATATACGTATCCATTAAATAAGACAAAAAATATATATATCACACTGATTATAGCCTGCAAAGTTGCATAAAAGATACAATAATACAGGACATCCATTACATGTCCTTAATTTTAACAGCATGGGGTGTAGTATCGGTGACATAAAATAGGGGGTGTGTTCTTACCTGGTTTTTGGTCTGTGGTTGTGCTTTGTCTCTGCTGCTGGGCTGCAGAGGTGTATCACTAGGCATGGGTCCTATTGGAGTCGGCTGTATAGACATAAAGGAAGTTCAACACGCATGCAACTAAGTACATTACACACAAGTACATTATAATCAGATATCCACTTACCAGTGGCTTGCCGACCCAGTCATACTCATAGTCGAAGACATAGCCATTTCTGTCAAAGAGGTCTGTAAAGAGTTTTCTCAAGTAGTCATAATCAGGCTTTTCGAAGAAATCCAGTCTTCTCACGTAGCGCAGGTATGTGGCCATTTCTTCTGTAAAAGGTCAAAGTTAAGAGCTTGCCCATGCAGCGAGAGCAGGATTACATTACATGACTTAAAATCTGAACAGAGTCACCTGTGGCAACAGCTAAGAGTATTTGAAAGCTTGAAGCATCACAGATAAGAGACTTCCCTCAAGTCAACTCAAAATATTAAACATACTTGATGTCCTCCAACTAGACGGAATCACAGTCTAAGAAAAAAAAACACTGCCGTTTTCTGTCATCAACGATTGTCTAAAACCTGCAGATTGGCTAAGATTTGCAGCAACTACCAGAGACTGGCCCCGCTCACCAATCAGGGAAAAAGTCAGGTCATGGAGTATAATCCAGTTTTAAGAGACATGTGTCTGACAATTTGAAAACAAAAATCACGTTTACCTGGGAAACTCTCACAGAGCACTTCTATAGGAGTTGCCCTTTTGGTATCTCCAATTTTCTGGTAGCGCTCCTTCAAAGTGTCAGCCTTAATAAATCAGACAAAAAACAAGATAAGAGCATTTTAAAAACAACAAACACCAACAGGGCTAACAAAGACTGAATTACAATTTTAGTGTTTTATATGGGTACACTGAAAAAGCCTTTGGATTTGGACATGCCAATGTCTCTGTCAAATTTTTTATGCCTTTGTCTTTACAGCTATTAACCAAACACATTTTAAGATCTTTATAATTGGTCAGTCTATTTAGTCTCTAGAATTCTGCAGACCTTTCAATGATAGTACATGATAGTGTTGCTTTTCACCGTTTCAGACATAAGCTAAGTGAGATAAGACTAAGATTGACAGGATATCATCAAAACACAGTTTGAAGTTTGACGAAAGGAGCGGACATTCTAACACAGATTTGTGGTTTCTAGGTAGAAAAACTGATTAAGCTAAAGGACCGTTATGACTTTCAATGAAAAAAATAAAACACCCTGTTTTTCTCTAATCTCACTGTTTGTACACTTGACAATATTCTTAGTTTTCAAAACTAAGCAAACATTTCTTGCACCCACTGCAATACCTTCAGGCCTTGCCAGGGCAGACTGCCTCGTAGGAAGTACATAAACATATGACCCAGTGCCTCTAAATCGTCCCGTCTGCTTTGCTCTGTAAAAGATTAAAAAAACAGTGAAACACACTAAAAGATGTTCTGGTCATACACTTCATAATGTAAAAGGACTCTTATAGGATGTATTTTCTATATGTAGCATAAAAAGCCTAAACCAAAGGGTGCCCGCAACCTTCTAGTGAGTTTATCTATTTTTAGTTTTCTGTGTGCAGAATGTGCAGATGTGGACCACTAAATAACTGATCTAGGTCTAAGAAATGTCATCATGTTAACTATTTCTTTAACTTGGTCAATCTTTCTAGTATCCCAGAAAAAAAGCAATTCTTACCCTTCCCCAGGTGTGTGTTGATGCTCATGTATCGAGCTGTCCCTGTTAAGCTCTTGTGCTCCCTGTAAGGGATGTGTTTTTTGGTCTCGGGGTCAATGTATTCTTTGGCAAGCCCAAAGTCGATGATGTGGATTGTATGTTGCCTCTTGGTCCCCGGCCGGCCCACCAAGAAGTTTTCAGGCTTAACGTCCCTGTAGATCAGACTTCTTGTGTGCACATACTCCATCCGTGTGATCTATAACATAAGGATGAGGCACTTAGAAACGGTCTACCATTAATTTCCTGAAAGAAAATCTCATCCAACACTGAAAACACCCACAACATGTTAAGACGTCACAGTTAACAAAAACAATTTGTTATTAAATTTGTTATTAAATTAAATTTGTTATTAAAAACAATTTGTAATTTAAATCTTTTTACTTATGTAAGCGATTACACTAACCAGCTGAATTGCAATCATGAGGACAGTTTTAAGGGAAAACGTTCGATCACACAAGTCAAAAAGGTCTTCTAGACTTGGGCCGAGCAACTCCAGCACCATGGCATTGTACTTTCCACAAGGCCCAAAGTAGTAGACCTGAGGTACACCCTCTGCCAACACACATATAAAAGCAGTTAGAAACCAAATCCAGAGTACTGTAATACAATCATAAACAGACAAAAACAGAGTACATAAGATTACATGAAAGAAGGTGAACAAGTCTTCACAGTTCTGTTCCCTGTACTGAGCACTGGCCAAAAAATAAACAGATTCAGACACAAAATTTCAGCATAGAGAAACAAAAGTATATAATTGTTTTTTTCTTAAGCTCCTCTTCAGAACTGTAAAACGTTTTGAAGCCTTAATGCAGGGAAAAGAGATCTCCTGTGCTCAACAGCAGTAAAATATGTAATGCTCTATGGCTTTATTCCATCTGAGCCAAACACTGGAAAGCATGCCTGAATATGTCTGTATTATGTCACATCCTGGAATACCATCTATACATTAACCACTTTCTGTCCTGTGGGCCTAATCAAAGTTGCGTGGGAAAGGCACAGCAAGTAGAGCATTCGCTGCACAGGAACTATAGCTCATACTGATTTAATTCTTCCTCTCTACTGAGGAGGATGTGGCGAGCTAAAAGCAACTCATGATTGTAAAAAGGATGTCGAGAGTATAGGCTCAGTACAAAATATGAAGAAAACTGTGGACTAAATGTGTTAAATAGTATGGGTTTATTATTGCCTACCTGAGTTCCCCAACTGTTTGTAAAACCTGTACTCGAGGTGGAGCTGCGGTGCTCTGGATTTGATTGGCTCCTATAAGTAAGAACAAATTCAAATGACAAAAACATAACACTCATTTCAACAATAAACAGCCTGTTAACTAACATTAGCACAAACTGAAAAATTCAAGTTTGTTCAGGTTATTACACCCCGAATTGATTAATACAAGGTGGTCTGTTTATTGTGTGTGTGTGAGTCAAGCAAATTTGCTTAGATCTCACAGTAACACAGCACCAGGGTTCAAACTGTAAGGAAAGAATTATGTACTGTAGATTTAAACAATAAAACCTAAGTTTATCAATATGAGAATTCGTTCAGATCACAACAGGGAAAAAAAGTTTTTCAAAGTTTGATACAAGATCCCTTGGGGATATGCGGAAAATAAAACTTGACACTTTTGACATTTGTAGTCAGATGAGAATTTTAGAGCTTAATCCCACTGACCAAAGAATGGCACTGGCAAAGAATGAGAGTACATCTTAAATGGGTACAAGGTGTCTGTGGGACAAGTTTGTAATGGTAATGCATGTAATATAAGGATTTTAGCTAAACAAATAAGAAAACAAAAACAGCATAACAAACAATTGTGGCTCTTGTGGCAATTATGAACTACTACTTCCTCCTGCAATTGTATTCAGACATGTGCTTTCAGAGATGATAACAGACATTTTATATAATTGTGCTACCTACAACTGTTTGGCCTGTGCTACAAACTTTAAACCTCTGTAGCATCCATGCTATGTGCAAAGAATATTTACTTACAGCACATTTAATTAATATCTAGACAAAACTAAAAAAATTTTGAATACTTACCAGTTTAATGGCCACATATTCATTAGTGTAAAGATTCTTCCCGAGACGTAGCTCACCAAAATTCCCACAGCCGATCTTCTTTCCCACTCGGAAGTTGGGGCCAACCATAAGCACCCCAGAGTTGGTCCCGGAACTTCGGCCTCCCCCATGCCCAGTCCTACTCCCGCCAGTCTTTGACATTCTCTTTCCTTCCTCCACCTCTCCTTTTCCACCTCCTCCTCCTCCTCTCTTATCAAAATCCATAAGCTTGTGATACCCCGGCCTCTCCACGATTACTCCACTGCCATAAAATCACAAAGCCACCAAAACTAGCAACAGGGGTATGGGGAATGGGATGGAGGAGAGGAATTTAAAGAGAAAGAGAGCGGAAGGAATGGCTCATCCACAAAACAGTTCTACACATGCAGAATAAACTAGACATGAGCTGCTTCTATAGACGGAGGAACTACTGGCATCCTATAGCAATCTTCCGTGAATCCAACTTCAGAGGAGCACAATCATCAGGAGATAGACACAATTACATGTGTTCACGAACACATGCGCACACATTTGCTCACACGTGGTCTTAGCTGCTGATGTTGAGACACAGTGTGGCACCGTTTTCCCTCCTTAGTGCCCCATCCAGGTGGTTTTGTAGAGATGTGTCAGACATTACTTGTGTCCAAATATGAACGTAGATCATGTCAGTGTTTTCATTGGGAGGAAGTAGGCAGCACATCAGGAGAACACCTTGCAATATCTAGGGCAAAGAAAAGCACAATTAGCACTAAGAAGACTACTTGAAGGTATACAAAGAGAACTGCATCTTCCTGGTACCTGTTCTTTTTGCTATGATGATGATGATCTTAAGTGGAGAACCTCTACTTATAATCTTTCGTTTTAATTCAAACTATTTAAAACCCTTAACAGATATACACCATGAACAATCCTGATACTTTTTACAGCACAACATTTATTTACTCACTGGAGTTGTATGGAATAATTGTATGATGGATGCATTAACCTTCAAAAACATAAACACCATTTAAGTAAATTACATGTATTGTACATTACATGCAAAAATACCGTATAGTTTTGAATGTCTGTATATGTAGCACTTGCATACTGCAAAAATGCAATAGTCCTGCAAAATCCCAAAGATAAAAGAAAAGCATGTTACAGTATAATCAACAATGTCAATGAGAATGGAAGTCAAATTCGTTCTGTCGTAGCACCACATCCTTATTCTGATTAAGCCACTTCATCCACATCACAGGCAATGTTGTCCCTTTCCAGTCAACACAGGAAAAACCTTTAGCAACTATCACACCACAGGTCAATTTCATTGCCTGTTGGGTCTTTCTCTTCCTTATACTGTTCTTCCTCCTCCACAACCTCTTCCTTATACTCTTTCTTCTCTGCCTCCCTGTTTGTTCCCATTCATGTACAACAAACATGTCCCACCTGTTCACTCTTCACTGGTTTACACTGTGTACAGTTGGTAAGTCACATCATTAGAAGTGTGAACCATTTTAAGTTGTTGTGTGTAATCACTGATAACTGTATTGTAGTTGTGTTTAACATTTTCTGCCTGTGTTTAGCATTTTGCAACACAAGTGTGAAATGTATTTTAGTCAGTGAGAATGTTTTTAGAGTTTTGCAAAAAAGAGTGCAATACATTTGCAAAATGTGTCCAACTACCTGAACCTGTTGAAGGTATTGAGTTTTAGCCATTCAGAAAAAACTGTAATATAACTCTGTTTGTGTTCAGCTGATGAAAGTCATATACACCTGGAATACACAGACATAAAGGTAAGCAAATAAGATCATTTTCTCTTTTTGGTCAACTGTTCATTTAACACACAATTATGTTTTTACACATATATATGCATTATAAACAGACACAGTTTACACAACCCTTAAGCAATACAACTCGAATTTTAAACCTTAAAAAAAACAGAACTTGTGCACTGAAAAGCAGAGAAAGACAATCCTTCTAAAAGTAATATGCATTGCATTAAAGGTCTAAGTGACACAAAACCAGAGTACAGGAAATGTTATCTAGCATTTCTGCCTTGCAGATCTAAAAATACATCCCTCAGGAGCTTGAGATGAGGCCTGAGGTCGTGTGAAGAGGAGCCAGAGTCACCTTTGACTGAAAGCCTCTGTTGTGTTGTGGCACCTCCCAAAAGTAATGCATGATGCCAACCATGAGCTGGTTTAGTTAACATTAGTGTGTCGATACAAATACTAAGATGGAATTATTCATGCCCAGAACACTAATAACAACCAATAATGACATGAGCCACTGTCATCCTCGCCATAACAATAATAAGTGCTTAGTAAGAGTGTTGTTTATACTATTGGCATTTAATTAGAAATTGTCTGCTATCAAAAGATGCAAGCCTGGTTGAATCTAAGAAAACAAAGGTAATATATAGAGGCAATATATCTTGAATATATTAAATCATGCTGCGTATTTGGGTACAAAAACCCATATATAAAAGAAACTTTATAAGTGCACCAGTGAATGTTTAATAATAGAAATGAAAGGAAAAAACCTTAAGAGATTTTCACATTTTTGTGCCCCACAGCATACAGTCCTTGTCTAATGAATATGACATAAAGAACCATAAATAACCAACAATAACAGAATGACAACAATTAAAAACGTTCTTGGTTAATACAGTGTTAACTTTCACAAAGTGCAAAATTGCTGTAGATGACCATTCAACATAAAAACTAATCTAGAAGACAATGTAACAAAATGGATCCACTGCATCATAAAAGGTTATCCACTGACACGTTACATGGTTATATGCTAGTAAAATCTATACAGCTAATACTATAATCCATCGTTTCGTGTCGGATTAGGCCTGGTGTACAAACATCAACAACAATCAACAGTTTTGCACAGGCTTTAAATGTTTAATGATTACAGGCCTGTTCTACACTGGCCTTCGTTCTGTGTTTAGCAGCATGTTTTCTATATAATTCGCTTTTCCCATATTTACATTTCGCAATCATATCTAAAGTGCTAGCAGAAAATATACAAAAAAAATGTGCCTACTAGCATCATTTAGCTCGCCACCAAAGTATCAGGGAGAAACTTGGGTTATTAAGACAAACTCCTCAACACCTTTGGCACATCGTGTGCCCCTTGCAGAAGTGCAATTAATGAAAGCATAGACATGAACAACATGACAATAATCTAAATACTGAACTGTTGAAGAGTTAATGTTGTCGAAAATCAAATTTCAGTTGAGTTGCCAACTAAGCAGAAGAGATGAGTGAACAAGGCTAGCGCGCTAACTAGCCTAAACAAGCTAACGATCTGTGGCCTGCGCTTTACCGAGCTAACGACTGAGATATATTAAAATAACAACACCAGCCGGACTGGGGTAAAGAAAAGACAGCGTATTATTGTCTACAAACCCACAACACAAGTAAATGCTATATTTGTTTACAACCACATACATTTTGTTTGCCAGTCGTACAGCTAGCCAACCATTAACCGGGCAACTCCTTAATCCCGAACACTCGAAACTAGTCTAAATTACTTTCACTTAATATTCAATAAATCGTTCGGGAAGGAAGATCAACCAATAGATTAGACACTTTTACCTAAATCTGTGTATTATAAATCGACGACACTTCCCATTTTGTTGGTTTTATTGGTGATTTCTTCAAGCCATTCTCATTTTTTCTGCCTCTTCGCTGATGTCTCTTTAAGCCTCTCCGTACAGCCGGCGCGTTTCCTCCGTTGCCGCTTGATCATATCACTGTGGTTAAGTTGCAAAACCTGCGCAGTTCGGCTTGAAGAATAGCGGGTCATACAATTCCACGCTCTTCGGAAAAAATAATGCGCAGTTTCATCAACGTAAAACTACGTGAGAAACCGAACACGATTACGTAGAAACTGGTGATGCCTTGTACTGAATATGCTTGGATTTAAGTTTTTAAAATAAGTAAATAACTGAAGTGATTAAAGTCTCAAATACTTTCAAATCAAAATATTATTGTAACAAATTATATCAACATTTTATTAACTAAAATTTGTTGAATAAATGTAGGCATAAACGGCATAGTGGCATGATTAGTTGCAATTAATAGGTATAGATAAAGGTAAATTAAAGTACAGTAATTAAAGATAGGCACTAAATATGGGTAGTTGACAAATGTGACTGTCCTATGGTGTGACAGCAAAAATGTAGAAAACTCTTTAAAATAAATACAAATAGCATGAAAGATTTATCTTCATTGCTGGACTTACAAATAGGATGAAAAAGATTTACCTTATTGTTAGAGTTTTTTTCTACATTGTATGTAACACCACTTTGTCAACTACCCATATTCAGTTTATAGTCTTTAAATAATAGTATCACTCTCTCTGTACCTGTTCACAGTTTAGGATGCCAGAGTATAGATGACATTACTAGATACGAGTAAAAATGTCTCTGTTCTTAAAAATGTGCTATTTTTTACTTTTCTGAGACTTGCTAGAAATGAATATGTTAAATGTTCTTTTTATTTGCAGCAAAGATGTTTTTCTTTACTGTGATTCAGACTGTGCTAAATATATGCAGGATAACATGCAACCTATAAGACAGAAAAATCTGATGAAGGGTAATTTATACTTGGGTCTTGGGGCAAGTAGATGTGGTACATTTCTCATTAAATTAATAACTGTAGCACTAACAAATGTATGTCAGAGGAGCTACAATAACTTGTTTTTATGTGATCTATACAACTATTAATTAAAAATTATGATTTTATATTTAATACATCATGTTCTCCATGGTTTTTTTTGCATGCTTTTGTGTACAATTCAATATTCTACCATGCTGTGCTGAATTTGTAAATGTCAACCACCTGCAGTGCTATTCATAAATCTAATGTCAAATAACAAGGGAGAATGCAAATCATGCCTTTACTGGCTGAGCCAATTCTTGCTTTCTGCATGCAATGCCCGAGTGTAATGTGCTGAATGGGCCTGCAGTAAAATGGAATTATTAAACTTGTAAAGTAAATGTAAATAACAATGTTTTTGTAAATAATTATTTAAAGTCATAAGTAGTATTTATGGTTTGTTTGGAATGAATAGAATATTAATATCTGTGAAATCATAAATAATTCATAGCTTAAGTGGCCCACAATTTTAAGCAGCTATCAGCTTTCTATACTTGGTGATGATCTTAGGGCATAAAAAAACCTGAGAAAGCCATATAGCAGTGGAACTAACTTTTATTGAAATACTCACAGATCTCATTGCATGACATCATTATCTCATTTTTAGAAAAAGTGGTAAAAAGTTAGATGTTAACATTTACATTTTTTTTCCTTGCTATAAATGATAGATCAGAAAACTTTGTCCCACAGATAATGTAATGACAGGTTTTCAACACTTGGGAGTGCCAGTGTTCCTTTCACATTTCTTTTTTCACAAGTTCTAATGCTCTTTTTGCAATACATAATCAACTAAAACTGAATAACTGAATAAATACAACAAATTATATGCGGACATATAATAACAAACACACTCTCAATTATTCTTCAATACTCTAATGATCCCAATGACTACGTCATCTTATCTAAATTATTAACCCTAACCCTGAGTGTGCTACTTATATTATTAGGTAACCCTCTTATGGCAATACATATAAATTTAAATCAGCACTAATAAAATGCTATACAATACATGCCACTGTAGTAAAATAGTGTAATTTATCATGAAATGTGACATGAATATTTTAATGAGATTGACCCTATTACAGTGTACTGGTGAAGGACTAATATTAAGAAATTTGTTACGTATTCACATGTGTAAGCACATTAAGGTATTGAATGAATAAGCAGAAGGTTTATATTTAGACATAAATAAACATAAGAAAAGAACCAACTTGTTTCAATGTTTGTGGAGAACTATTACATATATATATATATATATATATATATGGGATGCCAAAGTGTTTACCCAATGAAGATTAACATTAATATTAATTTATCGATAAGAAATTAGTTAAATGACATCTGTGTACCTTTACAAAAGACAGCTGTTTGGCAATGATGAGAGAAACACACTAGCACCACAAGGAAATTGTGGGGATGATAAAATTTTTATTCTAGTTTTTCTTCTGAGAGAAGATATACAAAGTTGCAATTTGAGAAATTTCGCAGGAAATCGCTTTTGCCTATGACAAGAAATGGGGATCACCAATTATAAAAGTATCTGTACAGAGGCAAATTTGATTTCCTGCAGCATATATTAACTAAAAACAACTTTGTGATTTTGGTCATCTCAAAAAAAAAAGTCCCCTGAGTTTGATAAGAGCATTTTTCATCTTAATGGAGAAAAACAAGACAGACATGACATTCTCTTGCAGTGCCGGGGGGTTAGAATATTCTATGAAAAGCAAAAAAGAAAATAAAAAAGAAGTCCATCTTAGAAAGTTGGCCCTTTTCCACAGTGGTTTCCACCAGAAAACTGTGTATGCATTTTAGAGAAATCTTGCTATAAGACAAACAGCAAAAAAACATGCATTAAAATAAAAAATAAAAAAACATGTCCTGCAGTAACATAGGCCTTGCTTAAGCAAAAAGGGGCACTTAGTTTTGCTCCTGCTTTATCTGGATATTTGCTGGTGACACTTTAATGTTTTAACCTTTTCCTTAGCAAATAAAGTGTTTAACACACAAAAAGCATTAGTGGACAAAAACCAGCATTTTAGAAAGAAAACTAAGCTATTTGTATATGCATCGCTACTCTCTGAGGACCAAAAAAAGGAAAAAGTAAACACTCACACCTATTCTTTCATACCACAAGTTAAATAACCAAAACTTAAGAGCTTAAAAGGTAGATGAAAATCTCCCTTTCCAACAAAAACAAAAGGAGGTAAAATAATACAGCAGCATGGCACATTGTGTCTCTGGAGGTTACTTGTGTATCAAGTCCTGAAGGACTTAAGGATCTGTCAATAGAATAAATCCCTAATACTACAAGAAGTCCCTCTGATAAAGATACAAATTACAATACAGAGACAAAATGAAATCTAAAACTCCAATAAATTGAAATGGTCTTTAACATTTCAAAAAAATCTGCTTTGGTTTCCAAATCAGAGAGAGTTCCTGAGGTTTCTGCTGAAAACAAATCACAGATGCAGCTGAGATTTCAATGGTAGAAAACAAATGTTATTACAGTAGAACATAGCGAAGATTGTCTGAAATGGGTAAATAATGGCTGATAAATATGTCATACATGTCATGACTGCAATTTCTGCCCTGAATAACTTAACATCTCATTCAGTTTTTGTCCCAGCAACAGAGATGAAAATTCCAGAAGTTTTGAGGGGAGATCCAAGACCAAAGAACAAAGCAGAGATCAGGCACAATCACCCACGATAACAAGAGGAGCGAGGAGCTGGCGGAGCTCGGTTGCGCACACTGGCCCGCTGTGCTGGCTGCCTGTGGTTTTCCTCCGGTGGGCTAGATTGGACCTGGAGGCAGGAGGAAGCAGAGAGGAGCCAGAACTGCTGGAAAGGAGACGCTGCAGCTGCTCTTCACTTTCATCCCTCTCAGCCAGCTGCCGGTTCATGGCTACAGCCTGCCCCGCGAAGAACATGAGGTCCTGAGCACGGCCTCCCCTGGAGAGAGTACATTAAAGGTCAAGATTTAAAAAAATAATTAGGCATTTAGTTTCCAAGAATTTGCCATTCAATGTCCATGGATTACAGGATTCAGAAAGAACAGGGACTGTACCTCTGATGTAGTATGGCTGAAGACACTGTATTGGGTGCACACTAAAGAAAAAAAATTCCAATCAAAAGGAATGAAGAAGGTAAACTAAAATGTTTGTTAGTTAGTAGGTGCATTAGAAATTGGTGCAATTGTTACAAAAACAGGCTTAATCCATGTTTCTAACCTGCTGGATGAGGAAGGGAGTGAACAACTTACCCCTCTGACCCATGGGTGCTGCAGCACTTGGGCGGCACTGAGGCGGTCTTTGGCGTCTCGCACCAACAGCTTGGAGATGAGGTCTTTGGCTTCAGAGGAGATGTGTGCCCAGTCCTTCTCTGGAAACTCATATTTGCCCTCTTGAATACTTTCAAATAGCATACTCTGTGGACATGCGTTAATGAGGGATATTAGAAATACAATTTGGAGACTTCTCCTGTGTTTGCACAGGTTTGTGGTCAGTGATGTACCTGGCAGGCTTGGCAAGGCTCTCCCCAATCCCAACCGCAGTCTGTTCCACAGCGACCCACAAAGGGCGGGTACCCACTCAGCATGATATAAAGGATGACGCCAAGGCTCCACATGTCACAACGCTTGTTGTAGATGCTAGCTTCTTCATTAAAGGCCTCAACCACCTCAGGGGCCATGTATTCAGCTGAACCACACTGTGAAAACGAAAAAACACCAGTTATTATTTTTGTCTCAGGACTTTTCCCTCTGAAGCCTTATCCGGGTCTAATCTGACATGCACGCAAGGTAATGTACACACTTGGACTCAAACTCTCATGTGGTTTTTAAATGACAGTTTTACGTCAATAAAGTTTCACTTTATGTTTACTGCATCATGTTTACCGACTGCGTGTCATCAGCATGTCAGACGATCATTGCAATGATGTTCAATAACTTCAATCTATGATAAAGATGGTGCAACAACATAGTGCAAACCTCCACTTTTTCTGCCAGGCCTCTTATTTGTTTTCGCCTGCTGAAGGCATTAACAAGTTCATTGTTCTGTGTTAAGATGGGATGGTCGAGCTGATTCAGACCTGGACACGTCAGCGGACAACCGTTTCAGCAGGCCCCACGGTCTGCTGCCGCCTGCACCGGGCTGTGGAAACGAGACCAAATGTTTGCTGCTCTGAATGAAGGATTAAAGCCGCTTTGAACCGGTTGGGGATAAACAAGCCCCAGTCCTGCCTAAATGCATTACAAGCAACACATGCATGCAAACATCCACCCTAAATCATGCATTGACACCCAAAATGCAACGCAGGAAAAACCTCTTTTGGGAGCTGGCAGAGAAAGTTTGCGGTTTAGCAGTGGCTAAAGGCACGGCTTACATTTAATGGAGGTGCAACACTGCAGCAGTACAGTAAAAGATTCTTACACAACTACTGTATGCGTCACTAGTGGATTATTGAAGGGAGGAAGCTGAAGGCATTGTGCTGAGGGGAGGAAAACTACACAAGTCCTTGAATAACATCCTAAACATCATCCTGCCCTGCTGGTCATGCGACCCTGACCTCAAATTTAAGTGTTCCCACAAACCAAGGGCATCAAATCTGGCAAAACATAGCGAGCTGTGCTACAATGCATCAAGGAATTTCTATAAGATGATGTCAGGCAGCATGTAATGTAGTAAGTTTTAGCTTAACTAATCAAAACACTAATCGAAGTACAGTTGAACCCCATTCAGTGACCATAGACACAAGTCCTCTGCCAGAGTTAATACAGGAGTTCACAGTTATTCAGCAGCCAGACAACAAAATTACAATTGAGAAAGACCGTTGCATTGTATTTTCAGCATGACTTGCATAGCTGTTACATAACGCCCTTCTGTGTGGGAGGAATCTTAGAAGGATTACAGTAAAGTCTCCATTGCTTATTATGATCAGACTCAGCCCAGCTGTGGCTTGTAGACATGTAACAGTGTTAGCCAAAACCATAGCAAACCAGGGACGTTCCTCGTTTACTTTTCTAGTAAGTAAAACCAGAAAAATACTGAATGGTAATGTTAAGGGGAAATATACCACAGGGCATTTAGCACAAAGGGAAAAATTAAAATGAGTTATAGTGCAAAAAAAGCACAATTCAAGAGCTGTGTCAAAGATCCATCCTCCAGTGTCCTTCTAAAGACATAAATAAAGTCATTTAGCAGGCCAATATCTTATTTTTGCCTTCTGTTCTTCCTTTACACTTCGCTCTTCAGATTTAGTAGAAATACTGGCTCTGACAGCTGCTATAGGTGAAACTAACAACAAGACTCTGGACATAAGGAAAAAAGTCATCTGTACAAAACCACAAGCATCTAGAACCATGTCTGAGTGCTTAAATAGTGTCTGAAAACCACAGGGTTTGGGGAGGAGAGGGAGTGAGAACGAGTGAGGCAAAAAGACCATCATGAGGAATTCTGTTTATGTTATGACCTTTGCACTTTCCTCACTGATGACCTGTATAGCTGCTTTAAAGTCCACTGTACACTGTGTACTTTAATCATGACACAATTCTATGATCTATGATAACTCATGTCAAAACAGATCCTAAATCCCTTCAGATCTCAGTTACTAGAGGTGATCAACTTTTGCACTGCCTGGAAATATAAAGTTGCATGAATAAGTGTTCATAAGCCATCAAAAAAACAGCTGAGCCAAACTTACAGGAGTCAAGAGCTCAGGGGTGGAGATGGGAGAGCTGTCACTGTTCAGTTTTATCCCGCTACCCAAGTCAAAATCACATATCTTCACTGGAGAAATCTGTAGGAAAGGGAAAAAAAAATTAAAATTTATGCCATTATAAAGTGACATTAAGGAAGGGTGGGCGTTTAGTAAACCTCAACAGATAAGTGGGCCATTTTATGTTTGTTTAACACTACAAGAAAAAGCACATAGAATGTTACTGTACCCAACAGATTTGTCAAAAATCTGGTCAGAAATGCAGTGCATGTGTTTTCTCCTCAGTTGTCTCATGTCTCCTCATGTAGAGAGAGAGAGACTCACCCTGTCACTGTGTTCGCAGAGGATGTTCTCTGGCTTAAGGTCTCGATGTGCCATCCCTGTAACAAAAACATGAACGATAACAATACACAGGGGGAGGGTTATAATTTGCCAGTAAACGTACACTGTTTCTTAATCTAAATGTATTGGAAAATTGTATTGTATCAGCTCACAATGCCCCAACCTTTGTTGTGTAGGAAGTCGAGAGCACTGGCGATGTCCTGCACCACTATACTGGCTT
This sequence comes from Beaufortia kweichowensis, assembly GCA_019155185.1. Lineage (NCBI taxonomy): Eukaryota > Metazoa > Chordata > Actinopteri > Cypriniformes > Gastromyzontidae > Beaufortia > Beaufortia kweichowensis. The sequence continues at coordinate 13,053,016 of CM032797.1, forward strand.
CCTGTTCATTGAAATGTTGTCTTCTGTGTATGTGCCTCAAGATAGAACCTGAGGAAACAAATGAGTGATAAGTGACGACTGAGAAAGTTCTTTATGCATATTTATAACAAACGTTTGTCGACGTACCACCTCTCAGTTTCTCGAAGACCAAGTAAAATTTGTCTTCTTCTTCAAAGTATTCCACCAGTTCCAAAATATTTCTGCATCAAGACAAAATTTTAACATTACACATCTTATCATAAAGCATCTTAGAGGATTGAATAAACATGATGTTCAAGGTCTGTTCCAAAGCTTAGAAAGGGTGCATCTCACTTGAAAACGCACAGGGAAAAGCAGTCTTTGGCTTACTTTTGTCACAATGCATTCTGGGACTGCATTCTCTACAGTAGGCAAAATATTTTTGCTTTCTAACTTTATGTCAGGAAACAAAGTCAATAAGTTTTAAAACAGAATTGTATTTCCACTGTACTTGCCTGTGGCCTTGACACTGATAGAGCATTTCCACCTCCCTGAAAACACGGCTCCGACTGTGCCCCGCCCTCTTCTCAATGATCTGTATAGAATTAAAACACCATTGTAAAAATCCCACAATGAAGAGTTTTTCAATTCGGTTTTGCTTTCTGGTGACATCCCTGAAAGTACACATTTGGTGCTGAAAATCTGAATAACAAATCTCTCAGACATGTCCATGTGTGACAGTATTCAGCTTGAATAAACAAATCTGCGTGTCCCTGACGTCAATGTCTTTGTGGTTCACCCAACACAATGCATTTGAAAGATTAGTACACAGAAGACATCACCGCTTGTTAACAGAAGAACGTCTCAGACCACTTTTTCAGCAGGTCACTTTAAAATGGCCTTCAGGCTTTTGTGAGGCAGAGGACTAGACACAAGACCATTAAGTATCACAACACCAACATGCACTACATTCCTAGGATAACAAAAAAACATTGAATTTTGTGTTTCTAATGGGCAAGAGCTTACAAGTCATGTTGCCCTTCTAAACGATCAAGCCATGTCCCTGTTCACATATCTGCCATCTGCAGCCGTTCCTAGCAAGTAACAAAATCCACTGACCTCAGCATTAGAAGATCACTCTATATTATTATTATGGTTTCAATAGATTTCAATCTGTAGATTACTATAAACACCAGTAATTCGAAGGTTAAGCACTGACCAAATATTTTGCCTTAATTTTACAAAATCACATTGAATGCGATTACATAATTAAAAAGGATAACAGGCGTGTTCAGACTTTAGGAATTCAACAATATTCCAGTGCACCTGATGTTTTCAATTTTGTTCATCCTTTGGAAAGTTACAGAACATTTCCTTTGCCTGCCATTTTAATATACACGCAAGAAATTGTGGTGTACACTCTTGCCTCTTTTGGTCAAACAGATACAACGAGAGACCACGCCACATTTCCACAGATTGGATGTCCTGCTCCAAAATGTCAACAACTGTAAAGGGGAGGTTTCTCTGCCGAGCATGCACATTTACTTTTTGTTTCACAATACAGAAGCTGTAAAGTTATTGTTCTAGAGAGAGGAACACGTACACCGACTACATAACAGCTTATGTGAACACAAAGCTAGTGACTAATGTTTCCTGATCAGAGCTAAAACATTCATACTAAGCTAATGTTATGTAATGAACTACATTGAAGGTGGGATACAGGGCCGAAACTAAAGATTTCTAACCATTTTCTCACCCTCAAGTCATGCCAAACCTGTATGACTTTCTTCTGCATAACACAAAAGAAGATATTTTGAACAATGTTGGTAACCAATCAACACTGATCCCATTGACTCATACTGTATAAAAACAAAACCACAGAGACATTATTCAAAATATCTTCTTTTGTTTCCACAGAAAAGAAAACCCCTATATTAGGGGCTATATCACTATGCAGCAAAGTACAATGCGTTCACAAGTATATAATATAATATAATATAATATAATATAATATAATATAATATAATATATAATATAATATAATATAATATAATATAATATAATATAATATAATATAATATAATATAATATAATATATAAATACAACACAAAGCATATCCCTTCTAAAGTGGTAAATCTGTCATTTTACAGTAACTGCGGTCTCTGGCAGGGACAAAAGCTCCTGTTAGTCAGCTGAAGATTGAACCCCTGCTGTGATCAATAAGTCTTTAACAATCACATTTAACAATGATTGTTTTCCTGAACATACCCCCATCTTTAATAGGCTGAAAAAACAAACTTACACCATCAGTTAGGTCAGTGTAACTATATATGGGCAGGATATTCAATGCAACATCTTGCTAGAATAGTACTAATTTAATCTTACTAAATTTAGGTGGAATAGGAACTGCACAAAGGCTGATTTTTTGACTGCTGTATAAAAAAATTAGGTTAGTACCTTTTGCAGTTTGTGATTATTGCTCAGAGAGCCAATACTTGCCTTAACTGCATATTCTTTATTTGTCATCAGATTGTTGCAGGACTGTACGACAGCATAAGCCCCTTCTCCAAGAACCTCATTTTGTAATTTGTAAACATCTGTGAAATGAAAAGCAGCATGTAAGCAAGTTTTCTTGAAACAGAAATAAAAATATAGAAACCTTCTAAAGACGATAAAGCTCAAATCAAGGATTTAAAAAAGGCAAATCAATTAAAGAGAACTTGCCTTCAAATCGTCCAGAGAAACTATCTGTGGCTCTGCACCTTTTCTTCTTCTTGTTTCTCTTCTTGGCATCAGGGATGTCGATGGGCTGGCTGGATGGCATGTCTTACAAAAACAAGGGTGGAGAGAGATTCACTTAAGAGAACAGTTCGTTTTGAACTGTTAAGATAAACAATGTGTGCCAAATCCATCACTCTAATCTGCTATGAACTTTGCCTAAGAATAGGAGATAAGCGATATCTGCTGCACAAAAGGTTAAACCCATGAAAACCTTTAAGTGTGATTATAACAGTCAATAATAAATAGCACAGCAGGCAAAAGAGTCAAACCTGGTCTTGGTGGGCAGTTGAAAGATGTGTCAGAACGTGATTCTGATTGAGTGAATTCATCAGTCTTGAAAGGGTTTTGTCCCTGTGTAAAGGAAGGCAGGTTCAAGACTGGTAAAGCAGAATAAAATGCAACCGAATCTATCAAAGCTCCTTTTTCATGACAGACCTTAAAAGAGCAGTGGAATCCTGTGATGTCCATGATCTTGTTTTGCACCATGTTTGCAATGATCAAGCAATGAAGTGCAGCTTGGTGCCGAAATGTCTGATCCAAATACTGATCACCTCGGATCTGATCTGATCTCCTCAGGTTGGTCATGCAACAAAAAACTCCTGGATGAACATAGCAACAGTATGGTCCTGAATAGTGAAAATGAGCATTTCCATCTCAAAAAGAGACAAACGCATGAAAAAAAAACTTTATCATATACAGACATTATATATCTAATATTTTAAAAGCAGCTATGTTTAGTTGTGTCATGACATTAGCCATCAAACAAACAGCTCAAAAGTAATCCACGTCTATATTGCATGCAGTGACTGTCAGTTTTTGGGTTGCATAAAGTTTGTTTGGTCGAAAATCGTTTATCGTGTCATTTCATCAAAGGCAGGGAAAAGGTTTTATCTTACCCCGTAGTACCTGTGAAGCGCCAGCGTTCACGCCACTACTCCAACCCACCGTCTGTAACAAACCGCTACCGTATGTTTGTCAACCGCATGCTAATCTGTGAGAGCAGCAACAACTATATAACGCTTTGGTAAATACCCCGCCCATTTAATACGGCACCTCCAATCAAAAGCATTGCGTTGAAAGAAGAATTAACAACTCAAAACACTATTGGATATTTAAATAACAAAGGCGGGGACTGAAGTTCATAACGTCATCTATTCAGAACAGTTAGGCGTGTATGATTTACAGATTGATATTATGAAGGCATGAATGAACTTTTCTGCATTTGACACTGACACCATGCGTCGTAATTTTGATATATTAAAAAAAAACGCAGTTGAACAAATACGACTTTCAAATGACTTACTATCGAATAAAACACCTCGAATAAACTGGCATGCACCCACCAATTAACTGATTTCACTGCAGTTGTCCGTGTCCAAATGCAGTCGAGACCGAGATGAGATATTTTATTTGTTATGATATTAAATTTTTTATGATAATAATGTAAACTCTAAGGTATGGTTAATTTACATATTACATATGTATTATTAAATATATTTACTTAACATTATGTGTATTTTGTCCGTATTATCCATCACTACCAACAGCTAAATAACGAGAACATGAATTCTCGCGATATTTAGAGGCGCAGGTCTCGCACGTAGCCAGGATGGAAACGCAGCCAAGCTAGATATTATTTTGGTGAATTAATGTGCTAGAAAGACTTGGAAAACGTCAGAGAATTTATGCATAGTAAGTGTCACAACTTATGATAATAGCCTGTAGTTTTGTCTTTTACACATATCTGACTGTCAGTAGTGTGATGTTTTTGTTGTCGTCTGCTAGCTCGCCTGTCTGTCTTGGGTCTGCGCACGTAATATATTATTTACATTGATGAGATGTTCTTTCAGCTACGTCATTGTATTGCTTTTTGTTTAAACACTGCTGTTTGCATTGGAGCTAACTGTGTTCTTGCTCTTTGGACACCTTCATAAAAACTAACTACGTGCTTTTTATTGAAAGTGAGCACGACCACTTGCGTTACATCATATTGATCTCATCCATTCTGAACAAGTGCAATTCTAATCTTATGTGCAGGTCTGGGCTGGAACATTAAACACAAAATCCATCCCATTATCTCACTTCTAGGCAAGCAACATGGAGGGTATGTCAGCAAATAACTCGTGTCTCAGTTTAACCATTGATGCTTTTAGTTGCCTTTGAGTAAAATCAGTATTGCATGTTTCACTTTAGGCTGCCAGATGTCCTGTTCATTTTATGGTTGCAAGAGGACCTACAACAGTCCAGAGGCACTGAACAGCCATCTTCAGGACCATCATAGGAACACTGCCCAATCTCTTTCTGGTATTCTCATTTTAAACCATCTCAGTTTCAGCATCTGTTTTTCATTTTTATGGTGTAGCATAGACTTGTGCAGACTCACAATTATATTTGTGATCATTTAAATCTTTGTGTTTGTTATTTTATCAATTTTGTGTCTTCGCAATGCATCGCCTTTTATTCTCTAGGGAAAGTGTTCCTGTGCTCTCAAATAGGATGTGATGGTTCATTCAGCAACATGCAACAGCTCATGGAACATATGAGGCATCATTACAAACCAAATAACTTTTTCTTGTGAGTGTCTATAGTTTTGCATTTTTGATGGAAATGCGTTTGTGTTTTATTAATTATAACTTGCTAATGCCATTAATTCAGTATCAAATTAAAATCAAAATTTACAAGGAACCCCTTTGATCTGCAACAATTTAAAAAAATGTCCCCCTCTATATTTTGTACATTGTCATTTGCTTATAGTGTTTTTCCTTTAGTGGTAAACAAATTATTTTTGATGGAAAGTATTTTGTGTGTTCTAATATTTGGCATAGCTTTCTTGTGTCTGATAAAATATTAAATTCTTTTTTGTCTTTTAGGTGTGAGAGCTGTAGGGCCAAGTTACGTTCATACCGCACCCTTCTCAAACACCTGCAAACCTGTGCTAAAGTTGCTAAGAACAAGGCTGCCAAGATAGAGGCTGGAATGACACCTGATGCAGATCCTGCTGGTGTTTCTCTCACCTCTGGTGACATTGAGTCATCTGGATCTGTCTTAGCCACAAAGGAGCCTGAGGATATGGAGTCTATGCCCAATTTGCCCGCACATATAACACAAATGCCATTCACCCAGCGGTCTCCAGAACACAATGCGTTTACAAACTCTGCAGGTCCTGCGACTCTGCTGCTCTCCACTCCCAATCCTGCCTCAACCCCAAATCTTCCTTCTCATCCAGAATCTCTCTACAATCCCTTTCCACCGACTTTGTCTCCGGTTAATCCAGCCTACCTACCAGATCCGAGCCCGCAGCAGCAGCGGTCTCCTAGGTCTGGTCCTCCCAGCCTGCCCTCCTCTCCGTTAGTGCAGTCACCTCCAGGGTCAAATGCCGTCTGGAGGAAGAACCAAGGTGAGTGAATCTTATAATGCTTTCCTGTGTGAGGAAAGCTGATTCAAAACAAGTGTCTTAAATCACAATGTTCCTTAAATCATCCTACATTTTAGACCCTGTTCACATGTATGTTTTCCAGTTTTCAACTGATCTCACCTGCTTATCAACAGGTGTAAGTCCTTTTGAAAGTGAATTGTTTAAATCACTTTGGGGGGAAATGCTTAAGCCTTGGCCATGGCTGCTTTGAGTGAACTAAGTTTTGTCGTGTTGCACTGTTCTGCCAGACCTTCCCGGGCCCCTTTTGCACAGATGGAACTCTCCAAGCAGTCAGAGTTTAAGTAGAGATGATATCCAGGTGAGGCACAGAGAATCCACACACACATTCTTTGAGGGAAAAATCAGATCTTCCTTTAAATTCCTTCAGATGCTTTAGGTGCTAATCCTTCTCCCCTTCCCTCCTCTAACCGAAGCCAGTCTTTCCCTGGTTGTACCATGTAGTTAAACCACAAAACTTTGAAGCTCAATCCACTCCAATCCGACTCTAAATGCATACATGCAGGGGTGCACTAACAAATGTAAAGAGACATCAGAGAGTATGCTTTTAGGGCTAGTATTTTTTCTCCTCCCATCAGCATTTGCAAAGTTTTGATGGGCATTTCTGGCAAGAGATGGTGCTGTATTCTAATGGATCGCGTGTAGAGATGGTGACTGCACTTACTTAATCCAACACCTTTGTGTCCATGTTCATCTGCCTAAACGGGATTACATTCAGTGGTGATTTTCACTGTTTGAATAATGTATTTTTCTGCAGTGTAAAAGCAGGTGTCAGTGCTTATCTGGATTTCCTTTCGGCTTGCATCATTTATACTTTTTCTGATGTTTGTTTTGTGTGTTGTTCTCTTTGTTTGTCTACGCATATCTGTGAATTTTTATTGCCATGAATATGAATATGAGTTACTTGAGTTTATTTACTTATCCTCACTTTTAAACCTACTAGGTCAATCCTTTAACTGCCGCATCCTGTGGGAACACACCAGAGGCAGATACAGTTGCCTACAGTGCGGATACTGTACCCCAGACCGGGGAGAGATGACGGCTCACATTGAGGGCCAGCACAAGAACCCGGGAGGAAAAGTGCACACATACCCTGGTATGACTATATCATTTCTGAAAACCACTGAATGATGTATAAAAGGGTCTAGTGTGTCTTATAAACGCATGTACAACTTAATGATTGTGGTTACAATGAGGTTGACTGTGGTCTTATTCTCATTTAGCTCAATCTTCTGTGAATTGTTTTTACAGATACAGATGTTGCTCCCCCTTCCTTACTGGCTAAGACTTCACTACACTCTGAGAATTCAACTTATATGCAGCTCTAATGTAAAATCAGTTGATAAATTTACTGATTGACAAGGACATTTGTTGTAGCTTGTGATGCAGAGGAAGAATATTTCTCTTATTTCACTGCGACTGGGGAAGTCAAGCATCTCAGTGGTCTGGATTTGTCCAGACAGAAAGAGCTCATGAAGTTCCTCATCTGTTGATTTCATCTATTCTTAAACACACTTGTGTTTCATTTAGTATTTTTGAGTAGCATCCAATAATCTCAATAATATTAGTTCCTATCTTTGATATTTTCAGCAGGCTATAGACACCATTTTAATTAACAATATTCAGTTGTTGGTCACTTGTTATTGTAATGTAGTGAAAATTTAATGGTATTGTACCAGTTTTGTTATAAAATCAATGTTTTTGTAGTGTTTGCCACCTAATATTAAATCACCTAATTTTATAATGTGTGAAGTTGTTTTTATTAATGTACTGCCATATGAAAGGATATTATAGGATATTGATACATTTTAATAGTTTGTATTTATGTTTAAAATAAAAACAAGTATACTGCAGTATTTTTATGTGGGTTTACTTTAATGTCTGACATTAAAATAAAGCAAAATATTTTACAGTACTTGCGGAACTTACAGAACGTGACAGAAAAAAGTACAAAAATAGGTGGAGAAATTTAAATAATTTACATATTGTGCAAATAGATGTGGAAGAGAAACACGTGTAGAAAAGTGTTTTTCTGCTTTTATTTTAAAAGCTGCCGTGTCGCGGCCATTTGTTCCGACAGTTCGGTTTCTCCCTTCACGCTCCTACTGCAGATGTGTAACAGCGAGGATGTGCATTCAATCTACTTCAACGCTTGTGTAAATAAACTAAACGACCGGAACATAGGAAAAATTGAGAACATGGTAATAAGCTTTTAATGACAATGTCAGACAGCCAGTAAAGGGTAATGTGCATGATGTTACAATTAAAGCAATTGTATTGAAAAGACGCCAGGCCAACGCTGCTGTGTTCACTGGCAGGATGCTAACTTAGCCAGCTAGTCTATGAGCGATGCTTAAGTAAGGAAACCTGTGGAAATTACAGCAGTGTTTGATGTACATGTACGTTGTGACAAACGTGTGTTTACGGAAATAAATATCTTTGCTTAAAAACTGTATTTGACACGGAGAAAATAGAGCTCCTGCACATACTTTAGCTGTACAGTTAGCCTGGAGTCAACGGGTGTGTTTCAAAACCTAGTGAGCTGCCTACATAGACAGCTTAGATGGATGGGCTTCCACACGGGTATGATGGCCAGACATGCTGTAATTGTAAAATGCTCACTAGGTTGTCAGACACAACCACCATCAAAGCATTGTACCATTTCAGAGAGGGCTAGATGTGAGTTGGTTTATGTAATTAAGTAGCAAAGTTTGCAAATGTTGAGTGATGGAATGTAAACCTCTGCTTTGTTACTGTGAAGTACCAAAATAAATTAAAACAGCATATACTTAAAGGCCTACAAATGTTTTAGGCTCTTGTTCTCTGATAGGACACAAACTTTAAGGGATAGATTTCCCCCCCAAAATCATCCTGAAGTCATTCAAAACCTGTATAGGACATTTTCTTTTAAGGAACACAAAAGAAAACAGTTTGAGAAATGTCTCAAAATGTCAATGGTGTCCAATGTTGTTTAGTTACTAGCGTATTTCAAACAATCTTCTTTCATGTTCTGCAGAAGAAAGAAAGTCTGATATGTTTAGAGTGACATGAGGCGGAGTAAACAATCAAAAAACATTTTTGGGGGGTGAACTATCTCTTTAGTAACCATGGCCAAGAAATATATTAACCACTGAGCTAACACATACAAGCCTATCAGTAATTTTACGTTACTAAGAAAAGCCTTAAACAGCAAACCCTAGACACACACCGAGAAGGTCACAGAATGGACCGTTTCCATCCCCAGCTGTCAAAGAGAGGGAGCAAGTTAATTTCTTATGGAAAAATACTGTGGTAAATGTATATTGCAAACATAAAACATTTTTTTAGTTTCACTGCAGAGGTCACATGTCAACAACTATGCTATTACTTTTGTCTTAATATGTTACTGTACCCATGTTATTTTCTTTTAAGCAACTGAAAGACTGACAGGTGTCTGTTGTGTCCTCTTAGTGCACTGTGCAGGTGAAACTAGAGCTGGGACACAGAGCCCAGCTGAGGAAGAAAGTCACTACAGAGGGCTTTACACATGACTGGATGATATTTGTTCGAGGTCCGGAGACATGTGACATTCAGCACTTTGTGGACAGAGTTGTCTTCCGCCTTCACGAAAGCTTCCCAAAACCCAAGAGAGGCAGGTGTTTTCTGTGAACCTAGTAGTACTGTAACTTTGTACATTGTATAGTCATGTAGAATAAAATGCATAAATTCTGGTATGAAGGACATTTCCATTATAGTTTTTAAGAAAATGGCATGTTGAATTCATGAAGTTGCTCAGGCTTATATACTGTATGCGATATTAATATTTAGTATGTATTGTATGGTGCTGTTATGTACAGCATTGTAACCATCCATTCCAATATCATCTATTTTACACCGACTAACATAATATACTTATTTTATAGCAATTGTAGCAGTACAATTATTTTAGATAATAAATGATTTCTTCTCTCGAGAGCTACCCAGCTATTCTGTACATCCAAACTGATTAGATGTACAGAATGTAGGCACTTTCCACATTGTTGTGGATGTTTGAGTGGTCTGACCCGTCTGCTTCTGGCTCAACCAGTGCCATAAGTTTGTTGGCTGATACATGGCAGATGGGGGCAGGGTGGAGGGGCTATTTTGTGGTGCATCAACCTTTAATGTAGCCTGTATCTTCATGTTGTTATGTTTCATTTTACTGTTTGAATGTAGGTTTTCTAATGTCACATGTCTGTACTGAAATATATCCAAAATATATCCTCCTTGTACAGTTTGTAAAGAGCCTCCATATAAAGTGGAAGAATCAGGCTATGCTGGCTTCCTCATGTCCATAGAGGTCCATTTCAAAAACAAGGTGAGCACATCTGCTAGCCGCATATCTATAGCACTATCTGCATTGTTTCGTCTTTCACATGAATAGCTTGTATTTCAGGTAAAGCACATTAGAAACGTTGAGCAGATTGTTTGTGTTTAGGGTAAATGCCCAGAGTGGGTTATTTTAGGCAGTAGTTTTGCAATTCAGTTAAGGTTAAAGGTCACACAACTCAGTGGACAGGAGTGTTTGTACTGGGAGCTAACAGATTTTACTTACACACGAGCCTTTATATGCAGCTGTTGCATTACAGGAACTCGGCTGAGGATTAATTGGTAAGAATAAGAATTAATGCTAACTTAATGACTAACTTTGTAATATTGTAATCGTTTTTTATATTTATTGATCTAGAATTCTTTTGAAAGATGTTTTTTAAAGAACGTAATTAAACTTTATCTACTGTAACCTTACTTTGCTGTAAATGTTTCACACACCGCTCACGTTTTCAAAGATTAAGGCACTGGTTTTGATACTGCCCACTACAGTATTGTCACCTGTTTTCACACCTAAAAACCAGATCATGCTTATCTCCTCTATCACAGGAGGAACCTAAAAAGGTGTTTTTTAAATATGACCTTTTCTTAAACGTGGAGGGGAACCCACCCGTCAACCACCTACGCTGTGAGAAACTCACATTTAAGAACCCCACACACGAGTTTCGACGCAAACTAGTCAAGGCTGGTGGGGTGAGTGTGACCGTTTCTCTGTAGCTTTATAATCAGCTCTTGCAAACACACAGACTTACTGTTTCTTTCTTTCATTTTGGGTGTTCATCTTAGGTTATAGTTGTTCCTGAAGGAGCTGAAATGATGCCGAGGCCCAGTCCAGATTATCCAATGCTGCCTACTATTCCTCTCTCTGCCTTCTCTGATCCTAAGAAGATCAAGTCCTCTCATGCAGTAAAGGTTAGTAAAGTTGATACTTGTTGTATTTTGATTTAAAATGTCATTTGCCTGCATTTTTAAATTGATTTCCCACCTTTTGCTTGATGTGCCTACAAATTACATTTAGATATGCTTCTTAACTGTTTTTTTTTTTATTTTCATGTAGAAAAACTAGGAAAAGCTTTTAAATGTATTGGAGAATCTGTAGTATTTAGTAAACATAATATTGTAGTAATCTGTACTGGTAGAAATTCTCAGTAGTGTGGTGGAAATGCTTAAAACTATGGTGTTTCTCATTTGAAAAAACTATCAACCAAATGTTTTTCTGAATTGATATTTTGATAAATATGCTTTCTGTTGTAAAACTTTGAATGTCTTGGAGGTCATTCTTTTGTTATTTTCTTGAATAGCTTAGAGGCATTAAAAAAAGTGGTTACAAGATTATTATCATAAATATCACGCTTTTAGTATTGACAAAAGCTTGTGTTTGTAGGAGGCGAGTAAAGATGAAAGTTGTGGAAGCAGCAAAGCTCTCAAAACCCATAAGGCAACCAAAGAGCACAGAGAGCGCACGCGAAAAGACTCAGAGAGCAAAGCCACGTCCAGAGAGAGCGACCGCGAAGGTGCCAAGTCGTCACGAGACGTGTCATCGTCCTCGTTTTCAAAGAAAGCCGTAGACTCCAGAGGAAAAGATGAGGCAAAAACTGTGCCCAAAGCTGCCTTTAAAGAACCTAAACTTACGGTCAGAGAGACCAAGATAGACGGCACATCTCCAAAGGGCGGAGGAGCGGTGACGGGTGGCGGGGGTCAACTGGACACTCGAACCCCGAGCAAGCGTCCCTCGTCCACCACCGAGGCTCCAAAGCTGAGTACTAAGAAACAGAAACGGATGGGGTCGGAGGGCATGAAGGGGCCTGTAAGTGGAGTCTATAGCAGCAACTCTTTTCGCATCACCTCAACTACACCCTCCACTTACCCAGAGAAGAAAGCCTTGAAAGATAAAGGTCACTGGCCCAAGATGAAACCGGACGTGCAGGAGATAAAAAGGCAGCCAGACTCTGATGAATCAAACTCTGAGGATGAAGCATCTTCAAAATCAGAGGTATCCATAATACATGTGATAAAGTACACATTTTTTAAATCCTCAAGTTGATGGCTTAACCAATTGATGCAGTAAGTATATCTCAATAGATTAGACCTCAAGAGGGTTGTTCATTGTGAGTAATAATGGTGTGTTCTCTGTATTTGTAGCCGTCAGCCCCATCCAGTCCATCTAGCTCCAGCTCAAGTTCCAGCTCTGACTCTGATTTTGAACCCTCCCAGAAGCAAGGACAAGGTACTGAGATAACTGTGAATTTTATTTTAATAATGTCCCCTATTATGAAGTTACATTAAATGTAATAACTTGTGTTCAGGGACACTGCGTTCTATGGTAGAAGATATGCGGTCTGAAGGTTCTGATGATGATAGCAGCTCTGAAGTTGAGACTCCCATTAAGACATTAACCCCACCCAACCATGACCCTCGGTTTGTGCCATACAATTTTAACTTTCAATTCTATTTTAATTTCATCTTGCTTGGACAACTGAAATCAGTAAAAAGTATCAGAGTAAATTTGGCATCTGCACACAGTCTGACTTACAAGTGGCTGCTGTGGAATATTAGTGTAAAAAGAGTCAGTTTGTCTTGAGTTTTTGAGTTAAATTTAATATGGTTTTCATGTTTTTAGTTTAAGTATGGACAGTGAGAGTGATGGTAATGAAGAGTCCCGGCCTCCCAGCCAGGAAGCCCCTTCACCTCCACCCAAACTCAGCTCAGCAAACTCTAAGGTAAGTTGAGACACTGCAGTGTCACAAATCTAAAGCTGTCTGACTTAAAGCAAATGCCCAGCGTTTTAATTTGCTATTGATTTTAAAAAGTAGCTTTGTGTTCTTTGTTAGATGTTAGGGAAAAAGAGCCCAGACTCTTGCACCCGTGAGAAGATGCTCAAGAGGGGATACGACAAGGTGGGAAGGGTAAATAACTCAATCATACTCATTAGTATCTGAAATACAGAAGTGTGTTATACATAAAACTACAATAAGTGTTTTTAATAAATTGTATGATAACAGGCGTATACAGAGGAGCTTGTAGACCTCCATCGCAGGCTGATGGCTCTGAGAGAAAGAAATATTTTACAGCAGGTAAGTCTGTATTTGTATAGTTGATCATATTAAAAGCTGTCTTTGGAAAGATAAAGATTTAAGATCAAAAGTTGTGGATCATGACACATTTTAATAATTTATACATTTGTCTTTGTGTATCCGTTACGATTCAGATTGTGAACCTCATAGAAAAGACTGGCCATTTTAATATCACCAATACAACCTTTGACTTTGACCTGTTCTCCTTGGACGAGTCAACTGTACGGAAACTCCAGAGCTACCTGGAAGCCACATCGACATGACACAAGGAATTTCTTTACTAGTGATTCTTTTTTGGGAGAAGCCTCCAAACTGACTAGGGGCAGAGGGAAAGGTATTGAAAGCTGCATATAAATGCACAGGAAACAAATAAAAAAAGGTTATACTGTAATAATGATTAAGCAAACATGAGGACCAGGCAAATAACAGGGGGTATTCAGGGTTCATTAAATGAAAAAAAGGACCGCTTATTGCACTAAACTTGCAGAAACAAACTGTTGGCACAGTAATGTCTAAAATGGACAATATCTTGCCGTGGTTGATTTACTTTATTTCAGTTAGGTACATTTTAAGACTGGTTTTGCACCAAAGCTATAACACTGGTGGAATGCCTGGAAGAGCCTTTTTGAAAGGGCAATGACTGAAAAACTGTGTGCCCTTTCTACCCTGATACATGTGTTCTAAATTATAGTTGACCACACAGCACAGTATGGTGGCGAGGAAAAAAACAACTAGATCGAAAATTATCATCAACTGTTTGTGTCTGCATAGCTTTGTTACCCCCTTGTGTCGGAAAAGTACATAATTTTAGGCTTTGCTCCCACAGTTCAACTAATAAGGAAAAGCTATCAGCCTTTGTAGTGCCTTTTAAAAATATCATGTTTTTAATTATTAGTGTTATTAATTGTTTGTGAGATTATCAAGAGTTATCTGTCAACATAAAAATGCCTGAAATTGACGTCTTAGTTTAAACTCCTTTTAATACCGGTTTGAAAAGAACACATTATGAGAGATCCGTTTTGCATGTATGATCAAGAAAGGTCTTAAGCATTATCCATTGTTTCTTGATGGTGAGCAACATGAAGTCAATTTGTTAAATATATAAGGTTCTTTTTGTAGTTTATTTAAATAACTGTGCACTTTTTCTGGTCACTTCAGTGCTTTGTAATTATCTGATAACTATATTTATGCTTATTTTCTTTTTTTTTTTTTTTTTTTTACATAATATTGACTTGCAAAAATGTGCAAATTTTTGTCAATGTTTTTTAAAGCATCTTTTGAAGTCATATTATTGATTAATCAATCACTTGAGAGTATATGCACACATAAAGATGGAACATCTTTTTTGTCTGTCCTCCAATGATGCAATTGGAAAAAGTCTTCTGTCAACCTGAAGTATTATACAAGTGAAAATGTATTTGTGTCGGATAAATATTGTCTGATGAAATTGCTTTTTAAAAAGCATTCAAGACTGCTTGACATGTTATAATTCATTGTCTATTTCAATTTTTTCTTTTTTTGATTCTAAATAATGTATTATCATAAAGTAAACAATGTTTTCAGTGAAACATTTGTGGCAGATGTATGTTACATCATGGGTAAATAATAATTGCTTTATGAAGTAATTATTATGAAATAAAGTTTATAAAGTTGACATATGTCAGTGGGTATATAAATGCACACAAGCCTCACATGCTCACAGTATATTCTGATGTAAGCCGTTACAGAGAACAATTGAAAGATAATTAAACTAAAAACAGCTGTGGAATTCAGTTCCCTCTGGTCATGACAAGAAGCTTATTTGTCTTTCAAGTTTTCTGGCTGTTTTCCAGATGACCAAAGTATTTGTCTGTCAAAGTGCATGTGAGACTGGACCTTGTGAGTCTCAGAAACAAATTATTTAAACAGTGACTTTCGTTTTATCACGTTACCAGGACTATTACAAACACCAATTCTCATAACACATCATATATATCATATAAAGTGCAAATTTTAGACATTTCTTCTCTGCTTTTACACTGTTTGAAATAGCGTAGCAGTATCATGTGTTAAAGGTGATAGACACATTTACTGCAGGATGCAACTGTTAAACTATTAGTTCATTTTCTGAACAAGGCAAGGCAATATATTGCCTTTTAACGTTAATGTATCCCGAATTAAATGCTAAAATCTGTGACATGCATTGAGGTTTACAGATTATTTCAAGTAGTGTAATATCAATCAAATCATCATCAAACTTTGTATATACTGTATTCAGATGTGGATGCTAGAGCCCCACAAATTAAAGGGTACCATAGTCGTTTTTTGTCGAAGTCTAACCAAATGACTTCGATGAATTGGAATCTGTGTTGGAAAACTTGTAATTTGAAATTCAATACCGGAAGTAAAGGAGTCACTTGTTGAAGCTAATTTCCTGTTGACGCTAATAATTTTACCGGGGAATGAAGAGTACAGGTTTCGTGATTACGGTAAATCTGAGATTTTGCTTTTGTAAATACAAACGCGATGCAAACATAACTTGTTTACCACTAACACGTTATAAATCTTCACGTTAATATGTCCGATTTTGCATTTGTAGAGAAACGATCATGTCTCGATAGCTTTGCTGCTAACATCTACGGGCTGCTAGCAGTCGCGACTGTTTTATTTCTTCCAAACTTGTAATTCGTCAAACTAAAAACGATCATATGGTGTCAGAATAATCTAATGTGTGAAATAGACTCCCTACGTAATTTAGGCTCACGAATGATGAACATAACATCGACGAGCCCGTCCGGCTAAGATAGCAGCTAGCATTGGCATCGCATTGCCCCGACAACCATTTAACGTTACAGACCAGCAGCGCTCACCAGCGCATGAAATGCTGTGTTTAAACTGTGTTGGCATATGACATTGGTTTCACATATATCTTAAAAAAGCCAGCACATGTAAATGACTTGTCGCTGTCGGGAATGAAATCCAAAAACACTTACTTTGTGTTATAATTCATTCGAGTACATATTGGTGTAGTAGATAATATGATAAAGGCAATCGGTAAACGCCTGCCCATGAATTGATTTATTAAACATCGTCGGTCTTGTGTGAGCTTACCGTATATCTTCTGTAATGTTCTGCATTATACTGATGATATCGTATAATATTACCCCTGGCATAAATTGTTGTTGTTCTTGTTCCCTTTTATATATATTTAGGCATTTAGCAGACGCTTTTATCCAAAGCAGCTTACATATACTTACGAGACAATGAAGCGATATACCCCTGTATATTTCTTTTTATGTATTTCTTCAGTATTTCTGTTATTTTCTTAATTGTTGTGCGCTGTATACGTTTGTACGAATTATGTACATATGCTATACAAAAAAAAGATATTGTATTATGTGGTTGTATTATTCGGTTTAAATTTTTAAATGTACATTTATTCTCTAAAAGATGCTTTTATCCAAAGGAAGCATTTAACAATAGTATACACAGTATGCAAATCTATGTTTACAAGTAGAAAGAGTATTGGAAGAGAAAACGTTTCATCTATATTTCATCACAGTTTTGTCTATGTTGTGAGCTGCGTTTTTGTCCTGGCACTTGTCATTCAGCTGTCCATATATTTTAGGAAGAACGTGATAGTTCCTGAAGATGAGTTCGCAGCAGTTTCCACGTCCAGGACTCCCGTCCGGCATGGGACAAGGACAAACACTTGGCAACAATACTACTCCAAGTCAAAAAAACACAGGTGATCGTCAAGATTAAATGCTAGATTTGTAGAGCGTTCTAAACTTCGAAGATGCTTAAAGTCATTTTTAGATGTCATAACTGCATCACGGTACTGTTGGTTTTAGCAGGACGTGAAGAGACTCCTCATGCCCCGCGAGAGGTGGTGTCCAGTGGAGCTACGGCTTTCAGAGATGACAAGCAGGAGACGGTGGTGGTGCGACCATACCCCCAGACTCAGCCTCCTCAATCTCATGGAGCACCTTCTAACCTGCCACCTCCTGTCCCTCAACACCTCCCTGTTCAGCCAGGCACGTCTGTCTCCGTGTCAGCGGCGGCAGCAGCGTCCCACCTCCCTCAGGGTCTTTCCTTAGCCTTCACAGAGGGTCCTCTGAAGGTACAGGTACTTTGATGCTTAGTTTTCAGCTGGTACTTTCTAGGAATGTGCAAAAATGTCATTGCATTTAATACTTCAGAAGTACACAGGCTTGCAGTGTACTTATCTTTGTAAGTTGACTACAAGTAGAGTCCACTTGCACAAAGTCTGAATACGCTTTGTACATTTGCTCTCTCTGTTCTGTTTAATCCAGTCTGCCCTGAAGACGTCCATGTCAAGCCGTGTAATAGCTCCTGCTCCTGTGTCAACACCGGGTCATCTCACTCTCCCCTCTAAGGTGCCCGGTCATATCAATGCTGCTATGGAGACGACACAGGCCTCTGGTATACCTGTGGCAACCATAAGTGGTCAGCAGGTTGGTAATATTTTGAGTCATATAATTTGAAATTAGTTTTGCTTTAAGGCAATGTGTTCAGAGCATTTGAACACTGCTGAAAATGGCAGGCGCTTGTCAAAAAACACTGGTTGGCGGTGTTTTTACAGCATCTTGGTTGGTATGGTACTAAATATCCACTGAAGTAATGTGTTACTGCGTATCTGATTTCACATATAGTTTGTTCAATCAACAAATATTAATATTCTGGTAGTCTAAGGATATTATTTGATACAGAAACAAATGCTCTGAAACAAATATATCATCTCCAGCATAGTTTTCATTTGTTGGTATTTATCCCGCCCCTCCTGCACTGTGATTGGATGGCTGAGCAAAAGGCTTGTAATCGGGAATCGTGGTAGTCATCGTCCACAACCTAAATACCAAACACTTACACAATCAGCAGGTGCAATAAATGATTAATGAATTCCAACCTTTGATTTTTGTGTCTCATAATAAGGGTCACCCTGGTAACCTGCATCATCTGATGACAAACGTGCAGATCATCCGCAGTGCAGCCCCTGCACTGCAGATCGGTTCCTCTGCCGCTCCTCAGCATCCATTCACATCCCATTTACCCAGAGGTGAGTTTTAAAGATATCTGCCTGGCATTGTAAACAGTTCTCGTGTCAACATACTGAATACATTTATCCTGTCGTTGCAGGAGCTGCCGCAGCTGCCGTGATGTCAAGCTCCAAAGGAACCACAGTACTGAGACCCGCAGTAGGTCCAAGCTCTGCTACAGGACAACCTACAGTCCAGCACATTATCCACCAGCCAATTCAGGTAATGATGATCACCGAGTTAGGAGTCAGTAATATTGACACTGATAATTGTAGTGGGTGGAAGCAGGAAATGGTTAAAAAAAAAAAAAAGAGCAGGTGGTGCTCTCTGTATAAATTTCATACTTATCTGAGAAATCTTTGTGTATTACAGTCTCGGCCCATAGTCACAACCTCCACAGCAGTGCTGCCTACAGTAGTGGCTCCAGTGACGGCCACCAGACCTCAGTCTCCTGTTATCACTACTGTGGCTGCCCACTCTGGAGACATGGTGCATGGGTAAGGCTAATGCATGTCTGATAAAACACAGTTGACTTACGCAAAAATGTCTAACTCTGTATTTCTGGAATCTAGACGCTCTGCGTTGACCATCCATCCACCTCCAGCAGCACTTAGTATCCAGCGACCTCCACCCTCACGGGACACGCCCACTCGCATCACCCTGCCCTCCCACCCTGCCATGGCGGCCGGGAAAGCTCTGCCTCACTCTGTTGCGCAGGTTGAAAACCCTGTTGAAATTTGGCTGATCTTGGTAGTGATGTTTATTGAATACTAGCAGATGTAATGCACGTCTTTTTTTGCTTTGTTGTAGAAGCCCATTTTTAGCACTGTGACTCCTGTTGCTGCTGCAACAGTGGCTCCCATTCAGGCCACCAACACTGCACCATCACCCACTACAACTGGTAGGTGGTAATACTACAGTAAACCTGTCGGTAATAAATTAGCAGGAAGTCATATTATTATTATTGACATTATTTAGGTCAAAGTAAAAGACTGAAATACTGATACATTTGGCATCCCTGAGTCACATGGAATGATTCAGTTTCTATTATTAAATCCTTCATTTTGATTGGTCAGTAGCATGAATATTGAATTATTGATTGAGCACAGCTATGGCCACCTCACCCAACGATTCTGAATGACACAGACTTTGTGCAATGATTCTTGGGTCATGAATAAGTCACGGTTGAAGATCGTCATTAGTCACGATTTGAAACAGACTTATTCTTGACAAAGCACAGCCTCTCATACTTCATTGCTTGCTTAAACTGTCCTAATATCTTTCTAAACATTATCCAAATAACATTCAAGTTAACTCCTTGTTTTAGGCTCCACCCCCCACACCCAAATATCCAGTAGCAACATTGTCACCATGACCGTGGCCTCCCATTCTTCTCACGCCACGGCAGTGACCACATCTACCATTCCTGTGGGTAAGAACATTTTCTATCAGTTCACTTATAATGATTAAATCGACTTCTTACGAAGATCCATGTGTTTGTGACTGAACTTTGGATCCTAATGAGCAAGTTATTGATATAAGTTATAAAAATATAATGGTAAGTTGTGAATAATAAAGTTTTATGAGGGGTTTTATTAGGTGTAAACACTGTGTTGTCATAGAATTCCTTAAACAAGTTTTGCTTGCTAGATGTCAAAAACCTTTAACTAAAGGATTTCTGTTGTCTCTTAGCCAAAGTGGTTCCACAGCCCATCACGCACACCTCACCACGTATCCAGTCTGAGTATGCTGGAGAGAGGGGTAACCTCATCCCCATCTCTGGTCACCGTTCCTCTCCCAACCCCATCACAATGGAGAACCGCACTGACAACAGGTAAGCATTCTTCTTCTTCATAATATCATGAAAAAAGTGCAGTTTAATGTTTTGTATTTTTGCATTTTGTTGCATTGTAGATGAGCTACATGGTTAAATTAGGGTAACCATGTAT
Organism: Beaufortia kweichowensis; assembly: GCA_019155185.1. Lineage (NCBI taxonomy): Eukaryota > Metazoa > Chordata > Actinopteri > Cypriniformes > Gastromyzontidae > Beaufortia > Beaufortia kweichowensis. The sequence continues at coordinate 13,073,598 of CM032797.1, forward strand.
CTGTTTGTCTTGCTTTTAATGAGTTATTTTATTTACCCCCACAGACAGTCTGTTCCAGTGCAGTTCCAGTATTTCCTGCCCACCTACCCATCAGCACCATACCCACTGACCCACACTTATACCCCAATCACCAGCTCTGTGTCATCCATACGCCCTTATCCAGGTACCAGTAGTGATCAGTTTAATCTTAATTGTTTACAGCCTTTGCTCAATATGGCCCATTACTAAGCCATACTGTAAAAATTACTGACCAATCCTACCAAATACTATTTAACTATTATTGAATACTAGATTATTGTTTGTTTGCTATTTGAACCCAGTAACAGCTCAGGCTCCCAGTGCAGCCATGCCTGCACAGACCAGCGTGGGAGTAGCACCAGTTCATCTGAACTCTATGCAGCTGATGACCGTGGACCGCATTACCCAGATCAACACCCAGAACATCCAGCCGGCTGCCATGGCAGCACAGAGCATCCAGCCAACACCAATCCCAGCCCAAGGTCTGCATTCATCTGCCCAGATTACCACCTCAAACATTCAGCCCACGCCAGTGAACCAGCAGCCCCCAACAGAGTCCAAAGCTTCAGGTGAGGAGCGTCAGATAAACACTGTGGCTTGTGTAAAGAGCAACCCTTAGTTGCCAGCATTGATTCTTGCCAAAGTTTCTCAACCCAATAGGTGCGACTGGAGTATTGAAGGCATTTGTAACAGAACCATTTGATAATTGTATTTTTATGTTCTTTTTATCTTCAGTTGTGCTGGCTGATGGTTCCACACTAGTGGCCAACACTATTGGCAATGCATTCGCCAGCAGTCAGCCTGCCACCACAGTGACCCAAACACACAATCAGAGCGCCAACTCTGGAACCCCCTCGCTGGTGACTTCACCTCGTCCTAGCATTCTGCGCAAGAAACCTGCCAATGAAGGGTAAGAATTCCAATGCAAATGACTATATTTGCATATGTTCAAGCCATTGAACATTAAGTTAAATCTGTCTTTTTTGTCTATTTAAGTGCTACTGTTAGGAAGAACCTGATTTCAGGACAGCTCAGTGAGTCGACAACCTCCGGAGTGGATGGTGCCATCCGGAGTGCTTCAGGATCACCTCGTCCAGCTTGGTAATAAACTGGTTTACATAATCTTCAAGTTTAGTTACAACAGCTTTCCTGCTCTTTGTAGTCTTTAATTGCAGTCCTGCTTCATAAACACACAATCTCTGAATTCATTGGCAGTGTGAAGCCCAAACCTGACATCCACGTGAGCCTCGCAGCTTCAGTGACTGCGGCAATAGAGGCTATTCCCAGCCAGGGAAACGAACAGCAACTGCAACACGTGGGGCCACCACCCTCTCAGCTCGCCTCCCAACCTGTCTCCGCCCTGCTGACTTCAGCCACGCCCCCTTCTCAACCAACCCCTGCTCTCTCAGCCATACCTGCTGCCATGGCAGTCACTTCACCAGTCCCCTCCATGGCTAACGTTGTGGCTCCGCCCACTCAGCCAGCAGCCAGTACCACATCCGCATGTGCCATTAGCTCCACCCTCCCAGAGATTAATATTAAACAAGAGGCGGAGCCTATGGATAGTACAAAACCAGGTAGGATTCATGTGCAAACTAAAGGTTTTACACCAGTAGTAAACGTATGTTTTAGCCAGACAATTGATAAGCCAGGATTTATTATTGACATCATCACTGGCCAATAACCATGTCCAACTGGCAGATTACCAGAAGTGATCAACATCTATTAATTCCACCGTTCAGCAAGTAGTAGGAGTATAAAGCATTTCAGGCCACTCAACTCATGTTAATACTTCAGTTGCATGACACATGTTTCATGAGCCAAAAGTTTTGTCTTGTGCCTTTTAACCGATTAAATGGGATCTTTCACCTTACACCCCTTCAGTGCCATCTGGACCCAACAGCGGCACGCAGATGTTGGCGGTACCTGCTACAGACATCCCTCCCGGAGCCTCCCCCAGGAAGAAGCCCAGAAAGCAGCAACACGTCATCTCAACCGAGGAGAGCGAAATGATGGAGACGAACAGCACAGACGAGGAAAAGTTTCCATCTAAACCTCTCAGTCAGCGTGCCGAGAAACGTAAATCCCCTCCCAAAGAATACATTGGTAAGTTTTAAATTCATCACCATTAGGGTTGTTGAGTGCATTTTCACAGATATATTACAAAGTGTTTTTTTACAATCATTGTTCCTATTCGTAATGATAACATAATTTGTGTTACATGTAAAAACATAATTTAATGTATCTGTTTTCCTTTGTACAGATGAAGAGGGAGTTCGCTATGTTCCTACCCGAGTTCGGCCCCCCATCACATTGCTACAACAGTACCGCAACCCCTGGAAGGCAGCGTACCATCACTTTCAGAGATACAGTGACATCCGTGTCAAAGGTTTGTACAGGCTGTGGGCTGCACAGTATCTTATCATTTTCCATTTTGCAATGATACAACATAGTGCCATAACATTGTCACAAGTCATTCAATAGTACATGTACATATTGTCCAATCAGAGGACAAGAAGGGCAGCCTCCAGGATGTGGCCAATCAGAAAGGAGTTGTGTGCAGAGCACAAGGCTGGAAAATACACCTTTGTGCAGCTCAGCTCATGCAGCTGGTGAGATGTCCTCTGTTATATCAATCATTCTAAGCGATTAATATATTAAGTTTTTGTCTGAACTGTAGTTTTATGTTGTCATTTTGCAGACGAATCTGGAGCATGATGTCTACAGTCGTCTAACAATTCTCCAGGAAGGCCTCATCCCGAAAAAGAAGGCCGGAGCTGATGATGATCTTCACCGTATAAATGAGCTCATACAGGTGGGATCCACTTTTATCCACTTGTGATTATCAGATAGTCATTAAGGCCTGTATGTTTAAGTGCTCATCAGACTCATTCAGATCTTATTGGATATTGACCTTACTAAAGAGTCTGGATGCTGTCGAGTCCAACTTCTACCCATCTATCAGTCAGCTATTAAGCTATATCAAGGGTTAAAACTTGGTTATGTACAACTGTAAAAGACAAAAACAAAATGTTCTTTGAAACATTGATCAGATGTTCAAAGACCTTCCTGAACTCCCGAACCTTTTTGCCTGAAAGCTGGGCGCAGTGACATCATGTAAAGCTCAGTTCATGTCCGAAGTTCAGTTAATATAGAAGCATGACTAAGATAACAGTGAGCAGTCCGCTGAGTGTCACTTTTGTGTTCAGCTAGCACATTCGGAAGCAATACGAATGACAATAATCATAACTCTGCTGTTTCACTGCACAGGGCAATATGCAGCGCTGCAAGCTGGTGATGGATCAGATCTCAGAAGCACGTGATGCCATGTTAAAAGTGCTGGATCACAAGGAGCGTGTGATGAAGCTGCTGAATAAAAACAGTAGCACTAAAAAGCTCAGTAAGCTGAAACGCAAAGACCGGGCGTGAGACAGATGGGCTGAGCTGAGGCCGCAGGGTGTGACCACAGGACAGACAAAGATACTGCTTTCATTCCACCAGGAGAAATCGGGTTTGAGTCTTTGTCTGATTGCAAGACTGCTAATTGATGTAAACTAAAGACGTCTTCATTTAGCGAGCTCTTTCTCTCCAGGCATACACAGATGCTCAACAGTGATAAATTATCTGATAACTAGAATGGACCTAGAGTTTATTTTAGAGAAGATGATGTTTAACATTTCTGTTTAAAGTTCAATATACATATTTCTCAAACAAGAAAGAAACAGCCATGTGTGACCCACAGGTACTACAGTCTTGTATATTATATTCATCACTTTTCATTTGGGTGCCTTGATTGATATGCTGGTATTGGCAGTTGTCGGTACTGTATTAAAATTTGAATGACAGTATTCTGTAGCAGACATTTATCATGGCAGAATGTCCTGATTTGTGTTGTAAGTACTCAAAAAAGAAAAATGAATAGGACATAATGATGCTGATGCATAATGACTTCTGAGGAAGTGTTTTATCACACAGACATTGTGGGAAAAGTTAAGGCGCTTTGGTAAAACAGAGTATTGTGCCTTTTGTGATGAAAATAGTCCTGAGTCATTTGTTCTTCAATTCATTAGCATACAAAAAATACAGTTAGTTTTCACATTCATTTGGCCCTGTAGGTCCACAAGTGCTGTTTTAGTTTTGGCTGTCAGGAGTTGATCAGAGGGATTTCACTTATACATTATGGGCAGCGAGTTTTCAGATCTGATGCGTGAGAAGAGAAATATGATGTCTATAAGTTAAGCTGAAGTATATAAATATGCCCTCTTTATTTTTTCCTTTGTAAATGTTTCTTTTTTTTTAGTTAAGTTGCTTGAAGCAGTGTCATTTGTGGCCAAGATAAAGCGTTGTATACTGATCAATCAGAATTTCAGTTGAATTACATTTCTTGTTGCACTCTGCTGTTCAAGTAAAGTCACTTTATACATGTATCTGTGTGCTCTTTTCCTCATTTAAAGGACCGTTTATGTGCCTCTGTCCTAATCTTACACCATTGATTATTCAGGCTGATCATCCTGATGTTTGATAGCATCACAGCTTTGTGGTACACTTTACCAGGACTATTTATAGTCTCTCTCTGCATAACATGCTAGGATATTGGAAAAGTATCCACCCCAATGTTACAAAGATGTTTCAATTAATTTAAATGAAGCAACACATGATGAAATCCTTTTACAGCTTTTCTGGTTGTCTTTAATGCTTTTAAGATAATTTATGATTATCAGGTTGCTAGGCGTGACTGTTTTGTGTGCCGTTTCTAAGCACTAAAATAATTGAAACTTATTTATTGGCATACTTATATAATCAATAACGGGTTTATTTCTCAAATGCTATTAATTGGACTTATCTAAACAACAGCTGTGTACTTTGAAACCTACTCTACACCATCATTGTGTGTTACATTATCATCCCTAATAGAAACCACTGTTTATATAAGACACCCAAGCAATTACACTGCAGTCCCATATCTGTACATTGAGATTATATATGTATACCCTAAAATGTTCAAGTTTTACTGCTTTATAGCCACTCTTACACACATAATCCAGACTGACCTCTAATGTGAGAAGTCCAAAAGTTATGTTATGCAGAAGTCACAGTAAATGGGTAGGGGATTTCTTTGATAAGACGTACAGTATTTCAAAGTTTACTTTGGAGCTTGTCACAATTAATTATGTCTAGAAAAACTACTGCTTTTGAAGACTAGTTTTCCCTCGTTGCTGTTCAACACAATTTACAGGAAAGTAAAAGATAATCATCCTTCCTTCTGGTTAGTGTCCATCACAACCCTTAGTGGCTGGTGATGATGATCGACTTGCACAAAAGAGCAAAGTCTGGTGCCATAAAAAGATGAACACTTCCTTGTTGCTGTCATACAAGTTGATTGGAATACTTACAACTGGACAACTCTTCTTGATAGCAGCGTGGAGTGCTTTTCACAGGTACAAGAGTTATTTTATTGAATCAAAAATCATGTAGTGTATATTTTAAATGTTACTAAATGTTAACTAATTGTTTATATACATGGATTATCATTAGTTTGTATTTGATTTTAATTAGATGTCTGTAATACAAAAGAAGTTGTCCAAATGTTGACGCTAAAACAGGTGGGTATCCATTTTCTTTCTTTTTAATTCACTCGCATTGAAATGTTTGAAACCACACATTTCTTTAAAAATAATTTAAGACTTTAAATCTGGTAGTGGAAATTATTTAGGTTTGAAATATAGTTATTGTTAATGTGAATCTAGGGGGACCATGTCTGGATTGACACCAGCATTGGCGTCCCTATTGGAGCTTGTGTGAAGATCGCAGAAAATGGACAGTATGTTCTGCTTGATGATGATGGGAAGGTAAAAAAGCATCGACTCGGCATTGATTGCTATTATAAAATGAAATGTTATCTGCCTCTCAAAAGAATTTGTAGTTATTTCTCCATACTCAAGGACTCATAAAATTATATTCACAATTAAGTCACAATTATAGACAAATAACAGAAACGTTATTATATTATAGACAAATTATATCATAGACAAAACATTATTATAAACAAATAACAGAACGTTTTACTTTTCATTAAAGTATCATATCAAACTAAAGTATCAAACTTTCATATTTTCATTAAAGACATGAAGTAATCATTTATAGTGCAGGGTAGAAAATGAATTGAATTTAGTAATAAAATTCTTCTTTAGCAGCAACATTAAAAATTAATTTTGGATAATTTCTTTGTACAAATCAGTTTAAATTGATTACTATTACAGAATTGTCTTTAAAACTATAAATCTTTTAAGCAATTTACTTGGGTAATCTGCCATGCTTTATAGTTAGGGTGTACTTCCATGAATGTCATTCAGTGTTTTTTTTTAGTGAATCACCTGAACAAAGACTTTGGCAGACTTTTTAGACAGATTAATATCAGATCACATTTTATAAGCAACCAATGCAGAAGTCCAGGAAATCACAAATTTTCTGCTCCATCTGTATATCAGTCCTATGTATTGGCATTGTTTTCCAGGAGCACAGACTCTCTGATGGGGAGAAGACCAATCTTAGGCTCATGCACCCCTCTTCAGTGGAAGGTGTGGATGACATGATCAAACTGGAAGAGCTCAATGAAGCCGGACTGCTCAGAAATCTGCTGGTGCGCAACAAACAGGGCATCATCTATGTAAGTGGCTAATGATTTTACAAAATTAACTATTTTCATTGTTGATCACTGCAGTAAATTTTTCATGTAAAATGAATAAGCTGTGGTTATATTTTTGTATTCCCTGTAGACATATATTGGCTCTGTACTGATAGCAATGAACCCCTATCAGCTGCTGCCTATCTACACAACAGATCAGGTCCACCTGTATCACAGGCGTAAACTTGGCGAGTTACCACCCCACATCTTTGCCATTGCTGACAAATGTTACTTTAACATGAGCCGTAATCAGCGAAACCAGTGCTGCATCATTAGGTACATATTTATTTTCTTTAAGCTTGTTATTGCATTACAGAGTACATACACTTACAGTGTACTAGCAATGAATAATAAATGTGTAGGGTTAGGTACCTATAGAAATTACACAGTTACTACTTTTTCAAAAGCAATTTGCACATGAGGAACATCACAATCCAAAGTAAACACGTTCATTACAATAACGTACAATAACTAAAAAATAATTGTTTCTGGTGCACATTAGTGGTGAATCTGGTGCAGGGAAAACAGAGAGCGCTAAACTGGTCCTGCAGTTTCTGGCTGCTGTGAGTGGACAGCACTCCTGGATTGAGCAGCAGATCATACAGGCCAACCCTGTCCTGGAGGGTAAAAGAGCTCAACCATTTACTATTTTGGCTTACTATGTCATTCTGTTCTTTGAAAAATGTACTTATGCCTGTCTTGCAGCCTTTGGGAACGCCAAAACTATTCGTAATGATAACTCCAGCCGCTTTGGGAAATATGTGGAGATTTTCTTTAATAAAGAGGGCATTATAGAGGGGGCTCATATGGAGCAGTACCTGCTGGAGAAGTCTCGTGTCTGTCATCAGGTGAGCTGAAGCAGCTCCTAATTGGCTGCATGCTTTTACATTGGTGAAATTGTGCATAAAACATTTATCATTGTGTTGTTTTGGTAATAAAACTGCAGATTTCAGAATAAATGTCTGATGTAATATGTAAAGCTTTAGGCTTTTTCTTATTATTTTTGTTTCAAGGCACCACAGGAGAGGAATTACCATATTTTTTATTGTCTGTTATCTGGGATGCCACATGAGCAGAAGAAAATTTTGTCCCTTGGTGATGTATCTGAGTTCAAATATCTGATTGAGGTGAACATTTTAATTAAGCTTGAGTTCAGGGGTGTCTAGTCCTTTTCCTGGTGGGCCACTGTCCTGCAGAGTTTACTCTAATCAAACACACTTGTCTGTAATTCTCATATAGTCCTGAAAACCTTCATTAACTGGTTAAGGTTTGTTTAACGATTGGACCATCAGAATTAGGATTGGACATATATTTATTAAATAGATTAATAAATCATTTAGATTTCTCTTTGAGTTTATGATAATAATAATTGCTGACTGTGGTTGTTCTAGGGTGATTGTTTGACTTGTGATGGTCGGGACGATGCTGATGAGTTCACACGGATTCGTGCTGCTTTAAAAATTCTCGCCTTTTCAGATAAAGATTGCTGGGAAGTCTTCAAGTTGCTCGCTGCCATTCTCCACATGGGCAATGTGGACTTTGAAGGTCAGCAATTATCAATTTTATAATAGTTACATGTAAATTTAATTCCATAAACAGATAATATTTTGTACATAATACTGTACTTAATGCTCACCTGGTAATAAATTTGGGAAACCTGTTTTTCAATTGTTGATTTTTCTGTAGGCACTATAATGAGTAACATGGATAGCTGTTATGTTCTATCATCTAATCATTTCTCTATCACTGCTACGTTATTGGAGGTAAAGAAAAATGTCTTCTAATAGACTAATTTGTTGTTAGTTTTATGTAAAGTAATCCAAGATCTGGCTTTATGATACTGGTTGTTTCTTATTATATTTTGTAGGTAGATAAGGAGGACCTTGATACGAGTCTTACTCATCGCTCCATTATGGCAAACAAAGAGAAAGTCTCAAAGCCCCTGAACTTAGATCAGGCCACAGACACCAGAGACGCTTTTGCCAAGGTACTGTACCCAGCAGCTTAAATGGACTAAATGTCCATTATGAGACTTTGAATCAACTTTGATTCAAAACATAAAATTCATGCATGAAATGAGGTCAAATCATCAGCGATGGCTAAGGTGGATGTCAAGCCTCTCAGTGACCAATGGCTTAAATTTCAGTCTGTTCCATTGAACAGATGGAAAAAGCATATTAACCCCTTTTAAAACAATAGTGTTTTTACATATTAAGTCACTGCACATATTAAGCATACAAATAAAAATGCACTATCCAAACTACAATTTTTTAAATGTTTTAGATTTCTTTTAGACTTTTTTAGTTTAGGTATTTTTAGAAATAACATTCATATTTTTATTGTTTTTAATATTAAAAATGAATAAATTTTTTATTTCCTAACAGGCCATGTATGGGAAGTTATTTGTGTGGCTGTTCACAAAAATAAACAGTGTCATTGACAAAGACCAGACCCGTGATTCTTTAAACATTGGTCTACTAGACATTTTTGGCTTTGAGAACTTTGACAAAAACAGGTCAGTTAATAAAATATTATGACTAACCAAAGATGAATTAACACTAAAAACACTAAAAAGCCTTTCACAATGTAACGCTGCAATGATTGTGCTTGTGTAGTTTTGAGCAGCTGTGCATTAATTATGCCAACGAACAGCTGCAGCAGTTTTTTGTGAGACACATCTTTAAGCTGGAGCAGGAGGAATACAGTAAAGAAGAGATCTCATGGAAGCGCATTTCTTTCAAAGACAACCAGAACACCCTGAACCTGCTGGCCGTTAACCCTCTCAACATACTGGCTCTGATAGATGAAGAGAGCCTTTTTCCTAAGGTTACCTCATTGTGCCAACATTTGTCATTTCTATATGCATAGACATTTTTCTGATTTCATATCTGTGTAATCCCTTTCTCATTGCAGGGCACTGATGGCACTATGCTAAATAAAATGAACCAAATACACAACAAGAACAAGCTTTACATCCCACCCAAGAACAACCACGGCTTCCATTTTGGGGTTCAGCACTTTGCTGGGACAGTTTACTATGACTGCAAAGGTACATTTCATGACTTTAGCCATTACTTTAGCTATTCATTTTTATTCTTGAACAACGATTCAATTTTATTTGGTTTGATTTGATTTTGTCAGGCTTTCTTGAGAAGAATAGAGATGCCCTGAGCATAGACCTCATGGATCTGATTGGGAAATCTTCCAACAAATTGCTCCTACAAATCTTTGAATCCGATCAGGCTAACAAATTCAATCACATAGTCATGACGCCAAGAAACTCAATACGGGTATGAGCAGTTGTGCATATATTGACTGACTATGCTCAACGTTGACAATGGTTTTGCAAGAACTTATTTTTTCATGCAGATGGTAAATGATTCGAGGAGGCAGATATCTACCCTGACTGGTCAGTTCCGTCAGTCGCTAGATTCTCTGATGAAGACTTTATCTCTCTGTCAACCCTTCTTCATACGTTGCTTAAAACCAAATGACAAGAAGATCTCTATGGTGCAAACTCCCATCCTCATTATTCTATATTATTTAACCATCAGAAGACTGTTTTTCTCTTGCTAATTTGTTTTTGCCCTTGTCAGGTTTTTAATAGAGAGCTTTGCATTCAGCAACTTCGCTATTCGGGGATTGTGGAGACGATTCGAATACGCAAAGCAGGATATCCCATTCGCCACACCTTTGAAGAGTTTATGCAACGCTACAGTTTGTTGATGAAAACAATACACTGTGACCCAACCACTGTACGGGAACTCATGAATCATTCTTATCAACCATTTATTGCCATTTTTTTATTGTGAGGTTTTAGAAAGTCAATGGTGCTCTGTTGAGCTGGTTGGGAAAACAAACAGCAATATTTTGATAGGGCCACACTGAAAAACTGTATAGGGATTATTACATAAAAAAGTATTGTAATGTAAAAAATTACCAATACATTACTTGTAGTCTATTCAAATATCTGGAAATTTAGTGCAGAAAATATTACTAAAATACACACAATATAATGTACTTAATTGTATATCAGGAATCTCCAGCCAGTTGCTGTGAAGCTATCTGCAGGGCTATGTTCAAAAATAAAGAGGACTGGAAGATTGGAAAAACCAAGGTCTTTCTTAAGGTACCCCACACAGAACATTATGCTGAATATTTGTCTTGCTGTAATTTTAAGGCTAATACCATTATAAAATCAACATTTGATCATACACTCATTTTAACTCTCACAGGACTCTCACGACTCCTTCTTAGAACTAGAGAGAGAACAAGAGCTTCAAAGAAAGGCACTTATAATCCAAAGAGCGATGCTCGCTCATAGGGACAGGTACATTCCCTGCTTTCTTCTTTCGTTTGTTCTTACATACATAATTGCGTTAAAAATACATGAGCATTAAAATCATTCTTCATCTACATACAGACAGAATTTTATAAGGAAAAGGAGGGCAGCTCTGGTTTTGCAGAAGTATTGGCGTGGCCACAGAGGCAAGATAGGCTTCTCCAAAGTAAGCTATGCAGCAACATCATCAGGACATTTTACTTCTCTTTTGTCATTGGCAGTAATTAGACAATTTGTATGGAAAAAGAAAGGAATGATGACAGAGACTGTCAGTCCTAATATTCTGTTGTTTGTGTTTCATGAAAGAAAAAAAATTGGGGTTTTGGAACAACTAAAGCTGGGTCAAATTATTGAGTTTTTTATATTTTTATACTAAAATTGTACTTATATATTTTTATTATTATTATATTATGTTATTATTTATTATTTTTATATCATTTTATTTTGATCAATTAATTATATTAAATTATATTCTGCAATGAATTTTTCTTTTAATGCAGTGAATTCTTATGAGAATCCTGTATTCCTCATTTCTCTTACTGTTTTAGCTCAAGAAAGGATTTTCTCGACTGCAAGCGAAAGTGCGCAGTCTGCCACTCCGCATGCAATACAAACGTAGAAGAGCCGCAGCCATCATCCTGCAGTCGCATGCACGTGGGTACCTGGCCAGGAAAGACATGAAACGCAAAAAAGAGGCTGTCATACTACTGCAAGCGCAAACCAGAGGATTGCTGGCCAGAAAAACCATCAAGAAAATGAAAACAGATGTGAGTTAATCTGGAGTTGTTGCATAAATGGCAAAAATGTTATATATTTTTTACACTGTTCATACTCTTTCCCAGGCATTCTTGACCGCTCAGGAAAGAGAAGCTCAGGAACTTGCAGCATTGGAGCTTCAGCAACGTCTTGAGGAGGTGCTGCGGAAAAGCGAGGCAGCTGACAAATCTGAGAGTGAGGATGATGAAGAAATGGTTGAGAACATCTTTGGCTTCCTGCCCAGTGCAATAGGAGGACAAGAGGGTCAGGCTCCTGAGGGTTTCGAGGTAAGAGCTGTCATGATAGGACAATAAGGAAGTAGGGCACATATTTGACAGGAACAAGCATAGATAGCATCTATGAGTCATTTTGTAGAGCCACTTGTTTCTAAAAATAAACCCACTTACCTACATTTTAGTTTCAATACACAATAAGGAAATTGATGTGTGCTATCAATGAAGATACAAAAATATCAAGTCATATTGGTCTAAACTCAAGCATTAGTATGGCAAAGGTTTAATAATAAACTACTTGCTTTGATTTGTTTCCAATGTTCCTCCAGGATCTTGAGGTCAAGCCAATTAAGTTAGAAGAGGTTGAAATAATAGAGAGCCCTGTGAGGGACGTGAAAGAAACCCCATTACATTCAGACACCAGTGAAGAGGAAGATGAGGCGGAAATCGATGACTTTTCTTTCTCAAAGTTCGCATCTCTGCATTTCCAAGGATCTTCTTCGCACTCGCATATTCAACAGAGACTGCGACAGCCACTGCTGTATCATGAGGATGAAGGGGATGCCCTGGTAACTACTTTTCCCATTTGCATCTTTAAAGTTGTGGCCTGTATTGTGCCTTTTAAATACTTTTTGTTCTCAAAATTCTTTTCCTTATCTTCTCCAGGCATGTTTGACAGTTTGGTGGATCATACTAAGATTTATGGGAGATCTTCCAGAGCCGAAGCAAGAACGTGTTTCTGCTATAGCTGATCCCATCCAGAGAAACCTCGGTCAGAGACAAGCCCGGCGACTGAGTAACATTGTAGGATTAGATCAGGTAATCAGACGCTATAACAAAAACCTTCTGCTCAACTTACACTGATTATTTTAGAGTAGCTTCAGTCTTTATTATTATTCTTGTAATTGCAGAAATTTTTGAGAAAGAAAATGAAGACGCAAAAGGGCCTTGGCAGAAGAAAACCATCGGCTATTCCTGAAGAAGAGGTTCGACAACATTAAATAATACTCACAGCTTAAACTTACTGACTGCGTCGTGTTGTATTACTAAGCTGTTTTAAATAATTTTGCATAAATTTACAGCCAGAAGAAGAACCAACACCTACCAACACCATCACCCAAATAATGCCAGTTCAGGAAGAAGAGGATGTGCTGTTTGGAGAAGGACCAACTTTTGATCGTCCAATGACACCTTTGGAAAAATTACACATTATTGTGGGATATGCCATTGTACGACCAGATATTAGGTAAAGGTCAATAACCTGTTGATGTTCATGTCCAGTGGCTATTTACAGTTACATTTTATATGTACACTTTACAATGTGTGATTCACTGCTTTCCAAATACAAAAAATTATTGTTGCACAATCTTGACTTGTTGACTTATGACTTGTTTTTCAGAGATGAAATCTACTGTCAGATCTGTAAACAGTTAACAGACAATAAGAGCCACAAAAGTACAAACAGAGGCTGGGTTCTTCTGTCCATCTGTCTTAGTATTTTTCTTCCTACTGACCGCCTCACTGTGGTAAGAAATTCTTTCACAAGATTATACTTTCACATATGGCAGTTTATTATACACAGACAGCTTTTACGAAAGCCATTAGTAGGTGTATTTTCTTGTAAAGTATAAACAATGTGGCTTTATGGAGCAACATTTAGCTCATCCAGTCGCTCCGTTCGGGCTGTGACTATTTGTTTGACAATTGATAGGCAATATTGTTTTTTGTAGTTTGGCTTGAATCCATTACCGGCACAGAAAATACAATCTCAACACAATCCTTTTTGTTATAGTACCTGCAAAGCTTTATACGTCATGGGCCAAGTGAATACTCCTCATACTGTACAGAGAGACTACGGAGGACTTTAGCCAATGGAGAAAGAAATGAACCGCCATGCTGGATTGAACTACAGGTATGTGACTCAAATAAAGCCGAATTCTCCTGTCACTCTCAAGTTTACCTAAACATGATCAACCTTTTTTCCTGTAACGGTAAGGCCGTAGAGACCAAGAACCCCATGCTGGTGGTTGTGGGTCTGATGGACGGCAGAAGCATCAGTCTACACGTGGACTCGGCCAGCACCTCTGGAGAAGTGTGTGATGCCATCACCCAAAAAATAGACCTGAATGACACGTATGGTTTCTCTTTATATGCTGCGATGAATGAGAAGGTATGTAACATGACTATTAACCTGAAGTGGCAGCTTCCTTTAGAGTCCTTACGTTTGTATGCCTAAAACATTGGTAACACGCAGTATTAAGTCTTCGCATACGTTCTGTGCTCTGGTTGCAGATGTGGTCTCTTGGCAGCGGAGGACAACATGTTTTGGATGCTGTGTCCATGTGTGAGCAGGAAGAAAAGAGACAGGGGAGAGAGGAACAGCACGCTCCCTGGCGCCTCTACTTCCGAAAGGAGATCTTCACTCCATGGCACGACTGTTCGTCTGATTTTATTAGCACAGACCTCATCTACAGACAGATAATCATTGGGCTTAAACATGGAGACTATCTTTCTGATAAGGTCAGTCCAGGATCTCTTCAGTGTCTCCTTGTGCTTAGACTCTTCATGTTTAGTTACAGTAAGCTGATGTTTGTAATTTCCAGTCCAGTCTGTTCTTGACTTGCAATTTTGATCTAGGAGGATGATTATGTGCAACTCGCAGCCAAACATTACTATGTACAGTATGGCTCTGAAAGCAGTGTGGAAAATGCCCAGAAAATCATTCATGAGTGTATGAACATGAGTCTGATTGAGACCAAGTCTTTGGCCAAACTGGTGCAGCTGGTCCACTCGGCACATGCACAGGTATGTTTATACGCTTGTATACACTATGCTGACAAAGGTATTTGGACACCTGAGTACATATTTTATGTGATTTTGGCATTTAATTAAAAAAAAGATTGGCAATAATGAGAAGCAACGCTTTCTTTTGGTGCTATAATAGCTTCTGTTTATCTGGGAAGGTTCTGCATGTGGTGTTGAAACACTGACCACAGCGGGCCAGTCAAGTTTTCAGTCAAGACTCACGAAACCATTTGCCGATTTGGAGAATAAAACAAGCACTAATATTGTGTAATTTCTCAGGGGCCTTACATAAACTCTGATACACCTGTTGATGATGTAAAGGCAGAGGTTGTCCAATACGCACGCCAGAGGTGGCCGATTTATTTCTCCAAGTTATTTGAGGCTTACATGATTTCAGGTAAATAGCTCTTCTCAGTGCTCTATGTCTCACTGCCATATTTTATAAGTTACTGTTTTGTCTAAAGCACTGAAATATTGTTTAGGTCCCCCTTTGGCTCAAGACCAGTTTGTGGTAGTGGTGAACTGGAAAGGGGTCTCTTTTCAAGTTGGAAAGGAAGCTGCATTTCTGCAGCTCTCATACCCTGAAGTGTCAAGAATTGAAATGCTTAGGTAAGAAATCTATTATTCTAAAACAAATAATAAAACTTACAACAGTTAGGCTTATTCTTCACTCCTTGGATGTCATTTTACAGTGAGGACAAGTCTAGTGGGATCGTGTCTTTAATGACACCGAGGTGGCAGTATGAACTAAAGGTTGTGAAGGCGAATGAGTTGGTGGAGCTGATCGATATGTTTCTCTCTGGGCTCAAGAGAAGATCCCTGTATGCAGTAGCAATACAGGACCTTAACAGACAAGGTGCTTTACATTGGTTTCCAACTGACTGGACAATCCTTAATAGTATCCTCATTAATAGATTTGATTTATAATATTGTTTTATAAATGATCAGTGGGCCTTTCCAGCACTTAAAACATTTCACATTTACAGTAATGCATTTGGCAGACACCTCTTGTATTCACCTATAGCTTTTCTTTAATATTCTTATGCAGAGGACCCCACAATCCTGAGTTTCAAAAAGGGTGATGTACTGTATATCATAAAGGATGGAGAGTTTGCTATTGACGGAAGCTGGATTAAAGCCAGGAATGAAAGGACAGGTCAAAGTGGAGCTGTTTCCTTAGATGCCATTCAGATTCTGCCGATGCTGAATAAACCCACTGAAGAAACACTGGTAAGTGTATCATTTCTCTTTTTGTTAGCACGAACCATTACTGTGGAGGGGAAGGGTCAGAGAGAGGCTGGAAAATGATTAAAAACTCAACTTGACGTTTAAGGAAACAGTACAGTGTGACCCTTAAAAAGCATTACATTTCTTGTATGTTGATTTGTAAAAAAAACAGAAATATGCAAGTAATTTCTATCCCTGTGATGTACTTCTAGAATTTGCTGAATTTGAGCCCGTCACGGAGAAAGTCAATGGCACAGATCATGCCACAGAAGGAGGAGCTCAGTACAGAGAGAGTAGCCCTTGTCACACTTAAAGAGTTCTCCTTTGATTATTTCAGGTAATGTAAATCATAACTGCTTTACAAATACAATAACTTTTACAAGATGATCATCTAATCTGCTTTTTTGTTTTAATTACAGGCAGACAGGTAAGGAAAGGTGGCCATAAGGGAGGGGCCAAAGAGAAACCGTGGGCCCTCAGCAAAGAGCCTCTCAAACAGCCGCTGCTCAAAAGCCTGCAGGGCAACTCAGATCTCAGCCACCTCGCTTGTGACTCTTTCACTGATATCCTTCACTCCAGCTTTACATACCACCAGAAAGTGAAACCTTAGTTAATCAGTGTGTTTAAATGTAGCTGATCAAAAATCATGCGTCAAAAAACACAGCTATTAATCAGAATCAAGGACCATTTTATAAATCCACAGCGAAATTTAGGTTTTAACTAAAAAAATTTAAAAAATACTTAATACCATTTTCTTTAACATTGTCTCTCCACCTATCCTTAAATATATGGGTGATTATCCAGTTAAACATGTGCGAACTCCCATAGATCTCACAAATCAGATCTTTGGCCCAGCAACAGAGCACGCTGAACTGAGAGACGAGGTCTACTGTCAAATCATGAAGCAGATGACTAATAACAACAATGGGTTAGTCAGATTGTTTTGACTTTGCTTTGGATTTGGTACCCAGCTGTGATGTAATGTGGTGTTATTTTCTTTTACCCATGTATATTTTGACTCTTTCTGTGACAGGTTGAGCATGGAGAGGGGTTGGCAGCTATTGTGGCTGTGCTGTGGTCTCTTCCATCCAGGACAAATTTTACTGAGGCACGTTCAGCGTTTCTTGGAGTCTAGACCCAGAGAGCCACTGGCCTCTGCCTGCCTACACAGAATGCAAGCCATGCTCAGGTAGACATCCGTCTATTAAAAAGCATTATTTTCTGCAGAAATCATAACCTAGATGGTTTATCTTTAACTTTTCCACTGACATGACATCAGTCTGCAAAACTATTATTGTCTTCTTTTGTCATTTTTGTACAGTATTGAGGGTAGGAAGCTGCCTCCGCACCAGGTGGAAGTGGATGCCATTCAGAATAACAGCCCTCAAATCTTCCATAAAGTTCACTTTCCAAATGATTCATCTGAAGTAAGGAGCAAAAAACAAATCCTTGCTGTTTATATACGCATTTAAGACATATTTAAGATGCTGTTATCATCTTTTTCAGTTATTTGAGGTGACCACAACCACAAGGATCAAAGACTTGTGTAACAGCATAGCCAAAACCCTTCGTCTCTCCTCATCAGATGGATACAGTCTGTTTGTGAAAATACCCAATAAGGTTTTAGACAGTCATATTTAATGTTAATGGTATCACTTGACAGTGTCGATTGAAGTCACTTATTTTTATGTGTTCATTGAAACATTTCAGGTAGAAAGTATGAAACCCGAGGAGTACTTTTTTGACAACCTCAGGCAACTCACAGACGTTGTCAAAAAGGCAAAAAAGGGCAAAGAAGGTGAGCCATGTAACCGGGTACATGCTGTCATTAAAACTTAAAGTAAATTGTAATCAAACTCTCACTATGAAAAATATCACTGGTTCTGAATACAGGCACGTCAGCTATTGTCCCCTACCTGGTGCTTTTTATGCGGAAGCTGTGGTTTAATGTGATCCCAGGAAAAGACATAAAAGCTGACCTAACCTTCCACTTTCCCCAGGTCTGTGTATGATATCGGCTTTATTTTCATGGGAATATTCACAACCCTAAGCAGTAGCAAATGTTTGTAGAGGTCTTTACAGCTTTGTCCAGCAGTCTCAATTTAGTTTTTTCCAGGAATTGCCAAAGTATTTGCGGGGGTACCACAGTTTGTCTAAAGAGGACATGATCGACCTGGCGGGGCTGCTGTTCCGTGCTCGGGTAGACACTGATAAGTCTCAGTTCATCATGATCCCTAAAATGCTAAAGGATCTGGTACCAGCTGATCAACAGAATATTATGCATGCAGAGGACTGGAAAAAGGTCATTACAAGCCTCTTATTTATTAGATATTTTTTTAAGATACAGCTCAGTCGTTCCTAATATAAAGTTGTTTTGCTGGTGCAAAACACCTACCTTATGTTGTACATTGAATAAATGAGAGAACATTTTCTGGTCTTTGGTTTGCAGCACATTATCAATGCATACAACAAGCAGGCTGGTATAACAACAGACGAAGCCAAAGTTCAGTTCCTGAAGGTAATCTCACAGTGGCCTACCTTTGGATGTGCTTTCTTCGAAGTGAAGGTAATCAGTTTACCATGAAAAATAAACTGAATAGGTGAGAAGGTTTTCTGGATACTGATTGTCCTCTTGTTCACAGCAAACATCAGAGAAGAGTTATCCAAACGTTATCATGATATCAATCAGCAAGCAAGGAGTCAGTCTTGTTGACCCTAGAACAAAGGTAAACAAGCAAGAAGGGCATATATATAAATACATAAGACTACATATATTTAGCATTTCATAGACGTTAAGAAGTTAACAAGAGTTTTGGTTTGTTTTTTCAGGAGGTGCTTATAATGCTTCCATTTAGTAAGATTACTTCCTGGTCTAGTGGAAAAACTTATTTTCACATGACCATTGGCAACCTCGTGCAGGGCAACACTCTCCTCTGTGAAACCTCATTGGTAAGAGTATTTTGTACATTGGTATCTACACATTAAGTACTTTTAAGAAAAGCATGGATCCATATATTCTAAGTGGAGCAGGTTGCTTAAGGTGACCTGCTGGTTTTTGGACACTTTGGCTCCATGAGCTCTCAAAATAATCATGACTATCTGCATAATGTTCCATCAACACTGTTAGGCATCAGCATATGTACAACATCTACCAGCCCTAATACACAACTTTAATCTCATCCTGACCATAAATCTTTGGCTTTTGCAGGGTTATAAAATAAGTGATCTCCTGTCATCATACAAGGACATGTATATGAATGAGAGGAAGATGGTGCGTCCCAGAAATCAGATGTTTCCTTAGATGATATTTTATGTGATCATTGATCATGTAGCACTGTCACATGTTGCCTTATGAGAAGCATGTTTGGCTCTTCAGCATAATCATTCCAAATTGTTGTAGTGTTTATTTTGTTAAATAGCCTACTGTAGTTCATACTTGGTACAGTGTAAGAAAATTGACAATTATTAACTATTCTCCAAAATCACTACCATTGCTCCATCAGTTTTAGAAATGATCATACATTGTTTTCTGGTTTTATTTGCTTGCTTTTTTTTTCTTTTCCATTTTCTTTAATATTTAAAATAATTATTTTATTTGCTTGAACATTTATTTATTCAATATTCATTTTATTGCAATGTTACACTAGGTGGCAGTGTTTTCACAGGTTAATTCTAAATGTAATGTACATTTTTAATATGACTTATTCCAATGTTATATTAAATGAATAATGAGTAATTTGACAGTTTGCACATAAAATAACATTTAAATACATAAATATTTACATTTAAAATTAACAAATTTTACACATTAAAGTAATTGGTTCAAATACTTCTTTAGTATTTACAGTTTGATTACACCAAGAAATATTATCTACAATGCAGTAACTAAGGTTAGTAATGCACATGGGAAAGGCCTCTTTTAACAAAGTGATTCATGTTTGAAAACAGATATGTAACAATATAAAACGCCCAGAACATGACTTTTGATGAGCCAAAGCTTGGTTGTGACCCATGAGAACCTTTTTATTTTTAAATATTTACAGATATGATGTCACTTTTCTTTTTGGAGATCTGGCTTTGCCATAACTGTATGTTAGTCAGAATACAATCTTATATTGGAAAATTAGTTGGTAATGAATTTATCACCAAAAGCATAAGGTTTGGGCAATTTCCAAATGTACTAAAACATAGCTTTTGGGATTTTCAAAGCTATTATTGCCACGTAATGCCTCCACTAAACCAAATATATCCCAGTGAGCTCCTCACAGTCATTGCTCTCTTGACCATTAATTCAGCCTTTCCATAAAAAAAGAAAGAAAGCCTTGTGCTAAAACTGGAAAATCAAACATGGACACTTAACAGCAATCATGGTAATGGAGCGTAAAGCTCAATTTTCTGGCCCTGACACTCATTTTGCCATGTGCTCACTATTAGCAAATAATAACACAGGACCTCGGGCATGCTCCTAATGTGCCTGGGTGGATCAACAGGTGAGTCAGAAGAACAACGCGTCACTGTCTAAAGTGAAAAACCATTTCATTCTCGTCATCCCTTAGAAATGTATCCATTTCTGTATAGCTGTGAACCTTATTTTGTCTTACTGACATGAGGCCTATGTTATTGGAAACATGTTCTTGGTCCTGTGATGTCACCGAGTCTCTAACCTAGGTTGACATCAGAAACCAGTCTGGAACTGAAGCTCTTATTATTCACAGTGGAAACCTCAGCACCATGTTGGGATCTCTGTTATATCATAATAGTTTTTGAGCTTTAGAGCAGTTCTAATAACATCCTTCAAAAGTCATATAGCTGACTAATTACTTGGCTATGAGTATTAATTTCATTTATTTACTAGTAGAATTAATACTTGTCAACTCACTCTGTTTTGTATTTTAATGTTCTATCTGTGTTACTTTGTCTTGCCCATTAGTGAATTCAACTGTGACACTCTCTCATGTCAATGAATCGATCAGGAATGCATTAATGCATTACTATAAATAAAGAGCCCCGCAAAGCTAATCATGGCCAAGTGCTGAGGCTATAGAGAAAAAACAGCTCTGAAAAAGGCAGCCATGCATGTGAGTTAAAGAGACATATAAATAGACATCATGGTAAAGGTTTAGTCCAAAGGTTTGGGATGTTTGTTGTCCAATGTGGTTTCACTGATAGTCATTATCACACTCGCAGTATTATAGTCATGAGGTATGTTTTTGATTATGGTATTGTTTCAAAATATAAAGTAACGCTTGTTTTAATTTATTTCCCCCTGCAGCCTAGTTTATATCAATAATTCAGAGAGTCCAAGTATTAAAAGATATGCCATCCGGTCATCAATCAATACTGGAAATGTGTGTGGGGGTAGGGTAATCAATTTTTTCTGGGAGGACAACACATCCTACAAGCATTTATCAGGCTATGAATAGGACATTTTACATTTTCAGAAGAATGAGGGAATTACAGTAGATGATTAAAGTACAGATGGATTTTGGTTTTGAGTTATGGACCTTTTATTTATGGTGCTAATGGACATAGTTTTAAAATGGATGGATTTAAAACGGGCTCCGTTGGTTTTAGCGTTTTTACCACTTTTTTAGTTGGTCTTCGTTAGCCTCAGATTACAAGACCACCATAAACCAGACCAATCAACCAGTTACAGCTAGTTTCAGCTGTAATTTTCAGCAGGGAATGAATTTATTTTATATTTTTATTTTAAACATAACTGAGTTGTCAAAAGCTACACGGTTTAGCATGTTTTAATGAAGGTTTGAGTGTAAGGAAACTCCCATCTTACGTGTCAGAAATTATTTTACTGAACTGCTATCAGAAAAACAATGTATCCAAGTTCATTATATTTATTTACAATCTTAAAAATCTAATCCAAATACTAAATGTTTAGCTACTTACATCTCACAATGCACTCCTTCACCATTAAACTGAAACATGACGCTGGAATTCGCGCTAGGCTTCAATCTTTAATTTAATTGGCCAGCAACTTTAGGATTCTTTGATTTGATAGGTCAACTTAATTATCAAAATGTTTAACATTCACGTGTGCTATTAGACCACTCAAGGCAAAACCGATGAGATCAGAAATCTATGCAGCACCAAATACTGTTATTACAGTTATAAACGTTTTTTTTTTTAATTAATCTGTTTTTTAATTATTCTTTTAATTTATCTCTAAAATTAATCTATATTTGTTCATAAACACCATCAAAAGTCAAACACCACTATTTATCATTTCTTCATTTTAAATTGTATGCTTCAGGAGCATACCTTATCTTAGACTACTGTAGTTTATGTAATGTCCTTAACATGGCATTCCCTGGTTATCCAAGTACT
Source organism: Beaufortia kweichowensis (assembly GCA_019155185.1). Lineage (NCBI taxonomy): Eukaryota > Metazoa > Chordata > Actinopteri > Cypriniformes > Gastromyzontidae > Beaufortia > Beaufortia kweichowensis. Next base: position 13,096,006 of record CM032797.1, read on the forward strand.
GATAAAATATAAAGTCGGAATACAATGTAATTTTTCTGTTTAGATGCATCTGCTGAATGCATGTAATGTAAAAGTTTGCCAGTCCTCCATTTAGTTCATTTTAGGGAACAGACGTTAAATAAAATACCAAGAACTTCTTAAAAGTCAAAGGAATGTTGGCAGAATTTCAAAGTTGAGTCTGTGAGGGAGGAAGACTTGCACCGCGCTTATAAATGAGATTAAATTCAGAGTATGTCACTTGTTTCCCTGTTCCCACACAGCTTGTAACAGCTAAAAATTAAAATGAAAAAAGAACCTTTCATTCCAACCAAGTGGATTTTTCTGCGTACATAAACTCACCTGGAGCCAAGTTAGTGCTTGTTTAGGTATTAACAGCCAATGTCTATGTTATCATCATATTTGCTTGTTATTTGTTGAAATGTGGCTTATGGCAAATATTGAAACCATGTATGAATATTTTCATGGTATTTGTAGACCAAGGTCATGAACACTACATACAGGTAAGATGTTCTGTCTTTATGTCCATCTTTAATGGCAAATGCTGTTATGATTTATAAACTGTACTTTAAGAGTTCTGTGTTTGACATGATAATCCATAATCTTAGTGCATAGTAATATTTCATCTTTTTTAAGAAATAATCTTAGTTATGGTTCCACTATATTGGCCCAGTAGCATTCAGCATTGAATCTGTCTGTTTTTAAAAACTGCATTTTGAAGCAAATGTCTTGGGTCTTCTGGGAAAGAGAAAATTCCAAGAATCTTTGCTGTTTACAGTATGACGATGACCCCTTATTTACCACTGTGTATCTGAGACAGCAAGACTTCTTATTATGGCCTCCGTTGTTCACTGTTTATTCCATTGTTCAATTTAATTTCATTTGTATTGTGTTTTTCACAATACATATTGTGTATTCAAACTCCCTTCCGCTCTTTTTTTTAATGCCCGGGCCACTTTGTTTACCACGCTTCTGTTACAATTAAGACCTGAATTTTTGAGATACCTCCATCAACCCCAAGACATTTTTTTCAACTGACATCACAGTGTTATGTCCAGTACTCCTCAGTTCCACCTCAATGAATGCGCTAAAAGTCACTCCTCTGATGTTAAGGGTCAAGCATGCTAACATTTTTGTCATTTATCTTGTAATAGCAAGATCTGCCTGTTGATAGTGTGTTTGTTTTCTCTTTTAATCGAAGAACACCTACACATTTGAACAGTATGCAATATGTAAGTTTGAGGACCTAACATTATATTGTTCTAAAGTATAATTATAACCATAACCTCCTGCTTTTTTGGCACGTTTTTAGCCATTTCTAATCAAGATATTAATCCATTTATTTCATGAACTGTTTTACTAGTGAGGACCTCATAGGTGGGTTTAAAAAATTTTATTATATATTTTCTTTTCAGCTGGCAGGTTTTTACAAAGCAGAATGCCATCATGCTTTGCTGTAGTACTACAGTATATAAAACCTGACACACACAGAAACTTTATTATGAGCAATACGACATCAAAGAAAACTTTCATTAGTGTTCAGTTAGTTAAAAATGCAATACAATAGACATGTTTCTCATACTGCATTTGGAAACACAGTGTTATAGTGTCATCTATACAATGTACACACGTGACCGCACTAAGAAATATTTTGTTGACATTGCTAGTGACAATGGTATTCATAGGTTAGTCTGTGTTTATTAAGTCAGCTTTGAGCATGTTGTCTATTGTTCTCTTAAAAGATAGAATATTTGTCTGTGAATGTCTCAGAACAGCTGAATTTAATATGCTGCTAAAGGTGAACTAGCGTGAGGTTTTCTCTGGTGAAATACGAGAGCAGGAATGCTCCTTGCTGACATTCACATGTGATTACTCATCCATCTCTGAATGTGTGTGTGAGAGAGGAGCAGGAACAACATGATGGAGAATGTGAGAAATGGGATATAATCCAGTAAATGGTATTTGCTAAAACCACCAAAAAATTCCCAGGAGTTTGACACATACTTCCATGGAGGCTTTTATTTAACATAGTTCAGGAAGAGCGTGATCAGGTAATTCAACCAATCAGCATGTCCCTTTCCTCTGTCCCGTGACAGTTTTGCAGCCAAATTCTGAGCTCAGAGCCCAGACAGCACACCAAATATGCTTTTGTTTGTTATCATATCAGAATACATGAGAGTGCAAATTTGTGAATATATATTAATAACTTTATTGTAGATTTATGAAATGTTTCATAGCATTCACATCTTTATGGTTTAAATAGGAGAGGTCAACCCTTGGCCATGTGTTTTGAACACACATGATGACAGCTGAAATGCTCTTTGGCATCCGTTCCTCAGCATTACATTCCAACAACACAAAATAATCTCAGTTTACGAAATATATTAACATTTTACTTTGAGTAACTGTGAAGAACAGTAAGCAGCTGTTTATAACACAAAATGCTCTCTTTAACACCTTGACCAGCAAATGTGCTATACGAGAGTGTAAAAATAGATACATTAAAAAAAATAAAGAAAAGCAAAATACAATATACAATGTATACAATTCATTCTGACAGAGTTTTCTTATATCGAGTTTTGTTTCACACAACAACATGACAGTATAAAGCGCGCCATTGCTATAAAGGCAATCAGACCACTCCTGCCATGCAGAATGCTGAAGAATTACTGCTAGGGTGTTGCAGCCATAAATAGAAAAACATGAGAAAAATGTTTTACATTGTATAACAATCAGAGAAGGTGGGGCAGAAAATTACATGCGAGAGCCTCAAGAAATAAACTGAACTGGAATGTGGTGAAGTACCACACGTCTGTTGACAAGACAAACAAGTGACTGGAGATCTCATGTCAGATGACAGAGGTAGGAAACATAGAAACATATCGGGAAACACAGTCTTCTGGCTGATTTTGTGTAGGATTATTGTAAATACTGAAAAAGTAACACAAATTACTGTGTGAAGAGAGCTCAGCTCCATCACAGGAGACATTTGAGGAGCAATTATTTAGCTGAAAATATTTCTACCACAGTACAGCCATGCCATTTTATCTGTGTAAATCCCATTGGGACCTCCTCATCAGGCAGGTCGGATGCATTTTCCTGGGCAGCTCATCTGGTCGTTTTTTGTCCGGGTGTTTGTCATATGAAGATCATATGAAGATCTCCACTGCTTCAGCCTCCACTTCATCCAAGCCTTTAAAAATGTCCCCAGATGGTGACAGTTGCTGTGTGTTACCTGTAAAAAAATAATATTTATATAAAATTAGTCAACATCAAGGGAGCAAATCTGCAGCATCTAATACATCACATTGATCAATGACCCCTGCAGTACATAACAGCTACTGTAACAGTACAATCATTGACTCTTTGTCAAACAAATACAGTAATGTAATCGGTCACTTCATGAGATAAGAGCAATATACATAGGAAGGCAATTTTTACAAAAGCCCTATAACACCCTATCCACGTGCATTGCAATGTGTATTTGTGTACTTACTGAGGTCCGGGTCTGTGCCGTGGGCTTGATCTGTGGCATGTTTCACTGGCTTAGACTGTTTCGGTGCCGCTACCAGAGAGCATGCGGAATATGACGTCTGGTCGTCTGAATGACTCTTTCCTGGAAACCATCCAAAAGAGCTTGTTACTAGATATCTACTTTCGCTCTGCTAATCTGATGTCATTCTTAGATCCAATGCTTTAGAAATGCCTACACCCTCAATTCTAATGAAAAAGTGATGGACACGTTTTGCATTTTTAAATCTCCATAATGGATTAAAATGGAGTTTAAAGGGCTACAGTTTTATTGATTGCTGAAATCCCAATCAAATCAATCAAAATAAGAAACATTCGTAATTCTTTCGTTGAATTTCTTTACATGACGCGTGTTGTGATGCTGTATAAATCTGTTAAACTTTCTGTGCTGACCTCTAAGCGTAATGCTAATGTTTAGATACTGACCTCTGATCTGGCCAGCGGGATGAGAGGTGCTGATGGAGGGCTCAGAGGTGGCGGGGCGGAGGTCTCCTGACTCCTTCTCCATCCTCCGCTTTAGCATGATAATCACTGTGTCCTTCTCCAGGATCTGGGCGTTCAGATCACGGATTCTATCAACACCAATGCAAAATAATCTTCATTAAATTTGCAAACTGCACAAAATCTGACAGATAAAAAATACTGATATAATAGCTATAGAGTTAAGGCTGGTTCTCTTACCTGTTCTCCACCTCTTGGTTCCTATGCTCAGATGATGGCAGCTCCTCAGTAAAACTGCTGTTTGAAGAATGGCAAGGTGAATGGTTGATGATGGTTGTGTCTCTGTAAAATATTGCGAGATGATTAGCGACTTGTTTGTCCAAAAACTAATAAGGATTTTGACACTGCTCTTTTTCTTTTTACCTCTGAGCTGCAGCAGTTGCAGCCGCATCCATTGCAAACTCCCTCATGGTTTTTTCTTCCAAGTACTTCTGCTCCCAGCGGGTCTTGTCGGTCTCCAGCGACAGAATGCGCTCTTCTTTTTCCCGCAAGAGTTCCTGCAGATTAGACACGCTCACATTGGCTCCAGTGATTGACTGAGGCTGTCTCTGTGGACAAAGAAAACAAACAAGTGTTAATCTGGACATGGTCAGCACCTGATTTTAAGACAACAGGTGTTTGTGTGCATGTTAGTACCTGTTGATTTCTAAGGCTGCGCAGTTGCTGCTCAAGCCGTGTCCGCAGGCGCATTTCCAACCCTTCTCTTTTCTCACAAGTTGCTTGCAGCTGAGCCAGAGCCCCCTGCAGACGCTCAACCTTCTCCACATACGCATTCTTTCTCTGTAGCTCCTTCCACAGCTGCTGGCTGCGCGTCTGCGTGGACATCAGGGTAACCTCCAGAGACTCACTCCTGCGCAGCTGCTGCTCTGCTTCATTTCGCAGATGCTGTACCTCCTGCTCCAGACGCGCACATTTCAGCTGTTGTTCTTCATCTGTTAGACAAAGAGGGAAACAGAGAGAGAAACATGTTAGATTTATGTTGGCAAATGTTATCAGGTCAGCTGCTCAGAGAACTAAAAACAATTTGTAAATGTGTGGTTAACTTTAGCCATATCCTCAGACACCACTTTCAAAATGTGATGATCTAATAATTTAGCCAGTAATGTTGAACAGATATTTAATTCAAATAGCCCTAAATGAAATTTATGTTTAATAAATCAATCTGACATTTCTGTTTACATCAACACATGTGCTGCATTGCATCGCAGATGCTCATTTGTATTATACACAAGGCTGAAAGCTATTTTATTGAGTGTTGGGTATATGCTAAAATAACGTCTTTTGATCTCCCAGCATTGTTATAAACACGTACTTCTTTATCAACAACACATTTGTGAGGACGTGCGAAACATGTCAATGGAATGTTTATGTTGACCCTCTCCAGCACCACTCCCCACTGACTTCCTGCTCATAACAAGAGGAATTCTGTCGCAAAGTCCGGAGCGTCTGCTTACGCAAGTGGCTAAGGAATGCAGAAGGAAGGAGACGCGGCGGCCCACTCTCCCTTTGACCCACATCTCAAAGCGCTTCAAATTACTGGCATAGTTTCCCACCAATTAGCAAAACGCATGAACGTTCCCACCTCTTTACCTTATGGCTAGTGAAGACTAGAAGATCTAATTAATTGTTTATGGGAACTAGATGAGAGCGGTGATAATGCCTGACAGTTTAATATCTGACGTATAATCCTCTTGTAGATAAATCAGATCAAATAAGGTGCTGTTATCTCCCATTTGGTGTGTTATTCTGTATTAAGAGCTATGAAGTTTGATCATGAAACAGTAATGATGTTGATGGTCAAGTGATTTATGAACTCACTGTGCAGAAGGAGCTTGATGACAACATGCTGGTTCTGGTCAGCAGCCTCAGCTTCTTTTACTGCTTGATCGTTCGAATGCTGAAGTCTCTTGATTTCGCCCATGAGCTTGTTTCGTAGCTCTTGCTCCAGACTTTCTCTTTTAGCACATCCCTGCATCAGTGTCTCATAGGCCTCTGAGATCCTTTGGATTTCTTGTTCCAGCTGTGAGGAAAAATAACAAAAACAAAATGTATTACAATTATACCAAACTTTTACTTCAGTGCTAATATTGGGACACTTTTTGTACACTATTTGAAAAATCACCTTACAACAAAGATAACAGTTTCTTCTTAATGATTATGTGCTTACACCCAAATATTTGGGTGTAGATATTACTTTGGGTGTAGATATTGCTCTATATTAAACAATTCTACCTGTTCTCAGAAAGACATTTCACATTATAGTATTTATCAATAACCTACAAAATTCTCCAACAATGCTCCTGGTTGATTTTAGGAGCATAGAAGAGAACAGAGACTGTTTTCAGGAGGCCTTATGAAAACACCATGACTCCATCTTCTCAGGCATGTTTACACAAGGCAGTGGCCTGACGGGTAACCTGTGTAATTATCATTCCTTCAGAATGAGAAAGAGCTGAGGTACACTGATGTAATCCACTGGAAACCTTTCACAGCCTCTTGGACACAAGCCAAAGGTGATTAAAAAGCTATCAAACATTTAGCCCTGTTCTGTTTATTGAATGTCTATGTAGTTTTAGGAGCTAGGGTCATTTGATAGTTGTCATCAGTCATACTGGCATCCCAATATTTTGCCTTAACTTTTCTAAGATGACAATTTAAGTGATGTGAAATAATGTTTGGAAGAAAAGCAGATATTCTGTTAACCTGAATATCTAATCTACAGATGTTCCTTAAGCAACTCATCTCAAAGCAATTTACCTTCTGAATTTTTAAGCCTTTTTCAGTGTGTCCCTCCAGCTCCTGTCTCAGCCTCTTATTCTCCTGCATGAGCATATCAAGTTGACTGCGGCTGCAAGCTGAGACCTCCCTGCCAGCAGGGGGCGACGTGGAAAGAATATGGCAAGCGTCTGGTGAAGGTGTAGGTGGGATATTTCTAAAGTGGCACAAGGTAAAAAGCATCCAGTTAGATTAAGAACTTTAAAGACCGGCGGTGACAACACATCAGAGTTGCTTGAGGTCTGATGACATATTACATCGGTATGTCTCGTAAGGCAAACACAGGCACAGCATCAGACTGTTAGTCATAATGACACATACTATAAAGTACGTCAAAACTGCAGGAAATGTACATACCAAAATTAGTACAAAAATTAAATATTATGAAATCATCACATCATAGTATTTGTGGGTAAAAATGTGGTGTAATTAAGTGTCATGTAAGAAGTTCTTCTTGTCTCCTCTACCTGTTGTGGTGAGAATGGAATGGTGGTGGTGGAGGTCTGTAGCACTGCTCATACTCCAGTGCTTGTCTAAGCGTAAATCCTTGAACGAGATGCTCGCTATGAGGGCCCTGCAAACCCGGCTGGCTATGTGATAAGTGCTGGTTTGTATGATATCCATGAATCTGTGGGTAACTGTAGGAACAGCCAACCGAAGATGTTGCAGGAATTGAATTGCCAGCATTGCGCTCCATAGAAAGCTGCAGAAGTCGCTCGCTGAGAGACCGTGCGTGGCTTCGCTTCGGATCCCACGTCTCTTCTTCCCCGAAAGGCATCTGGCTGTTTACGCTGTCCTGTAGTGAGCATGCCCTGTGCGGCTGGCACCACTGAGAGGCCAAATACTGGGAATGAGCTTTGGCTTGTTCGTAGGTGGGCAGCTCCTCACCATGATGGGGGTACATTTTGTAGCTTTCAGAGTGCTGAAAGTCAACCTGGTGCTCCTGGCCCTGTGGTTCCTGGCGGGTAGAGAGCTGAGGGGACTGGGGATCATCCTGACTGAGGCTCCCGGATGACGACTGGGGAGAGCAAGCACCTCCGCTGCCTCCTTCAACACTTCCTCCTTGTCGCAGGGCCTGCTGCTGGATGGCCAGAAGTGTGTGCGTATCTGTGGGGTTTCCATAGCGAAGCTGCTCTTGGATCAGTCTGTGCAGGACGGTGCCAGATGTTTCTTCACCTCTCATTTTATATACAAGTTTTTATGTGAACTAGACCTGCAGGGCAAGAGAAATGTTTGAATTATTTTTATTTTATATTGAGCAATATTTAACAACAAACAGTTACTTGTACAAAAACAATGTGGGGAATGCTGTATACATTTATCACTAGTACAAGTAGAAAGGCATTTAAACCACTACACTAAAAATGCTGGGTTGTTTTTAATCCATTTTTGAGTCAAAAAGGACAAAACCCAATGTTTAGTCCAAAATGCTGGGTTATTCTTAACCCATTGTTGGGTCAAAAAGGACAAAGCCCAATGCTTAGTCCAAAATGCTGGGTTATTCTTAACCCATTGTTGGGTCAAAAAGGACAAAGCCCAATGTTTAGTCCAAAACTCTGGGTTATTTTTAACCCATTGTTGTGTCAAAAAGGGACAAAACTCAATTATTACAGAAGTCTGGGTTATTTTAACTCATGGTTGGACATTTTCTAGGTTAATTTAAGCCAAAGGTTGAGTTTGTCCCGTTTTGAGCCAACCATGGGTTAAAGATTACCCAGCATTTTTTAGAGTGTAATAATAATAATACAAACCATAACAATAATGATAATACATACAAAAAATAATGTAATAGCCCATATAAATCCAGTTGCAGCAAACAATATAAAAAACAAAAGCCTGAATTCATCCAGCCATGAAAGACACGCGGAGCGTTCACAAAAGCTCAACAAATACATTCCCATAACCAAACATTCATTAAAGAACGCCCACACATAACACAGTTTTACTTATAAACCATGTATTATAGTGATTCGTACTGATCGCCAAAAAGTTTAGCTTTACATTTTCACATTCCATTTCTGTTGATCGTGAAAGCGTTTGTTTCCGTTTCCCTGAACAATCCGTAAAACGAGGATTATAATCCAAATACTCACCAAAAAGTTTAACTCCACACGGATTCCGTTAACGGCATTTATAATAATCCCAGAAATCGCGTCGTATATGTTTTATCTCATAGTTTCAGTGTTTGCGCGTTTGGGTCTGGTTGGGTTGTGAGGTAGTAGGCGCGCTGTGCTCTCATAAATAACCGAGCACGCCTGGAATGATCGGAATTTGTGAGCTCAGGGATCAAAAGTGAATAGAGAGAGAGAGAGAGGGGGGAGAGAGAGTCATTTAACACAGCAGCTGCACTTCGGCTTCCGTCCACCAGACCTTTCACAGTTTCTTGTTAAAAATAAGGTAATTTAAGAAAAGAGTCCAGTTGTTATAAATAAATGCGGGCTATGCATAAGTATTAACACAGAATCTGATCGGTGATGTCATTTTATTAGAGAAAAGGGTTTACGTCAAGAGGTGTGACCCAAGTTGAAAGGTATGCAAACATGTTGACACAAAGATACAGGATACAGAATACAAGAAGATCAGTCTTTGTTTGTCTAAGCATACCCGCCAAATGCTTAAGCATGTTTTATGTTGGCTGCTCTTTGAGTGTTAGTGACTTATATTCTGCTTTTAATTGCATGTATTTAATTGAAGATTTTAATAATTACAGTGAACATGTGGGAGTAAAGTTCTCTTTAGTTTGTCTGTTCTTTTGGCCATCTATCAGCATGAGTTATAGCTTACTTACTTCCTGATGTCATAATATACAAAACACATTCCTGTCGCAGCTCCACACAGATCACAATCTGTAACTAAAACTTTAACAGCCTAAAGGTGATTTAACATTGTGATGTTTGTAAGACATAGAACTAGCAAATGTACAATTAAATATAAAGATTTCTATAGTCTATAGTCCAAAACAGCATGGAAACAGGAAGCAGGGAGGTAACACCCTACAACAGCAGACGGGGTGGCAACTTACTTGCCTTGTGGGTTCGGTATGAACCTAAGATTTCTCCCGTCGAAAGCCACAACGAATAGGAAAGGGTGGAATTTTACAGAGTACGCTGTGCCACATGTTTAATCAGTTGGGCTGAACTGTATATTGAGATCCAGCACAAAAAAATTCTAGGAAAGACTGGCAAAGACAGAAAGAATGGTATTTATAAAAACTATGAAAACTCATTTTAGCCCCGTGTTATGAAACGGAGCAATGCATCATTCACATTCCCATCTTGTATGGACTGATAAGAGGGTATTTCCGCAACTACATTTCAGACATTGACTCAATGGGAAACAGACGTGCGGTAGACATGTGAATACTTGATTGCAGGTGTGTGGAAAGGAAGCAGCCATTGGCAAGTCTCTACAAATCAGAGAAAATCTGGAAGAAAGTGTTATGGAATTGAGACACCTCCAAGCAGTATGATATCCCATCTAACAGCATTCAGTCTATCTCGCTGTTTATCTCTTTCTCCCTGAAGGCCCCTCAGGGGGCAGAACCAGAATATCTCCATTCCACCCTGATATCTTTAACCGTTCAGACGGCAACTGCCATGTGGGATTTTTTTAGAGGAATCACAAGACTTGAGAGCTATGAAAAGAAAATAACTAAGAGAAAATGTGGACAGAATTAGGCTCAGCACAACAGGCATCAGTTGTGGTTATTTGGGTCATCTAAAGCAGGCACTCGCTATGGGGGACTAAAGAGGATTCTCTATTCTCATCACAATCCTGTCTTTATTGGTTGCAAATGGCCTGACATATTTTCATGGCACATGTGTGATTTAAGAGGTGGTTGAAACATGACTCACAGAGATAAGACACAATGGGGTTGTTTATGAACCTGTGCTGCTTCAGGCCGATTTCTGCACATAAAGACCAAACTTGTATTTAATAGCAAAACAAGCTTGTAAGACATAAATACAGTCAAATGTCTCTAAAGAAACCAAGCGTAACATTCTTTTCTGATTAAATAGGTTGGTAATCCTGGGCCACATAATCAAATAATCTCAAACTTCTTACATCTAATAGTGTTTATGCTGCTTGTTTATACATTTAACCTGCTGTATGGTTACTCTTCAGCGGGTACTTTTCCTCTGTGGCTGTGGAAAGGTGAGAGGAAGGATGTGTGTATGATTCAGTGGGAATGAGAAATAAACATACACATGACTCTTTCTTCCCAGTCTACATGCTTTAAAAGATGGATCTGGGGTGAAAGAGAGAATCACATTTACATATATGTTTTGATGTTTTTGTGCACATGGTATTCTTTCTTTTTCACATTGCCATTCTTTACATTCCATCAGTGGTGTTATTAGAGATAATGAGCTTCATCTACAACATTCCTCATTACTGGTGTCTCACGCTCACATTGTTCTCATAACTTGCTGCTACTGCAGGCAAATATTTCAACGCCGTAAAATGTAGAACAGACAGTACAACACTTGTTTGGTCGTTGTATATGCCATTACACTTTTTTTGAAACGCATTAACTACTCCACAACAGTAAACTATACATTAGTTCATGAGGGTGAAGTGGTTTTATTTCAATACATGACATTGTAAAAAAACATGCCATTTAACATGATTAGTAATGGAGTTTGTAAAGATCCCCTAGATAGATTTCCACTGAACCAGGAGAATGCCGCTTATTCATGTAAGTCCTGCTTCACCCGGCTATGTGTGCCCCTGAGCAAATATCTGCCCCTGCTAATGCTGATCCAGCACATAGCTCAACACTCAGCGGTTTCCCCACCAAGGTGGTGGAGAAAGAGTATATAAAAATATACTTTTTTCTTATCTTCCTCAAATTTAAAATAGAATATGTGGCATTCACTGCACTGTAAATACTACTTTTACAAACAGTTTTTATAATCAAAAAACAAAACAACAATCCACTTTGTGCCAGTAGTACTAAAGGACCATGAACTGCAAACATTCTACTGTACATTGACCAGTTTATTTCTAGGAATGTACTCGGTAGTTTGCTATATACCCACTGACTTCATACAGTACATGCATTAAAACCAAGTATTTGCATTAGACATTGTCGGTTGCATTGGTCATAACCATGTTCACATTCTGCATTACCCATTTTGTTATCTGTAATGGCACCCAAACTGCTGATAAGATAGTGGGTAAATAACAGGCGTGTTATTTGTAAGGAGATAGCAGAATGCTCAAGTACAACTAGACTTCCCTGTTAATAATCCAGTCAGCTTTATAGTTGTTTCGTAGTTAGACTAAGAACACAGAACACAAAATGAAAATCCAGGTATTCATTACTAAGAAACTATGTCAGCTGAGAGAACTTAAAATAGTGTATAGTTTTTCACACTGAAAAAGAGTCACTCTGTGGAATCTCATCTTCACCACTGTGGAAAAATGTCCTTGAATACGAGTCATTTCAGCTGAAAATAACTTGACCCAGACAATGCGTGCAATGCCAGCATAGTCCCCAAAAAATGCTAAATATATTTTTTCTTCATTTACATCTTCATGTTTTACTTACTGTACTATAGATACCTACAGTACATAAACAGAGTATATCTAATCTGCTAAGTATCTGAACATGAATCCAGATTCTTTACAGAAGTGTATTATAATGTGTAAGTAGTGCATGACTTTTTGGCCAAATATAGTTTTTTTCCTATGCGAGATGCCATTCAACTGGAGGAAGTTATATGAGCATAGGCTCAGTTTACATTTAGGCAGACAGGCAGCAGCTAGTTCTGTGTGTATTGTTACACTTCAATGGATATGAGGCAGGAATATAGACATGTCACGCAGACTGATATTGATTTCATTATATAACAGAGGTTCTATTGGGCGCAGAGAAGAGAAACAGTCGTTTATGTTGTATAAATGTAGAAATGAATGCAGGAAACAAGGCGATACATGTAGGTGCTTAACGTAATTCCCCTCACAGGGAGCATGAATACTTTTACATCCTCTTTACAACAATAGGAGCTGGTGAAAACATTAGTACAGTCATACACACATCAGTCCAAAGACAATTCAAATGTTCAGTTGGCACTTATATTCATTTTGAGTGATAAGACATGCAAGACAGTGTTAGCGTGGGAATTATGAGTGGAATGTGAAGGTCACGACCAACAGCATATCACAGGAAACACACAGAGTGCATCCGGTAAGGACAAAAAGAGGAACGAAACATAACTTTAAAACGGTATGTAAGACAACAGCTTTTGTGCATTTCAAAGATTATCACTTTCACATCTCTTGTTTGTACTAAATAAACAAAAAATACATACAGCAGACCTAAATAAAGCACAAAATACAACAGCAAGAATCTGCAGATATTTGGAGTGTGCTGAAATGTCCAGGTCATAGCATTTAAAAAACAGTTATATACAGAGTAAAGTACTACTACCTCAGTGCTTATCTTAAACAAGCACATGACTAGTATGTGGAAAATCACAAGTATGAAGTTCCTGATAATAAAAGTATTTGTTTTAACATAATTCTGGTGCCATTCATGTGAAGTTATTCAGAAAACTTGCCTCTTAACCTTTTATAGATCTATTCACATTCCTCTCTGCAGACTTGCACAATATTTGTCAGAGATGAGATACAGTCCAGCTCATACTGGGATTACTGTTATGCACTGCAACTAATCTTCACTTTGTCATTCCAATAGACAGTTTGGTCATGGGGTTTCAAACTAATTTAAAACAGGTGAACTAGCTGACATTATTTAGGGAGCTATTACAATAAACAGCCAAGCAGGAGAAGAGTTTCCATACTTTTGTGTTAAGGTAGCTTGGGTTTTCCACACTGTTGTGCCTTTAATTCACCAATAATTATCTTTCCAGCTGGAATGGATGCGTGCAATGTGCTGAATTGTCATTATTATGAATGGATTGGACCTGGATATGAGCCATACTGGGTGAATTGGGGAAGACTGAACAACCTAAGGGAGTATCGGAAATGGTTGCAGAGCAATGATGCTGTTCGATTATTCACACAAGAGCAAAAACTGGGATTACAACACAGACCCTAATTAACTATAAATGCTTATATAGTATTACTGTTTCTTTTAAATCTCTTTTCACAACTTTAAAGACCCACAATACTCAAGATTGTCATAATTAATGCAACAAATTATTTACTGATGAAGCCAATTTGCAAAACACGCAAAATGTCCAACTGCAGTTCAAAGTTTTTCTATACCTACTTGGCACAACTTTCAGACATGACCAAACAATGACAAAACATAAAAGATATAGAATGTCTTTGCTACATAAAAGCAAGATTAAATGCTTAAATCAGCACATCATAAATATGAACCCTCTTGGCACTCCAGGAGCAAAACCAGAACCAGCTTTCTGTACATTCTGCAGTCCCGTCTCATGATGGATGCAGCCTGCATTGCCAAATGTCTCCTCATAGAAAAACATTTTCTTTCATGCTCTGCTGAGATTTAGGGTCCACCGTAATACATTCCTCGCTCCTTATTTGTTGGGTCTTAAAGAACAGGTAACCATAGCAACCCTGCACCATTCCAAAAATGTCTGGCCCCTGGCCTGACACAACACCATCTGTCGAGAGTGTGTATTTTACATACTTTATAGACAGAAGAAAAAAATTGTAAACTGAGATTTCTGATAAATTTGTTCACTGTTTTTGTACAAATTCCTATCAAAGTAAACAAGAAGCTTTGTGTTGACATACATAATGCTTTGACATTAGCAACAGAATATTTCCAAGAGCTCCACATGGTTGTCATTAACATTCCAAGTGCTCTCTCTCGCTCTCTCTCTCATTCTCTCTCACTTCTCCCTTTTGTCTCTTGAGGAGGCCAAAGAGGAAAATTGACAGTATTGGCTCGAGACCATACATTCCATGGGATGTGTCAAAACCGTTCTCTGAAAAGCAGAGAAGGCCCACGTAGGAACACTTGGAGACATACACACACACTCAAAACAAAGAGTGGAAAAGCATGGTTGATAATCGCAACAGATTTTAAATGTTTGCCAGGCCGAAACAGAAATTATCAGAAGTTATCACATACATACATATTTCATCCCAATCTGGGTTACATTATTATGTGACTTCAGGCTTTTTCAGGTCAATGACCTCTTGGTGAATAGACAGATGGAGCAGAAACCCGTTACATATTGTAAAAAATGTGTTTTGCATTTTAAGCCTGACCTAAAATTACACTTGCATAAGACTATATGAATTTATTTACATATTTTGAGGCTCATATTGTTATGATGTTTATATTGCAAAGCCCTTTAGATCATCATCATTTTTAATATTCTTGCTTTAACAAAGTCATACAAATTAGCATTCATTTAATACATTTTATTGTGGGAGAGACATAAAACACTGAACAATAAAAACTTCTTGAGCTTCTTATTTCTAGTTTTGGTTAAAGTTAACAATAATAAAACAATCTATCTATTGCAGCGAAATCTGATACTGAGATTTAATTTCTGGAGTCATTTTATTATTAAAAATAGCCTTGAGATTCAGAGATAGGGTGTGAAATGTTGTGGAAAGCCCATTGCAGGATTCCATCTATTGAGCTCTGCATTTATAAAGAGAAATACAATGTTAGGTATCGCACCTCCAGCTTTGTCTTCACATATACTGCATATTTTTTTCAGTCACGTGTTGAATTTGTTTATTTGTATATGCTTGATTAAAAGACCTCACCTCTCCCATCATAGAATCCACTTCATCCTTGTTCAGCAGTTGCTCTGAAGGTGCTAAGCTCTGATTACTTACATGCTGGTTCATCTGTGAAAATACAAAATCAGATCATATTTGTATGGCCGAAGGTCTTGCAGTGTCTCAGTTGTTTATGTATATGGGATACCTGAAGACTGCTAGATGATGGTTCACTTTCTGCACCCCAAGTCTTGGAGCAATTCCTACATTTGGTCTTTCCGCTGAAGAGATACACAGAAAAAAAACATGAGCGATTGAGCGTTAAAGCGTGGCAGAACTTATTGAAACAGTACAGAAAGTCGATATGATCCAAATATCAGTGTTGTAATATCTTTAGATTTATATTAATAATGCATGAAACATTTGGATATTCTTACTCTGAGAAATTGCAGTGTGTATGATAGCTCTGACGGCACTGAGGACAGGTGATCAGATCTCCTCGACTGAGGTGGCAAACTCCACAAGCTATCCTGACACCAATCCTTTCTCCATCAGAAGACTAAAAGACATCACCATAAACCATAAAAATATCACAACATTATTGCTAATAAGAGATTATATGATTCGAGTATACAGTACTTAATGAACAGTTTTTTCAAAATAACACTTCTGTCTATCTTTACTGTCATGCAGAACATGTAGACGTAATAGCACTAGGCATCAGTGATGGCAAAATTCTTGCAGGCTGGCAATTTAAACATGCGGAAAAGACAATCTCCAAATTTTTCATTTCAAGCCAAATGGGTGAGTAAACCATCTTTTAGGTATAAAGAGCAAACACTATTGCTGGTGCACTTATACTATTCATTATCTCATTATCTGTGTCTCTTACACGAGAATGTTACCTGAAGGCCCATGGACTGAGCGCATTTATTTCCTGTGACTGTGGAAAGTGAGGTGGAGGACAAAGAGGAGAAGAAGGAGAAGTCCACAGCAGAGCTGGAGCTCGTCTCCGTCAGGGGAACATAAACAGCAGGCTGAGAAGGAAAAAGCTACTCCTGTCATGACTACTAAAAATCATCTCCCTTCACTTAGTGGCCTTCACTTAGTATACATGTTCTTAACTCTAATGTTCAATTGGTCAGATTTAAAGCTGTTTCCAAAAGGTTTAATAATCATGTTTCACCTGCAAGGTATTGTATGCCCTCTCACTGGCTCTGTTAGTATGGCATAATTGACACTGCCATGGACCACTGAAAAACAAGCAAAAAACAAAATATTAAAAAATCTACATGTACACAGTATCATGTTGCCATATTTTCCGGATTATCATGCTGTTTTTCAACAGACATGCTTACAGAAGCAGTGGTCTGTACAAGGAATATTGGAGAATATTGGAGTACAAGGAACACAGGTCACAGCTAAACTGATTTTTAACATTTGAAATTTCACTTTAATAGTTTTATAATAAATAATGATAGTAAAATACATCATTAATATGATTTATTAGGACTGATCGAGGTATAAAGCATCGGAGAGCAGTCACAGGTCAGCTGTAGGTTAGGTAGATATGTCAGTGGGTCACATGTATTTTACCCGGGTATGGAGGTGAGGGGTGGCACCAGGCAGGTGAGGTGAAAGGCACGAGGACAGCCGTCACAGCAGATGAGCTCCCCACCATCTTTACACACTGCACACTCATCATCATTATGCTCAACCTGAAAACGTGTCAGCACTAATGAACATAAAGCACGGGCAAGGATCAAACTATGGCTGTTAAATTATTCATGTTTCATTTTTTCTAGACCAGAAAAATAATGTCAACATACAAAAAACAGCATACTAATTAAAACAATAGTTAAAATAAAATGTCATGTCTTTTAGTAGCAGAATATTATATCATTGCACGATACATCGCGGGGTGTAGAGCTATGAGCATTTTTACTATATGGCGTCTGTTTACCTATTGGTTGAGCTGTCAACACGTGACCTGCGTCGACATACACGTTTTACGTTTTCTTCATTTTTTTTATTTTATTTTGCGCATGTACTGCTTTAAGAAGGTCTCTGTTAATTTTATATTAAAATTAATGAAAATGTTATTGAAATAAATAAATGTTGTTTAAATTCCATTTTTATTATAAATCATCATTCTATCTTCTATCTTGAATCTAGTATCATGTATTGCTGAGTGCATTTTTACACCTCTATTATTTAAACCACTATTTAATTACATATTTTACTTCATGAAATTCACCCTGAAACCCAATTGTTCGCCTACATTTATATTAGCTCTGTTGCTTGTCTCCCCCTGCTGGTGTGTATAGTCTTGTGCAGTCTGTGTCCTGTAAGCAGCCGTCTCGTCCAATTTGCCAGAAGCGTAAAACTCTCCTCCAACCTTGATGCATTTTTTGGCACTTCCTGCAGAAGAAAGTTTTTGAGACATGTGTGCTGCCAAAGTGAACAGCCAAAATGTCTGCACTGCAAGGTTATGCTATCAACAAACTAAGCATTAGCTAAGTAAAGACGTTTATCACTGTCTCTCAGTGCTGTATTTGTGTGCTGAGCTCACCAGACTCAATGACTTGCTGGATTAAAATCCCCTCCATTTTGCCACATGCAGTAGGAAGGTCACTGGCAGACATGGTCACGGCCCGCTGGACTGAGGTAGAGACAGACTGGATTCCTACAATCAAGACAGCACATTTGTTTAAGTGCAATCTTTTCTACAACACACAGACATCTAACTACGTTTTACACAAACATGTGATTACCGCCTCCAACCGGGAGCTGAGAAAGTGCACCATCTGTCTTCCTAATAGACTTTCCTTTGCCTCCTGGAACAGTTGACCCATATAGATATTATGTTTGGTTGCCAGGTTAAATCTAGTTTGTAATAATTTTAGTCATGAAGCTAAATACACTGTATGTGAGTTTGTGTATGTGCCAGTGGTCATACCTGAACTGGAGGGTAAAGCTCTCTTGGTGAACTGATGAGAACGATGACATAGCTGTTTTTCTGCCACCCCTCTTTTCTTGCCTGTTTGGCTGCGAACCTGCAGCTCAAACCTGGGGTTGACTGTGTGTCTGACCATCTGCCTTAGTCCTGCCAAATCAGATTACCATCACAGATTAAGGTACCTCCAACCCACCCTGATGTTTGCCTGATATGTGCACCTATATAATCGTACCTTTGGGGAGGTTCATAAACAGGGTTTCCAGTTTTGGGTAACTGTTCTTGTTGTACTCTTTAGAAAGATTGTTCCAGAAGGCCTGAAGAACGGCAGGATCCTGATCTAGTAGTAAAGTTAATAGGGAGTAGACAGCTTTGTGGATCCCGTCCTTCTTCTTTCGCTCTAAAGTCTCCTTGAAGGGATTAGTTCATTTTAAAATACAAAATCTATCATCATTTACCTATCATTTAATAACTTCATTTCTCCATTGTTTATTTATTTATTATTGAGTGCTTAAAAGCTCCAGTTTTCATTTATTCTAAATACAGTTAACCTGTCACTGCACATATTGAGTACATGAAAATGCACTTTTACGAACTACATTTTTAAATATTAAAATTATACATTTAAAAGATTTGTAATTATTTTTATTTTTTTTATTATTAAATATAATAATTTTTAAAATTATTTTTGTAAATAACATTAACATTTTTATGTTTGTTTATTTTTTTTGTTATGAAAATTTGTCAAATATTTATTCTTGAGGCTTAGACCTTTCCATTAATATATAGTTTGTCATGACTAGATTAGTCTAGTTATTTTAAAAATAATAATAATAATAAAAAAATAACCCTCTCTTTTTTCCTCTACAGGTACTTATCTAGCATTGCAAAACATTGTAAACTTAGTAAAGCACTTCTTAGTACAATTGTTGCCGCTTTTGATATATTGCTTCATTGTCTCCTACTATTGTAAGTCGCTTTGGATAAAAGCGTCAGCTAAATGCCTAAATGCCTAAATGTAAAATGTAAATATAAATGTCTTCAACTAAGTGGAACGGTAACAGTTAACAGGTTAAAATTGTACAATCCTCTTGCTAGGACATATATACATACAGTACATCCCAAATGTCATTTATGTTTACATGAATCTAAAAATGTGTGACCTCATCTTTACCTTCAAAATCTGTTCAGAAATGATGTCATGATCGGCCAGTCCGTAAAGCAGTGGAAAAGGGTCATGGATTGCCATGGCGATCTCAGTTCTGCATGCTCGTAGTTGGAAGCGGAGGTCAGACTCTCTATAACCTTCCACCCTAGACATGCTTACAGAAGCCGTTTGTCTGTACAAGGAATATTGGAGAATATTGGAGTACAAGGAACACAGGTCACAGCTAAACTGATTTTTAACATTTGAAATTTCACTTTAATAGTTTTATAATAAATAATGATAGTAAAATACATCATTAATATGATTTATATTAAAAATATATAAACAAATGTACTTACAATGTATGCTGGTGATGAGGTCTATATAAAAGCCTGCAATCTCCAAGCTGGTTTGCTTAAATTTCATGTGATGGCTGTCAGTGATTAGAATGGCTTATGAATGATGGACACATTGCTCTTGTGCTCCTTGTCCTCTGGGGGCCATCTAGTCCTAAGACCTTTGATCATGCATCATGGTAAATGGTCACATTGATTTCTATTTTAAAAACTTTATCTGTTGAAACACTAGCTTCTAACGCCTTGTGTTGGATAAAAATATCTCCTGCTCATTTAGTCTTATGTGTCTGGTATGGCCTGGAAAGTCCACAGTTGGGCAAGAAACGATTTCTCAATCATGTGAGCCATCTACCTTTGCTCACCTGTCTCTCCTGAGGACTGAACTTTCCACATTTAAGGGGATCTCAGTCTCTATTCATAAATGTATAGTTTCTCCTCATGTTTTTCAGTCATTAATGCATTATGGTAATTGTGTGTAGGAACTAAAATTATTCTTGAGATTTTTCAAACTAGTAAAGCTTGTGTGAGTATCAGAGCTATATTTGACATTGAACACTAGAGTGTAGCATTTCCCTCATACAGTATTTTAATTAAAAACTGTAAGGGTAAGTTTATATATTTGTGCAATCATTCATGATTTTCACTTACAGTAATTTTAAAAAGTACACTTGTTATTCTTCCTGAGTAAATAAGGAATAAACATACATTGCAACAGTAGACTGGATGGTATTAAGACATGGATTTTATTGATTTTTTCAGACAGATGTCATGCTCATAAATGTCCTTATAGTGTGAATAAAGAGCCAACTACACTGCTTTACACAATCCTATGGCAACAACTTTAACAGATTCAACCTCTTCAAACGTGTCTGAATGTTCTGCAACTCTTCTTGATCATGTGAGCACAGGATTTAATTAAAGGAAACACTTTTTCACATAATGTTGTAAATCTGTCAGTTGCCTGGCAAACCCATCAGTGACCACCTTTCCTTGGTCTATTACATGTTTTTCTCAGGTAGCCATACAGTGAAAGCTTTGCATTGTGATGTCACAACAACAGAAGGCACAACTAGTGTACAAAAGTGAAAGATGACAAAGCAAACAATGAGAGGAAATGGAGGTTTGACAAATGTGAAAGATGATATACACCGTGCCCTATCAATGCAAAACTTGTTAGGTCAGCCCTACCCCTAAGTTAATATCAGTGACCCATTTAATAATAATCTGCTGTACGTATCAGAATGAAGCTTAAGTCAACTGCAAGTCCCAACAATTCAGTCACAGTAATTCCTCGTGTCCAACAAAAGTGGCCATTTTTGTTCAAATGAATAAATTATTGGCACCAAAATCAGACCAAAGTTAAATATATTTTCAACGCTAAGTATACCCTAAATAAATCCAACAATCTCTATACAATCAGTGGTGTTACTCAGTGCATTTATGTAAACAATTTAAAACGCAAAACAAAAAATACAGTTGGTTGTCTTTATACAAATTCATAAACTCACATTCTAGCTGTTGTAATAACCTGAATGTTGTGAACTACCAGCCTTGTCGTACATTCTGTCTCAGCCCAGCGCTGTTTAAAAAACGTCTCGAGCTGAAGACATTACAGAAAAGACAAAGTGTTCACCTCCAGCTAACATTATGAATTTCAATGAATTTCAGCATCACTTTGATATCCTCTTTTACCAGAAAGGCTTTACGAGAGATATGACAATCATTTACCTGTTTCATCACTTTATGATGTGAAAAAAATACATTACTTGTTAAAAGCCAGAACAAAGTGCATGTACTTGAAATGACAATCCAGTTGTTTCTAAGGCTCACTTCAAATTCACCTTCCTCACCTCAACCTAATATGATACTTATCTCTTTCTCTGATTTCCTGTTGACAGCCAAACAAAACAACTGAAAAAAAACAACAACAACATAAAAGACAAAATCAACCCACATCTTTATGGAAAATGTCCTTTTTTGAGGGGTGTAAGGAGATTATTAGTACGCCTTCATAAAAGATCCTTGTAAAATCAGATGACCCCACTGGATCAACAAAACAGTACAAGGCAACACAAAATGCCCAAATCATATGTAATACTTCACTACCAGTGTATGGCTACAGGTGAGACCAAGAAAATAAAAGTGAAGCCCTTTTTATATTAAAATAAAAGAAAACATTTGTACAGGTGAACATAAACCACGTCTAAATGATGGATGTTCACAATAATATAAATACTATATACAATACAGTACCGCCTGGCGGATCTAAAGTGTATACATGAAGCTAGCAGAAAAATCCATTGGTTCTTTGCAACAGTGTCAGTGCACTTTAAAGGTTAGCCAGGGTTTGCACACCTCTTACTGAGGCCTGCTATACTGGATTAGCATGTAGGATGTACAGTATACACACAGACCCACACTGACACTTATAACAGGATCTCTCTCCTTTTTCTTTTCTTTTTTTCTTTTCTTTGTTTCTTTACTACTGATGTGTATGGACCAAAGGACATAACAGATTCTAAAAGTTGTCTTACATGCATGCTATAGTTGAACGACAGTTAATCTGACGTCTTAATTCCTATTAGTTTTCGTGAAGGCATCATTTAGTGATTTTTGTAATGTACAAAAATACAAAACATAACAACCGATAATCCACTCTGAATGTTTTTGTCCATTGATGGTACACATGCCACTTCCTGTCTCATATGAATCTGTTAGCTAGTCACTTTGAATTACCTATGATATTATTTTGGCAATTGAACTGACAGTGTCGATTTTTTTTCTTGCAACGGAGGAGTATAATTATAGACCCATTCAGATAGATGTAAAAAGCCTATATCCGACCATAAAGTTCAATTGGACGTGGACCAATAGGAAGCAACAGAACAAGCGTGTGGTGTTAAATGAAGGTCCAGACTGCTTTTCTACTAACAGGAACACCCACTTTCAGTGGCCGGAGGATCTGGTTGTTTGTCCAGCTTAATGTCGATCACTGTGAGAGGTAAGTGTCAAGGAAATGGCAAAGCACTAAAGTATACAAAAACAGATGCACTCAATGGGATAATAGCAAGTAGCTGCACAACAGTAAACATAGAATGATGTGTTTTTTTACTTCTATATTTGTTGTGTTAGAGATTTTTAGACTCTGGTAATAGGTTTAAAAAGGTAAAGTCATCCTATAAATGTCTGACTTGTTGTTACTTGTTATGAAGTCTTAGCATATTAGGCTAGGGTGGAAGCAAGTATTTAAACATGACAATGACACACATCACCTTTAATTTTCAGGTAACATGTCATAAAGGATACTTCCTTCTTTGTTATTATCATCCAAGCTCTCCATTCCGGGCAAAGCAGCAGCCACCCGCCGGAACAACTATTAAACCAAACAGAAAGCAAATGGAATTAGAGCGATATTTTTTTTCATTACAGACTAATACAGCCTAAGCCCCATAGGCACCAACTCAGTTGCTAAATCGAATCTTTTTAAAGCTTCGCATGTGTCATGTTACAGGCCATGAGCTCAATTAAATTACTGTTTTCGATCAAGCCCATTTGCCATTGAGCGGACGATGTAGTGCCGTTAGACTCACCTGTTTAACATTACTGCCGGTCTTTGCACTGGTCTCAATAAACATCACATTCAACTCCTTGGCCCTCTGCTCCCCCTCTTCTATAGTGATTTGCCTATTGGATCATAAAGCAATATTAAAAAAGAAATAGGACATATTAAAACTTATTATGTGATTGTTTTAACAATGCAAGCTGAACATTTTGTCATCGAGTGTGCTCTCTGCATCCAAGCATCCCTTTGCATTGTTAGCGTCATGCTTGACCAGTCAAGCTATAGTACCGAAGCTAAATGACATTCAAATGACTCGCCTCTTCTCCTCCAGGTCTGTTTTATTGCCCACCAGCATGATGATGACATCACTTCCCCTCTCTGTTCTGACATCATCAATCCATTTGGAGGTTAGCTGAAATGAATTGATATCTGGAGAAAAGAAGACAAAATGTCACTCTAAAGTGGGATGATTAAATGGACATGTGTATACCGATCTGTTACATCAACTGATCTGTTGACTTAAGCCTTTTGCATAAATGTGTGTCTGTGGCTTACTTGTGATATCATACACCACAACAGCCACTGTGGAGTCTCTTATGTAGCTCGGAATCAGACTCCTGAAACGCTCCTGCCCCGCAGTATCCCAAAGCTGTAACCTCACCTGAGGAAAAGGACATAATATGTATTTTAAAAATGATAATAACCTTCCATCACTTCATCAGGTTTATAATTGGATTTAAAGCTTCTTACAGTTCGGTCCTCCAGATACATGGTTTTTGATAAAAAGTCAATTCCAATAGTTGCCTGCAATGATACAAAATGTCAAAATGCAATACGAGATTAAATAGCATAAAGAACACATTCAATAAATGAATATGAAATAATATACCTGATAGGTGTTGTCAAAACTGTCATACATGAACCTTGTTATCAGCGATGTCTTTCCAACTGTAAAATAGACCAAATAACAAGAATTGTTTAGATTTTAATTTACACTTCACAATGAATTGTGACCAAACACAATCACTGGGGTTATTGATGACAACTTGTTCTGGTCATTCCCATAACAATATTCAAATATTACCTGCCTTCAGTAACACAATTTTACTACAACATATGCCAAAATTAGGAATTAAAATGTCTTTCCCTTCATCCTTCAAATCACAATAAAATTCACAAGAGAATATAAAGTCACTATTGTTTTGAGTAAAAAGGCCATACATACTTAAGAACATACAAAAAATGCAGCAGCACATTAAGCTTTTGTGACAGTAAATGCCTAAAGTTCATTTCATACACTATAGCACGGTGCTACTCACACCAGTCAGGTCTGGCCTGTTTGTCAGGCCGAGCAGAGATGTTAAAATCTTCACACAACATAATGCCGATAGTTAGCCAAGCGCTTAAGGAATCAGGAGGAATAATGGCTCTATTCATCTATAGCCTTAATCGAAGGATCAGGGGGTTTCTGCTAATGTCTTTAAACAAGATCAACTTCAATTAACAGACATATTCAGGACCATGGACAGCAAAAAACAAAAGCTCTTCTGACCCAAACTTATGATAAAATCCTGGAAAACATATTTTATGATATTCCAGAAGATTTGATTGTGTCTATCATCCCATCCTTACGATTTCATCCTCATCAAGATAACATGCAATAAGGTGTCAGTGCTCGGATCACTATCTATTAATGATTTTAATATATTTTCCTTAGTTTAGTTTCGTGTTTAGGCCCATTGTACGACTGGACTGACTGTCCATTTTCTCAATGCCAACAGTAGATGATAAAGAGATGACCACAGTATCAAGATGTCTAAGCCAATTTTTGCCAGGCACATACCAAATGCTAAAAACGTTTCATAAATATGTGAACTTTCCAGTGACATCATGTCAATGTTATTATTCTCAATGTTTGATGTCCAGTCATCAAATAACAGACATCACAAATCCCTGTCTGATTACGTCTGATTAAAAACATCGACGGTGACACTAATAACACATCATCCAAAGAAATGAATAAAACACGATATCTAGTCACAGTGCACACAGACCATGACATTACTTGAAATTATGCATAGGGTTTTATTTATTTTTCTGTGCTGAAAGATCCCACAGACACTGACTGCCAACCTGGGTGTGTCTCCAGTAGACACACGGGAAATGCAAAGCCTCTGCGCCTTTCTGTGTCACGAGATATTAAATCAGTAAATCATGTTAAAAAGGGAATATGTAGAAACAAATCACATATAAAGGTGTTTTCAATTGTTTTAGTTCGTATATACAATGTTTTTAGGGTGTTTGAGACTGCGCTAGAATAAGGGCGATCAATAATATTATCAGATCTTCTGTCTACGATCCGAAACGCAACTGACAGTCAAACAGACGCTTTCCAAATCTGATCAAATAACGATCATGTTAAACGACATGTTTACAGATGCATTTTACTGACGCTGCATAGCTGTACGTTTTCATGACTAATCAAAAATAACAAACACGCAACCGACTTCTCTGACAGGAAATCGATGAAAAGATAACATCTTTAAAAATGACACCACGAACAAGCGGGGACATATAAGCCAACGTGCGATTTAATATACTGCATGCATATGTTGAAAGGTTAATGGGTTCGTCTAAACCCGATCGTGCCAAACCCAAAGACTCACCGCTTTGCTCCCCTAAAAAAACAAGTTTGAATTTCCGTAAAGGGTTCCCAAAGTCACTTCCCATGGACATGATTGCTTTTGTTACACAGCTGTAGTAAATTAATATGTACAGGTGGCACCAGTCTTGCGAGAATGCAGATGGAAAATCTTCGGTCCCGAATCGATGGATATTGCAGTACTGCTCCGCGATGTCAAGTCCACAGTCCGGTGCGCATGCGCAGCATAGGCGCTACGCCCGTCTGATATCACTGTGTGTTTACGGAAACGCTGCTCGTGAGCTCCCCTCTCACATTAAGGCCGTGCATCCGTGCGCAAAGTGCGTCTTTAATTGACAACAGCGCTTACTTATGCTGTTTTAACACTTTTACCTGTTCAAAGTGGTAGTATTTCCTTTCTAACGCAGATGCTCTTTGTAAGGGAATGCATTTAGACCCAAGTTAATACATTGTGGGAATAATAAAAACACATTTTTTGTTGATACTGTAATGTTAATGTTTTTGTCAAAATATTGCAAATCTGCATCCTCATTATATGCTATTTTTGGAAAATTAGACTATCACAGTTCACTTTACTTATCTATGTGATAAGCAAGGGTTTTGGTATCCTACATAAAAAATACTTTAAAGTGCAGCAATTATTTTATTTTATTTACTTTTTTATAGTAAATAAAAAAGTAAACTACACGGTTTTATGATGCGGGATTTATAGAGGAAGGATTCAGTGCTGTGTTTAATTTGAGCATTTCCTCGTTTGACTAATGCACGTCATGTAGAAGACCTCTAAACATCTAATTTAACTCTAAGGAGACTATGGACGAGACAGTAAAGGACAGACAGGAAATAGGAGAGAGAGAGAGAGAGTTAATGATGACTGAGACAGTTAAGCCAGACTCAAACCTGCATCCCTATGAACATATGCATGACCCAGGTCTAGACACAGACATTTCCCTAATTACACTAAAATATTTTTCTTATTTTTGTGTGTGTGTTATAGGCATGACTCCAAGCTATCTGGATCTAAATAAAATCTCTAGTTTAGTCTTTATACAATCAATGTTTTAACAAATCTTTATACAGTATGTTCAGCATTCCTCCCATACTGTCTATTACCACTGCGATATAATGAGTGTTGCACTCCAGCTCATGAATGTTTTAGCGGTTTCTCGGGGTTGAGCATACATGCATTTCCTCTCTGACATTCATGTTTATTAATACATTGTACTTAAGGTCAGATTTCTGTCTGAAAACTCAACAGAAACGAGTTAAAAGAGGACAGAGGTAATTCATAATTAAAACCTAAAAGACCAGTCAAATAGCACTGCTCAAACAAAAATTAAGTTTTATTTATAAAAGAGCATTTAAAGAAAAACAGCACACATTACAAATACTTACAGTATTTGGCCCTGATGGTACTGATCATTATGAAACTGTGGTTATTAAGTTTTATTGGATTCTGCATTTACAAAGAACCAAAAGACCTTAAGCATCTTGCAGACTGAGAATAAAATCTACAGAAAGCCAGATGTTAATATAAAAGGAATTTTATTTGATCAGCTTGCTTGTCATGCTCCTTACTCCAACAGCAGTTTTAGGTTTAAATACAGTACATAGCTCATCATCAGCATTAAAAACTTCAAAAATCAAACAACTCTGCTTCTTTCTCCTTCCAAAAGGTGAAACTACGATCAATATATTTGCAAATTTCATCATTACTAAACATTGAGAAGTCGTTGTTTTCATCTCTGCTGGGTCGTCCTCCATCTTCTGGTGTGGGATTTTCACCGGTAAAATTCGGCACAACCTCAGCAGAGATAGTGTCATGTTGTTTTTTCCCAAAGTATTGGGTTTTGATATCCTCAAAACCATCTTTCCACTCACGTCTCCCGGTCTCAATGTCCATGATGACAGCCCGGTGAAAATCTCGCACTGTCTCCCAAGGAAACTTCCCTACATGGTCAAACACCTCAAAGCATAAGAGGTGCCTCATCTTTCGTTCCTCAGAGGAGAGGTCCTGCTCGAGAATGTGGAAGTAACCGAGCATGAAGAGATCGAGGGTCAGGGTGTCATATGCAACAGGAGCACCATCCACACGGGGTAGGAACTGCTCGGGTGAGTAGATTACACGCTTTCTCTGAAGGCTTCGGATCTGTCGTGAAGGGACCCCTGAGGCAACACTTTTCCAATTGCCAATCATCTTGTGTATTGCACTTCTTTGTCTGTAAAGATGATACAATGATCTGGTCCCTGGCTTTGAGTCTGGAGCTGTTATTGCTTCACCTGTCAAATAACTCTCTACAGACTTCTGAGTGCCAAGATCTTGTTTCATTTTGGCTCTTGTTGATATTGAATATGCAGACTTTTTCCAGTGGCTCAGAAATAGCACAACAATGCGTTCCTTTCGCAAGAAGGTGGTCTCTATCACTTCAGCTGCATCTTTGCCAGGTGCCTGTTTGCATTTTATGCCCTTGTCATTAACGTGATTTATGTCGGTGCTTTGGATTGTCCCAGCAGACTGCTCCTTATGATTTGTTGACATAGACAGTTTTTGCTTCCGTACGTCTGGGTGAGACGTGCTGTTTAAAAGCCCAGAAAATGGATAGATGTTGCTCAGCTGACTCTCAAAGTTTGATCTTAGATTCCTTACAGAAACTCCCGATTGCTGGATCTCCAGTTCAACCTTCTGCCTTCTTCCTCTGGTAGAACTTTGCCTTCCTGACTGCTGCGTGAAGACTAAGGCAAGATCCGTGTTCGGCATCTTACAGATGGCATTTTCTTCGTTCGTTTCCGTGAGTTTGGACAGAAGCACGGACATGCTCTTCACAATATTTGAGATACGATTATACCACACAGGAAGAGTAAGAGATTCCCCTACGGTCGGTCGCTGGTGACACTGGGTATCTATGGTAATGTTAACAATGGGATCGGGAAGGATGGCTTTGAGTTCCTCTGCCAGGCGGGTGAGCTCTAATTCATAGGCCTGGCAGCGTTTCTGAAGGGAGATGGTTTCAATCTGTCCCTCTAAGTAGACCAAGTCATCTTCAGTAAGCAATTCTCCAAAGGGGCCCAAAATGACATTGTGAACTTGGGAATACCTCCAACCATCCACTTCCACATGCTTACTGTCATCCTGTGAAAGTAAACAATGATAATCCTGTATTATATGCAGTATGTACATACTCAACTAACAGAATGGAAGGGCTTGTACTTTACTTTTCTGCTGTGGTTATCTTCATCCTGGAGTCGAGCCTGGAGCTTGCGCACCATAACCTGTCTCTTCCATTCAGCGATGGGTCTCCCGTTCTCATCATGAGTAGGGATCAGAGAATCAACATCAGCAAGATTTTCTTCCAGTGCTGAGAGCAAAACATCTCCATTTTCTTCTTTCTGTAAACAGATTCAGACAAACATCTATAAATTAGTCAGCATGGTAATGCTATCATCTGAATTACAAATAAACATGTTTACTTAAAGGTTCACTTGACTCCGGATTATACAATCCATTGGGGATTCCATGCAAATGTCAACCTTACCAAAGGTTTTTATCATACTGATAGGTCAGATGTCAATATTTGGTTGTTTAAATACTCATGTGTGTTCTCTCTCAAAGTTTTTAAAGAATTTTCATAGTCAGGTAAAGTGCTGTTTTCAGAATTGTCACGCCCATAACAGTCAATAGTCCACATAAATGAGCACATGAAAATTTATAATAAATGTAAAATAAAAACATAATTTTTGAAAATATAGATAATAAAAACATTCTGTGAGAATTTACATTTTAAGTTTTGACTGAAAATGTCACATCCATAATGCTGGAATTGTTACTTGCTATTATTGCTATTACCTTCATTACATTAACATTAGACTGCACAAAAATACTGAGTTATACATTTCAAACATTACATTCCTTAGATAAACAATATTATACAAATAATAATAATAATACAAAACAAAATTAGCAAAAATAATTATAATTGATTAGTACCTGATTAGTAGTGTTGAGGGCATAACCTACATTAAGTGCTTGTCCAGTGAAGACTGCTGTGATCCCTGCTTGTCTCAATGACCTCATGGATTTATGGGAGAGAATTGTCTGCTCTTCCTCAACATGTTTCTTTATGTTGAATGATTTCACAACTGTACAGTAAATAGCCAACAACAGAAAAATGGACGTTGACCTTCTTGGCAATTAAAGATCTAGCAGACATTTGTGTAATGATCACAGTTAGCAATTAAAAAAGGTTAACAGCAGAGAAAGTAATAGTTTCCTATAGTCAAAAACATGCCCCGTCATAGTTGCCTCACCTGTAGATGCCACTTGCATGTGTTGGATGGCTCCAGTCCCAGTTCTGTTAGCCTGTGAGGAGACACCTGACGCAGGTGACGCATCCGGGCCTGGTGGAGTGAGGCGAGGTCGGGGAGGCACCTCATTCACCGGCTGCTAGGAACACCAAAACAACAAAAGCGATTAAGAATAAGCGTATCCTGTCATGTTTATTTTATAAATGAGTCTGTAATTAAAAAACATCACCTTGCTGCTCTCCATCCTAGTACCGGAGATGTGCTTAATGTCCTGGAAGGGGTCAGTTGTGCTAAACAAGGTCCTTTCTTCCTCTACGAGAAAAACATCTGATGGAGGACAACCATCCGTGGACTGCTGCTGCAGTATAGATCAATCAGTAATCAGTTATTCAGGACTGCCTCAAAATGCCTCAGTTTATCTCATTTTAAACTGCAATTCATAATGATATATTACTAAAAACACAGGTCTTGAAATACAGTGTTCACCATGATCTGTCGGAAGCTTGCAAGGAGTCATGAGAAAAGCGAAACAGGAGCTCAAACTGTTTAGTACAGCCGACCTCCTAGGTTGTTAACAAAGAGAAACTGCCTATAGAGATCAGTCATCTGATAGGACCTATACCTGCAACTGCAGTGATTGACTGCTCTTATGGTCTCTCATGCTCTCTGTTCATGCTTTCAAAGCTTGTGACTTCTTTTTATGTTTTTAATATACACATATGTACCATACAGAAGATATAATGCAAAACATTTCAAAAATGCAAACTGTAAAACTGATGCTATATTTTATTTATTTTAACAAAAGTGCAAAACATTTTTATAGCAATATTTTAGCAAAACATGAATGTTATTTTTAATGTATCTGCTTATATCTATTACATCAGCTGTTATGTGCACTACAATAAAAATTTTTTTAACCTTAATTGTTTTAAAGTGAAAAACTTTTTTATTCACTAATTTAAGACAAATATTATCATACTGTATATTACTGGTAACATTCCTGGTAATGATTCCTCAAGCAAAGAATCAATACACTGTCAGATTTCCAGGCAGGGTATTTTGCATCAAAGAAATTGCATTGACATTGAAGCACCTTAAAAATGAAGATTTCAGAAAAGTAAATAAATGATCACGATAACTTACAGTAAACACCTTCGCCAGTCAAATTATCACAGGTATGAAAGCCAAGTGTTAGTCCAGACCAGCGCTTTCTTAACAATCACATCAGTGCTCAAGTCATCCAATGACCAAAAGCTTAAGGATCAGTGCACTATAAACAGATCACTCGGACAGGAGGTCTTCATAGTTTAACATTAATAATTAAATGGTGGGATTAGGTGAACGGTTGTTCTTTACAAATGTAAGGGTCTAGAGAGCTGTGCACGTTCCTTAACACGTTCATGAAATCCACCAGAGCAATTACTCACAGTCTGTGCTTTAACAGGATATGTATTTTTATTGATCTAACACTGACACAATAGTCTGACCTCTGATTTCTCTATTGAGTGTCAAGTGTCTTCTTATGGTGCAACAATGAACCCTAAGATCAAAGAACAGTGCTTGACAGCGAGTGGACACATGAACAGACAGTTCTAAGCCCTGACGAGCTATCATGTTATCTTAACGTAACTGTCTTGCCGTTACGCAACTTTAAACGTGCATCACTAAATAAACGTTATACCTCTCAGTCACATGCCCGTCACCCGTGAAGCACAGGGGTCAACACAGATCATTACATACATATGTAGGTGGAATACTCTAGACAACTGATGCAAGTATTATATAAAATCAATTTATTTGTTCTTAAATATTTATTTATTTTTATTATGCCATTTTTCTGGTAACTTGAAAATATTATATTTTAAAATAAATTACATGAAATACCTAAATAAACATGGATTAATTGACTGTTTTATGATTTGTAGTGTTATTATATTTTTATGTATACATTTTTTTTAAATCTATTTAATAATAAATACAATCTTAGTTCAATATTATTCATGGCGAACAATAATTATCGTCAAGAAGTAACAATTGTGCTCGAAGTTGTACACCTACATGATAAAACATAAAGACGATTGTTCATTATTTAAACCTCAAACAAATATATTCATTATTTTTTCTAAATGAAGCTGCCCACACTTTCCTTTAAGAAGACACAAACAAAACAACCTGTCAGATCTCATGACACACCATTGTAAACAACAACAGCCTTGTATACAAACTGAGACACAACACTGCTGTGTTGTGATAAATTCACTGAGCACAAGAAGCAAAATGCCACGTGACAAACCACCTGTTGCACTTTCGGGCCTCTGACACCTGATACGGTGGATCTCATGACGCTCCCATGGCTCCGGCGCTCACACTGTGAGGGGCGTAAGTGATAGCTCATAGGTTCCTACTGCGCCAACCAGACAGTCCTAAGTGTCTACCTAATTAGTCTGTATCCGACCATATCATTCTGATGTGCAATCGCTGTTATGCTATCAGAGGGATGACGCTTGCATAGTTTCCACTTCATTAACTAATGATGTAATTGTCCGATGGCATTTGCGTAAAGGGGAGGCTGAGATGAAATATAAGCACTTCATTTTGTGAATTATATGGGAGTATTGGGGTTTGACACTTTTTGGGTTTAGTAGATGTTGTAGGGCATAACCAAATCTCCAAACTGGATGTTGAAAAATTATAAACTGATCCAAACTGATGAAAATTATAGTGGACATCAAATGGCCTCCTTTGGGTCCAGGCCAGCTATATTCATTAAATATTAATCGTATGACAGCACAGACATTTACCAGACATTCTTTCAACTATTTTAATTGATTTTATGACCCAAATCACATATTCCTGGATTTGTTTCTGGAATCCATGACTTTGTAACAACAAAGGTGGATTAGATTATAATGAAATGAATGATTAGAGAATTAAGGGTATTTGTTTATTTTGAATAGGATGTTCCTGCTAAAAATGTCTCCTCTGTAACAATATGGACTGGAGTTGAATAAATGTACTTTAAAATGTGTACTCAGTCCTCCATAATGGAGTCAATATGAACTGCTATTTTTCAGTCACAAATACAGTATATTCAAGATGGAGAAATGTTTTTGCCAGAAGGTGGCAGTAACAATTTGTCATCACTAGGTGGAGCCCTTAACCAAAATACAGGCTATCATGCTGTCAGCATGATCTCACACATTCAATATGCCAAATGAAATACAGAAATATAAAGGGAACGAAATCAACATTAAGAACATCATCAAGCAGAACATGTTTTCATACAAAATGCAAATTTGTTATAGAAGCAAATATGCAACAGAAATTCTCTTACATAGGCATCACTGGCACGGAGGAAACCGCCACAGTCATGATAGCCATTGTACTCTGCCAGATCTACTGCAGTAAACCCATCCAAATCTCTCTCTAATGGACTGATGTGATTATTCAGCAGCACCCGGCAGCACTAAAGGATAAAAAGATCAGACCTGTCATTTAAGCCTGCGTGACTGTATTTCTTTCACTCTATAATCATTTGCCAACCTCCAGTTCTCCATTCTCCGCTGCATCGTGCAGGGGGGTCCCACCCCAGTGGTCTTTCAGGACACCTGCGCCCATCATTAGGAGACGCTCCACAATGCGATGGTGGCCCTCGCTAGCAGCAAAATGCAGTGCTGTCGCTCCATCCTTATCCTGACAGGACAGATCAAGGTCTGTGAAAGACGCCTGAAGATCCAGATCAGAGATAGTGTGAGAGATCAGCTGTAGTCATTAGTCATCTCATCCTTATTTAGTTCAAATATAATGGCAGAAATATTCTTAATGGTAACTCACCAGCCAAACCACCAGGGCATAGTGTCCCATGTGGGCAGCTGCATGCAGAACACTCATGCCATCCTTGGCCCGCATATGGACGTTTGCCCCACAATCCTTCACCAGATATTCAACCACATGTAGATGCCCCTCCTGACAGGCCAGATATAGTGGAGTAGCCCCAGTTCCTGTCTGATGGTCCACATACCTGAGCACATAAAAAACATCCTTATACAGTAATATATCTTTACACATAATATATACTACTACATTACTGTAAAAATTTGTATTGTATAATCAAAGGTTTATAATCAACTCATTTAACTTTCTACTTTTAATATTGACTATAGTGATGATTTGCTGTAACTAACTATAAAAAGTTTAAATTGCTTTACAATGTAAAAGTTATTTTTGCAGAGTAGCTCTACAATAGATTTAAAGGAACAGGTCATCAAAAAACCTACAAGAATTGTCATAATTTGCTTTCCTTTATGAGAGAGATTTAATGATGTAATGATCACATTATTTATATAGAGTGAGATTTTCATTCAGTAACTCATATAAAATGGATTTTGGATAAAATGGATACAAATTTCAGAGACTTATTATAAATTCTACAATAATCAGCATGTTATTTCATTTTTACAGCACGTCACTTAAGTGAGATCTTATTGTGAAGTACACTCTTGTTTGCATCAATAGAAGTTGGTGGCTGTACAGTGGTACAATATGAGAACAGGTGCTCACATATGGCAGGCATGAGACTCCTCATGTATTATAGAGGACAGGGCTGAGATGGTGGGTTTGACATGTGTTAGTTGACCTTTTCTCACCATGCCTGATGAGCAGCTAATAACAATCAGCAACGTGACTCTAGGCCACTGCCTGTGTGTTTCTCTGTAAGCATGACTACGGCTTTTGCGTCATGTCATGTGCAGTGAGTAACTAATAGCAGAAACACTGCTAAACTAGTTTTTTAATAGCGTGGTACTGTAGTGTAGTCGAGTACTTTACTGCTATTATAAAATGGCTACCACCCAATACAAATATTAAAGCTTAAAAATATGTATCAATGCAACTTTCATGAAGTAAAGTTGAAGCTCCTTCCGCTGGAGAAAATAGTCCCTGACTGACTGTGATAAAAGGGTGCTGCGCAGTGATACACAGAATCGTTGGGTAAAGTGCGCACAGTTACTGACCAATCAGAATTAAGGACTGGAACTAACCATTTTTTAAATACAGATTTTTTTACTGATGAATTCAGTGTTCCTCACCGTGCGGATTTAGTCATAAGCAGTTTGAGAGAGGTGAGGTCTCCACTGGCTGCAGCGTAATGAATAGGAAGAGCTCCACAGTCCGTCTCCGTCTCTGTGCTGCTTCCCTCAGACAGCAGCCACTGTACGGCCTCCGCATGGCCAAACCTGGCAGCCAGGTGCAGGGCTGTAGCTCCCTCACCGTCACGATCCTGTAAGCAGAAATCGACAGCTACATAATCATCGACGTCAGGCATAGTAAGTAATGCACGCATCACCATCTCATTAAACTGATGCTATTAAACTGTCATTGTTAGAAATGAAAGACTCCTTTACTGTGTGCACTGTACATCCATCATCAGTGACCTGTGTAATTGACAGTAAAGCAAACTGGCATTGTTCGCTATCCACAAGAGCATCATCAATCCAGCTGTCAAAAGCTATTTGGGCACTCACCTCAATCCCACAATTCTCCTGTCTCAGCAGCCACTGCAACTCCCGCACATGCCCCGTGGCGGCGGCATCATGGGCGGGAGTCGCTCCGTTTTCGGTTCTGATGTGGCAGGGGAAATGAGCTTCTTTCACCAGAAACTGCAGGCAGTCCAGTTGGGCGCACCGGGCGGCATGATGGATTGGCGAAGCTCCCTGGGCATCCGTGATGGTCGGACTGAGACATCCAGATGCGCGCAGGGCCCTCAGAGCCTCCACGTCCCCCTCTCGAGCTGCCTGGATGGCCCTGTGGAACACCATACTGCACCTCAGCCGGTCTGCGATGAAAGTGGCAGGGGTCCCGGACTCACCCAATTATCCCTCTCTTTCTAAAATGATACCTGAGCTTGCTAACAGATGTCCATGGGAGAGACAGCTTCTGTGAGGGATGAAGGGAGTGGACAAGCACTGAGCCAGAAATGTAACGAGATCTCACGTGAAAATATACATCTGCTTCTATTTCTCGAGCCCTTTATAAATGATCAAACGACTACTGTGAAATGTTAAGAATGAATTGCATATAGAAATAAGAAACTCATCAAATATAAACAATGAAAAGAAAGTCCAGGCTCAGGTAAGGTAGCGCATATTTCACATTTATTTCACACCTGACAAAGTGTTAAGTGTCCACAGACATTAGAAGACACAGGTCCAACACTCAAAGAACTTGAGCACTGAGTACACTACAGCCCATTCATTATGGTATAAAGTGGTTACAGCAGTGTGCGAGACCACGGTTGGGTTTATATACAGAGCAAATAAACAGAAATATAGAAGCTATTACAGTAGATACACATAGTTTATATTAAGAGCCTTAAATTTGGAATATTTGGATGGGAGTCTATTCAAAGGGATGCTTGCAAAGAAAGTGAATGAGCTGAAAAGAGACACATTATCAATATAAATCTACAATACGTCCAGTTACATATTGTACTCCTGAATGCATTGTTAGCAGGGAGCAAACACTACGTGCTTATAGTTTACTGTGATCCTTGATTGGCTTAATCTGATGTAACTATTGTTTTTTATGTAATTGCTACTCTTGTACTGCTTGGAGGTAAATGAGATACATGTGGTACATTTCATTTAAAATCGGAATAAACATGAACAGCATGCTATTATTATCCAAGACAAGACAATGAATTAAAAACTTTCAACATAATGTGAAGGAGACACTAGACATCTGTTTCTTACATTTCATTTCTATGTCATTGAACTTACTGTATTGTCATTTTGGAAGGTAAAAACAGAACTGCTAAAAAAAGACAGGTATGTTTGGATTGCTGCTACATTTGTGCTCTTTGGGTTGGCTGGCCCATGGCACAAAACATCACAGGATTTTTAAAACGGCAACATACGGCATGAGCAACATACTAAATGGATGACCGACCAATAGCATGAGCTCAGATGATACAGCAGATTTCTGAATTTACCGATATTTTCCAACACATGTGTTTTGGACTCTTTAAGATAGCTCAATGATGAGGTACCTCATCATTTTTATTTTCTTGATGGGAAATAGCTCTTCTATACTTGGTATACTCTCTCCTGATTGAAAATGTATGGGTACGCTTATAATAAATCCAACTCAAAAAAGAAAAAATGAAATGTAAAGGTTTCTCTAAGATGAATCTGACAGTGCTAAAACTTCTGGTAAAAGTCACTGAAATGCATAAACAAGGCAATTGAGATACATTATTCTCATGAACATTGACCTCCTTCACAATATTTTGAGAAAAACTGTAATATAAGCTAAATAAAATCTCTCTCATCTAAAGGTGCTCGGATGTATTTACTTTCAGTGTACAAGTAACAGGACATTTATCTTCAACCCTGTCCAATTTTTGTTATTCATCTATAAATATAGGCTATAAATAAACAATAAAGGGTTAAGATTCCTTTTTAGCAGCAGAGCTCCTGTGTAAATAAACGAACAAATCAGGTAAATCCTCAAAGCTTGAAAAGAAAAGTGCAAGGTGAAAAATAAATTAAAATTGTAACACCACACTACAGTGACCCCTTGTTAAATTAATTATGTTTATAAAACATACAATGCTTAATAAATAAGTAAACATAATGTAATGTTAAAAAGACATTACGGTTAAAACTAAAAAGACATGTTTGACGTAATGGACGATTACGAAGCTCAATTGCATTTCTCTGCAACTGTATTTCCGGCAATCATCTAAAACGCAAATCGTTACCTCAAAATAAGCTCTGCATCCCTTCAAAAAGCACAATGACCGTGAGAGAAAACAAAAGGGATCTACTGAAGGCCAGCGCTTGACATCTACTCTGCAGAAGCACATACACAAAAAGAGCATTGTGTCGCATTTACAAATGAATGCTCGGACATTTAGGAATGAGGCCATGTCTAAAATCCTGCTTTGTCATTCTAGCAATGTTAGGAGGAAGTGTAGAATATTTAATTATACTTCAATATTGTTCATTTACATTTGTAACTGACTAAATAGAGCCTGACATACACACATAAACACACTTTGTGAAGCCAGTCCCACAGTCTATGGTTGGCATGGAAAGACCAAAGGGGAGTGCTAGGGCAGGCAAGCAGCTGAGATTAGTTGGGGATAGGATACTTATGATCACATGACCTAATTACATCACAAGGGCCTGTTAGCTAACTGTTTATGTTTTAAGCTGGAGAAAAAAGGCCTTTACATCCTCATCTGTGATTTTCTTCTGGAAAGCTTCGACCTGTGATAAGAGAGAAAGTAAGAGAGATTATGAACTGAATGTGTGTAATCATTCTCTGAATGAACTGAATTGGCTGTTTTTGTACCTGATGGTTCCTGCAAGCAGTGGGTTGAATGCATACAGCCAGTCATGCATCTCTTTGTCATTGCCGGCTTGGAGGAGAATGTTACGGTGCTCGGTGCACACATTAAATATGTTAGGAGCCTAAAAACAACACAGCACATGGGTGGGTAGATTTGACACAGAGACCAATGCTATTATTTTACTCAGTCATCATGTGTGCAACCTCATTTGTGGAGGTACAAAACAGCTCTTACCCTCAGCTGATCTTCACTGTACTCCACCTGGGCGGAGGAAAGGTTGATGACGGCTCTCTCCACACTGTCTCTCTCACTGCGGTACAGGTACACATATGGCCGACGCACCACAATATAGCGCTTCACCCAGCCGCTGGTATGTGTCTCCAGAAAATGTAAATAGCCTTTCTTTGACACTATGGGGCTATAATCAAACAGAAAAATTATTATGATGGAAATTAGATGACATTATCTATTATTTATAGCTTATTTACAGTATATCAACTATAAATATAATAGATACAATGTTCATACAATAATACGTAAACAATTCGGTACTAGAGGCTTCTTTCATGAAAATAAAATAACTTAAAAGTTTTACTTCTGCTGAAAAAATAATCCCTGACTAACTGTAATATATGTTTATGTTGCTAAGGGTCGTTCTAAATGATATACAGAATCATTTAAGGAATATTTCACCCAAAAATAAAAACATATTTCATTATTTACTCATAAGAAGATATTTTGCAAAACGGTGGTTACCGGCACCCATTCACTTTCATATATGAACACAAGGTACAATGCAAGTCAATGGGTGCCGGTAAAAAATTATGACAATTTGTGTTTTTGAGTGAACTATCAGTTTAAGTAAAACGCTCATAGCTGTGCATTTAAGTGAATAAAACATAGCTATTGACCAATCAGAATTAAGGACTAACCGTTTTTTAATGTGATATAAAGTACATTTCTGTATACTGTATATTGTATTTACAATAAAGCATAAATATCTGGTCATTAAAGTGGTAGAAGTAACAGGAAACAGGATACAGTTTTCAACTTGAACTCTGTGATTTGACAACAAATTATGAGTGAATAGTGAAGACACTGTTGGGAAGGCTACCTGACACGGATCTCCTGGATGTTGGGGATAAAGGTGCAGTTCCTAGGTTTTCTCTCAACAGGACTGAAGGGGTCGAGGTCAGGGCTGGAGGCACCAGAGTTAGCCTCAGCACCCCTGAAAATGGTAACAAAACATGAATTTCTGGTGTTCAGAGACACCCAGATGTCACTATGACAATGGTTGTGCATTGTTTAGATATACCGACCTGAAGTCTGAACTGCCAAAGTGGCCATCCACCAGTGAAGGACAGGTGGATGAGGGGGTCAGGGTGCTCAGAGCCGAGGAAGAACTGTCTCTTAAAAACGATGCTGACATTTCTGACAGCTAACACACACAGGGAGAAAAACACCACCAGATGTTAAAGCAGAAACATTCTTATTCATCATAATTCAGAAAATGGTGCGCTTACCCTTAAAGCATCTACTACACTACTCATGCTGCTCTAGTAGTCTAATGGATGAATGATAGAAGTAAACGCAAATTCTTTAACTAAAACAAAACCAACTTATTAGGATTTACTTTTTAAAAAAAAGATTTGCTGTGCAGGAGAAGGAGCGAGAACATATTTTCAGAAGGAACAGAAGGTGAGCGAGTGCGGGATGTGTTTTTAAGGGTCTGGATGGACATTAGGGCAGTAAAGGCTCACCTTGCTCTCACTGAGACTGCTGCTCACCTGGCTATACTGCCTGTTGAAGGTGTGCATGAGCAGTCGCACACACTGCAAAGACAAGAAGGTGGGGGAAAATGTTGAAAGATATTTATAAAAACGTGGACATTGTTATGGGAAGTGGTTTTCAGCAGTAAAAATGTATGTCCTATTTACACCATGTCCAAATTTCAGCCCAAAAACATGTGCAAGGTTAAAAACAAAGCAATACATGTCTGTGTAATTCTACTATTACAATTTGAAAAACTGCATTGCAATATGTTTGAATTATTCAAAATAACTCTTTTGAGTTATTATATAATAGTTTGCCAAGTATTTGTGTGTCATCTAGTCACATCAGACTTTAAAACAGGCCATTATTGAGTGACTGTGTGGAAATGTTTCAGTATGTGATAATCACCTTGGCAGCCAGCTCCCTCTGTCTCTCGTTGGGACTGTCCAGACCCAAACTGATCACTGGATTCATCATGGGGCTGGTGGCCTTAGGTGAGTCCATCAAGTCTTTGCCACAAAAAGAATCGTGTCCCAGAAATAGAGATGCTTCTAGCTTCTCTCTCAGCAGTAGATAATGCCTGGTCTTTTCCACCTGTACACAAACACCACATTCATTTACTTTACAGAAAACTTATAGTTAATTTACGCACAACGTGAAAGACTCTGACACATTGTTCTGGAGTATATTTACTGAAATCTTTACCTCTTGCAGAAGACTGAGTTTCTCCAGCTCCCATTGGTGGTCGAGGATGAGGCTGTCGCTGCGGGGCCTCCAGCCCGCCAGGTTCTCCTCTCCACGCACATACGCCACAGAGGTGTCCAGCACCCGTCTGCGCCTCCTCTGCATACCTGAGTCAAACAGCAGGGTTTAAACATGCCAGATTAAGTTGTTTTCAAAGTACAGATATGAAGAAATGTATCTGAATGTGCATTGAGGGTAATGTCTTACCGGGACTTCCAATGTCTGCCAAATGACAAAGGCTTAGTTCGTACACTCCGGTCACACGGTTACTAAACAAAGAAGAAATAAAACAAAAAAAGCTGAGCAAATGCATGAAAATGACATGTCCACACACTTTAAAATGTCACTGCTGTTACAAAACAGTTTTGAGATATTGAACCCTGTGTACT
Source organism: Beaufortia kweichowensis (assembly GCA_019155185.1). NCBI lineage: Eukaryota > Metazoa > Chordata > Actinopteri > Cypriniformes > Gastromyzontidae > Beaufortia > Beaufortia kweichowensis. The sequence continues at coordinate 13,137,736 of CM032797.1, forward strand.
AAAGCTGACAATAAAAATAAACATGTTTCACAATGCCACAGAAGAACCATTACAATCCAAAAATCTTTTTGTTTCATAAAAGATTCTCTGTTGTAAAACTCTGCTCACCTCTCAGAGGGCCTGAAGGCACCAGTGCTGAAGAGGTTGCGAATGGAGCGTGATGCAGGAAGTTTTGCATCTCTGGAGTAGAACACCATGCAGAAGTCCTTGGTTATGACAGTGGGCTGGGTGCAGTTCTCCATCTAAATATAAAGATAACAAAAAAAAACATTATTACATTGCATTTATGATCAAATGATGTTCAATAATCGAAATGATCTAATCATTTAGTTTTGCTCACCTCAAGATAGGCAGACAAAGTGATGTAAATTTTTTCTCCGTAGGGTGTGACGCGGTTCAGGAGCAGAGAGTTGTGCATGGAGCTGTCCCACGCTGCCTCAAAACGGTAAAATGTCCTGAGAAAGAAACACACTTAAGAATTATGTCAATGTTTAAACTTTCTCTATGGTGCTGTATATCGAGTAATCAGAAAGCAATGTATACTGAGGTTTGAAACATACCTATGATCAATTCCCAATGACACACTGACAGGAAACAATAAAGAGATTGCCATGTTAGTGAATTACAACTTATTAGTGGAAGAGCTGAGCTGTTAGTCTTGTTAGAAGTGATTTTAAAGTATGTTAATAATGCTACTGCATATTAAAAGATATATGGATTTTTTTTTTTTTCATTTTGCAAAATCTAATTTAGTTTTCACAAACAAAATATGCAAAATAAAACATTTTATAATTCTGATTAAATTGCCAATCTTAAGAAGAGAAAGCTATATTCAAGATAATTTAACATTCTGTTATTGTGAAAAACACAAGTAGCACCTGTCATCATAAGATGGCCGTATGTAGCCTGATGACAGGATGTTGAGGGACAGGATGTTGGGATCTATGATCGTCTCGTCTGCCTCGGGTGTGTTACGGATGCGTCCTGAAACAAAGAGAAGCAATGCTGAGTCATCTAAAACTCATAAATAGAAATGCACCATTTGTCCTCTAGTTTAGAAAGCTTTAAATGGAGGTTCTGATAAGCAAACACAAAAACATTTACTAACCTATGACCAGTTCTTTAACCTCCTTCCACTCGATGTCATTGCCGGTTTCATGGGCTATAGTCACTGTAATTCTCCTTTGGATCCCCTTTTGGAAATAAGCGAGTGAAAATGCTTTTACACAAATCTTTAGTTTCGACGTAATCTTACACAAACCTTTAGTTTAAATATATGTAATAATATTTAATATATTTTTAACAATAATAACAATATATGATATACCTGATGCAGCAGGAATGTACCATGACAAGGCATTCCACCTCTGTGATCAACAACAGCTGGGATGTAGCTGAAAAAGTACACAGACAGGTACAAGGGTTACATTACTATACATTTGAATATTCTAGCGTACAAACCGGCTTCAATGAGTAACTGACCAGGTACTGATACACATAAGTCATGAACGTTTAACTTACTCTCCATTGGCCTCCAGTTCACAGATCTCAAAAAATGCCATAAGGTCATATTTGGAGTGACAGGGGCCGGCGGTGGAGCGCGTCAGAGTGCTCAGTTTAGTGGCGGGCACTGGGGGAGACACAGACAGAGCTCACACAAACACACAAAGAAAAACTGAAACATACGATTTAAAGAAAAGTCAGAGGGCTCACCTGGCTTTGACAAAGGCATAACTCTGGGAAACTGCCTTCTTGTTGGACGTAACGAACTACAGGGAGGTAAAACAGGTGAGGTTGAACGCTAAAATAGGTGATTAGAGTATTAAAACGAGCCAAGACGTTTTTTTACCTGATTAAGTCTTTACATAGAGGAGGGAAGGGCTGTTTTTGGTAGTGCCCGAATACCTCAAAAACGATTGGCTGACTTTTGATATACTCCACAAAGGACTTGGTGACCTCCACGGTTATCTACAATAGTAGCAAACACACACACATAAATAATTTATGATTTTCTTGTAACATTTTAATATGGTTAACTATGGTCAATTTGTGGTTACATTTTGCACATGGTAGAATCCCAAAGGAGGCCCTCTGCCTGTGTTCTTTAAGGGTTCAGTGGAAAACGCCTCATCATGCCTGTGAATAAAGCTGGAGGACAGCACAAAACAGTTTTAAATGTAACGTTCTATGTAAACCGATTTCCTGATCGATAAATCTACATTTAACATCTACTCACTTGAACTGGCAGAAGATGTCTGCATACTCAGCTGAGATGCTGGAAGCCTGGAGAACTGTGACTCTGAAAGTAAAGTTGCTGCCAACCTTTAAGTGCTGTAAAGATTTTTCCTGAGTCACGTCGAAAGGACACTCCAGACCCTTCAGAGGACTGTTAGGAACATCAGGAGAGGCTAAAGGGAAAGAAAACAACAGAATACAAATACACCTTTCTTATGCAAGTCATTTATAAAACTATAGACACATATAAAACTATTCTTTTTGTTCGGTACATATGTCATGTCGCGAATCATGTTGTGAACTGCACAATAAAAGAATACAAAGCCATCAGCAATGTCTCTGTGTTGTTACCTTCGCAGGTGTTGTTGTTGACCTCATCAGCATTGAGCCCCGTCTCTGAGTTTTGTCCTTCTCCTTCTACGATGCGCAGCTCCTCTTGAGATGTGCTTGTGTGAGACAACCCGCCACTGCATGACTCTGTCTGGAACTGAACACAGGGTGAAACAGTGAGTTCTTTAGCATGTCTCATCTTCTACCAAACCATGCATTTTAGATAAAACTATTACAGTGTTACTGGTTGAGCCCAACTCATCCATTGAGATGATAAACAGTAGTTATATAGAGTAAGTAACAGAACCAACCTTCTCAAACTGCTGGTCCTCAAACGAGATCTTGGCAGTCCCTGACTGTCGCACACCTGAACCATAATCAGGAGCCTCTTCATCGCCTGTAAAAGAAAAAAAAAATCAAATCTCATGATCTCATGTCTGATCTTTAAAATCAGAAAGTTGCGACCAACTTTACTCCAGAATTGTGAAATATTTGTAAGTGAAACAGAATACTGAATAAGAATAATAGAGGGTGTACATTTTTTCCACTGTGAATGATCTGGATTTAGAAAAGTGGTTGTTTCATACAGAAATGAAGCTCAAAACAGGTTAATAATGACAGAATGACATCATCAGAGAATCACAGCCACTGCAGAAGTACCTTTTTTAGACTTGCACAAATAAATTGCTCACAACAAAACTAGCAATGTGCACTAACAAAGTAAAAGATATTTCATGTGGGCTCAAAGTAATGAGAATAATTTACAAAATGTCAACCCTGATGTGTGACTCTAATATGTGATGAGTAATCTATGTGACTAATACGTCTCTGATACTAGTAGTAAGAGTATTTTCTAATATTACTAAATAATAGATTACACATTTTTGTTAGAATGTGAAAAATTGGAGGATATCCAGGGCTTCATGAAGATGATCTTACCAGAGATAGCTTGAACTGCCACTCGGAGGAAGCCCTTGACCTCACCCTTCTCGCTCACAATGGCCACACGGTGCACCAGCGGCACAGGATACAGCAGGTTACTCAGATACACAAACGCTCTATAGGAGAAGGAGGAGATGGTGGAAACAAAGGAGAAGAGGAGAAGAAAAGAGAGGGATTTGAGAAAGACACAGAGAAACAAACAGGGTTAAGGTTAATGAAGAAAAGAGTTGAAATGAGAAAAAATGGTGAAGATCAAGTCAGCCACACTGCCACTAGACAACACAACATCAGACACAAAAAAGCAACCAAACAAAAAGCTGCTCCAGCGAAAGCCAGTCAAGCCATCTGCAGGTCTGCTGTTCATCTGTGAATTTACTGCTATTAGGGCCAACATTCTCAAATATGATACACAAGAGGTGATAGTATGGGCCTTGCTCTCTGTGGGGGTTGGTGAAGAGTTTCAAGATGCATGCGTATACTGTAGAGCTGAATTACACCACAATCTACTTAACAATTAAGCAACTTTTACGTTTTTTTCCAAGACACTTTTTTGCACATTTTACTGATGTAAAAAAGGATTTGTGTCGACAAAACACATGAGCAATACAGCAAATACAATCAATTATGGTGACAGACTGGTCTATGTCTTTTCTCTCCTTTTGAAAATTCATTTAATCACTTCAGATCTGCCCTCTTGTTCCCATTTTATCTATCACCGCCTCAGAAATGACTAGGCTTGACAGGCGGAGACAAAAGTGGCAGGAGGTGTGGTCAGAGGGGAGGAGCTTACGACAAGATTGGTGAGGCGCAAATACAGCATGCTCAGATAAACAAAATATTTGGTGAAGAAATAAACTCCAAATTTGGCTTTTTGGGCCGGATGCAAACTGGAAAGCAAAATACTGAAATGACATTAACATACATGGATTTTAGCCCATCAACTTAAAAGAGAAATCAAAGCCAACACACGTCACAAATCTTGTATGTTGCATGTGCGTAAGAACGTGAAAGTGTAAAAGCCAATCTTAAACCGAGATACAAATTTTTGCTCTGGCATGCCTGATTGAGACTGCTGTAGTCGAAACCAGCTCTTTCAGCTTGAGCTCTGAAGCAGTTGACTTTTCATAGCAATCACAAAAAGAGATATTCTACTCAAGACACTTACTAAGTTACAGAAAAACAGGCATAGCTATACTAGCGTGACATAGAATACAGTTATATTGATTTTATCTGGCATACAACATGCATATTTTGCTCTGCAACACACATGAAACAATTTGCAGACAATTTATTTTGTTAGAAAATCTACAGAATTTTATGTTAACTGATAAATTAAACTCAATAAACCAAAATGTCTTCTAAAGCTAAACAGTATGTAAATGTATAGTTTGTAAATGTATAGTTTTGGACATTTATTTACCCACTAGAGTCGTTTGGATTACTTCATGCATTTTTATACTTTCAGGAGCTTTGCCATTTTAGATCCCATAAGAAGATAACATGATAGCATTTTAATATAAAAGTATTTGTTTGTGCCACTGAAACCTAGCGAACATGGAAGAAAAGTCTATATAAATTAAAGATGGACCTAAAGTACACCTTAATATTCGCCACAAACTACACAACATTGTGTACCAAAGGTAAGTGAGACAGACATTTAATCCAAACCTGAGAACAAAAATCTCTCAACACCCTAATGAAAGACTCATTGTGACAGACGGTGTCCGTGTCTCAGTGTGAAAGAGCTAGTTTCCTCTGACAGCATGCTCCTGAAACCTCACCAACCTGCCCACTAAACTGAACAGAGGCCAGCGGTCGTAAAAGGGGTCCTGGCCATCGCTGGCACCTGGGCAGTGCTCCCTCACACCTTCCTCCTCCTCCTCTCTCCCAAGCTCTGAGCTCTGGTCCTCCATAAAGATCTCATCGTCCAGGTCCTCCAACTCCTCCTCCACCTCGACTTTCCCATAATGCCGCTCATCGGCGAGCTCGGTTATGTCAGAGTCGGGATCAGAGAGGGTGGGGGAGAGGGTGGGGTCGCTCATGCGCTCGCTCATGCACGTGTTGAGAATGGGTGTGCTGGTTCAGCCGGAGACACGGGAACCGGATTAGTACGACACCACACACACATACACATGAGGCATTGTTGTCTCTTAAAATGAAACCAGCCGTGAGCTTCCTTGTGTTGTGTTCGGCTAATAAACAGGAGTGTTCAGCAGACTTAGCTTTAGTGTCTGATTACACTAGGTCAACTGTGCACAAAGGAAATCATGAAAAATCAATGCGAAACTGCTTAGTGAAACGTTCACTAAGATGGCTGCTCACCATTCCACTCGAAAGTAAATTAACCCTCATTATAAGAACACTGCAAATCATAAGCAGTATTCAGCTACATGTACAGTATGTATAGTGGGAAAACCAGCATCCACTCACCCAGCGTTGCATGGCATTTGCACACCACACAAGCTTGATGGAATGATTACTCACCGGCCAACCAGACGGAACCATGGGAAGCGGTCATAGAAGGGGTCACCACCAGACATTATGTGTTCACATTCCTCAACTGCAGTACTGGGCACCTCGGCTGCTCGGTCATACATCTCTCTCATTAAATCCAGTCTTTGTCTAAAGATGTGACAGTAAAATGCATTACAAAAAGATACGATTTGTGAATGGTTTCTTTTAATTTATGTATATAGTGTTATGATGCCCATCAAGCTAGTGTTCAAGTGACTTTAGCAACAATCTATTAAAGCTGTGAATCTTCACTTGCCTCACAAATTTAGAGTTCAGAGGCTCAATATAATTATTAATAATAATATTAATTCAAACTGCTTTTTTATTTACCCGCTATGATCATGTTCAACTATGGACATGTAAAACTATATGAGAAGCTTACTGTACCGGAGTTTCTCTAGGGTCCAGTAGTGTGTGGCACCATTTTTCTGGTCCTGAACTTCTACTGCTACGATGGTGCGGGGAAACAGTCTCTTCTCCCTGTCTTTGGCTATGCTGGGTGGCAGAAGGTCAGGGGGCAGCGGGGAGTAAAGTGTGTCTGTTAACAGCACAAACTGAAATTGAACCTGCAGAGAAAAAACAACAAAAATTGTTCATATTACGAGTTCTAGGTAAGGTTTCAACTTATCAATAAAGTTGAACCAAAACAGTTACAATGTACCTTTTTCTTTAGCTCTACGCTAATAGCATTAGCCTCCTTGAGAAAAATGGCATTTCCCCAGAGCAGGTCTCTGAGTGATGTGAACTGGTAGAATCGCCATTTACGGAAAGCCCAGAGAGCCAGTTCTGTCTCTCGCTTTGTCCATGGCACTGCAGGACCAAAAATAATAATCCATTCAAACTTTACTTTTAAGATCTTCACATATACAATGTTTTGTCAACAATAAATGAAGTGATTAGTTGATGATGCATTTAATATATTCGATACAGAGATTGGTGTACACTATGTGTCTGTTCCTATGACCCACCTTCCTCTTCTGGTTCCTCTTCTTCCTCTGTGGTTTCTGGGTAATATCTGGAGTTGACCTGCCTCTGAAGAGCTTCCAGCTTACTCTCATAGTCCTAATAAATAAATGATTTTAGTTTCATTTTCAGCTTCTTCCAGTTTTTACATCTTAAAGGCTAGGTGCTGACAGGCTTACCAGTCTCTGCTGTTCGAGAAGGTTGCTTGCTTCTTCTCTCTCTTTGCGGTACTGGTCCTCAAGCTCTTGTAACCTGAAAATGACATAAGCATCCAGTAAGGCTGCAAAGACTATATAGTTGGTTCCAAGACCAGCAAATCAACCCAAACCAATGTGGTTTAGGTAGTCTGCTAGCAAGGCCAAGCAGGCGTTTAACATTAAACCCATATGCCCTAATAAATCTCAAGCAAAAGTGCTACCTCTGCTCCATCTCTTGCTTCATATCAATGCCCTGTTTCTCCAGTAGTTCTCTCTGGGCAAAGGCCCAGTCTACCGGCTCCATAGGTGTGTCTGCGCATGGAGTTCTCTCCCTCTCTTGCCGTGCTTGTTCTGGATCATTAAAACGAAACACGTGGCTCTTGCCCATAATGATACGGTTACCTGAGATGGAAAACAGACAGGGTTTAAAATTTATACAGGGCAAAAAAAAGTGCTGTTGCTCTTCCTCAGCCAAAGATGGCTTTAAGCTTAGAAAGCGAATACACACCTGATCTGAGAACAGTGGGATCTGTTACTCTCTTCCCATTAACATAAGTTTCAGCTCCTTCACAAGGCTCCAGGACCACCGTTCCCTCTCCCGAGGCATTTGTGCAACTTGTGAAGATACAGTGCTCGTCTTTAATGAAGTGGCCACTCAGGACAATGTCCTGCCGACTGCTAGCATCCTCACGGCCGACCCTACAAAGAAGAATACAGGATTGAGATCACATGATCATATCAGCCAACATAATTAGAAAGTACACTTTAAAGTTGTAAATAAGTATATAAATAGCATTCTTACTTTGTGATTCCATCTTTAATGTAGTACAATAAGCACTCAGACATCAGTGGATCTTCATTGAGATTGACCAGGTGAGGTGTCTGAAACATTTAAATTACAATGTGTTGGCTGAAGCATTTCACCAAAGAGTGGTTTCCTTTCAGCACTAAAAAATCTTCTGACCTTCTTTGGAGAAAAGACTCCAAGTGTTCCTCCATCTTCCCTCATGGCCACACCCATTTCAGCTAAAAGTGCCTCTCTAATGGAAAGAAATGATAGTAAACCATGGGTTCTTTGCAAAGGAGTATAAAACTTTAATAATTTCAGAAACATTTAAAGAAAAAGGTCTCCCAGGGGCCTCCAACCTTTCCATCCTAATGGCCTCTGTGCGGCGAAGCTTCTCTTCCCAGGTTTCATTGAGTTCTGCAATTATCTTCTCAGTTTCCTAGTTGGAAAAGAGGTCAATGTAAAAAAAACACATCAGCAATAGCCCTTATTACTTTATCAAACCATTCCATAATCCCTACCTTTAGTCTCTCAATAGCTTCCTCACTTGCTGGACTGAACATGATCCGGTCATGCAGGCTGCTGATGGAGCCAGCTCGGCTGGACAGGGCAGTGAGAGAGGGCGAGGGGCTCATTCCTGTCATGGCATTGGTCACTGTGGAGAAATCACCTTTTTGATTGACAGCCTTGATGCTACTGATGTTAGTCTCGTAATTGGACAAGTCTGGCCAAGATTTGGGAATAACAGGTTGGAGAGTCAAAGGAGAAAATTGTGGTAAGAGAAAAGGGGTAACCATGGAAACAAAGAAGACGGAAAAGGAAGAAAAATAGAAAATGTCAAAAATAAAGCTCGACAGCTAATTAAAAAAAGTTATAAAGCTGCAGGGTGCAGGGAGGGCAGCATAAATTTGAGGATGTTGAATGCTTTTTAATATTTTAAAGTAAATCAGGATACCAAACAATGACTTTTTAAACACTTTCCTGTTTGCCTCAAATTCAATTTCAACCATGCTTGACATCATGAGCATAGATCAAGCACTTAATGTAGTTCTGAACTGTGATTAAACAGAGAGCATGAATGGGCAAGCCAGATAGAGATGAAACACATGCCTTTCTGCTTCACGCAAACCTCTGAATCATCTCTGGACCATCAGAGCGATATCGTTTTAAATAACTGTTTTGTTTAGACTAATTAGTTTTTTTAAGCTGATTAATTGAAACTAAATCCCACTAAAAAGCAAAGAGGCTTTGATGGTCCAGAGATTCCTGCTTTGGCTTTCATAAGCTACGAAGCATCTAAGATGGCAAAATACACACATTTGAGAGTAGCTATCCCTGGACCTGGTGCCCGATATGCTGAGAGAAACAGAAAAAAGAGACAAATCCTTAAGACACGTGTCCAGAGATGTGTCTGACCCTTAGGATTCTGACAGGTGGCGTGTAGAAGAATGGATGCAATTGTCCTGAGAAAGTCGAAATGCAAGTGTAAAGAGATGAGGTGTCACACAACTGGTGACTTACTCTCAATGATGTCTCCAAGACCCTGCGCATAGAGCAGATCCTTCAGACGAGCCACCTCTTCTTTAAGTTCACGCACCAGGCGGTTGTTGGGATCTTCATTGATGACGGCGTTGCATCGGATCTGCTTGGCACGGTCAGCATACCTGTGGACAGTGATCGTACTAGATCTAAAACCCTCCAAAGCACCACAGAATCCCATGACATTCATTTTCCCATTGAAGAATACTGTTTAAACCAGCGTAAAGATTTTTGATCACGGTCTAGATGAACTCTAAGCTTGGACAAAATAGCTTACAAATTCTATTGCTATTAGTCAAATGTGAAACCATGGTTTTTACCTGAGAGTGCTGAGGGTTTCATCATAGTTTATATCAGCAGGGCTTAGAGCTGCTACCATTGCAGTGCGTGAGTTACCTCCTGATAAAAGAAACATAATCTGACCTTGAGAAACTGATTATGTATTCAATGTTTTTGACCCACAAACACTGCAGATGGAATGGTATTTAACTAATGGAGAGCATCTGAACGAGCACAAAGCTTCATACCAAGGTTTTCCCTCAGCAGCCATGTCAGAACTGAATCTCTATATGGAATAAAGCTCTCAACCTTCTTCTTCTTCTTGTTGTTCTGCATAGAGGACAAAAGCAATGTCATTTGCCCAATCTGTAGTTATAATGATTAGCAAAGAAGGATTGAAATGATCCCCACCTTGTTTGGTGCAGAGTCCTACAAAACAAAACAACACAAAAGTTTTATAAAGTTTTTACTTCTGGTTTAATAAACATACATTTTTTAAATAAAATACTGGTATAGTCATTATCTTGCGAAATATTTGAGAATTCTCACCATCTCAGCTAAGCCAGAAATAACTTTGCCTAGTGTTGTTAAGGATTTGTTGATATTGGCTCCTTCCTAGAAAAGAGAATGAGAAAGTTTCTGATGTTTCTGATGCACTCACAATAACATATGAAACTCTCATATGCACAGAAAAGTGGCCCACCTTCAGTCTAGTGCCTTTAGCTCCAGTAGAATCAGCCCTCTCGCTTCCTGCCAAGTCCACAAGGCTGATTTTGCTGACCTGTTTCCAAAAGGAATTTTTGCATCTTAGAACAGTAATGTACTCTAATGCACATATTAGCAAATTCAGCCTCTGTCAAGCTGCCAACATCCATCAGAGGAGTTCAAACATACAGGTCACCTATTTTATATTTTGGTGTACAACATTTTCTCACCAAAACATCGCCACACATTGAGGTTTGATCACTAAATCTGATAAATCTGATACCTTTTCAGAAGTGTTGTCTGTCTCGCTGTCATGCCGTTTCTGTGTAAAGATGATATTGAAGACTGCATGGGAACGGCTGCTCGTCTCGTTCATGTTGGTAGCCGCCACAGTCCTGAGGATAGACAATATAGTGATCAGAACACAAGCACTTTTTTTTTAAACTTATGTTGCAAGTTGTGTCATTTACATTAAAAACAAAGGTAAACGCTTCCGTTTAAATGTTATATTTTGCTCACCTGGCTTTGTTGCCAGAGTCCATCAAGTCCTGGATATCATTGTAGGAGGTTACAGCTAGTTTAGATAGGTCCTCCACATACGGCCCCATCAGCGGATGTTCTCGCACACGCAGGTTCCCTTTGTTCTTTGGGTTGAGCAGATCTCGCACACGCTCACAGTAGATCTCCATATAACTGACCTGAAAGAAACAGGTCAGTTATATGGACAGCTCTACATACTCTATAGTAAGAAAGGTGTGATTTAAATGTAGTAATCACGTGGGCTCTTACCTCAACTGAGTATGACAAGCTATTGTCATTATTGTCATTGATCTTGGTAAATAGGTCCTCACACAACTGTCAAAAATACATTCAGCATGTAAGTTTACACATCATCTTAACAATCAGCTCCAATATCATATACAACAATGGTGTCAATATTAAATACTGTGCACTACCAATGGGATGATCCCCTCCTGGTCTTTCTCTTGCTTTCCCATCATGGTGTATGACTTTCCTGCTCCGGTTTGCCCGTAGGCAAAGATACAGACATTATATCCCTCAAAAGCATGCAGAAGCATTTCCTCCCCAATGTCTTTATACACCTGCTTCTGACTTGCATAGTTAAGATCTTCTGGCTGTTAAAGACAGAGATGAACCAGAGCATTTGTTAAAAGTACAATTTATAGTAGAATAAGGGCATAGCACCATGAGAAGAAACTTACCGTTGTGTGTGACCAATAGGAATAGTCGAAATTGAAGCTCTTGTTCTCCTTTGGCTGTTTAGGGTTTAGGATTGCTAAAAAGCAAAAAGAAAATATCTAAAACAATCTATTTAACCAACAAAATATCTTGGAGAACTTCTCCAAAACTTTGACTTTTCTGTTCCTTTTTTGCATAGCTGTGTACAGAAAGGATGTACATGTGGTGTCTCTAATGACAAAAGATGTATTTATTTGTATGTTTCATATCAGCAAATAAATGGGGTATAGAACAAAATTGAGACTAAACAGTTGTTGACAAAACCTCAGATTTTCTATTTTTATTTATATCCAAAAATACAAATATTACTCAACAGTCATCATAACGTCATCACATTCCTGTTCTGTCTATATATTTAAAGGCTATGTATGGCATATGCATGCATCTCTCACTGAAGATGAGTGTGTATCATGTATCTCTTGGGTTTTGGGAATGAGGTCATGAAGGACTCTGCATGCACAAAGCTGTGCAGTGTTTGTGACCTCACACTCTGCATCGGCTGACACTGTTTTCCCACTCACAGTGCAATGCGAACAGCAGGACAGTTTTTAGTTGTTGAAACAGCTCCAGAAATGTGGGATGAAAATGCCACAGAATCCTTGTCCTAAATTAACCTTGTTTCTGTGCAACTACTGAAAATCGGTTTTGTTTACTAGAACAATCTATGGTCCCGAATCAAATCCCTATTCCCCTAACCAATTAAAGCAGACCTTTAATGAAAACAAAAACATGACATTTGAGAAGAAACTAAAAGCTTAGAGATGCACTAATATTTTCTCTCATGGGGATGCATATGAGAGACTATGAGAATACATAATTTATTATGTATTATAAATGAGTTATAAATTATTACTATAGGTCACTAGTTGCAAATAACAAGCAACTATTACTCAAAATGATATCATAGAGGTAAAAGAGTTTGAATGATCAACGACATCAGAGATTTTATGTATGAACACTCACTGGTAGTGTTCCCAGACATCTGGATGATACACTTGCTCTCTTTTCCAATCTCTCGGGAATTGAAGGGACGGACCCTCACGGCCACTTTGACGGAAGCACCTGCCATGATGCTTGAGTTTTGTTGCTCTGCTACTACAAAGGATCTGATGGGACGAAGCCCAACCAGGAATCAGAGGCTACCTGTAAAAAAAACACATCAAAATAATCTCAAAAAATGTTTTCCTCTTTTTTAACATTTGTTATTTTACTTGGGATCGCTTGGAAGAAAGATAAGGAACTAACAACATTATGGTTATATAATCAACGTTCTTTTTTAAATATACAAGATTAAATATGTGTTTCTTGCCTACATTTTACGTTTAGCCTCTTAGCAAATTACTTAAAAAGATTATTAAGGTAAATCCCTATAAATCTGTTGAGGCAATTGTTACGCCAGTGATAATCTAATTTAGATAATGGATCCTGATGAAATCTAGGGCATGACTCATCAGAACTTTTATCACATTCAGTAGATTACTGTACGCTGAGTATGGCTACGTCAACTGTTAGTGTGTCAAGTTAGCTGTAACAGATTTAAGTTTAGGCCCCATATGATCAGATTTATCAGAAGAATGATGATAGTAAAAAATAAAACAGACTGTGTAGTTGGTTAATAGTAATTTTGCTGGTCTGATTTCGGGGTACATTTTTCCTAAGTTCTTAGTTAGGAGTAGACCATTGATGTTTGAATCTAAATTGTAGATATTTCACATGACCCATTTAAAATGGCTATTACTGTTAAAGTCTGACAAGCAAACAAACAAAAAACAACAAATCAAAAGGTGGAATTGAATCAAAGTAATTTTTTAATAGTGGATAATAATAGTAAATGCATGTTATGGTTTTAATATTGTTGAATTAGAAATGTACTAGTTTCCAACTTTAGACTTGTGGAACATGTGGAAAAGGCTATTCTGAAATGAATGAAAAATGAACAAAAATCTCATTGTCAATTATTATTTTTCTTCCAAATGAATCTTCCAATATTTCAAACATTAACAATTATTACATATATATATATATAAAATAATTTACCTGTGCCTATAATTGAATTGAGCACAATTTGGTCCACATAAGTTCACCTAAGCCTTGCATTATTCTTTTATAATCTGTGTCTAGAAATAACTGACCAACCGGCCATAAAATAACAGTTATTCTGTACACAATATGGTGAATAGAGCAAATGTTGTTTACAGCTCATGTACACTGAAAATGGCTGCCCTAACTCTCAGCATCATCCACAGTCATGAATCAGCTGTGATGGACGGGCATTTGCGTCAGCTTCAGCCCCCCAAGCAAAACAAACGCAATCAAGCCATTTTAGCTGTCATTAAGCAAACCACTGCTGTCCTACAACAAGGTTATCTTATATAATGACATATCGCCTCTATTTCTATTTAGACCGACCACTGCGTAGTTGCAGCACGAGCGACGCAGTAAGCAAAAACGAAAAACCGGATGTCTACACTGCATTATTATATAGCCGACACTGATTACTTGCATTGCAGGCAGCTTCGTTGATTATAATAGTATCGCTTAGGTTTTGGCGTCGCGTCGTTGGAAGTGTAGATTGGGTGTTAAAAAGTGACGCGTCTGTTACTATGGGAATATTTCCTCAAGTCAGAGTACGCGACAAACATCAAAACGACGTGATTTTAAATAGGTATAGTTCACGCTGCCAAACGCTGGTGCGTACTCTACGCCCTCCCGTTCGCATCCTATAAAAACATAAACTATTGAATAGCAAATAAAACCTTTGTGCCATCGTGCCTCTGTAACAGTCTATTGAAAGTGAATGCTTCTGAATGAAAAATAAGGCCTAGATTCATGACATGGCCTCACCCTGACAACATAAACAGGCATCCTTCAGCGCTCTTAATGGAAATACTGTAACTGACATTGACTAGAGCAGATATACATTAAATATATTCTTATACCCATTTAAAACTATAAAAATAAGTTCAGAAATACAGTTACTGTACATTAGGTTATTATAACAGCCTACAGGACCTATTTCCAAACACACAACCATTTTCTCACGACACATTTCGCTTTAAAAACATCTCCGAGAACAATTTATGCCTACTGTTTTCTATTTTAACTCACTTTGTTCTATTTCTGCCCTGGTGTGGCTTATCAAGTAAGACAACAGTGAAATAGTGCACCACCCTGCTCACAACAGACATAACAAAAACACCATTATAAAACCATGATTATAAAATCATGAAAATCTCCCCTACCTGATTCCTGAAAGCAATGTCCTGGTGTTGTTGACAGCAGTGAGTTATTCCATCAAGGCTGTATTTCGGATCCACCGTCCTCTCCCAAGTCTTGTATTTTTTCCAATAGGCTCCCAGCCTCTCCCTAGTTCAGCAACATCAATGCAGGTGGAGCCCCCCCTGGCAAGACCGTCAGACTGATAGCAGGGCCTGGTACGCAGTGGTGCGTCAGGAAGGGGGTGCAGGCTACGTCGAGTCCAGTAAACGGAAGGGTTAAATGAGGTGGGGATGTGTTGAAAAAGTGAGAGAGAGAGTGTTTCTTCAGCCTAACACAAAATGGCTCGCTCTTGGTTGAGCCAAGGATGCTGATCAGCCGCGAGATGCTGATGACATCATCAGTGTGGGAGAGAGCGGCACTGATGCAGCACAGGGAGTGGGAGGAGGAGAGAGAGAGAGGAAGGGAGGAAAGGGAAGAGACCAAATAAGAGCACGACATGAGGATGTTAAAAAGAACTTGGTCATGGATTAGCCTGCATCAAGTTCATGTATAGATATTCAGAAATGTTGATTTAATAAAACACACAAATAAAAAACAAAACGTTAATTTAAGACTGGGAATAAAGAAAGTGATAATGATCTCTATTACTGAACGATCAACGACTTTTGTTTAATCTCGCAAAATCTACCATTACAATAAATGAAGATAACTGTATAAAACTCCCGTTAATGAATGAATGGATGCGTCTCATTCAGCCTTGTTTAGTAGGACACTGATCGAGAGTCGGCCATTTTAAGTGCTGTCACTCTTGAAATCCTTGGAGTGCTGCTCTAAGAATTCCCAGAATGCAAAAAAATGTTTTCCCCTAAAGGAAATTATGTCACTTATTGGAAGGTCTGTAACTGAAATTGCACGATTCAGTTGAACATCGATGGCTGCGTCGGAAAGCTCAGACTGCTGACTTGTTGCCTCGCTGCCTTATCAGTAAATGACTTCAGAGGCAGCATTTGCGCATGAAGGCATCTTGGAGAAAACATTATTGAACAGGCTTCATGTTCAATTGAATTTTTCAGTGCTTCAGTTGCTTTCTTCGGCGCTATTTTATTTTTTCAGCTCGACCAAAGTCGCTATAGACGCTAAACAATCACGACTATAAAAGCCACTGGCAGGTACACCTGGCTGCAAGAGATTGCAGAACGGGGCGTGGCCGTACTTGGGGCGGGGTTACATGTGTCACCCCGCCCACACTCCGTCTCATTGTTTAATAGGGGTTAAATCTGATATATAAAAATACAGAAAATAAGTATAAAAGATTGCATGTCACTGTAAAAGACATTTAGGTGAGTTTAAACAAGTCTTATTTGTTAATTCAATAGCTCGAATTAATCTATTTGTCCTGATGCCTTGTCTAGCATGCAATAAGAATTTAAAGGTTTATTCGAAGATATACAGTTCAATATATTATACTCATTCTTTAATTAACTGCAATGATCTTGGTAGAATATTCCCATCTGCTGGACAGACAACATTCTGACCATTAGAATTCTTTTGATATCCAAATGGATGTCTATTAAACAGAACCTCACAAAATATTTTTTAATGAGTTGGAGGTCAAGGTCATTCATGTCTGTATCCACATCTCCATTTGTCAATAGATGTTACATCAAGGTGCCTTTCACTAAAGCTTGGCAAGATATTCATCAGCTTCATTCTCTGTCCCATCATGTGCATGATTTCCTCTGTCTGAAAAGTGGGCGTTGAGCCCCACCACAGTGCAAAGGGCACACAATGGTAAACACCGCGCTTACAGTTATTTACTGTGTAGACTAATTATTTACTGCTGGATGAGTGGTGGGGGCTGGTGTTCTGGTCAAAGTCCCTGCTCTGACATCAGCATCTTCTTTTCATGTTCTGATCGAGTACTTTTTGTACAGGGTTAGCATTTTAGGAACAGCATGATCTAGGCATATCAAAGGCTTGCTATGGTCATACCAAATTTTAAAAAATTATAATAACACGAAACTGAAAGTTTATAAATGTTTTCATGTTCACATAACTATTTTTTTTCTAACATACATCCTGCCCAAGCAGCATGCTACTCACTTCAACTCATGTTGCTTATTACCTAGATGATTGTTTAAATATAAGACTAGACTATTTTAAACCAGAAAGCTCCTTCTAAGCACCTTTAGAGGCGGACCGATTATAAATTACCAGTCTGAACTCATCATGCCCCACAACCATGTTAACCAACATTTAATAACTTATAAATCCTTACAGATACTATATATAAACATAACATGTGCTCCAGTTATTATTTTATATTTACATTGACAAGGTCTATTGATGCAATGACACAGACTGTCCTGAGCATGTGGGGACATATAAGTTCAAAATGTCAGTGTGTGTGTTCACATTAACCAATCAAGTCTTTGAGATGGGACACTCCTCCTCAGAGCTAGTAAACAAGTAAGGAATGAATGAATCAATAAAGCACTTTACAAATACAACAATGCATCAAAACAAATGCACCTTAATATATTTTTTGTCTAACATTGGTAGCTGTTTTAGACTGTATGTGCATAGGAAGTTGTGTTTAAGTGTTAGTCTTAGTTGTGAGATACTAGACAAAATATATTGCAGGGAACTAAGCTAAAGCTGCTTTGTTTTTTTTATTTAAAGCTGTGTTGAACACTATAAAGCAAGTCATGTAGATTTATAATACACTTATTGTCTTCCTACTGAATGTAAACTTGATATTCATTGCACTAGCTTTATTCAAGCACTGCAGTAACCAATTTCAACAGTGTACATTTAAAAATCACTTTTCCCCACATTTACAAACATTACAGGAATTATATTCATAATTTGCAATAGAAACTAAAAACCCTTCTCATGACAGGTCAGCTCAGTTGTGTGAAAAAGTTAAGATAAACACATGTCCCACGTGTAAGTTCATTTCTGTGAGGTTAGAGGAAATAGTTAAAATATAATAGATTTAACCCAAGCACAAAAACACTAACAGACGAAAACATGCAGTTTTACATAACACTTGACATATTTGTCATTACCAATATCCAATATCCACCCATTTAGGTATTGCTCATAACAGCCCCAGTATTTACCTCCGGACCGTTATACCTTGTTTGGAAGATGAAGGGCGGAGGCAATTTTTGCCCAAAATGTGACGCATGTTGCTTTGTGTTCCAGGGGTCAAAGATCCGTTTGTTTAAAATGTTCGGTAAACTATAAGTTTTGTACACTTTTGCAGTCCAGCTAACGAACTGCAGCGAGAAGAAAGATGATGCCCAGGTCTGTTTTATCCAGGTGCGCGCTCCTGGCACAGCAGGTGCCTTTAGAATGCGCGCTGTCCGGCAAACACGGCGTTCACCGCGGGATGTCTTCCGTCACCATCCCTCCACCTGCCTGCATGCTCCGGCCGCTCGAGGCTCCTTACCGATACCTTTTTGGGCCAGGACCCTCTAATGTGCCGCCTCGTATTTTAGCGGCGGGTGGGAGACCCATCATAGGTCACATGCACTCAGAAATGTTTGGGGTAAATGTCTTTTTACAACTAAATTTTGTAATCTAGTCAATCGCCCATTTTGTGGGTGTTGTTTTTTAATGACTGTAATAGAAATTTGTACGCATTTTATTTTAGATTATGGAAGACATCAAAAAGGGAATCCAGTACGCCTTTCAAACCAGTAATACCATGACGCTGGCTATGAGTGGCTCTGGTCACACCGCTATGGAGTGCGCAGTGTTCAACACTGTGGAGCCCGGAGAGAATGTGCTTGTTGCCGTCAATGGAATCTGGGGAGAACGAGTGGCAGAAATTGCTGAGCGGATGGGTCAGAATCTTTGCATTTATTAGAAGTCATGCACTTGTCTAATAATGCCAGTCTGTTTCGTAAAAATGTATTATGATGCAAATCAACTTTCTTTCAACAGGTGCAAAAGTTCACACCTTGAGAAAAGCTCCTGGAGAACATTTTACAAATGCAGAAATTGAACAGGTGCTTCAATGTGACTTTTAAGCAAATTTCTATTGCAAAAATGAATACACTCATTGTCGATTGCACCACCAGACAAGCGTTTAGACACATTTGATTAAATTTATGTTTCTTGAATATGATCCTAATATGATCCTTTTTCATTTTGTGTTAGTTTGTTGTATTTAAATGCCACTTGTACTGTATGTTAACAACAGCATAGAAAATCCATGTTGAACGTACATAATCTGTCATTCTACAGGCTTTGGCTAAACATAAGCCAGTTCTCTTCTTTCTCACGCACGGAGAGTCTTCAGCTGGTCTGGTGCACCCTGTTGACGGCATTGGTGATTTGTGTCACAAGTAAGAATATTCCACAGTAAGCTTAGGAGATTTTAGTGTGAGAAAAAGTAAAATTGTCAAGTTGCAGTATGATTATGTCACATGTACGTTTTTCTGTACAGATACAACTGTTTGCTCTTAGTGGATTCAGTGGCATCATTGGGAGCTACACCACTTTTTATGGACAAACAAAGTTAGTGATAGATAAAAGTAAATGTTATATTTACAAAAGGCAAAGGTACTGTGGCTTCTTTTACAATGAATTATCTTTTCTTTGTAGATATTGATATTCTGTACACTGGATCCCAAAAGGCATTGAACGCTCCTCCTGGCACAGCACCTATTTCATTCAGTGAAAGAGCATGGTGAGATTTTGAGCACAAGCATGTGTTTGAATACATGACGTTAATCAAATGCACTAATTATTCTATTTCCCTTAAATGTGATTTAGCCATAAGATGTTCAACAGGAAAACAAAGCCAGTGTCTTACCTGCTTGATATGACTCACTTGTCCAATTACTGGGGTAATGATGGCAAGCCAGACAGAATGTAAGTCTTACAAACATAAAATGTTGCTCCAGTGAGTTTTGGTGGAATATCGAGTATTGTCTAACAAAATAATCTGTATTTCAGGTACCATCACACAGGACCAGTGTCCGGGTTCTTTGCCCTGAGGGAAAGTCTGGCCATCCTTGCCGAAACGGTAAAATAGCAGATATTGTATTTTTGTTCAAACACTGGCACTAGAGTAGCTTAGATTTATAAATGCACAATGTTGTACAGTACAGTATATGTTACTGTTTTTCTACAAAATACTCTTAATGAATGACTATGAATGTAAAAACCTTGTTTAAGGGCCTTGAGAACTCATGGAGACATCACAAAGAAGTTGCGCAGTATCTTTGGAAGGGATTAGAAGACCTTGGCTTGAAGCTGTTTATCAAAGACAAGGTGAAGTTATTGGTGACTTTGTGTGCCTTTTCCAGTTATAATTCTCAAAATGTGGAAAGTGGTTAAATGCTGTTTTTTTCTATAGGATTTGAGATTACCATCAGTTACCACTATTGCAATTCCTGAGGGTTATAACTGGAAGGAAATGCTGGCTTATGTAATGAAGCATCACCAAATAGAATTTACAGGTGGTCTAGGGCCCTCTGTTGGCATGGTGAGTAACAGCTTCTATTTGATACCACATGCAAAGCATTTAACTTTATGCCTGAACAACAACCCACTGAACTGGCTTTTAGGTGATACGGGTCGGACTCATGGGATACAACTGTAACAAGGCCAATGCTGCGATGGTTCTTGCTGCTCTGGACGACGCTTTAAAAAACTGTCGGAAGACCAAAGCTTGAGAAAAGCTAATCCTTTTGTATAGGCCACACACCATTATTCTATTCGTAATGTTCTACTGCTGATTAAGGTGATGTGTGTACATTTATCTGTTAAAAAGCTATGTCCTATTACATCCTAATGTCAAAAGTCATTTGTAGGTGAGTTCTGAAAAGTGTAAATGCTCTGTTTGTTTGAGCATTCAACCTGGCCCAGCATAATAACACTGGCTCAATCAATGGCATGAGTTGGGGAGGGCTATCTGTTTGACTAACCAATGGGGGACAAAATGTTTGAAAACAATCAATATTTTTGACAACTTATTTGTTGACACTAGTGTAAAGAGTATGCATTTCACCTTTAAGATACCATATATGTAAAGGAAGAGTTATTATATATATGATGTTTTCACTGAACAGTTGGTAAAAATGAAGTGCAAGATAAATATCCAATTAAAAATTGTACCAACAATTAGTCTCCATGTCTGTCAAAACCAGTCAATACAGAACAAGTATTTCTCAATGTATACGATCCTCTTGTATGTGTCAACAAGATAAACCTTGAATGACCTTCATATAAACATTACATAAGGGACAATCTACAGCCAACCGGTTGTTATCACAGAATAAACCCAGACTGATCAGGGCATGAAATATTTTACATGAAATATTGATTAGCTTAATTGTAACAAATAGAAACATTTCCTAATGGCTTTACACATGACTGTCAGCCAAGACAAAAATGCAATGTAGTTAATAATAACAATCTCATAGAGGTTATTAGTAATACATATTTTTATGCAATTTATTCAAAAGTAAATTTCTAGTGTCAAGTTGACTCGCAGTACACGATTGATGCTGTGTTATTATTTTTGAGCAGTTGTTATAGAGGAATAACACACCTTGGAATGTTGCGATCAAGTAGGATTCAAGTATCCCAGAGCATTGTGTAATAATAACTGATAAATCATTCATACACATACAGCATTAAGTAATTTAGTAAACTAGATGTTCACATCTAGTTTAATGTTTGACAGCCCATTTATTCTGCTTCACGAAAGCTAGTAGACTAGCTACAGGATGCTAAATGTAACAATTTACATGCATTTATATTTGTACACACAGCTTGCATTTATATAAGTGACATGAGTCATAATATTTATTGGATTAGAATTTTTCAGAATTTTGAACAAACAACAAACTTTATTCCCTTACAACTCAACAACAAAACATTTCTGAAATGTACTACAACAAATTGGCAAAAATGCCAATTTTCCTTAACAGGAAACAAATAACTCCACTTGGGGAAATTGTACCAAAAATGCAAAACGTTAATCTTTTCTCAAATCAAAGCACTGCCAGAAACCCAAATATTTCTAAAACTAAATCGTACAAGGATCCTGGCAGTTTTAACATTCTCCAACTAAGTGCTTGTTCACTTTGGCTGCTGGGAATATGACAGTTAGCTGAACCAAAAAGTATTGCTGAAATTCCTCCATCCACACAAAGGACATTCTGACTTTGCCCTCTGCATCCTCATAAAATAGGAACGATTGTTCACCTTCGTAGTCCAAGTCAACACATCTGTATTTACTGGACAGGATCTTAACAGGAGAACTCACACACCAGAAGGGATGCTGAGCCTCATCCAGAACGGTCAGTGTCATCATACAGCAACGCTGGGCAGGAAGATACAAATTACTTACTTGACAAATATGCTAAATGCAAAAATAGCATGGTCATTCAGCGTATAAACAGGAAGGAATGATGGTACCTCAATAGCTTCATGCAGTCCATCTGTTTGCCACGGAAGACTGATCCTCCCCACAGGTATGTGCTCTGACACATCAGTAAGATCAATGACATTTAACTGCCAATAATCACCTAGTGATGACACTGGCACCAAACAAGAAACACCGTTTACCTCTAAATGTCATATAATTATTGAAATACCAAAACTTGGCTTTTATTTAGCTTTTAATAATTAGTTTGAAATAAATCTAAAGTTATTACCTCTACTCATAAACAGAGGGGAAAAATGGCGACACATGATTCGCCGAATGGGATTGTGAAGTACAATATGCAGAGTGTATTCATGGTGATTGCAGTCCGAGTCAAAAGCATTGTCCTGCGTCGGTACGTAGGGACTATATAAATGAAGAGACTGTATGCATTTATCTGAAATGTTTTAACTTCAACAGCAAAAAATTATAGTAA
Organism: Beaufortia kweichowensis; assembly: GCA_019155185.1. Lineage (NCBI taxonomy): Eukaryota > Metazoa > Chordata > Actinopteri > Cypriniformes > Gastromyzontidae > Beaufortia > Beaufortia kweichowensis. Next base: position 13,160,592 of record CM032797.1, read on the forward strand.
CACCCAAGAAGAGTTATGTACCAAAATCGTGAGCCAAGGAGACTTCTTTCAATCAATTTGTGGAAGTGCAGGGTCGCCATGATGAAAGCAATTTTCCAATTGCCCTGCAAAATTTTATAGAGAGGATGTTGAGGTTATCACAACAAAAATAAAAACTGACCTCTGACTGTTTAAATGCAGAGCAGAAAAGACTCTTTCAAAACTACTTCAGCTGAATAAACCAACATACCCGCCAGACCCCAACAACGATTCCTTTACCAAACTGCAGCAACTTCACATGCCTGTCAGCACCGAGGAACGACCACTGTGTCTTATGCAACAGTGTTTTGTAAATCAGAGAACGCCACCTTGGCCTGTAGGTAAGAGCAGCTAGTCAGGTGAGCCTATGCTTTATGCATAAGATTTTCAGCAAACTTTCTTACCTGTCTCTTGAAGCCTGCACTGCTGGACACATTATCCCATGGAGCTGTAGGGTATTTACATGAAAGAAGTATGGCCAGTTCCTGTATTTCCAGCACACCGTAACCGACGAGTCTTCGAAGAATATGCGTGTCTGCTCATAGACACTTTCACGCCCGTTCTTGTGTGTAAGAGTAATTTCCCACTGAATGTGTAACCTCCTGTCAGACAACGACATGATGGCAATTCCAAGCAAATGTCAACCTTAGCATGAAAAATACCAAAGGTTTTCATCACACAGATAGCTCAGATGTCCATATTTGGTGTTTTAATTTGTGAGATCTCTCTCAAGGTTTTTAAAGCATTCTGTTGTTTAAAGCATGATTTCCCACTGTCAGGTAAAGTGCCGTTTTTAAAATTGTCACATTTATAACAGTCCATATTTCTCATAAATGTGCACATTCTATTAGAAGGTATTCTGCATTTGTTTGGTATTATTGCTTCTGGTTTGTGCATTTTAATTAACAAAAATCCTCCAAAGCATGCTGACTTTAAAAACTTTGTTTTATATATTTATATATGTATTGTTACATCCATAACGCATACATATTTCTATTTTTTTAAATAGATAACTCGTGCATAAAGTTTTGATGTCTGGACTTTATCAACAGGGTTTTAGTAAAAGATAAACAGATTTTATATAATATAAGATTTAATTTATTGATAATAATTATATTCTATGAAAATATATCTTTCGAATTTTGACAGAAAATGTTACATCCATAACTGCCCATAAACACAAGCATATGTTTGCCTTTTGTCCATCAAATGACCTTGCAGGTAGGGATGGGCGATATATCGCATGTGATTGTCACGCGCATTTCGTCAGTAAAGCCGGTTCCCTGATTACCGCTAAATCGCCATCACCTGCTTTCAAATGGAGCGGCATTTAATAGACAGAACCGTAGATCACTGACAAGCTACGCAATATCACGTTCATTATCGCATTATTGCGTAGCTTGTCAGTGATCTACGGTTCTGTCTATTAAATGCCGCTCCATTTGAAAGCAGGTGATGGCGATTTAGCGGTAATCAGGGAACCGGCTTTACTGACGAAATGCGCCTGACAATCGCATGCGATATATCGCCCTACTTGCAGGTCTGCGGGTCTACGAGTCTGCCCAATATTCAAGCCAGTGGGAATGTCTAACCTGAGAACTTGCTCTGTTAGAGCAGGCATCCCTGTATGCGGGTTCATATGTCTCAGCTCGCTTTTCCACATCATGTCCCGGTAGCCGGCCATTTCCTTGAGAAGCAGCTTCTTCCAGTAGCCCACAGGTTTCTCCTGCACACCTGCGGTGCTCAAAGCTTCTGTGGTTACACTCGCCTGCGGCCTCCACTTCTTCTTCTCAATCTCACAAGCATACAAAGCACACCACAAAGCACTAGAGATACATGAAAATATATCTGAAATGTATTTTATGCCACATACTCACTTGTTGTTAGCCAGATCGTAAAACCTCTTGTTGACAAAGCTGATGTTAAAAAGAGAAGAAGCATCCAGAAAGGCAAAAATCTTCAGGAGGACCTCAGCAGGCAATCTAAAGTTGGACAGACAGTTAAGAAACTGCTGCTATTTTAGTCTTTCATCTATCGTTTCATGCGGTTAAATACAGCGTGAATCTTAAAAGGTAAAACAGTATGCCTGTCCAGGTAGTTTTCATGTGTGCACTGGGACTGTTCAGGGACATCATGAGTTTTGCTTGCTTCAGGATAACGGTCTCTTCGCCTTTAACAAAAGGGAAATTAACAATTTACATAACAGCTCAGTCCTGGTGTGGTCCAATAAAAGCAACGTTTTGAGAATATTTTAACTACCTTCTAGCACTTTCAAAGAGCGCCATTTTGCCCACTTTATCCTCTTCATCTTTGCATGTAATTTGTTCAGCTCTCTCGAGGCCTTGTCTCAAACTCTGAAAAAACTGACCGAGACGAGAAGCCATTATGGCTTAACTCTCTTCACTTATAACCCGACTCGACTGCTCGATGATAGATCTCAGCATGATACATGCGTCGTAAATAATTACCACCTGTCTTGTCTAAAATACAATAAAAGTCCAATTATTTGTTAAAATCACGTAAGCAGCATAATTTGTTATGATGCGTGACGTCAGACACTTCTCTTGCTTTTAGGCAAGAATGGTGTGTAAAGAAGAATATGAGATGCCATTAAACCACTGTCTATTAAATTATTTTAAATGTTTATATAAACTCCAAAGGTTTACATATACAAATGTTGAAGTATTATAATTAAGTCAATAAATAATTTACATTACATTTCAGTTCTATTTTCAAATTAACTTTTCAAAATTGAATCGTAGCCATATGTTTATAAATATATTAATGAACTATAGTTACCAGTCAGAATGAGTAATTATTTTTACCGATTTGTTTTCTCATTCTCATTTTCCTTGTGTTTATGGTAGGGCTCTTAACCACACTTCCCAGAATTCTTAGTGTCTAACCAGGAAGTAGTTGCGTACTTCATAAACAGCAACTCAGCTGCAGCAATATATCCTAAATAAACTTACTATTACTTACAGTTGTTAAAGCCGAAATTCAAGCGCAATGTCATGTCCATTCAATCAAACTGGTAAGATGGTCTTTTTTTTAATGTAGATACGCTTTTTCAATTGCTTTCATATAGTCTGCCGTATTTGTTAAGGTCATTTGTTCAGTAGGTCAGATGTCATGTGCAATACCTTGAAAATAAAGCTAGCGTTAAATAATGCGACAGTGCAGGATTTAACTGCGAGCATATTTCATATGTGTGGTTAAAGTTGTTTGTGTAGACGCACTTCGTCATTCTTAAAACCGCAGTTGGTGTGTCCGCAGCGGAGCTGAACCCCGCAGTGCTGCCGCTGGACTGGCTCCTGGGCACCTGGCAGTGTGATGAGCCCGGAGAAGGCTCTTTCCCCTCCATCTCACCTTTTCGATACACAGAGAGTCTACATTTCTCACATGTGGGACAGCCAGTAATTAACTTCATGTAAGTAACCCAGATGCATGCTTGTATCAGCCATACGGATTACATTATCATTAAATAAATAACTTTATATATGATATTAAACAAATGCACTACAAAATTTACCCATTTGTTCTTGCAAATTGTTTCCATTGCACACAAACTGTATGGTATACTTAAATCTGAATATATTGCATTAAATTTAAATAGTTTTTCGGTTTTGTTTTATTACAGGTTTAATGCATTCCATGCTGAGAGCAAAAAGCCACTTCACAGAGAGTGTGGCTTTATTAGACTTCAGCCAGGCACCAACAGAGTGGCCTTCATCATTGCACAAAACTCAGGTATTTTATTTACCAATACTTCTACTTTTAGATGAATTAATACACTGCGTATCTTATTTATATACTGTATATCTTAACCAACGGCTCTTCCAGGTCTTGTGGAAATTGAGGAGGGGGAACTTACTGGACAACAGCTGACTCTGCACAGTACTTCCCTGGCTAGAACATCTTTTGCCAAAGAGCCTCATGTTCAGCAGGTTTATAAAACACTTATTGACTTACACCTCATTAGTTCACCGTTATAGCATATATGAGTTAAACAATGGCAGCTTTAATAGTGACCAAATGGCTTGAATACTATTTAACTGGTGAACCATATCCGCTTGTCAAGTCATGATGCAGTTTCAATACAGGAATACAGTTTCCAAGGCCAAGCCTCCACTCTTTTCAAGTAAGGCTACTATTAAAACAGCCGTTATTGAGATGTTTCACACAGCTTAACTTTTATAGACTCACAGTGAGTACACTATAGTCTGCAGGCTCACAGAAACAGGAGATAAAGCTTAGGATCATGATTTTTGATAGTTTTACACACCATGCATTATTTACTGTTCGCCTTTTGTTTACTTTTGAAAGTGGTGGTGAGTGACATCAAACTTAACAAGTGGCATTTTTGTAATGAAGCAGCATAGTCCTGAGCACATTTAAAATAGCCATAAGAAGCTTAAATTTGATTATTTGATATCATTCCAATAATAATATCTATTTTTGGCCAGATCTCCAGGCACATTCAGCTGAAGCCTGATGGAAGGCTGGAACAGACTGTGTCTATGGCACTAGAAGGACAGCCTCTGACGCAGCATTTGCACATCACCTACCGCAGGACTGATTGACCAACTAAAGTGTGCGTTAAAAACTTTCTAAAAAGCAATCGTACTAGCTACATATCATATGGTACATAATATATAAGGGTTGTACATTTATACATGCCAGCAGGTGATGGGGATTCTATCGGTATTATATGACTAGTAATATTTTCTAATCTTGTGTTAAAAATGGGTCTTCTTTTTTTATATAATATAGTGCGATCAAATGACTAAATAACTTATGTAAATGGTGATTCACAGGCAATGTACAATTATATAAAACAAAATGACACTGCCTTATGTGTTTTCTTTTTCTAAACTCTACAAAATTCATCATTTGTTCCATATAAACATGGTTAAAATCTTTATTTTAAGAAGTATACAGTGGGTGACAACCTTTGTGTTATACACACCACACAAACTGAAAAATACCTTAAAGTGCAAAGTGACACTCCAAACATCATTTTAGCAATTTTGTAAAAAGAAAAATCTGACAGTTAATTGTCATACAGAGTCAAACATTAAAATGTTTCACTTGCTGACACAGTAATTCAGTATAAAATGTCAGTCAGATAGTCAAAAGAACACATCCATACAATGCATCATCAGCATGAGAAGAGCTTTAGATCTTATTGTTGGGTCTTTATAAACTGATGAAAAGAAATAACGTTATCCCACACGGCATGTCAGGTCATAGTATTTGTTTGAGTCAAGGCATAGTCTATTTTTACAAATGATAACGATAAAAATAGATTAAGGTGCAATTGAACCTGGGTATGACCTCTGTGAAGAGACTGCTCCCCAGGACTCCACAAACGGCACAATAGATCATTCAGTTCTGGTGAGGACGATCGCATGCACAAGGCTACTTTGTCAGGTAGATGTACATTGTTTTTAAGAATTGCCTCCACGTTACTACAGCTGCTATTAACCAATGAGTGTGAGCGCTGGAGTCCATGTTCACCACACATTTTGAAATATCTCCCTGGGAAGATAAGTAGAAAAAGAAAGCTTTTATTTGATATGCAAAACACACTTAACGATTTGCCCTGTTTTGTCTTAATGTAGCAGAAAGAAAATATTGAATGTAGATTTGTTAGTCTATTGTACATAATTTCCCAAGTTGGCCTCTAGAGGTCAGGATCACTCTTGGTTAAGACACTGAGAATAGTCACCCATCCTCCTCTCTTTCTGAGCCATGGAACCAAACTCCTATGCACAAACTCTCCCAGACTCTCCACTATGGTGTGCACCATGACTGGATGGCCCTGACGCACACAGTCCACTGCCAGGCCAGCCGCTACAGCATAGATGGCCACCACTTTGCCCCATGTGATCCCTTAAAGTAAAAACAATTATGAATTTGAAAGACATTAACAACATTCATATTGAGCAAATCAAACTCTTTTGTTCTTGCCTCAATCACAGAAAAGTCAAATATGTGTTTGTAAAAACAGGGAAATTTCAATATAATAAATTCCCAGAACAGAATTTAAAAAACTCTTTACTGGTCTTTCTAGGTTTGCAAATTAATGTAAAACTAATCAAAATAATTCAGGCATCAAATTATTCTCTAGAAGGTTATATATCCATTTATGTGTATTTAAAAGTTGTTTTGAATTAGTTTTTCACTTGCATTTTGTGGAAACTGCATTATAACATTTACATTAGTTGAATTTATATTTAACAAACTGAGGATTTTGTAAATGATATCCTTTAGTTACTGTGCACTTCTATAAACAGAAGGCATTTCACTGTGGAAAACATGGACGGCAACTGCCAATTCACATCAGAGTCTGCAGGACCTCAATCACCATTTATATGCGTTTTTCTGAATTTTTTCTAAAAGAAGTGCAGCAACTCTTCTGTGTAATGTGGAAGTTAACACTATCACAGCCACCACACATGGCCATCTTCAGTGATAATGAGACAACCAACAGGTAGTATGCCAACAGTTTACATTCCTCCATTTACTTCTTCAACAGTCATTTGAGGTAATTCCTCACAGCTCTATTCCTGTCTGTCTGCTTACTACAGAGGACAGAAAGGTTGAAAGGTTATGAGACAATCCTCATGCAGTGTAATGATGTTGCCATGGATATAAGCTCCACTGCAACCATCATGTACATCAATAGCTGAAGAGCCGAAATCAAATGTGACCAAATATGTACAAAGCAGAGAATGTGGATATGTCCTTTTAGGGTTTTTATCTTATTTTCCATAAAAAAGATCACTGTAAATAACCTGGCACTGGTCCATGACAGAAGCTGTTCATGAAAGTGGACTTTTCAAATGCATATCTTAAATTACTTACAGGTTAAATTCAAAACCTCTTCCACTAGGATTTGTTTATTTTTTATTTTATTCACCATACAAGCTTCATATGGCTATTTTAAATGTGCTCAGACTATGCAGCTTCATTACAAAAATCCCACAGTCCCAACATTCATTCTTTTTATAGTAACAGGCACTGTTCTTGCCCATGATGTACTGCAGTATTTTTCCCAAAACATCCATCAAGTGACGAAGTAGCAATGATTATAAAAAAAACTTTATGGAAAACCTTAAATGCAGGACTATCCTTGAATAGACAGACCTCATTACCAGAAGTTTTGATACACACTCACAAACACTGTATAAGAAACACCTGGTCCACATTCTTCCAGCTCACTTACCCATGGATAGGATCTCTGTTGCTACAGAGAGAAACGCGTCAGACACCACTGCCTCCACAGCCACAGTAATGTTCAGCTGCTTAGCAATATTACGGTATACATACGGCCGCATGCTCTCCAGCTCATCACCTGTAAAGCAAACAAACCCATAAAGCTGATGAAATATAAACACCACTAACATCACTGCCAGTATCACATGATAAAGTGACTGAGACCAAGGAAACCTACATGAAAAATACTGTAGTATTATTTAATATTTACTATAGTAAACTAGTAAATTTATAGCATACTTTAGTATATTATATTAATAAAATGCACTTTGGTAATGTAATGTATTCTGCAGTACCAACAGTGACTTTATAAAGTATAAACACTGTAGTATACTTTAATATGTACGCTGGTAAGGTTTGAAAACATAGCATCTAGTAAATATAAAAAACAAAACAAAAAGAAAAAAGTATCTAGGGATTTTAATACAGGTTACTAATGTAAATAGTAAAGTATATTATATTTATATTATTATTATTATTATTATTATATTGCAGGAGCATATAAAATACTGAAATATTATCATCATCATACCTGTTCTAGAGCCCTTCACACTCACACCTGTTTCTTACCCAATTTAAGAAGCACCATAGATACATCTACAAGATCTCCGTGTGGTTCAGGAAGATCAAGCTCAACTTTTGACCAGCTGAGTCCTTCTCTTATAATTCTCGAGTGAATAAAGTCTCTGCAAAGCTCCTTTGACTGCAGCACGAGCTCTCTTTCCGTGGCAGTGCGCTCAAAAACGTCCATCAACTCCGCGGCAAACACTGAACGCTGAAAGACACTTCTGTCCCGCATGGTCGACACGACCAAACACAAACACTACCGCAACTTCACTTTATAAAGTCGAGCAGCCAACATAAACACCTCATATCATCTACTAACAATACCAAAAGCGTTTTGTTCGGACAGAAGCTCAGACATTGTCGCGCTGATCTTACACGGATTCATTCAGAGGTAAAGAGCCAATCAGGGAAAACATCGATCAATTGATCATCCAAACAATAACGAGCCAATTGCTTTTCACTGATCGATCGTCGGATTGCGCTGTCCAACTTTGTTTTAATTTACAATGATTTGCCATATTCTTACGTCCCATCTATTAGTCTGGTGTTTCTGAATAAACTGGACCGCTGACTGTCATTCATCGTTCAGTTTGCTCGTGTGGGCGCTGTTGAACTGGAAAGGTTTTTTTCTACCTGGAAAGCTTAAGGAAAGCCAACGTGAACATCTTAGTCCAAATATAAATACTGCCTGAGGCATCCTTATCAATGCTTTGTTGTTTTGTCAATGAGACTGTTTAATAGAACCCAACTAAATCAGATTTATTTTTAATTCACACAGGATGTAGAACTTATTTATCTTCCTTCCAAAACACACAATTTTTTTAAAAGATGTTTTTAAAAGATGCCAAAAGATAACAGTAATCCTCAAGGGATCAGTGAGAAGTTCATTCATGCCTTGGTGTAGTGGTTTACCAGGTAAGTTATTAGCTGTCTATGTTTAGCGAAGTAATCCTCTCATTGGAAACCAACACAACAGTTTAAAGGCTAGTGTTTGACTCACACCTTATATCACATTAATCGCTGTCATATTGATGAACATTCGTTGCAATCACAATAAAGGACTTTTTCATAGCATCCACCTGCCAGTATAAAACATTTTCCTAACTTTCTGAATAAAATTTAATTTTGATCTCTTTAATCTTTACAATTATTTAATCAAAATGTCTGTTTATTTTCTGTTAAACATCATAGTTTTTTATATCATTGGTAGCATTGCATAAGAACTTGGCACATTTTTGTAATTGTCCTGGTATTGACCCAAATTTTGAATGTCTATTATTTACATGATTTATATGCGTCTTACTGTGTTCTAAAAATAAGGAAATCATATTTTTTACTGAAAAAAATACCGTTAGCTAACAGAACTACAACTTCCACAGTTCCTCACTGTCTGACTCACAAGCTGCGCATGCGCGATTGCACATATTATTTTGTTCTCCCGCAAGCAATAAATGAAGATCGGCCCAAACGTCTGTTGATCAATATAAAATATTTAAACGCAGAATCATATTTACTAATAGACGGGCGCTTTTATACATGGAGTCACACGACACCTAGCTATCATTCTCGCCAGGCTGCGGGGTCCGCCATCGGGGGATTGGAGGCCGAAAAAACGGCAGACTAGCAGGACATGCAGAGGTGTTTTTGTATGTAAAAGCTAGCTGGCTACGTAGGGCATCGGAGGAGCGAAACCTTGAAGAGTTTTTAAGGACCCCACCTTTTGGAGAAAGGGCTACAACTGCTCTCATCCATACCGACCTGCTGCCGTCAGGATGGCGCACCTCCGCGACATGCAGAATCAGGTAAATCCGCAACCCAGCCTACTTTATTCATTCTTGATCCATGAGTATGACTATTATTATTATTAAAAAAATGACACGGTGGTTTAGTGCCAGTCTGATCTATCATGCATGTCAGTGCTTTATTTATAGTAATGATGATCCCAAAGCCAGACGTCTTTGTTGTCTGAATAATTCTAACAGAAATCTTCCTTTAAAAGATCTTTCATACAACTAACTTTTAAATGAGTACATTTCCTATCATGTCTTCTGTATTAATTTACATTATATACAGGTTCAAATTTTGTCCCAACCTGCATAAAAGAGCTGTATTCACCTTAAATTGACGCGTCAAATTTTGTCTTTAAAAGTCTATCTTGACATTATTACTGTACTGTTTTTCACTCCATCATCAGAATTCACGCTTGGATCCAGAGGAGTATTTCACAAAGCAGGAGCGCATTGGGAAGGGGTCTTTTGGAGAGGTCTACAAGGGCATCAACAATCGCACGAAAGAGGTGGTGGCCATAAAGATCATTGACCTGGAAGAGGCGGAAGATGAGATCGAAGACATTCAGCAGGAGATCACGGTTCTTAGCCAGTGTGACAGCCCCTATGTCACAAAGTACTATGGCTCATATCTGAAGGTAAACCCTCCTGTTGTTGGGCATCTTTAGTGTGTATAGATATAATATACTAAACACAATTTATGTGCAAAGTTTTTGCTCAATATATTCTTATTCTTGGCTTATATTATGTTAATTAAACATACTTGCATGAAATAGTCTAATACTTTTATTTAACTTTGATGACAACATACTGACATAATCTGTAAGATACTAAATCTATAATGCTTTCTTACAAATTTGCTCAGAAATGTATACATACAGTACACTCACTCATTAGAGAAGCTATTATAAAGCTATTAACAAATTGCTTACATTTGTCATGAATACAAAAAACGTCATGTGATGCCTAAAATAGTGTGAATGTTTTTTCTGTCACTGTCTATAGGGAACTAAGTATGTCTGTGCTTTATAGGGAACTAAACTGTGGATTATCATGGAGTATTTAGGAGGCGGCTCTGCTTTAGATTTAGTAAGTAGTGCATCAATGCCTATTCAGATGTGGGAATAATCTTATTCGAGTATTTATATCATCTTAAAAAATACATTTGTCTCCTTTTTTTCACTTCTCAGCTGAAACCAGGGCCTCTAGAGGAGACCTACATTGCCACTATACTGAGAGAGATTCTGAAGGGACTGGAATACTTACATTCAGAGAGGAAGATTCACCGTGATATCAAAGGTGTGATAACATGCACGCCTGCCCACTCAATCAGGCCAGCTTGAAATGTATTCACGTTTAATCATTCAGCCTGTGAAATATGAGGACTGTGGTTATGATTCATGTTTGTATCTTTCGGTAGCTGCCAACGTGCTGCTGTCCGAGCAGGGGGATGTGAAGTTGGCGGATTTTGGTGTGGCAGGACAGCTCACAGACACTCAGATCAAAAGAAACACTTTTGTGGGAACTCCGTTCTGGATGGCACCAGAGGTCATCAAACAGTCTGCCTATGACTTTAAGGTGTGGAAATTCTGCAGACGTTGAAATAATGTTATGGACTTTCCTTAAAATGCAAGGGAACAATCTGCTCATTTACGAGATCTATGCAGTGTCAGAATATTAATGTGCAAATGTGCCCGCAGAGCTGTGAAAACACACGTTCAGCACTCTGGCAGAAAGGCTTAGGGTGATAAAATGATCTCTCTGCTTGTAAAGTGGTGCACTGCTTAGATAATGCTTAGAAATTTACTGGGAAGGACGACAGAAATACTGATAAAGAAAATCATTTCAATAGTTTTTGTTTTGCATTTTTGCTACAGGCCGACATTTGGTCTTTAGGAATTACAGCAATCGAACTGGCAAAAGGGGAACCCCCGAACTCTGACTTGCACCCGATGCGAGTATTGTTTCTTATACCCAAGAATCCTCCCCCTACACTAGAAGGCTCCTACAGCAAACCCTTCAAAGAGTTTGTTGAGGCCTGCCTCAATAAAGACCCTCGCTTTGTGAGTATTTGGCACGCTTGAATAAAAGCCTGAATCTATATTTGTTCTTTCAAAAATGTAAATGACTTAATCTGCGCAAATGCATTTAGTCTGACATCTTTTGTCGGGTAAGTAAAAGCACTGATCATATTAACCATGACCTTACTGTTGTGGTTACGTGCAGCGGCCCACTGCCAAGGAGTTACTGAAGCACAAATTCATCACACGCTACACCAAGAAAACGTCTTATCTGACAGAGCTTATTGACCGGTACCGCCGCTGGAAGTCTGAAGGCCATGGTGACGAGTCCAGCTCAGATGATTCTGACATGTATGTCATCCATCCGTCTGACCATCCATCATGATGTACATTTAATCGATAAGTCTTGGCTTCTAATTGCCATCATGATACATTATTCATTTCCTTCAATACTCATCACTTTAAGCACTGGCCTTTTAATTGTACGAATTGATTTGTAGCTTTAAAAGAAAACATGTCCTCCATTTTTCCCATTTACCCTAACAGGGACGGAGATAGTGATGATAGAGATCAGTGTCCTGTGTGGACATTTCCTACGGTTCGGCCCAGCTCCATGAACAAGCTTCAGAAAGGCTACACAAACACAGACTCAGAGGTCAATAACTAGGAAAAGTCTACGTAGGGATGAAAAACCAGGCTCTGTTGTTTTGTTTCTCTGTGAAAAGATGTTTGAAACAGCATAGTAGTAAATAACAGATTTTCATGTTTGGGTTAATTTATTCTAATTAAATGTATTTAATCAGTTTGTGTCCTGTCATTGTGGCAGATTTAAGAATGTTTCTGTTTGGTGATTTGTGTAACAGGCAGCAGAGACTGTACAGAGGCAGCCAAAGTCACAATGTCTGTCTGCGCTGGTCTCTCCCATCTTCAGAGAGGTAACAGCTAATCTCAAAATGCAATCAAACACTTGGACAGACATTGTCAAAGTAACACAGCCGTCCTGTTGTCAGCTTTATGCTTCTAATCATGGCTGGAGCAGATAAGCCAGCAGTAAGGTGTAATGAGCTGTGATAAGTTCTGTATATTATTGAGTCTGTTTTGTGTTTAGTTAAAGGAAAAGAGGAGGGCTTGTGGAGGTGGAATGGGTGCCATAGAGGAGCTGGAGAATGCTTTTAACCTGGCAGAGGAGTCCTGCCCTGGCATCTCTGACCTCCTGGTTACACACATGATGGAGAGAGTGTGCAGGTAAGCAGGAAAACAAAAACACTGGCACTAAATGATTACCATATTCATGGTATTCCAAGAAAGAAAACCACAGTAATACCATAAAACTTTGTTGGTAGTCTGACACAATTGTGAAAAACATGCAGCAGTTTAAACAACAAAGCAGATACAAAATACTAAATCATGCTTGTAAGTGATATATAATTAAATAAATGTCTGGTGTCTTATCCTTCTTTAGTTAAAGGATAAAAAAAAAAATATATATATATATATATATATAAATAATAATGCTTTTGCTTATGTAAAATGCTAATTTGTGGTCATTTGTGATATTGTCGTTTGACAACACTGACATTTTTTTCCTGTGTCAGGTTTGCTCTGAATGGCAACACCACACCATCGTCACGGTGAAGCCCCGCCCCCTGCGGCGGATGCCCCTCCCCTTCTCTGCCCTAAACCACCCGAGCCCCATCAGGACCACAAAACAAACAATTGCCCTCCCTACAGTACACCCTCTCTCAACAGCCCCCCAGAGATCTTTTAATTAGTTATGATTAAATATTTTTACAGTTTTCTTTATAGAATGGAAAGTATTTAAGAGAAAAGCCATGTCATTGAGCGAACTGTGTTTACCTGTTAGATCAAAAAATCCTATTATAAAGTGTTTATGGAAATATTGTGTTTGTGTGGTTTACTGGTGTGTATTGTGGTTATTATACATTGGTTTACATTTCTTTATGAAACTGCTTTAAATTACATACCTGCAAGTTAAAATTACGATATCTTTAAAGATATTGTCTTCGGGTGACCAGGGGTTAGGGAACTGTATAAAAATCTGTTATATTTTATATAGTACTCAAAGTACTCAAGACTTTTGACTCTAAAAAGCACAGTTCACACAAATATATAACTATAAAAAACATTTACTCGTCCTCATTCTGTATACCTGTATGCCTTTTCTCTTGATGTTGCGAAGGATAATGTTTCACAGAAGAAAGTCATTAGTTTAGAATTGAGTATTTTTAGTTATTAAATAGTGTATATTTTGTCTTTTTTCCAGTAAAATAACGATAAAACAAGATAAATTTAAAAAGCAAAACTGGACATTAAGGTGAATCTGTTTTCAGCCATTGTATGATAAATATATGTCATCCATTTTTGCAGTGCATATTTATATGCCTGCTGCCTTTAAATAGCAGATTTTATCTTTTAATACATCTGTGAATAGACTCGATTGGGTCCGTGTGTACTGACAGCGAGCTGTGTGTCCTCAGACAGGAAGACGCTAATGAGCTCAAGTTTGCTAATCCATGTACAGCCAATAGGTCAAGACCCCTAAACCGATACTTTCACTGGGTCACAGCACTTTTCATAAGGACATGACTTTAGGTATGTAACGCTAGAGGTTATTGTACGTTGACGTGTTTTTCTTCGTTTTATTAGTTTCATTTTTAGGTTATTAATATCCACTTTCATGTGTTACTTTGCGACCTCTAGTGGCCACGAAGATCCACCGAGCAACAATAGCCACCATTTTGACAACCAGAGGGAAATATATAATCACATTTTCTGCTTATAATCATGATTGTTGCAAAGTTAATCCTACCGTAACGTATACCTGCATATAAACAAACAAACACCAAAAACGGTTTTCAATATAAAATTTAATTACAAGATGATAGACAATAGTGGTTTAATAGAAAGTTCTCAAGTGAAATATTATAAGAGGAATGTTGACAGCCAGCAGAAAAGGACTTTCAAAGGTGACATTTGCTGTCAGGTAACAGATATAATCCCATGTGTCAGATATTTCATTTTAGTACATTTAAACAAGTATTATGATGCAGAAATAAATCCGCTTCAGCCACAGAAATGAGTTAAAATAAACATTATACCTATAGAAGCTGGAGGTAAAACTTGGCATGCATTAAGGTCAAAGAGCACAACAGCATATTTCAATGTATATAACTTCACATTGCACTCAGACCAGAACAATGTCTGAATAACAGGACAGTTTCCACTGAGCAACATAAAAATCACCAACATCTGAGAATCTCTCATTCTCCTTCATTAGACAGTACAGGGAATGGGTCACAGTATACCTGCTTTTGCATTTGTCTGAAGGCCATTGAATGGCACAACACAAAGATTTCTTCATGCAGGGGGCAGAGAAGTACTTCCGAAAACTCCTAAATAGGAGCACAGCAATTTCTCTGGCAACACTTATAAACTGTATAAAACGAATGATCAAAAAACAAGGTGCAATACCCACCACCATGACACTTAAATTTAATTGTTCACAGTGATTTTTAGCTACTGTAAACAGAAAGGACTTTTGATGGTCTTAATCGTCCTAAAGGAGAGTCAAGAACATTTTCCTTTACCAGCAGCATTTGGCTTTTGTAACAGAACATACAACATTATTTAAATGAGTTAATAACTGTTAGATCTTCATTTTGGTAACTGGCATAGCAAGTTGGATGTTGGAAAAAATAAATGAATTTTAGATACAGCATCTGAGTAAATAAAGAACTTAATACTGCTTACAAGAAAAAACAACTCATAAGAGTAAATAAACAAAGAAAATGGCAAGTAGGATGAGCAATAAACCAGTCTTCTTAGTTTCTCCATATTTAGCAAGAGATCTTCTTACATCTGTTGATGTGCCTGACTGGCTCAAGCTGTAATGACAGGTCAGCATCTAAGAGAAACACACAAAACAAGCTCTCTAAGTGCGTCTTGAAAAACACTAAACATACAATGCTAATGTTATGCTAGAACGGCAACCAGAAGGCTGTTGATTCGAATCTAATAAGAAGCCAAGTTGAAAGCAAGACTAAAATCCAAACACATCTGAGAGAAGCATCAGACCAAATCTGATCCCATAAGGTGACAGGATACAGTTGTTAATACCAGGTAAACAAGATTTCAACTCATTTAAAAATGTGCTCTTACCGTGTATCTCACAGATGTGGACTGTCTCCTTCATCTCCCTGCTTCTGCATCTGTGCCTGCATCCTAGCTATCATCTCCTGCATCCTCCTCAGCTGAAAGACACAAAACACAGTCACACACTCCAGCACTATGGTTATTTGCATATAAAATGAGTTTGCTTTGAGAGACTGTACCTCAGCCTCCTTCTCCTGCAGGATCATGTCCTTGTTCATTTCCTCTGGCTCCGGAGCCTTCCTGCATGACACGGAGTAGATGGGCAGGTGTAAAGAGCCTCATATGCAACTTTGCAGTAACGTTTCATAAACATTTAATTTACACACAGGCAAAATTTCGTAAATATAACTTTTTTGTGTTGTCAAAACAAAAATGAGACAGTAGATGTGCGGAATTACTAATAACTTCAATCGAAAGACCCCATGAAAATGAAATGTAAAAACATTAAAAAGAGCCATGAAAATAATGCACATTGTTCAACAAGCCAAAGGAATATATTTTTTGGTACCTATATCACTTAAACTTAAGAGCCGCCAACTTTACTTAAATTTGGTGGCTTTGTTTTTTTTGGCAGTAGACCATCTGGGTATTTTGCATACGAATGCGAACATATTACTCATATTACTGCGCAAACAAAACTAAAAATATTTCATAACATTTTTGCACACATTTTTGAAAGTTACTGACTCTTCTTAAGCCTATTGAGGCTAAAACTGTGCAATAATTGTCCAAACTTTCTGGTGGTTATGTGGTTTCATGGGGTCTTTAAGAGAAATTACATTGTGGATTAGTAACACATTGAAAGCATTGAAAGATCTGTGATGCAAAGTTTAGTCGAGACAAAAGTGACAAACCCAAGTAATTAGTACAAGCGTGTGCTAAGCATAGCAGAAAGTCAGAACAAACAACTGTGTGTCAGTGTCAGGCTGTAGGATAGGTGGAGCTGTGACTGAGCTCCCAGCAGTACCTCCCCCTCCTATCCTCTTATACACATAGATCTCTCTGCAGATCTATGAGACTCAGATATTACAGGCCCGAGTCAAGACTGTGGAATAAACATAAAACAATTGTATCACGCAATAAAACTGAAGCTTTCACCTCTTAACAGATACTTCTTTGGTCAAAGCAATACTTCTCTCTTCCCTTTACGATTCCTGTCTATGTGTGTATTTGAGAAGTGGCTTTAAACAGCTATTTTAAGCTAGCGTTCTGCTTACTTCAAATACCAGGACATGCTTTGGTTTTTGGATATTTTAATAATATGCGGCTACATCCATAGAAATCTGCTTCTTCATGGAGACTGGGGGAGGAGGTGGAGAAAGAGAAGCAGAGCATTACGTACGCAGGCGACAGAGGCAGAATGTAACCGTGGGAGGACAACCTGCCGCCCCGTTTGAGGCGTTCTGAGCGGAAGTTCTCATAGTGAAGGTCCTGAGTCACCTCCTGCAGGTCCTGCATGTGAGTGCTGCGCAGAGAGTCGTTATTAGTCACTACTGGATCAGGTACAAAAAATATGAAAAATTAAATTAAAATCACAACTCACATCAGCATGGTGCGAAGTTTGAGGAAGTCGTTGTGTTCAGGGTTTTCCACCTCCACCACACCCCACGGGTACAAACGGCCTCTCACCTTCTTTCCTTTAGCTTCAATCTGCTGGTTGGATCCCACTACAGCGAACGGTATACTGGCCTGTAACGGTAAAACAATGTGACTGTATTACAAATTATGACCCAACTTATCTGAGCATCGTTTCTGCTGTTGATCAAAACAACATAAAATATAAATAGATGTCATTTAAAAACTACACCACCTACCTTGAGAATTCTGGTCTGCTCTTTGAAATCTTCATCCTCATCGGACTCGGCATCAGGTAGGTGATAGATCTTTATGCCATGCTCATCGATTTCATCCAAAATCTGCAGAAAATAACCACCAACAAAGATCAAACCAAACCTATAATCAACCAATAGGGATTTTGTGTTTGGAAAGGCATCTAAATGAATTACCCTGCGTTTGAGTCTCTCTCTCTCCCTCAGGGTCAGTGTATCTGCTTTGGCGATAACAGGAACAACATTCACTTTGTTGTGAATGGCCTTCATGAACTGGACGTCAAGAGGCTTCAGCCTGTAAAATTAAAGCATAATCCTTAAATCTATAAAGCACGGTAAGGCAAGATGAATGATGCTACAGTAGATGAGCCAGGTGTGAGAACTCACCCGTGACCCAGAGGAGAAATGAAATAAAAGCAGCAGTGTACACGGTTGTCAACGATGTGTCTGCGGTTAAGTCCGCTCTCATCGTGAAGGTAGCGCTCAAACTGGTCATCGATGTATGAGATAATTGTGTTGAAACTGTGCAAGAAAGACAAAGGAACTCTTCAGGATTTTAGTGATTTATAATAAAAACACAAATATAACAAACAAAAAAAGTGGAGTTCGCTGTTGTGCCAAATATAGTTTTTACACGCCTCATCCTTTTCACTGGTTAACTTTTTGGCAGCTTGTTTTTTAGTGTACAAAGTAAACTTTGAGAATTATTTTTTAGAATACTTCAATCTCAAAATGTTATATCACTCACAAAAACCACAATAATATTCAAGGTTTAAAGACAACAAGATGATAAATACATGCATCAGCTTCAGGAGTCTGAAATGATTTTAACACACATGCTTGTGAGGTTTTCTGTGTAATTGAGTTAAAAGATTGAGTTGCATGTGACAGCATACATTTCCTTTCTCAGGCAAAAGCACTTGAATATCCTCTGGTTTCTGTTTGTCCTCTGAAATGGGTCAGGGAGTTGACAGGAAGAGGTCACACATGTTTCCTGTCTCTCTAATGCCACTAACAGAGCAGCTTCATCCAAAGCCCAAAAACTACTTCCTCCCGTGCACTCTCTATTCTTTATTCAAGATTTTGTCATTTATGTTTTGTCTCCAATTACATGAACTTTTCCTGCCAAGTCTCCAAACTACAGCTGTAAATAAAGTTGAATTACAGCAGCAAACAACTGTGCACACGGGTTGCATACGACCATGTGTGCCGTTATCTTCAATAACTATCAAGAATAAACCTTACCAGTCTTGACTATTAATGGCATCTCCATATCCAGGTGTGTCGACCACAGTAAGGCGAAGCTTTACTCCGCGCTCTTCAATCTCTACTGTTGAGGCTTCGATCTGCACTGTACGCTCAATCTTCTCTACATTGGCAAATGCACGTAAAATAATTATGTTTTTAAATTTGGGCAGTATTAATTACTTATAAATTATCGATCATTACATTACTCAATCAAAAAAGTATGAATTCAAAACTCACCTGCAGCACCAGGAATGACTCTCTCGGGATAGAGATCAGTCAGGAACAAACTGTTGATCAGCGTAGACTTTCCTAATCCTGACTCACCTGGAAAGTACAAATGAGGACATGCTTAACAATCAAACTGACATATTTCTATATTCTTCTGTTCCTTTTTAAAAGTATATAGACACTGTTTTCTGCGATATAAATGTTGTTACTTTCCAGTCTGAGATATCTTCCATCATAATGTTCAGAGCTGAAACTGAACAGCCAGTGAAAGTACTCTCAGCTGTAGTTCTGCATTCCTGTGATTTATTTTAAGGCTATGGGACGAGTGTACAATGGGCTCTGTCGGCCGGGCGGGCTGTACCCTCCCCCATCCCATTCTCTCCAGATCTCATGTGTGTGTTAACAGCTGTACACACACACAGGGCTGAGGAGAGAGTCCCAACCAATCCGATCCTGCCAAAGCTTCTTGTTCCCACAGTCATTTCGACTCCAACACCAAATAGAGAGATTTCTCCCACTAAAATGTTTTGCCTCCAACCACAGAAGCTGATCCTGACATGCATTTTCTTGTATGTTAAGTAGTTAAATCACCAGACCTTTTACTCTATGATCATATACCATCACAGACTTAAGTATGTTACTGTATTGCTTTCAAATATAGATAGCATGAGGCAGATGTGTAACTAAACGCTATACTAGAAACACCGTACAACGGTAAATATAAAGAAACAAATTTTTAATATTGTGCTGGAAAGTTCGTAAAACAAAACCATTTGTTTCCTGGTGATATTTCAGGCACGTGAAAACATTACATCAGTGTTAGTACTTACCCACCACCATGAGCGTGAACTCAAAGCCTTTTTTCACTGATTTCCGGTGCACCTGGTTTGGCAAATTTGCAAATCCCACATAGCCAGGAGTCTCTGGGTTTGTAAACTGTCCCTGCTGACAGAACAAAACAAAAAGATAAAACAGAAGTTTGTTTATACATATAAAATACTAAATAAAGTGCATGAAAATTTGAATTATCTCAAGGGTTCGTGATTTGGCACATGCAAATTTGGAAACCGTCTATCTGCACATATATCTAGCTTTTACATAACTAAAAACAACTAAATCTGCCCACCTGCTCTCATTTCCTTACCTTTAGTTTATCAGCTTGAGACATTCTGAGCTCAAACGAAACCTGCAAAATGATCAGATTTCAACAATTAGGCTTATTTACAACATGGATTTAACCACAATACAACTTCAGGTACTATATTTGTTGAACCATCAACCATTTGACATTACAGATCCTGCTGAACTTACATGCACAATAGACAAAGTAAAAGGTTTTTAGAGCTCTACAGGAAGAGGAAGTCAGTTTCTGTCTGTGAACATCACTCTCACCACAAACCTTCATCAGGCATTTGACTTTAACACTAAAACTGTTTCCTGTATAGTAATACAATAGTCATACTGAATGCTGTTCAGCTACTTGACTTAATATTTATGTAAAATGCGAAATATATTTGATCCTTAAGTAAAGTACACAGCAACAACTGTACTTTAGTTAAAGAAGAAAAAGACAGAGGAAGGTTTTAAAACTAGTGAGCTTAACTGTTTATCTAGACAGAATCACAAGTACTTTCAGGACAAGAAGCAAAACACACAGTAGGTTGAGACGCAGACAAAATGTCCGTAGAATGCTTGAGACTTAAGGTTTTCAGAATACTGATTGCTCAGATGTCAATATTTAGTTGTTTAATTACTACCCATGCGAGGTCTCAAAAAGTTTTGAATGCAATTTATTTTTAAAGCATGACTTTCCATAACCAGGCAAGTGGCACTTTCAGAATTATCATATCCATCCAGTCCATATTCATCATAAATGAGCAATTTTAATAAAAAAAGAGGTTATATTAAAATAAAATAACTCTGATGTTCTTTGGAGAGCCATCACTTTGTTAGGTATTATTGCTTCTGGTTTGTGCATTTTAATTCACAGAATGTTGCCTCTCAAAAAAAAAATTTTTGTGTCACATAACACATGTACACAGTATTTCCCTTCTCTGAAATAGAAAATACGTGTATAGGCTGATATTTTTCTGATGTTTGGAAAATATAAACAGATGGTTCAACATACTGGTAATAAATACATTTTCTGAGAATGTATCTTAAAGTTTTAACTACTTCGAAGTCACATCCGCAACGCTGGAATTTCCCTGGTTAACAATGTTCAGCCGCCCCATAATATTGTCACAATTCGACAAACGCATTTAAAGTTAACGCAAGCCAATAAAATAAAGATCGTGTATATTGTCTTTATAGTTGTGCACTGATGTAAAGCTGTGGCTATTTTTCAACTGCACTAGTGCATTCAAGTGACACGCCTCTAACTGATCTGATTCATTATCGTTACGGATGACGCGCTCATTTTAAGAAAACCAAAGTCCGGCTGCGGATAAAAGGCTTGATGTTTACAGCAGAAAACGTGGACTAAAATGTTTAAATATACCTTTTATTTGCAGAAAATCTCGAGTTCAGTACTGCAGGGGGTTCCGTAGACGATCTGCCCAAATTCCAGAGATACCGGAAGTCGCACTGACGCCGAACGCACAGAGCAACTGTGAAGTAGGAAACGTGTCAACATTAGCTTATTTTAAGATAAAAGTCCTATCGCAGCTCA
Source organism: Beaufortia kweichowensis (assembly GCA_019155185.1). Lineage (NCBI taxonomy): Eukaryota > Metazoa > Chordata > Actinopteri > Cypriniformes > Gastromyzontidae > Beaufortia > Beaufortia kweichowensis. Next base: position 13,182,415 of record CM032797.1, read on the forward strand.
TTTTGAAAAATAATTATAAATGTTGCATATTGTGAAATGCTGTTTTTACAGAAATAACTAACGTGTTTTATTAATAAAATGTTTTACATGATTCTCTTGCGTTTAAAAACTAACATGTTAGCGATTATGTAGAAATAAAGCGTAATAATTTTTATGTTAGCCTTGAATAATTATTTTGAATTTTGAATTATTAACTTCAAAAATGTAATGTTTCGTCAGTGATTTGTGTAAATCAAACACATCAAATTACAGTCTGTTGATGTCAAAATCGGTTCATAAAATAGCCTACCTTACCTCTGATTAGCAGTGACCTCTGGTGGTAATAAATGATAGACGCATATTTATTATGAATTTCACTGCAAAAAAAGGTATTATCACAGTCACAGCTCGATCTGATTTAAATGTTAGGAGACTACAAATGCTGCAGTGTTTTAGATATTACACTCATTTGTAATGAGTCTTTATATTGAATAAAGAATTACATGCTCATTTTAAAACAAACAGAAACAAGTGCTTGCCAATATTACTGGCATAAAGCCAGTTTACACAGCTTCTGTAAAAGCAAAAACATTTTAATCATGTACATTTTTTACATTTAATATGACAGTAAGTAGTGACCACCAAAACACTGCATCCCCACATTCTGGATATTCCAAACAAACTCCCCAACAACTGTTGAGTAAGTATTGCTGTGCTTACAGGACACATTTGAAATCTTCAGCCTGCATTTAGTGCTTCTTTTAGAAATGCCTTATTGCAAATGTCTCTGAATGCTGACGGGTGTGATTTAGGGTAGGCAATAATGCCCCCCATCTTAATCTCCAGTATATAGTGCAAGTATTAATTTCACATGGATAAAAGTGTGTCCAGGGATAGATCCTGACATCTCTCTGGATTTAAGCTGTTTTCTACATTCCTTCAACACATTTTTACCAATATTTCCATGACAGGCTATTAAAGAAAAGCTTGACATTTCTCAAATATGATTAAAATAAGCACACGCTTTATCCCCAGCGCACAGCAAATCTGTAGGATTGCTTTAGGAAATGTTTCCAAATTGCACTACTTAAAGGTGTCACAAGCTGTTTTCCAGATCAGAATAGGCCTAGGAGTAAGCAAAGGTTTTATTTCATGATTATAGTTCTGTGTATTTACAGACAAAGGGAAAATGTGTTCATTTCACAGAACATTCAAAGATGGCGATTGTTTTTATCGCCTGAACATGCTTCTAATATACCTGTCAATGCATGGGGCAATTAAAAACACATAAAAGCAAAATACAGATTTTTTAGCTCTTTCAATGGCCATATTATCTACCTCAAGAGAAAAATAAAAATCAGCTTCACAGTATGGTCAATGTCCACCTGTGTCAGAAATCAAAAAGATAAAATCTCATGATGGACACAGAACAACAGCAGTCCCGTGGTCAGCTCATGCTCCTCTTATTTATCCGAACAATTCAAAAAGATGTGTGTGTGTGTGTGTGTGTGTGTGGGAGGGCTGTAGACAGGTTCCATAAACTTTCAAAGTCTGTCTCAAAAGTAGTTTTCATTTCATTGTGTCCAGAACTGTATTTTTTTATAAAAATGACAGATTTTTATGGATGGATTTATTGTGCGTTACCCGCTCTGATTGGCTGCAAGAAGTGACATGTCAGAGCGCGCGCTTCTTGCATCAAAGCTTTCTTTGAAACGCGGCGCATTTTTGACAGATATTTGAAACAAACATTTCACAAACCATACAGTCTTTCTTGCACACTTCAGCATTAGATGCAAAGAAATAATACACATAATACAGTGCGTTCAGCTGGACACTTCCAAACTCAAAGGAATACCATATCTGATTTCATCTCATCAAGGAAAATCATCTTTTTCTTTTCTTTTGCTTATCACTTCAAACACAGTTTCAGGTTTTACAGAAACATTTTTGCTATAGTGACGCAATTAATTTCATGATTATGGCAAAGCAACCCATGGACCACATCAAGAGACCAATGAACGCCTTTATGGTCTGGTCGCGAGGTCAGAGAAGACAGATGGCACTGGAGAACCTAAAGATGCACAACTCAGAGATCAGCAAGAGGCTGGGTGTCGAGTGGAAGATGCTCTCTGAGTCTGAGAAAAGACCGTATATCGACGAGGCCAAAAGACTTCGCGCGCAACACATGCGAGAGCATCCAGATTACAAATATCGACCACGACGCAAACCCAAAAGCTTGCTGAGAAAGGACAGGTTTTACTCTTTGTCATGCCACGGGGACCAAGACTTTAGAGTCATCTCACCCGGGACAGTTTTGGCTCCTAGTGACACACCGCGATCTCTCCATTCAGGCGCACCCACGCAGCATCCTTTGGTGGAACCGAGCCGGACCAACATCAATGCTTTTCCACACGAGAAAGTACATCCACATGCTTTAGCAGCTGGTCCGTTGCCTTTCTCTCCAGCTTTAGGATATCAGAGTGAATACAGGTTGATGGGGAGTGAGTTTGCGCACACGCACGTATCAGCTGCAAACCCTGGATACCTGCTGTCATGTAACTGTTCGCCGTGGTCCTCCAGTCTGACGCCACCAGTTGCTTACATAGTTTTTCCAGGTATGAGTAAGACTGCAATAAACTCTGCAGCACTGGGGAATCCCTAAATTGCTTAATATTTGAAAATATTAAGTCTGATCGTTTTATCAGTTTAAGTGTAAAAACACGTTTTCCATTACGTTAACGGAAAATGTTCTCTCATTATCTTAAAAATCTTTACATCTGAAGTTGTGTAGCCATTTCAATGTTTGAAATAAAAATAATTATTTCTTCAATTAGAAAACTAAAATTTATTTAAAAATAAATGGATTACATGGACCAAATAATGAATAAAAAACAGCCAATAAGAGTCCAGCATAGATAGAAATTCCTTCAGTGCTGTTTAAAAAGCTTCTCAGGTTGAGACCTCAAGAAGCTAAATGATAAAATGTCAAGAGTGTGATTTTACACATGCTAGACAAAGGATGACTATTTTTAAAGATGCTAATATATAACATAGTGTTTATTTATTTTGGACACTTTTAGTCCCAACACAATTCCCACAGTTACAGTTGTGTAATTTCATGGTTTCGAACGTGTTTTCAAACTTTTGAATTGGTACTGTATATTAAAAGGCTAATTAAATGTATTTATTTATAGTTTCCACATTTTTTTCACACAGTGTGTTTATTAATGATGGCATTACTTATTGATAAGTCCCAAAGATACATTTTGATTGTGTGGCATACATTATTAAAAATGTTAAATGTTGATGTTCATGCAAAACAAACTGTTTGCTTTTTATTTTGACTTCTTTATACATCCTTTTATGTTAGCCCACATATTTTAATTTTTACATTTTTATTTTATTTAACTGAAAACCTGTAATTATGGATCACACCAAATCAGACAATTTATTGGTGTAAAATATATGCCAATATGTTATATACCAGAGAGAACCCTAAAGCCACAAGAAAAGATTAAGGAAATAGAAGATTGGAAGACTTAAGCAGATAGTAGCAGATATCCAGTCGATATAAAATACAACCGTACTCAGAAACTACAAGCAAAATCCTAATAGTGAACATTTTATTACGGAATTTTGTAATCAGATTTTTTCTTGTTAATATTTATCTGTTCGTTCTGTGTAATAAAGTCAGATTTTAAATTATTGCATTTCATATCGTTCCGTTCTTTCATATTGTATCAGCCTGCGTTAAGTGTATCTCTTCATCATTTTTCGGTCACCGCAGCCTCATCTCTCTATCATTTCATTTTCTCTCTGAATTAGTTTCTCTCGACCTCTTGTCATCCCCTTTCATCTTGTCATTTAGTATTTACTGTTTGTAGTAATTCAATTACTATAACTGGAATTGTATTTTAATAAAAGACTTAATTTGACACACATATAGGCGCACGCACGCGTCAAATGTATTGTACGAAACCAAATACAACCTAATACATACTTTGTATGTTTGTATTCTGTTATTAGACGTAAAGATATTACAACAACGACTATCAGTTCTGATTAGGATATCTTATACATACATACAGAAGTCAGAAAGATCCAAACTGAGAGGAATAGGAGCGAAAAATCATAATTTCATGTTACACCCTTCTTCATCCCTCTACGACAAACCTAACCCTTTCTTTCCTCAGCAGGTTTTGCCTAATATGAAAACGTGATAACGTATTACACTTGTCGTATTATTACCTCCCTACGATGAATCATTTTGTTGTTTTCCTTACTGTTGTTAGTCATGTCAAGTTTTCTACAGCGTTTTTTACAATTTGCATCGTTCCCGAGCTGTACAGAAACATATTGTCAAAAACAGGCGACAGCTAAATATAAATACTATTTAAAAATATTTTAAATCAGATTTTTTAAAACACGTTTGACAAAACAGATGATGCATTTGTATTTAAAAGCTTAATTAAAGTGTACTTGATATTAAAATGGTTACTAAAGTGTGTTACAGTAACAAGTGTTTGACACTTTGAAACAAGTGGCCATCATAAAGCAACAAAAAGACTTTTTTAGCAGTGACAGATAAAACAATAGATAAAACAATCCAAATTTCTTTATTAGATAAGTGTGGAGTTCTGGAAGAGTATTTGCATAGTCATCTGGGAAACCCTAACATGTTTTTACCCTGCCCTGGTAATGTTGATGTAATGAAAAATACCACGTGACAGTAGTTTCTACCTGAATATTTATAAATATAATATATAAATATAAGTATATGATATAAGTGTTGATACATTCAGATATACACAGTTCACAGCAGACCTTTTAGATATTCGGAATGTGTTTCCCAGAATACAAACAGACATTTTGAATAATTTATAATATAATTATACTTTTCCCTTACACTTATATATATATATATATATATATACATTTTGTGTTTTATCAACAAAAAACTGCTTAACATCTTGAAAATGTTTATTGTCCAAACAATCAATGTCTCAGTTAAGCTAGTCTCACTTTTTACAGTAATTTTGTAAATAGGGTTAAATGGTTGTGATGCTGAATAATTTCAATTTGTGCTATTTAATGTTAAAAAGTTATGTATACAAAGATTGTCTCTCTATAAGTTTTGTGGTTTTTATGTAAATAGTAAAGTAAAATAAAAGTACCTCAATTTATATATTTTCGATATACTAGAACAGATGATCTCATTTTTACCTTTATACAGAAAATGGATTTAAACAAATCCAAAAGCTCAACTTTAAGATATGTACATTGATTTTGATATCACATGTAATCGTTGTTCATTAATGTTTATAAAAATATGTTTTATTGGATGACATACATCTTACTATATTGATGCAAATGCTATAAAACCTCTTATGTTTAAAACTTTTAATCCCTTGAACATGACACATTATTCCATTCACTGTATGATATACAGTATCACAGTCTCATCTTTTAATACTTCACCCAAATATCATAACTCAGAATAATTGCATTACTCATCATCAAGCTCTGCTTATTGTTTGCTAATTGTTTGCTTCATGCCTTTCTAATGATGTTGCATTTAGCAGACAAATCTGAAATTATTATTAAAATGATTTACAGCTGTGTCACACTAAAGCCTGTCTGAACGGCTCTAATATATTATACATGAAGTGACCTCATGTATAATTTGTGTTAGTAAATGCTTTGACAAAATGAGGAATAGAGTCGTCATGTCAAGTTTCTGGTGAAAGTAGGTGAAATCACAGCCACTCCAAGCTTATCATAAGCATCACCCTTGGAGTGTGCATGTGAGCCTGACACACTCTCGGTAATAAAAAGCCAGCCTCTCCCGGTCTAGCCTCACTTAAAAACTGCAAGCCTTCAGCAGCAGCTTCATCAGACCATTGCACTGCAGAAACAAGAACAGCTGAAAAATGGCTTGCACAGGGCTGCAGTATGGAGGTTTTGTGGTAGGCATCATTGGTATTGGTTTAGTTTTTGCCGCCACTGTTATGGATAATTGGTGTGTCAAAGATCGGCAGGGGGACATCATGAATTCTGGCTACAGTTATAAGGGACTTTGGCGGAATTGTGACGTGTCCAGCACTGGATTCACTGAGTGCCGATCACTCCATGGCCTTGTAGGTTTCTCAGGTGAGTACAAATTGACTGTTTTCTGTACAAGACCTAAAGACTTTTCAAAAGTTTATTTCTCTAGAGTTTACTTTTGCTAGCTTAAAGACAGAGAGTTCATCCAAAATAAAAATTCTGTCATTATATATTTACCCTCATGTCATTCAAAACCTGTATATGGATCTTTCTGAGAAGTATAAGAAGATATTTTGAGAAATGTCTCATGTCTGGTTTTGTGTCCACACAATTCAATGGTAAAGTCAATGGGGGTCAATGTTGTTTGGTTCACAACTTTTCTTTACCTTCTTTTTTCTTCTGCAAAAAATCAAACAGGTTTGAAATGACATGATGGTGAGTCAATGATAGAAGAATTAGCATTTTGGTGAACTATGCCTTTAACAATGAAAGGAGAGGTCTGAGCAATGTCAACACAATTTTACTAAAGCCATTTATATTAACAATATCAATAATATTTTCTTATTTTAGAAATGTATAGAACAGTTATAAAAATAAAAAACAATATGTATTTGCATATGTACATTTTGTAATACATATGAGCAAAATCCTGAGTCAAGAATTAGATTTTACTATAGGTGAGTATAGGTATTGTATTCAGTTCTGCACAGAGAAAATCCACACTAAGTCAACAATATTATCAAAAATAATCAAACAAAAGCCATTGAATCTCACAGGCCCTAATGACTCTCTGTTTTCTTTTTCTCGTGGGTTTCTTTTTCAGGACATTTTCAAGTGGTACGAGCACTGATGATAATGGCCATTGTCATAAGTGCGATCGCAGTTTTGGTCTCACTGTTCTCTCTAAAGTGTGTCAAAAGGAAAAGTATGAAGTTATCCACCAAGGCCAAATTGTTACTATCTGCAGGAGTCATGCTCATCATTGCTGGTAATGTCTTTTTCATTGCTCAGTAACTTTCAGTAAGTCTTTGTAATTGTGTCTTTTTTCATCTCTGTAAAAATATGTTTTATATCAATTACGTTTTAAACAGCAATAATTCATATTGTCAATGCTGTGTACTGTAATATAATATTATAACATTTTTTTTTGTTTTCAGGCCTTTGTGGTATTTCTGGACCATCAGTGTTTGCCAATGACATAGTGTCTAGTTTCATGATGAGCACTCAACAACAAAATCCAAACCAAGGAAAGATGGGAGGCATTAACCAGTATGGGGAAGAAATTGGAAAGGGTGGAATGGGCATGGGTGGAATGGGCATGGGAGGAATGGGCATGGGAGGAATGGGCATGGGAGGAAACGGCATGGGAGGAAACGGCATGGGAGGAACTGGCATGGGAGGAACCGGCATGGGAGGAGCAGGCATTGGAGGAATGGACCTGCTTGGTCCCAGGTAAGATGTAAACAAGCATATTTTTAAAAGTGTACAGAATTTTCTGTAAACTTCTGCTATTGTATTTGCTTAGGTGTTTGTCAGGTATTGAATGTATCATTTCCTGTTCTCTTATCTTAGTTGTTTTTCAACGGTCAGGTACACATTTGGCCCTGCCCTTTATGTAGCTTGGGTGGGAGCAGCATTGTTAATTCTGGGAGGAATTCTGATGTGTGTTGCATTCAAAGGAATGAAAAGGTAAGTCACTGGACTGCATTTTTAAATACTGAGTCTATATAATTATCAAAAAGAATATGTTTTATTATCCAAGTACAAGGATTTCATACTAAGTAACCTGTTCTATTTTAGTGGCGATGACAAACAAAAGGGCTATGTTTACAAAGCTCCAGGCCACTGCAGGCAAGCTGATGAAGAGGCTGAACCTGAGAGACCAAAAGCATGCAGAAGCCAAAAGTATTAATGAAGGAAGACTGATGTTTCATGTCATCCACTGAAGAACTGTAGCAATTTCGTTGTGTGCTTAGGATATTTGGATTAGTGCAATAATGAATGTATTCTTTTATACTTCATGTCTCTTACAAGAATGTCTTGATATTATTTACAGCATAAATTCGGGTACATTGGGTAGATAAAACTTTCATAGTTCATCATAGTTCTTTAAGTTCTCATAACTTCTTCAAGATAAACAATCATTGTAAACAATTAACTGTACTTAAAAAAATAAAATTTACAGTTGTTCAACTTCGATTTGCTTGTTTTTAATTTGCTAGGACTGGCAGCATATTTCCTTGAATTTACCTAGTGTTAGTAAAAATAAGTGCCTGTGTTGTTAAGACATTGGTCAGGTAATCAATCAGGACCAGCATGATGCTCAAATAACAATTTCTTTTTTAAAACTTTAATATTTAATGTATATTTAACAGTAAATTGAATATTATTTTTATTTTTCACAAGAATTTAAACATCTAAGAAGATTAATATATTGTTGAATATAAAAAAATCAACTTTGCATCTAACTTTGTTGCTCACACAAAACACAAAACATCCAAAACATAGTACTAAACACTCTACAGCAGTCCATCAAATATATTTAGATAAACGTCTGCCTCATTTCTGCTGTCCTTTGCACAATCCCTACAATAATCAGACAATGTTAACACATACAGAAATTAAGATATAAACAATCATTAATCATTTTTTTAAATACCTGTTAACAATAGTGTTTTCTCCTCGAGCTGTGTCTGTCCTCGAGAAAAATTCAAATCTTCCAAGGATCGAAGATTGTTTGGGTTCTCTCTGGTTTGACAGTACGTTCATGCTTATTTCAGAGCACACTCTCTGAGAAATAAAAAGAAAAGTAACTGACTGAAATGAAATTTCAAATGGTGCCGTAAATCTTTCCAAGCTATTTCAAAACAGAAATAAAACAATAAGCCTTATTGCTTATTAAGACTTATTTCCTAATAAAACTGCAGCAACAGCAATAAAATGAAAGACGTCAACGTTCAAAATTAGTTACATTTATTAATAATAAAAAATCTGATTAAACAATTCTTGCAATGCAATTTATATTAATGAACACAAAGCAACAGGAACATAGCATGTTTGTCACGGAGCCGATGCCTTCAGCATCGGATTCCCCCCATCACGTCATTCGGTCCCGGTCTCCTGAGTTTTAAATGGACTTCATTTCCCACATTGCCCTGCACCTGCGCACCTGTTTACTATTAGTTATCATGTTGAGCACTTGTTTAGTTGTCATTACCCTCACCTGTTTTATATTATTTTGCTTCATTTCTAGTGTTATTTAAACCCTGCCTTTTTGTTTGCACATTGTCAGGTATTGTTGTTGTCTGTCTACCTTATGTGGTTGCGTGGGTTAACTCTCTGGTGATTGTATCACTGTTATCTGGAAACTTGATTATCTCGTGTATTTGGAACTTCTCTGTGTTGGAATATACCAGTAAAAAGATACCTGTGAACTTTATTCCTTGTTGTCCTGGTCTCTTCCACCCAGCACCGTAACAATGTTAATATAGAGTGTGTTTATAGCCAAGTTACAAACTCATTTTATTAACATTTAAGGTTGAGGATATAATTCTGTAAGTATACCTATATATTACTAAATGAAAAATACGTAATACTTACAGTTTGAGGTGTAACCACCACAGGATGGACCCTGAAACAAAATCATACTTTTAGGGCCATTAATTGCAAAAGCAAAATAATAATTTGTCAAACATTAATTTTTGAAGTGTATCCAAAACTGAGGTTTGACACAAGACAGTCTATAAAAGTTATGGTTTAAAATGGTCCACAATATCTAGGCCAGTTCAAATGAATCTCTGTCACATAACTGAATAATAAAAAAATCCTTTCCATTACCTCTGTGGCAAGATTGGACTTATTGTCCCTTGTTTTGTTTGTGCTGGAGTTTTTCCAACTGCAGGCAAACAACCTATCACACAAAACAAATCACAGCAACAAAACTGAGTCGATTATGCTCTGTAATTTAGAAACGAATAAAGACAACCGTCAAGCAAATCCAACAAACCAGTATTTGTTGGTTGATATTGGCCCATCTTTGGATTGCATGCTTCAGATTCAAAGCACATCTCACTAGCACAGAGCAAGTTACCATCATCAAAATCATCCCAATCATTCACTCCCAGGTCAAAGGTTACATCGAGGGAATCAGCCCAGTTTGGGCTGTAGTCTGAGTTTGCACGGGCAGAATAAACATCAGCTTTAGGACAGGCAATTCCATCCATGTGTCCATCCTTGAGGGTCTTCAACTGACTGCAAAGCAACACTTCTGCAAAGAAAAAAGACTCTTTCAATTAAATGATTAATTATATGGAAATTACCCATTCTTCACTGATGAAAAATCAAAAACATGACTATATTATAGGCTCTAGTGTACTAAACCTTGATCTAAAGCTGTACTTGGTCCAGGATGCTCCAATACTGAATCTCTAATTTCAGAATAAAAGTCTCCCATACAGTCAGTGTACCCTGCAGATTAAGTGTCATTTGAAATTTTATTAGTGTTTGTCAACGAACTATGCTTTGTCATTTGAATGTCTGTCATGATGATTTAGAACTCCTTTACCACCAAAAGATGGTGAATGACATTGATGGGGAATGACAAATCCTTCATCTACTTCTGTGTTTTCATATCTACTCTCAGTATATGACTGACTTTCCTTAATCCTTAAAAACAAACAGACAACATTTAACCTTAAGGCATATTAAAAGTAAAACAACAATATGAACTTTTATGATACAACCCCTGGTGGTCACTAAAAAACACAAAATACTTATTGACAGCAGAAAGTGCATCTCTGGGTTTGTATGAAAACTGCTGCATGCTCATAGCTGCTGATCCATTATTCATCATCATCTAAAAGGAAAAATCAAGAGAACTGGACTGAAATTATTATTATTATTATTTATAGCTTCACATGTGTATTAATTGTGTATTAATATATTAAAGGTCACTGTTGTGACCTTCAAGCGTTTCACAGGAGTCTCTGTTAGTCTCTCATTCCTCGTTTTCAGATCTTTAAGGTAGGATGAGAAAGTGGATCGATTTGCTGCCCTTTTCATTACAATTTCAACTCCAACTTTGCCTGCACGAGAAACTAGATTCATCTTACTGAAAAAAGACACAAGAGTGATGTGGAGGATTTAACACTTACAGCAGTCATGCCCACAGAGCTCCTTGTTTCTGCAGAGATGATTACACTGTCTCTTAACTGTATCTGGAGCAGTTTGATCTATCATGAAAAAGATGTGTTTTGCATATGTCATGAAGATCCTGTTTTAGCCACAGGTTTCATGTAGTGAGATCAGAAATGCACATGACACAACAATGTTACACTGTTGGAAGGATTTGTTTGAAATTATGTTGTTTACATGTGGCTACTATACACATAAATACACAAGACTTCTTTTTACATTTGTATGACATTAACATACAGTCACATGTTAAATACAGTTAAGCAGCCACTTGTACCTCTGTCTGACTGATTATATTGTTGTTGTCTAGGAGTAACTTTGTTTGCAGAGATTAAAGTTGTCACTACTGAGTCGTCTCCTAGTGATTTCTGAATCCTCTGCATTCTCCATGCAGGGCTCTGTATGATGTGAGATTCAGCACCACAACTCTTTTGTCCCAAGAAGAAGGTGCTGTACTTCTTCTGTATGTCCAGACCCACTACATAATTAACAATTCATTATTACTAAATCAAACCAGTCTACAGTAAATGCCCTAATGAAATGGTTTATGAGTTAACAACTGACCATGTTCAGAGCTTATCAAATGAATGCTGATCTCCTCTCCCTTTGATATTCTCATCACCTCGATTTTCTTTGACCAACTTCCAGACTTTAAGAGCATTGTATCCCTGCAAATACAAGTTTAGCTATTGTTCTGTCTTTTATGTGGGTATTTCTTGATAACAGAAGATTATTAATGTGCATAGATCTTACGTGAGTTTTTGTTGAAAAACTACATTATTGTCACAATCTCCAATAATGAGAGTGAAATGGTGGTCCGGTGTTATCTGTTTCTGTGTCAGCTCCTTAAAATTCTTTAAGTTAACTGTGACAACAATCTCAGCTGTGGACACATTATATCGTTGAATCTAGAACATATATTTAAAATAGTATTTAAATTGACCTAAAACTTAATTATTACAAATGATTTTTAAAAAAGCCTCTTAATTAATATGAGGTAGATTATATATTTCACAACGTAGGACATGCCAGTGTAATTCAACATTAAAAACTGTTACCTGCTCCAAATTAACTTCATATTTTGGAAGTTTGCTGACAGCTTCCTTAATCTGGTTTCCAAAGGGAGGATGTCGGTTCACAATCTGTCAAAAAATTTTGTGCTACAATTTATGGGACAGGAAGGGATATGAACTGAAAGGAATGTTTTTTATACAATTATGAGATTTTGGCCTACTAGCTCTAGTTCTCTAGGACTGGTCTCTTCAATTTTGCTGAATGTTGTAAGCCCAGCATTCACCATGGCTGTGGCAAGAGACTGTCCTACAAAAAACCCACACACATCTGTCAAATCTTTTCTATACCTTATTCATAAAAATACTATTTATTGTTTTTATATGAGAAGAAATTTTAGATTCCAAGGAGGAGCTGTCCAACCTATCTTCTCAAGCTGCTTGGAAACATAAGGTGAGTTTTCCCACAGTTTGGCTCTGAAACATTTGGCAAGTGTCAAAGAGTTGAGTTGAGCAGAGAAATTCTTGTGGGAGTGATGACGGAGAAACTCAGTCAGATCTGGTAGAGACCAAAAACAACATAAAAACGGACACAAATTGTATATTTACAATGTCAGGGCCAGAGAGAGAGAAAAAGCCCAAAGAAAGAAGACATTCATAGACTTCAGCTCACACTTGATGACTCTATTTCCATTTCTGAATATCTTTCCAGTGTCCTGTATGAGTCCAAACTCCTGAATGGGGATGCAGCCAAGCTGAGCTTGAATCAGACTGAAATGAGAGTAGTTATTAGTTTTGAGCAGTTGTTAAAAAGTCACAACCAACCAATCAGAATCAAGTATTTCAGAGCACTGTAATATTGGCTGTTTTTAGGTATAATAAACCATTTGGCTATGTTTTGGGTTGCCACTGGATGTAAAAAAGTAAAATTTAAATCCAGAAATAAAACCCAGGTGAAAGACAGTAATCATTTAACGAGTAATAGCAGGAACCCACCAGTTCACTTTCATGTCATTGCTTTTGATCTTTCCGTCCATAGGATACCTGAAAAGGAAATATAATATTCTTTAGCTTACATCCTTTAGTGTGCCTACAGATATTAACCTGGAGTATTAAACTGCAAGAGAAAACACTGACCTGATGGTGGTTCTGTTCTTATCCTTGTTTAGCAGGTTCAAGGTTTTTTTCTCATTTACTCTCAATTGTACAACACTAAATTCCTTCCCCTTAGATATAATTTCAATCTAAAAACAAAAAAGTTTAAACAGCAATGTTTAACTGAGAATAAATGAACAGGATATCAGACAATGTTGAAGACACAGGGAATCCTGATGCTTTCTTACCAGCTCAGGTAAAGTCTCAGTTCCAGTCACTGTACTGAACTGCCTCACAGTGTCAAAGGCAACATAGTATCTGGCCATAAGTTTTCCAGTCTCTGTGTGAAAATCATCTCGATGCAATCAATGGTAGAATATTGCTGGGTGCCAATGAAGTACTCACAATATGGAAACTGTCATATATTTGACTAAAGTAGCCAACAATCAGTCACCTGTGGGTTTGATGTTAATGTCTTCATCCATGGTAATCAGATTCAGTGAGGCCAAAGAGTTCAGGTTCTTCAAGCAAAGTTCTAAAAGACAGCATGGACTACATTCATATCTAAAGTTGTTTGTTGATAGCTAAATGGCTAGTAAGCTGTATAAATTGTTATGTGATTAACTTGACCAGTATTTCTGTTTTTCTTCATACCTTGTAATTTAGTTTCAATTCCACCTTTGTCAAGATCAGGGGGGAAACCTAAGACAAAATATAGGAAGAAATATAGAAAGTTAATGAGCATTTTGAATGTTTAAGAATGTTAATGTGAATTTTAAGGTCACCAAACGTTTAAACTTTACCATAGTGCTTGGGGTTTTTTAAAGCACGGATGTACAAAAAGGTGGAGCGAATCCAGTCAAGAGCCATGTTCACATCAGATATAGTGTGGAGAACTATCTCAGCATTCAAGTGCTCCACCAAGTTTGTGTGCAAACTGAAAACAGAAATGACACTCATGATATTTCATAAATAATAAATATATCTAGTCTATAGTTGTAGTAAGTATATTTCTTTCTAAAATGATTCAATGTGGTTTTTATGGTATGTACCTGCTTTCAATGCTGTCTATGCCACTCAAGAGGTGTGTGTATTTGTTCTTTGTTTGAGACCTGGTCATGATCACTGCAGTTGCTGTTGTATCAAACTAAACAAAATCATAGCCACAATTTATAGTGTGTTTTTATTAACACTATATAATCTGAACCATACTTAAACTAATAGTATGAGCACTTGGTAATGGTTTAATGCTTGACCTATAATGACTTCCATATGCACTTTCTTGTGGGTTTTCGTGTAGTTCATTTGAAACTTCTGAAATTTACATTCTGCCAGCAGTACCTGTGGTCTGCCCGCTCTCCCAATCATCTGCAACAGGTCAGCTTCACTGTACTCTTCACATGCGCCACCAACATAGTGCAGTGTGGATTTGATTACCACCAGGTGGGCTGGAAGATTCACGCCCATGGCTAAAGTGCTGGTTGTAACTGAATAAAGGCAATACATTATGAACTAAACGTGAAACTTAAATTTAGTGAACATTAAAGTAAATGCGTGATCATACATTTACAGAACTTACACAGCACTGGCAGGTCACCCACTGTAAATGCATCTTCAACCACTTTTCTGTCTGACACCCCCATGCCGGCATGGTGATATCCAATGCCACAAAGAATCAGATCTGAGACAGTTGATTTATTTCAGGAGAATGTAAAAAAGACCAAAGCATTTATGGATCTCAAACAGCAGACAGAATATCAATAAAGCTTTCATACCTCTGAGTTTTAAATCAAGCAGAGAGTTTGCATACTTCACCAGCCTGTGAAAGAGACTGTGAGTTACTAAAATATGTTATCACGACTAATTCTAAAGTTATCTTATATGAAGTAATAAGAGTAATACATATGTGGTAAAACATCTGCGGTAAGGCAACAACAAGAAAATGGAAAATAATAGCGGTCTGGTATAAAGTTTCCACGGAATATGATCAGATACCTATGTTTGTGGTCCACACTCATAATGAATCTGGCATCTTTGGCAAGCACAGTGGCAGACTGTTGTACTCCTTTTCTTGTGGAGCAAAACTATTAAACAGCCAACAAATAAGATTATTATTTTTACATTTTTTACATTTCTTTTTAATATGCAACTCAACACATATGCATTCACAATAATTCCTACCACAAGTGTTGGTTTCTGATCAGAGTAGGTCTGAATAATGTTGGCCATTTTGTAGTTTAGGGAAAGATCAAACTTGAATTCATTCTGATTGTTTCCACAGGGGAACCCAAGCACTACTTTTCTCAGTTTCACTGGCCTATGACTTTCATCCATCTCCAGACAAGTGGCAGGTCCTGATTCATCTGACAGCCATTCAGATATCTTCAAAATGGCAAGGAGTGGAGAAATCATTAAACCAACACAACAACACAATCTGAATAAGTTTAATATACCTTAAACTCCTTACATCCTTAATATTTGGGATGGTGGCTGAGACGGCCACAAATCTCATCAATGCCTTTGATTCTGGATTTGCTGCCAGTCTATATGAATACATTGTTTTCATTCTGGTGACCACAACCTCAAGAGTGGCTCCACGGGTTTTGTCTTTTACCACATGTACCTAGAAACAGTACTTATTTACTAAAACATTGCTGCATCTACTTTCAAATGCTGGTTTTAATGATTAGATTAGAAGGAATGAAACAGACCTCATCAATAAGGAAGAGACGGACAGACGGCAACAAACAGTTATCCTTCCACCTTCTTGTCATGCTGTCCCATTTTTCCTTTAAATAGATAGAATCGACTTGTAAAGCTATAAGTTATATCTGAGGACTGTTCTATGTGGCAACTCTCTGGATTACATACCGTCTCATTCGTATTGCACACAAAACCTGAAATCATTTTCTTGATCTATCAACCACATTTGCTCTTGTGACTTTACAAAACAAAGTATTGGAAATAAAATCTTGTTTAGATCTGACCATGTTAATACACAGAGTGATTTTGAGGACAAAATAATCAACGGATTTTTCAAAGTGTACCAGGTTAGTCAATTTTTTGGTGGGCCAAAACCAAATAAATGGTAGCTTGTCACATAAGATATCAGTAAGAAACCTTCTTTTAAAATTGGTCAGTGTGCCAGAATAAGCTACATTTTTATAAAGACTTACTGGAGTTGTCAAAATCAGATGAGCATCCTGGATTTCAAACATGTCATCAATCTCTGTGTCTCCTGTTAACTCTTTGCATTTTAGTCCAAGAGGTCCAAATTTTTGCTTCCAGTTTTCATATTGTTGACTGCAAAGAGCCTTAATTGGGGCCACTGAAGTATAAACCAAAAAATACTAGATGCAATGACTGTGTAAATAATAAGTAAAAGAAGTAGACATACAGTATTCAAAATACTAAATATTAATCAGTAACATACTGTACACAACTCTGATATTGTACCAGGGCTCTGAAACTTCAATAAGAAGTCGAATAATGGCCAACTCAAAGAGCACAGTCTTCCCAGAGCCAGTAGGGGCACAGGCAACAAAGTTTTTACTGCTGTACAAAACCTGAAACAGAGCAACAGCTTTCAACAAACTACATGTATGATCATTGATAATGAAGACTATTGGAATACCAGATACTTACATCATCCAGTGCTTGGGACTGTACATAGTTAAAGTAGGGAAAATCTTTAAATATACTTCTGAATTTTGCAGCTATGCATTTATCAAGGAAAAATTGAACATGCCTTAACAATTCATACGTTACTAGACTGCATTGATCCAAAGGTATAAATATAAATATCCACAGGTAAGAACACATACAAAAAATCATTAACCAAAACAGTTAAATTTAAGAGGATACGAATTTCAGAGACTGGACGAAGAGTTCCTTTTCCAGATGACCCTTAGAAAACAATATCTATATGATAACATTGTATAATAAGGTTCTCTATATTTATGCAGAAGTTAACACAATAGTTATCATGAACTAACAATGAACCAAAGACTTCACACCTTTTATACACCTTTGAAGATTAAACAGCCCGAAATAATAATGACTGGTGAATGCCATACATTCAGTCAACATTTGCATTGCATTTATTTATTCATTTACAAGGTGTTTTTATCCAAAGCGACTTACAAAAAAGATAGCATTTTTACCTCATATACCTTGAATTTCATATAGAATTTCATATACCTTGAAATTCTACTGGTTTGGGAGCAAGCTGAAGATCATGGGTTGTCTTTGCAGGAAAATCGGCATGGGCTGTCTGCAAACCCTTGGTTGTCATAGCAACCTGACCAAGGAAAGCCTCGTCATTTGTTACTGGTATTAACTGATTTGTTATACTGTCTTCTATACCATTCCCGGACATTTTTCTTGTTGGAGTTCTGAACAACCTAAGGAGAGATTTAAAACAAGATAAAGACCGGAAACCACTTATTTTTACAATGCCAGGACTCATGATAACAAAGGACTGCTTGTTAAACAAGCAAAAATCAAGCAATTTTGTTAACTCAGTCAAGATGTAGAAACAAAAAGCAGAGTACCGCGTCTTGAATATAAGAGAACTGCCAGTCGGTGGAGGTCTTGTTTCCAATAGGCAATCCATATCCTGCATTGCACCCATAAAGAAATCTCTTTCTCTAGATTCCTCAAGCTCCTGTGATTTCACAGTCTTGCACACTTGGATACTTTCAATAGGATTGTAACTGAGCTTCTTTGGCGAAGACAGAAATTTCTTTGATCTCTGAGAGTAACCTTAATGAAAGTAAATGATGAGGATTTAGTTCTATAAAATAACAAGGTATCACATTCTTTGGTGTCAGTCATTACTTGGATATTTCTTAACCTCAAAAGAACCCTAAAGTTAGGCTGTAGCTGACAGTACATTGGCCAATTCCACGGTTATGGACGTGACATTTTCAGTCAAAACTTGAAATATAAATTCTCACAGATTGTATTTAGTAATAATATATTAAACCATCTGTTTATATTTTACTAAAGCCTTGTTGATAGAGTTCAGACATCAAAAAATATATACAAATTATCTATTTTAAAAAGTGCAAATATACATAAGTTATGGATGTGACAAAAAAGACACACAACACAAGGCAACATCGTGTGCCCATTTATAAGGAACTGTTAAGACTGTTATGAATGCGACAATTCTGAAAACACCACTGACTACGAAATATCACACTTACATAAATATGCTGTGTGTCTAAACCATCAAATATTGAAATCTGAGCTATCGGTATGGTGAAAACCTCTGGTGAAAACTTGACATGGAATTGCCCATTTACAGGCACGCATTTGGCCGATGCTTTTATCCAAAGCAACTTACAGTGCATTCAATTTATAGATGTCTTTTTGTGGTTTTCTTTGGGATCTATCATTTGTGTTGCTAGTGCAATGCTCATCTAAGCTACATGAGCACTTAACTGGTGCTTTGTTTAATAGAAATAATTGTGCAAACTCAGATAATGCAGATAATGCACAGTAATCTTTAGTCTTTTCATCCAAACCTCTGACCCAAATCAAACCTACCATACGAGGAAAAGTGTACTGCCCTTTCTTGAATTTCTTGCATTGGAGGTATTTCTGATAAGGGTGGAGCATTTAATACTCTGGAATACTGACCGTGATATAAAGGTTTCCTATACAGAAGAACACATGACCAAAAGCTGTCATTAAAGTATTAGTTAGAAAAGCATTTCGTTCATTTTTAGATCATTGGTGTGTCTCTGATCAGGTGTAAAGTCTTGCTTACACTTTATGAATCACTGGCCCGTCATAAAACAGGTTATCCAGCGAAGAAGCACCTTCTTCTGAATCCAACATCTTGTGGGTGTCAGTCACCGTCATACATTTACGATTGTCATTCTAAAAGGACAAAAAGAAGGACAAAGACCAATTTTGATATATGCTCTTTAAATATAAAACGCCTGAGAAATGACAATACGTCGATGTTAATCGAGCCCTCATCTCATAAACAGTTTGTTGATATTACCCAGCTGGCTACTGCTATTCTGAGGTAAAATAACGAGCTAAACCGCTTCTTAATGTCAGTAATTAAATCTTATGTGGACGAGGATAGTAAAGAAACTGTTTTACGTCTAAAACACATGACATATATTTTGTACTGGATGATAAATAATAAAAATATTTTCTGAGAAATACTTCTTAACTGCCACTCCCTTGAAGAGATCAAGTGAACGCGCGCGCTGTGTGAAGCACGCGCAAGGTTAGGTCATGAAAAGCCGTCGTTACTGCCTTAAACAACGTTTTTTATTTCATCACTTCGACCAGAAAGTGTATTTACGGTAGAGTCGTGCAAGGTTCTGTAACGACAGAATACATGTAAAGAAGTCCTAACGTTAAATAAATAAATAAATAATGTAATGCAACGTATTGTTATAATAGGATACCGACAGCTGTCTGTCTGGTGAAAATAAACACCTATGGATTTGCTTTATTTCCATGTTCTGACGTGATGTATTTATTACTAAAGTATTAACCTTAAACTAAAATACACCGAGCTATGAACGTTACTTCATTGATAATAAAATTACTAGGGAGCGCCATTGTGCTTCTTTCCCTTTTATCCACTGCTTATCTTTCTCTGTTCACTTTACCGTCACTACTTCTATATGCCACCTATTTGGAATAGTCCACTTTTTGTTTAGGGGGCGCTGCGTACTGGACGAATATAAATAATTCATATTTACACGATTAAACGTACGCAGCATATTTTTGCTTTGTTAAATTGTGTTGTAAATACATAAATACCAGTCTGTAATGACAACAGTACAAATATTTTTAAGTCTTTGTTCTTTACGTTTCGCAGTTCCCCCTTGACGAGCTGCAGTGCCTTTGTCTGTGTGGACCATCGAGCAAACATGGCGGCTTCGCAATAGATGGAAAGCTTGAGCGAACAAAAATGAAATGATTTCACTTCAGTGTTATTGTTCACATTCAAACCTGCAGAAAGGTATGTCAAATGAATTTGTCAACAACGTTTAAACGTGTAATTATCAAAGTGCCTTCAATATTATCTTAGGGCAGTGTTTTCAAGCCTGATGTGAAGCATAATGGGCTTGATTGCTACCTTGCTAGCACACTTTTATAGTATCTGTTAACAGTAATGTCTGCAACAGAAAGATGTCAAACCATTTACAAGACAGCAATGAATGCACCAGATTCTTTACTTAGACTGCCAGCATGATTTATTTATTATGACTGTTTATAAACAAATTAATTGCACGATGGGAAGCATGTACTGATGTTTTGTAAACCCTTAATTATGAGCCACATAAATGTATTGTGCTTTTTAGAAATTAAATCACGACAGTAACTTTTAAGTGAATGACAAGCGTTAATGCATTTTAACGTGTTATCTACTCGTTTACACAGATGTTGTTCCTACTCACATCATGTAATTTACATACCATTGTGCCATAATGAACAGATGTCCCCTGCCATGTTTTATATTTTTTTTGCATAGTACGTTGGTAGTGCACACAACCAAACAAAATGTAATTCTGTATGTTTTGCACAACTTGTGGCTCTGTTCTGGATGGTGGACAGTATATATGGTATTGTGTTGTGTCAGTTTTAAACAATAGTATGTTGCAAAACACTTGTCTAGGAAATTTTAATCCAGTTTACATTTACATTTATGCATTTGACACTTTTATCCTAAGCAACTTACAGTGAGTGCATTAAACTATGCATTTTTCTGAATATGTGCAAGTGGGATCAAACCCATGACCTTGGCGTTGCTAGCACTATACTAGCTACTAATATATGAGCTACAGTAAAGCCAGATAAAGTTCTTCAGACAATTTAAAGTCTTATTACTTAGCATAAAGGACCAACCAGTGGCCTGTTTACCCGAAAGTATTCATATGCAATAAAAATTTATTGGGTTACCAGATTTATCGGCTACATGTTAAAACTTGCCGTGAACCTTAGTGACATTAAACAGATTTGGATCATAAAGAGTGACATGCACTGGCATAGTGTTTTTTATGTAATAATTTTACTATATATTTTAAATGAACAAGGTTTTTTTTACAAGAAAATGTACTGTAATAGCTTTAGGTCTAATGTAACTACACATAAACAGTCGACAGCTGCAAATACGTAAACATTGTGTCTAATTTTATGCTTCAAAGTAGAGCTGCGTACAGTATGATGCAGTATATATATATATATATATATATATATATATATATATATATATATATATATATACACATATACATACATACATATATATATATATATACACATACACATACACATATACATACATACATACATACATACATACATACATATATATATATATAGTGTGACAGTAGAAATGAGTCGGGTAATGTTTACTTTTTTGTTATGCTGCTTCCATTGAAAAGCTGTTAAAATAATTATTTTACATGTAATACACATTATACATATCATACATATCATATACATATAGTATATTTTCTTAATGCATTAAAACATTCACAATGAAACTTTGTAATTTTTTGTTGAATGTAACCTACAAGAACACTGCAGCCAAAAATAATGTTGACAATTTATGTCTTTATACAGGACTCAATGTGTTGAAGCACTGAAAAAGCACATATATCTATCATAACCTATAATTCAAACAATTTTAAATATGACAGCATAATGATAACTACCAATGTCATTTGCGTATCTTGTGACTAATTTTCATATGATATTTTGTCACAAGACACGCAAGAACCAATGAGTTTTGTCTTCTATTAATGTGCCCCATGTTAAAATCTACTGCTGATGTGTGTTTGCTGGGTGAACTATATATTTAAAGGTTGAAACGTGTATGTTTTATTCCAGTATCGGAACCGAACAGAGTTGGTCAGAGAGAGACAGTTGCCATGCGAACAGATATTGTAGTCCCATCCAAACCTATGATGTGTTGAGCCCAAACAAACGTAAATAGTTGTTACAAACTCAGCATAATTTTATTTGCATATTTATTCAGGTCATAGTACTGGTCTAAACGGAATAAACTTAACATCTTGTTCATCTTTCCAATGTTTTTACATATTAAAAAGGGAAATTTAATAAAATGCTGAATATGTTTTATTCAAACGCTTATTTACTGTTTTTCTCTTTTTCTCCATTTCCCCAGAAAAAGTCCTTAGGACTCTTAGGAATGTCTGGTTTGAACGAGAGTGCCAGAGTTGAAGAAAATGACACTTTGATGTCAAAAATCTCTCAGGATCTTCTGAACAGCGAGGCATTCTCTTCAAAGGGGACTTCAGTTGGACCATTAGTCCAGTGTCCTCAGGAGACCATGGCATTACTCAGTGACCAAGGAGACCTCCTGACCAATGTTGGTTTTATGGACTCCATTTGCACAGATGGACAACCCAAAGCTGCTTATGTCAATGGATCCACCTCACCCCACATCTCAGATGAAATCTTGTTGGATATTTCAAAAAATGTACCAGGATTCCTTCCCAAATCTTTAAATGCACAAAATTCTGCCATGTCCAACGTACAGTTTGAAGGCCATGATCCGCTCAGAAAAGAAGGGGAAATAACTATTAGGCAAACATTGACAGCAGAAGATGTGGAAAATAGGGGGATATGGGGGTTTGATACAGAGTCTCCAGAAACCTCACTAGATAATTATAATGATGCAGAAGATCTTAGCTGGAACCCTCAAAAGGAATTCATGAAGTTCCTGTGGAATGATGAAAATGGTCTTGAAATGGAGGAGAAACTGTCCCCTGTTCCTTCGCCCATCAACCATAAAATTACTGTTCCGCCACCAATCAGCCATAGAAAAAGAAAACGTAAAGCGGAAATTGTATTTAAAGTAGATCCCTCAATTGACCTTTATCCTAACTTGGATTTTGACTCCAAAACAGATCACCAGGGTGAAGCAAGCCAGGCGGAATGCAGTCCTGTAAAGAAGATACGTTCTCCAAGGAAACCACGATCACCCAAACCATCAAAAACACAACTGCCCATTGTAAAAGCTAGCAAGTATTTAAATGGAGCTGCTGAGGCTGTCAAACAATTTTTCCCAAACCAGCAAAAAAAACTGTTAGCAAGACTCAAAAGTTAGGATTGGTTATAGAAAATTTGCCAAAAGACACAAGTTCAAAGGAACAGCCCATGTTTTTTCCACGTAAGAATAGTTTTAAAGAGAAACCTCAAGAACAAAGTCAAAATACGTTTAATACAGACACACTCAGTTCAAAACCATTCATATGTAAAGAATGTGGGCAGTGTTTTCATGACCGGAGTTCATTGTTACTACACATAAATGTTCACAAGGTAAATCATCAGAAAACTAAGGAAGGAATAAATGAGTTGCATGACATTAAAGATGAAGGTAAAGATGCACGATTGCAGTGTCCCCAGTGCACATTTGGAACCAACTGTCCAAACACCTTTGTCCAACATGCTAAGACCCATGAGAAGGACAAGCGATACTATAGTTGTAATAAGTGTGATTTTGTGGAAATGAATGAATTTCAAATGAGACGTCATTTGCTTCATAAGCACTCAGAGAGAGATGCTGATCTGACTGTATGGAAATCAGATGGTTTTCAGGCACGCAAAGTCAATAAGTCAAACAAAAATCCTGCAGCACCTGTCATTTCACGTTCTTTTGAAAGAAAAACTAAAAACATCCTCAAAAATCACGTTGACACTTCATGTCTGTCAAAATTAAATGAAGATCAGGAATCTTCTCATCCCCTTGATAGCAGTAATGAAGAACCATCTCCAGCTAAGCAATCCCTGTCTGTTACTACACGCACACAGCCAGCAGCAAGGTTGCTAAAACTGAAATCTCAGATGTCAGACACAAACGAGTACCAGTTAACTAATGGGAAATGTAGTCGTTTGCAAAAGGACAAAAAGGTACGAAAGGGTTGGACAAAGAACAAACGAAGCAAATCAAGACTGGACAAATCAATTGACACTCTTTTATCCAGAAAGAAGCATGAAAATCAGAGAGAATGCAACACTCACCAGAATCTTGATGAATTTAGTAGCACAGATTCTCTAGGTTGTGAGACTGAAATGTCTGAAGCAGAAAGGACTTCACCCACCACAAAGTGTGTTAGAAAATCAGTCAGTTCTAAAGTAGGCAACAGTAAAAGTACTTTCAAATCTGATGGGAATCTTATTAGTTTAGATGATATTGGAAATGCTGATTCTTGCCAAGGATCTACATCAATCTCTTTGGAGAAGCAAACATTAAAGAAGTCACCTTCCAAAAGGAAAATGTCAACTCCATTCCACAATATGCAGGGCCAAGATATTCTTTTAGATTTTCCGAAATGTAGACAAAATTTCAAGAAACATGAAACATTCAAGAGGAGTAAAGAATGTAGTGATAAGGATGACTTTGTGTGTAATTCTGATGTCAATACACGCTTTGTGAGAAAACCTGTGAAGGAACGTCTTGGTTCCTCTACTAGTCACCTCGAGAGAGATCAGTGTTCCCCAAGGACGTTTTCTGTCAAACAAGAAAAAGTTTACAATGATGACTTAATCCCAACTGGCTCAGATCTTGAGTCAGACCTAAAGGCTTGCCCATACTGTCCTGCTGTATTTGAGTCAGGTATTAGTCTCTCTAATCACATACGAGGACATATGCACAGGGAGAGCCTGAATGCACGCAAAGCTTTATCTGCAGCTAAAAGGACTGAAAAAGTACCTCCAGTTCGACAACAAACAGTGCCACAAATTAAAACAGGTAATGCTTCTTTTGTACTTTTTTTACTCTTTGCAAGTTCTTAATCAGTTACTTTGTTAAGAGAATAACGCTAAGGTAGTACTTCTCAACCAAAACCTTGAATGATCAGATTTGACAAACTTGGTTAGAAAATCCTCAGGTGATGATCATGAATTTAGTTGGGTTCAATTTAAATACATTAAAATGCTTTTTTTGAAATAAAAACTTTATATACTGTGAAAATATTTTTTCTTTGGACCAAGCAGCAAACCCACAGCTCGTAAAGTACTTTTACTTTACTTTTACTTGTCTCACATGCAAAAAGCATGATATTTGAAATCGACATCCATACACACCCCTTGCTTGATTGTGCCATGCTCAAAATAACAAACATCTGCTAAACAGCAAAGCCAATGTTACTTACATTTCAAGCAGAATAATAAGCAACCTCAGTGTCCGTTTTCAGGCCTTCTCATTCTCTAACATATTATATATTGAGGTGTTTCTATAAAAGCATCTGTTATCCTGCCATTGATGATGATTCAGTTTTCTTAGTTTTTTTGTTCCAGATGCCCATATCCATGTACTTGATTTGTTTACAGTCAGGGAAGGGGTATATTGGAGCGTGGCTGATGATATATGCACAATGTGGATGTTTTTTTTGTTTTTTTGAGGAAGTGATCTGAGGGCTCTAGTGTAAGGTCAGTTAGTGATGTATTAGTTTGGTCAACATTTGTTGGTATCCCAACAATAAATATTTATTAAATCCTTCTTAACCTTCTTAAGGTAAACCTTCTTAACCTTTCCATCAATTTATAGTTTATCATGATTAGATTAAAATTTAGCTATGAAATATTAAAGTGAATAGGGAAATAACATAGGTGTTCCTCTTGAGGAACTGTGACAGGATAAAGGTTTTTTGTATTCTGAACACAAGTTCATTACACATGGTTTCACTTTTCCTTTCTGATCCCAACAGAGGTGGACACATCCGAAACTGATCATCAGGAAGAGATGCCAACTGACTGTGAACCAACAGAGCTGGTCTGTCCGCTCTGTAGAGAGTGGTTTGACAATAGGACCGGTCTGTCCAATCATGTACGTGGCCATCTAAAGCGACTGGGAAAACCTATTTCCACTGCCTCGAAATCCCCAGTGATCATACTGAAGGAATTGATGCGTGACAAGAAACAGTTCCAAATGAAGTTGCAGGTTCTTGAAAGAAAGTGCCGTGGCTCCACTTCTTACCAGCCTCTTATACTCAGTGATGGTTTAACCTTCTCATCTACTGTCAAACAGCATAAACATGTACATTCTCGATCGGCAGAAGAAAAGAAAAGGATCGAGATTAATAAAGGCGCACCGCCAAGTGATCTGATTGGAATTTTAAAGAAAAGAAGAGCCCATGAAGAGACCAAAGCAAAGTGTCTATCCCACACAGCCAGAAAGGCTTTCCTTTTATCTTCAAGCAAAGATCGTGGCCTGGAGATACAACCTTTGAAAGCTGTGCCAAATTCATTAACAGGTAAATTTCACAGAACTGGACTGTTTTTAGTAATCAGCGGTAGACCTTGCCTATGTAAACCCAACTCAAGTCATTTTTTTTTTGTCATTTACTGTTTTCTACATAAAACCATCCTACACAATGTAAAGAACATTCTGTGAAAATACAGCCTTGTGACTGAATAATGACATGTCAAAGATTGAAATCATAGTTATATTTATAGGGAAATCAAACTTTGGTGCTTGTTATCTCATAATTTGATTTAGAGACTTTAACCTGGTTTTCACAGACATGGTCACAAATATGTATTTAATTGTTTTTACTATAATTTAGTCTGTATTCTCAGAAGTAATTACATTAGTTATTTAAATATATTATATTGACTGATCATTTCCACTAAATGATTATTTGATGAGCTGCCTGTAATCAAAAGACCATTAGGTGATTAAAAAGGTATACTAACTGACAAATTGAACAGATTTATTAGATTTAGTAGGAAAAATGTATAAGAAGTTACATAATAACCTTAAGTTTGATTGATATGTTGCACTGTGATGAGGCTCAAATGATTATTTGATTAAATTATTATTTGTAAAACAGGATACTGCTGTATTAAGACATTAATGTAGACTTCATGCCAACATAAAATTAATCAAAACTGGTGAAAGGGAGTTCATTAGGGATATCTCTGCTCTACATTTCTCCAGTCAGGGCAACAGGTAGTGTGCACAACCTCAGCAGTCTTAAAATAGTGCCGTAATTAAGCTTGTAGAGTCTCCTTAAAACGTAAATTGCACAAAGTAATTTACTGTCTTGATTAGAAACTTTTTATAGTAGCCCAGTTAGTAGCACAATTGTAACATCAAGGTTCTTGAAGTCTTCAGAACATTTGTTTACCAACATTTGTTTGGATTACTGAAACCATTGAAATATCCAGAAGTGATTTGAGAAGTGAATAAAATATTGGAGAAGTAAAAAGAAAGGGTTCATGTTACAGTGTTTTTATTGACTTGTTTATACGTTTTCATTCTGTTACAGAGAAAAGTGAACTCAATAGAAAAGTGTGTGTGCACTGTAATGCCACTTTCCACAGCGGCGTAAGCCTGTCCAATCATCTGAGGGCATATACGCATCGAAAGAAAAAAGGCATTCTTGACGGAACAAGTATGTATATTATTTCACATTTGGATCATCCTTTAGATATACCATTTGGCATATTTTACTTGGTGCACCTAATGGTCAAATAATTCTGCAAAATTAGACTACAATGTAAAAATGTTTTTTTTATGCTTGTATAGTTTTAATAAATATATTGTGGTTTTAGCTTATGACTGTAAACAAAAAAAGCAAAGATCGAGGTCTGGGTCAAAGAAGAAAACCTTTCCATTGCTGCATACACCAGAGGAAATCTATAGACTTACATGCAGGTAACTTGTATATTATCATAACAATTATTTGTATATATTTACATGTAAGAAAGTTGTTTGTAGTAACTTAATGTGTGATTGCTTCCACGTGCAGGTTTTGTGATCTAGTCTTCCAGGGCCCTTTGTCAGTCCAGGAGGACTGGATAAAGCATTTACAGAGGCACATTATGAATACTGCTGTACCGCGCACAGGGGCAGGAATGGTGGAGGTCACCACCTTCCCAAAAGACTCTTGCTCTGATACAGAACCACCGGCACAACCTTTAGTGATGCAAACATCCTCGTGAGCCCAGGAGCTGTAGAGACGCACATCTTGTCCTCGGAATATCACATATATGTAAATCGTTTTGGTTCCGGTTTAAATTTTATATGGTCATCAGTAATGTATTGTTTTTTCTACTCTTAATGGAGAGTTATTCTTGTCAAAGACAGCTTTTTAAATATTGTTACATTGTGCTGGTGTTGTACACGGTTCATCATACGAATGGTGGTTGAATGTGTTGAGATTTCTCCCACCACCAAAAGACAACTTTTACCTCAGATACTTTTCAAGGCTTCTCACATTGGGTTTAATCTGTGGAAGCAGATTTACCCACTTTACAAAACTGAACTTACTATGTATTTCCCTTTTTACAAGACATTTTAATTTGAGGTTCAACTATTTAACTTCTTTCTTTTGTCCTTTCCAATAAACATGAAAGGTGCACAGACGATGCAGATGTAAAAAAAAAGTCTATATATTTACTTCATTCAGAAGTTTGGATCATACCAACACCTCAGTAATTATGTGCAACAAACTGTTATATTGGTATTTAACAGTTCAAACAGTATGCATGTCATAAATCATACCAGTTACATTTTGGTTTTCACATATTATGCTTTTTTGATTTGATTTAAATTCTGCCACGTGCTGGAAAAATCATCAACTGTTACTTGTGTGGGCCATTTTTTACAGTTTAAGTATTTTTGTGTATAAACCTTTTTAGGTAATTTATGTGAAAATGTAAATCACTATAAACAATTTTGTTGTTCAGAATAAAATGTTTTTGTTGTCCTTAAATTGTTGTGTTTATGTTTAGCTGTGAATGTAAGAATGTGTAAACTGTATGTGCCACAAAATCTCCTGTTAGCAGAGATGGCAGAGAGTTTCCATAAAACTACATTCTAAATATTGTTTTGTTGGTCACTGAAATGTGACACACACAGTGTACTGAGATTGCCAAGCCAAGGTCCTTAAAACAGTGACACTGGTTTATGTGACAACCCAACACAGTACCTTTGTCTTGTGTAAAAGTAAACAAAAAAGTACATTTAAACTATTTATTTTAACCTGAACTGAATAAGCCTAACACTAAGCAAATTAGAAACATTATATAAAAACATGCCATTTTTATGATTATATTATCAGATAATACATAATAACGGATAACAGACTTGACCCAGAAATGCCTTGAATTACAAACTACTTCCGACTTGAATTTATTATTGGTGTTTAACCTTGAGCCTCATCACAGTGCAACATATCAATCAAACTTAAGGTTATTATGTAACTTCTTATAAATTGTAACATTTAATGACGACAAGAATCAGATCAAACAAGAATCAGAGAAATATTAAGGCATTAATCATAATGGCAGACAAAGGCTGTGTAAAATACAATCATAATAAAGACATGTACAGTAGGGCCAGGCAGCTTAATAGGGTCACTGTGGTTCTAATCAAGAGAAGTGCAGGACGTGCGTCCTCCCTTCTGCCAGGCCTTACCCTGATATGTCTCTTATCAGTAAGTACAACTAGCAACGGCTAAGACTCAACAAAGGAAATACAAGATATGTTTGTACATATCTTTACACTCAGCAATGTGATGAAATATTGCTCTTATTACAAAACAGAAAAGTTAAACATTCGTCATGTTTTCCTAATGTCAGATCATGATAATTGTATAAAATTATGCTTTTAAACTGACAGGAAAAGGTGTGGAAACAGAAAAATACACAGCACATATAATTTTGTAACAGTATGTAAAAAGAACACATGTATTTATACCTTAAACTACACACAAAGTATGTTACAACCTCTTACACTTGAAAAGAACATTCCCATCTTCTTCAAATTTAAGCAGCTTACATATCACACTAAACCAAAAGTTAAATGCCAGATTTAAAAAAAATGCAGTAATTAAACTTAAAAATGCATCAACAAACTTATATTGCATATTAAAATGTACAAATGTGCATTAATAACAGTAGAAATAATATCCAAGCAAACTAAACATACCATATTTGTAACTAATGTTACACTGTAGTAGTCAAACTTTACACTGTTACAGTCTGTAGTAGACACACACACAAGCAAACACAAACCTGCTTTGTGCAATGTTCCGGTTACATTTTGCCACACAAGTGTTTTTGCTTCCTGCCTTTGAGGCACGTTTTGAAGCAATCTGTTAACATTACATCAGTCTCTACTAATACTTTCCTTTACCTCAAGAGGCAGTGTGTCAAAAAGATGATCCTCCACATAGAGAAGATTTCTGCGGAGAAGGCGACACTGGCCAAGTTGAAATGGTAGGCAGTCTAAACAGTTTCCTTTCAGCTCAAGTTGTGACAGCTGTATTAACTGTCCAATCGACTCTGGGATGGACGTGATGCTGTTGTGGCCCACACATAAAACTTTCAGTTTGGTGCATTTGAACAGTTGATTAGGAAGAACCTCAATCTTGTTTCCTGTGATGGCAAAATGTTGAAGGTTCTGAAGGTGTCCTACCTCAACCGGTATGCTTGAGATGGAATTGTGGCTGAGATCTATGTGTCTCAGTTTGGGAAGATGAAACAGAGATGGAGGAAGGTTCTCTAATTTATTGTGACACATAATCAGTGACTCGAGGTTCTTCACTAGGCCTATAGATGTTGGAATAACGACGATCTTGTTGTACCACAACTTAAGGCAAGACAATCTTCTCAGGTGCTGAAAGCTAATTACCTCTTCAATGGTCCGGATGTTGTTAGTTTTCAAATCCAGTTCTTGCAAGTTAGCCAGGCTGAAGATGGCATGAGGAATCCTCTCCAACTCGCAGTTATGGAGTTCCAAATCGACCAGGCTTATCATCTTTTTGAGACTGTTCAGTACCAATAACTTAGTTCCATCATTATGTATCACCAATTTGATGAGATGTGGTGACAGATCAGTGAGATTTGTGGGTATTTTGTTGAGATTGCTTTTAAGATACAATGTCTTGAGGGCCCTCAGATCTCTTAGTGACTCCAAACCAATCATCTTGTTGTGTTCAGAGTTTAAGTTCCCGATTAAGTTCATTTCCCTGAGGTTCTTCAACAGATAAATCCATGGTGGAATTTCTCCAACATCAGTAAACTTCACGTGGAGACATCGCAGATGGTCACGGAGAAAATTGAAAGCGGTTTGTTCGACTTTAGCAGGGCAGTGATACAGATGCAGTTCCTGTAGATTTATCATTTGAGAAACTTTGGGTGAAATCCTGACCTCAGGAATAAGCTCTAACTTGAGGACTTCCAGGTCTGTGAGCTCAAATACGGCATTAGGAAGCCCCGACAGCATGAAGAGGTGAAGCTCTTGTTTGTCTTGAGCATTGCAAGTCACATGTTGACGCAATTTTTCATATGTCCACTCATGGTTCAAGCTAATTTCTCGTAGTTTGTTCTCACTGACCTCTGAGAGAAATACTCCAAAACGTTTTGAGTACAGCTGATCGTATTGGTCTACCATATGCAGAAGAAATGCAAAGTCATTTTTTACATCAGGAATGTCACTAAAGCTACTTTCTTCTCTGACTTTCTCAAATGAGTACTCTTTAAGTGATCTCCTGAAGAGCCAGTACAGTGTGTACAAACATACCAGTCCATAGAGACATATCATAGCCATGAAAGTAAAGAGTAGCTTTCTTAACATGAACGCCATATTGTGTGTGCAGTAGAATTCATCATAACCGGTCAACTGTTCGATATCAGGTTTACATGGATGGCGAAACTTGATCTCTGCAGCAAAAGTCGACGTATAGCTCAAGATCAAAATCACTTTAACTGCTTTTATCACTGTTTGAGCCACGTAGAGTTTATAGATAAAGTCGCTATCTTCTACGTGAGCTCGAAATTTTCTCACTTTCTCAAAAAGAGCTTTGGCCTGCTCTCCATCTTTCTTGTCCAAGATGGTCATTGTGGGGGTTTCAGCAATGAGCCTTTCAGTGGGAAACTGCACTGTGGGTGTTTCAATCAATGGGGTGGACTGACTGTTGTCCTCCTTACCATCTGAGGACAAGTGTTTCTGGAACACCGCACCACCTGTGAACCTCTGCTTGTTTTCCTCTGAATCTTCACAAGCCGTTTCGGACAGAGCTTTTGTTGTCCATGGCGATTCAAAACATCGACCCAAAATGGAAACAAAATGTTCAATCTTCGAGCTGGTCTTTGGGTACTTAAACCAAAAATTGCTGCTTACCATCAGCACTATGGTGTGTATGAGCGCAAGGTATGGAAAATATTTGGAATACCACGGTAAGGCGGTGTGGTAGCACATTTGGTTGACAAAAACATACTGCTGATAATCCAGGTTTGTTTTAAGTCCTTTGGGCTGAGGTTGAGATCTTTCCAACTTTAATGGAGTAGGGTGAGTGGTATGAACTTCATGTGCAACGCTGTCAGGAAGATCTTTAGTGGTTAAGAGCGAAGTGCTGACAACTGAAGTGGAACTCTCAAAGGGGGTTTGTGTCATGTCCGGGCCTGCGCTCTGCATTTTCACCACTCTTTCCTCCAGAATAGGAAGACATGCCACTTGGTCTTTGGTTAGTTGCATAGTCCCAGAAAAGACAGACACCATCAACATTATTATCCCAATATAATCCATGAACACGTCCCACCATGGTTTCAGAATTCGGTAGGTTGGTTGGATATCATTAAGGGAGGCAACTTCAGTGAGACTGAACATTTCTGCAACAAAGTGGAGTGCAGTCAGTGCATGTTTGAACAAAACTCATCCACTATCTCATTCATCACTCCTTAAGAAATGTAAATTACATACCAAAGTGTCACACTGTTTAGGCTAATTCAAGGCAAAATAAGTTTATATTTATTTAGTTTACACCAAGCATACTAAAACTATTAAATGAAACTCGTGCACTCGGGTGACACAGAATGAAAATGACTGCGCAGATTTGACAAATACTTGCAAACCGCATGTGGCTTCGAGTTACAACATGAAAGTTCTCGCGAGAGTATGTTAAGAGTTCAGTTGCGCTTCACTGAGAAGTCTCGCATGTTTGTGTGGCATGTGATACAGTATGTGTTAATTTAAATCATACGTTTCCTGTGTCCAGGTTAAACATTTAAGCTGCCAAACCTAGTATGATGAAACGTACACGCAGTTCGTGCTTTAGTTGACTGCTGCTATTTTCTCCGGTGGGTGCGTGAGAAACAGTCGGAAACACAGCCAGCTGTTAATCATTAGATTTATCCGCGTTAACTATTAATACTGTTTAATAAGTAAAGACTGTGCTGAAATGGTACAGGCTAATTAAAAATCATCTTGAAGTAGAAATATGTACTTTCGTTTATTGTAGGAATGTTCGTCAGACATACCAAAGAAATACACCTGAATAAAAACACAAAACTGAACTCATGCACATAACCCGCACTAACCACATGGGAATATGTTTAAGGAAATGACGGAAATTACAAAATAAGTAAAACAGGCTACTTACTGTTTTCGTAAACGCGTTTTACACGGATGCAAGAGCTCGGGCTGTCGTTATCTTGACTGACATGCTGCTGTAGACGCTATAGATGTGTCAAAAAGTTATCCTTGAGGAAAAGCATTACACAGTCGAATACATAATCGGCACACAATAATACTCTTTAAGGACAGAAACTCCATAAACGCGTGTCAATAAACTGTATCCACTGTCCAGAGACGTCGGTCCTCCTCGAGAGGTTTAAAAAATATGACTCTTTGTCCGACCGGACCTGCTCCGACTTGTCGTTTGTTATGCCGTTAGGCGCAGAGTTGTTCCGCTCGTCAACTGCGTATTTTATTGGACGCTGACAGTAGCGCTTGCTTATAAGCAGCGTGTATCCAAAGGTTAAATATAACCCGTACTTAAAAAGCATTTAAGACGCGCCTTTTACATCCTTTTACAATCTACTTATAGGTGGAGCCTTGTAAGTATTATATTTTATTGTATTATTTTTCTGACGACTAGTAGCTACACACTCGTCTTTTTATATTGAGGAAACTAGGACCCAGATGCATAAAGAACATCTGAAAGGACAGCATTGTTCAGCTGGCAAAGGGTAATTTGAGGAAATGTCTTGGTAAGTAAAACCAAGTTTACCCGAGATGGTTTCTTGAGGTTTAGTTTGTAAGAGGAATTGTGCTCTTTCTTTGCTGTCATTAGCAGTATCCAATTGTTGAAAATAACTTTTCAGCAATATATGTATATAATGTCTAATGAAAATATATACTAAAAACAATATTAATAAAGTTTAATATATATAGTATTGTTTACATCATATGTGTATTATAATCTAATGAGATGTCTAATTATCTGATGATTGACTATAATAAATTAATGTATGTGCAACATGTGCTTTATACATACAGTTCCCAAGTATATAAAACATGCTCATCTTGTTGTTCAGTCCATTTGCTTCCTCCTGGGTATAATTAAAAAGGAAGGAGTGATCCCATCGGAAAGAGTGTATGTGGCTTCATATAATGCTTAGACGGCCCAGCCCTGTTTTGAGAGCACTGAGCTGAAATTTTACTCATCTTCGTATGAGACACGCACCCAGATCATTAAAACATCAAACTATTTGTGATTATTAAGTTATTTATGAATCAGTCTTTATGGATTGTAAATTAATCTCAACTAACATATGACTGTTGGTCTTTAAATGCTTTGTCAGTAAACAAGGTAATTAAAATAAAATCATTGTGTTGGGTTTAGTCCAATTTTTGTATTGTGTTTTTCTGTTCTGTTAAGGAGATATTTTTACAATCCATTTATTCTTGGTATATCTGGAGTAAATTGGGTTGTGCTTTGACCTGCTGGAAAGAATTAGCTGTAACTGACTGACACATATAGACTGATACTGCCTAAATAAACCAATAACCTGTCTTTGTCTAAATAACATTTAGTCTCACCTTAAAAAACATTTTATTTTCTATTATTGGTGCTTATTTTGTTACACAAATTAAACAGTTTGAAACAAGAAACAGAATTGTTGTTTTAATTAAATTAATGTGATACCAAGAAACAAAGTGCCGCTGAATGCAGAAAGCCTCTTCATTTTCTGGTGTTTATGATGTATTATTAATTGCCTTGATAATAAACCAATTTTAAACTGTCGTTTTGAATTGTTATATTAATTTTGGGACTTATGGCTTTCCGTCTCTAGCCTGTACACGTGACCTGGAAAAACTATAAGTAGGGGTAGAGGACGTCCATTGTCTCTAGCCGAGAGTCACTGTTGTCGACAACAGGCGTAACAGTATGGCGTCGACGAGCCGGTTAGTTATATTTCTACTCCTTTAATGGGTTTTATGTCTATATGATATTGATACACACACATGTGACATGCGTGTGTCTTGAGTTTCTCCGATTTGTACTTCTTAAAGCAGTTAGTCACAGTTTGTTAGCGCTTCGACGTTTATAAGGCTGGCAGCTGTTTTGGAAACATGAAGACATTGTGTCATTTTCTGCTAGCGCACGTTGGCTAGTCGTGATTCGCCTATTTTGACAGTCGGAATTCATTTTAAATAAAAAGCATACAGTCAGGGTTAATTTTTATATTGGTTGTAATGTATGGTTACGTACTGTTTGGTTTCGCTTGTGTAAGGCATCACAGAGCTAACAACACTAGCTGCGTGTAGCTCAAAAACAAAATGGGCACTTTAAAGTTTTTACCATTAATCGTTTGCCCAATCAACAGTTTTAGATTAGAAACGTATACAGACGAGGCTAAACCTGTTTTATTTCTCAATAGTAACAATGCTCACATTTTATTGTTGAGTTTCTGGAA
Organism: Beaufortia kweichowensis; assembly: GCA_019155185.1. Taxonomy (NCBI): domain Eukaryota; kingdom Metazoa; phylum Chordata; class Actinopteri; order Cypriniformes; family Gastromyzontidae; genus Beaufortia; species Beaufortia kweichowensis. The sequence goes on from CM032797.1 coordinate 13,218,456, forward strand.
TCAAATCTTGAATGTTGAACCTCTTATTCTGGGTTTTTCTTGCTCAAGATTTTGTGTTAAGTATTTTCCTGATTTTGTTTTGTTATTTTTTTATATTTTTAATGAGCTTATATTTTATTATTTCTAGATTTCATGTTAATTTTAGTTTAAATTTTAGTTGCATAATTATGTGCCTCAACTTTAACCTTATTTCAGTTTATTAATAAGGCAACAATTTTAAGTTTTATGTTCAGGCCTATACTTCATCATTACAATTAATAGATTTTTTAATAGTTAATTTAATTTACTTTATTATAATACCCTGCCTTTTGTAGGTTAACAGAAATATAAATCTTTAATTCATAAGTTTTTATTTATTTATTTTACAGTCATAAAAAAATGTCACACCATTACAGTAAAGTTAAGCCACTGTTCTTTATAAATCTAATTTATAATCTGTGATTTCATGAGCCATATCAGCAAAATTTAAAACATACCACGGTGTAACGATAATTAAGAAAACAATAAACATACTTGAGTGAAAAAGAACGAATACTTACCTGAACAGTCATGAAATACCTAACCAAGAGACTAACAAACCACAAACAAACAGTTTTTTGGGTTAGTCTATTCATCATCATAACAGATCTTTGTGTTTCATCCAAAATTCTCTTTCTTACAGTGGAGATTCTTCTCTTCCCAAGGTACAATGCCCCAATCACCCCGATGCACAACTGGTGGAGGACTACAGGGCAGGAGACATGATCTGTCCAGAGTGTGGACTTGTAGTAGGTATGTCACTCTCAATTTCCACCTGTTTAAATCTGTAATTCTCAGACATTCTTGGGCATTAATGAAACCAAACAATAAGACTTCTATTACTTTCTCTCTTAGGCGATCGTGTAATTGATGTTGGATCAGAGTGGAGAACATTCTCCAATGAGAAGGCAACTAAAGACCCTTCTCGTGTTGGTGACGCTCAGAACCCTCTCCTCAATGGAGGAGACCTCACCACCATGATCAGCAAAGTAAGAAACAAACTTTGGACAAAGTGACACCTATTTAGCCAAACTTTTTATCTTCATGATTTTATAATGTTCTCCATGATTTTTCAGGGAACTGGTGCAGCGAGTTTTGATGAGTTTGGAAATTCCAAGTACCAGAACCGCAGAACCATGAGCAGTTCTGATCGAGCCATGCTGAACGCCTTCAAAGAAATCACCACCATGGCTGACAGGATTAACCTCCCCAGAAACATCATAGTTAGTCTCCCGCCTCCCTGTTCATTTATTAAATTATTATCCTTTCCAGTGATGTGCAGTTGTTAAAAGTGTTTTTCTCTTTGTATCCATCAGGACCGAACGAATAACTTGTTTAAACAAGTTTATGAACAGAAGAGTCTGAAAGGCAGAAGTAATGATGCGATAGCTTCAGCATGCCTCTATATCGCATGCAGACAGGAGGGTGTCCCGAGAACATTTAAAGGTAAAAACGCCATAATCTTTTTCATTGTGGCAATTGATCCACTATGCTACACTAGATTTATTGCATCTACTTATTGTTACTTACTGAAAATATTGAAATTCTTACATGTCTTGGTTTATTTCTTTTAACTCCAGAAATCTGCGCTGTATCTCGGATTTCCAAGAAGGAGATTGGCCGTTGCTTTAAGCTGATCCTGAAGGCTCTTGAGACAAGTGTAGACCTCATTACAACCGGAGACTTCATGTCACGTTTCTGCTCCAACTTGGGTTTGCCCAAACAGGTGCAAATGGCAGCCACTTACATCGCCAGGAAGGCAGTGGAACTGGACTTGGTTCCAGGGCGCAGTCCCATCTCAGTGGCAGCCGCGGCTATCTACATGGCCTCACAAGCTTCTGCTGAGAAGAAGACACAGAAAGGTAAGAAACTATGGCATGTATGCTTTTGTTCTAGAGGCCTGCGTAATAATATAAACTAATAAATGTTTTGCTACCATAATTGTAGTGGTGAAAGTAATGCAACATTTTGTGAAAAAAATCATAAAAATTTGGATCTGGATTGTTGTGTCCTGATATGTTCAAATGAAAACGTTCAGCACACTTATACCCTTTTTACTGATGTTCAAGCATTTAAGATGAAATTCATACTAGAACATAAAAATGTACATCTGAACGATTCTGTGAAGTGTAAACCGTAAGAATATCAAAGTAATCATGGCATGGGAGGGTGCGACACATGATTGTAAGCAAATTTTTTTATTCTTGCAGAAATTGGGGACATTGCAGGAGTGGCAGACGTAACCATTCGTCAGTCCTATCGGCTGATCTATCCCCGCGCTGCCGATCTCTTTCCCCCTGACTTCAAATTCGACACACCGGTGGATAAACTGCCTCAGCTGTGAACGCCCGTGTGCTCCACACTTACTGCTCTTTGTACTTTAAGAATTTTTGCCCTTTTCTCTTTGAAATTCATATGGTTTGCGCTCCTCTATGTGAAGAGACAAGCCTTTTGAAAAGACGACGGCAGGGATTCGACAGAGTACTGAAGACACATTCCAAGGTTTAACAGAGATTGCAGGCTGTACTTTCATTTGTGTATATAAACTGTACATATGTCTAAGTGAAAATTTGATTGGTGGTTGCAACTAGGCATATTTCTTACTGTAAACATTTTCTTTTGTAGGAAATGATTATTTTGTTAGCTTGTTTGCATTATATTTAGTAATTTAAATAAATGCTTTTCAGAAAAGCATGTCGAACATCTCGAAAATCTCAATGTTTACAAATACCTTGAGCTTTGCATAAGCATAAAGTGTGTAGCTCAGTGAATGGTTTTATTTTATTCCCTCTTTAATTTCACGAGGGTGCATAGGGTAAAAAGCAGAAGTTTCTTTGTGTTTCTGTTCCTGTACTCGCAGCTCACTTATTATAAAAACTTTCATGAAACACCACAGATTCTTTTTGAAGTGACAATAAATCGTTTAAAACCTCATCAGGTCTACGAAGTATGCAAAGAGACTAACAACAAATGTTCATTGCATAAACATTTAATTTTTGCATTTATGATGGCCAACAGTTTTAGCAGAAACGGTTATTTACACCATTGTCAAGATAAATTTTAAGGCTGTGTACCATTAAAACGTTATCTTTGCATCATGCTTACATAAGAAATAGAAAACATGGATCATTTAAAAAATAATTAGTGCTTCTGGCTTAATAGCATCTATGTAGTGTAGTCTACATGCCATACCTTAAAGTAGCATATACCCCTCCATTTGGATTGTTTGCTCTGAATACGTGTCTAGACTGGTTTGAATGTATGGTTAAAATCTTATGGATTCCAGTCTGTTACACTTTATTTCCAATGGTTATCAACAACAACTAGCCCTAACTCAAGTAATGAGGTAATATGATTGCCTGTCACAAATTAATCCACTGACATCTTAAGTCTGCTAACCAGACTAATTTTCTTTTGCAGCATTATCAGATTATATATCATTTCACTGTAACTTGACAGTTACAGCATCATAACGGATTCATACTGTACAATGGGTGGGGTGTAGACTTGCTGCATAAAACTGTCCAGAGGTTATGTCTATTTTGGTAATGGTGGCACATTTTACATTCAATTGATGAGGTACAAGATATTTGATGGTAGATACTTTTCATCCATCTATGGCTTTAAAACACTTCCCAAATAAAATTAACATTTGACAGACTTGCTTTAACCAGTCACATTGTAAATCAAATACAAAAGCATAAAAATCTACGGTCATGCTGAAGGCACACCTGAAAATCCATAAGCGTGAGATAGATGTGGACGTGGCTAAATGACATCCAGAACACTACGGGGTGTTTGATAGCAGAGGCATTACATGACACAACAATTCAATGACCTTTGTACAATAAGACAGTCCAGTATAGTTAAAAACCTCTTGATATTTTTCATTATCAGTGCTGATGCTCAATAGTTTCTGATGAATAAGCCCAGACCTGAACATGGCAGTAACAATACATAGTGTTTCTTTTTAAATAAAAGTCTCTTCATTGAGTTAAAATGCAAATGGGTGGTAATCCTAAAATAACACTGAAAACTGAAAATGACATTTGCAGGTGGATAAAACGGTCCGATTCACATTATTTGCATATGTCTGTTGCTAACACCAATCTGCAATATAGTCAAAGTCTGCAAACAGCTCCTGCTCCTGCTGGTTTAAGTGCCGTGGCTCTCTGGGAGGCGTCAGCACAGGAGCCTCTGAGGTAAATTCATCATCAAAGTTACTAACATCACTGGAACCTTGGATCATGGGTACAAACGGTGACTTCACTTTCTTTGCTAAAAGTCCATCCCAGTCCAAATTCTGGAGACAAATAAATACAAACGATATTATAGTTATTAGAGAGACAATCTTAAGGATGTCAGATGAGATGGTTCTTCACTTACTCTGAAGAACAGATGCTTCTTCACGTCTTCTGCGTCACGTTCACCAGCTCCAAGCCGTCGCTCTGGATTCCTCCTTAATAGCTGTGGGGGAGAAGTTAATGTAATTAATGTAACGTGCAGAACATCCATCTACAAAATAATAATAATAATAATAATAATAATAATAATAATAATGTTAAATAATGTGCAATTATTTAGTTAACTGGCACATCATGTAATAATTTAGATTAAACATCATCAAATCGTTAATCTATTGACGGCTCTAAATATCTACACAGGTTTTGGTTAAATCAGGACATTTAAGTTGCTTTTATAAATGCACCGTAGGAAAAAATGATGGTTGTGCATCTTGGTACAAAACAATAATATATTTTAAGATAATAACTCGAGGACACTCAAACATGCACTTTAGTTTGGCTTTTGACGAGTAAACGGTAAAGCTTAAACAGATACCAACCCTTCTCATAATAGAAATGGCTTCCGTTGAGAGAAATCTTGGATAGCGAACCTCATCATTCACAATGCTGTCAAACACTTCTTCCTCATCATCGCCGGGAAACGGAGACTACAGAGACACAAATGCACTCAGTAACAGTGGTTACACTGGACCATTAGAGGTTTGCAATAAAAATGTGAAAGTAACTTAAGACATTCGAAAAGATGGATGGAAAATGATAATAAATAAGCAGGGCTCTGACCTCTCCGACAAGCATCTCAAAGATGAGCACACCGAGACCCCACCAGTCCACCGCTCGCGTGTATGATGTTTCAGTTAAAACCTCTGGAGCCAAAAACTCTGGTGTGCCACAGAAAGTGCTTGTTCTGTCCTGGTATCCCATTCCTGATACAGAAAGAGCGGAAAGATTTCTACCTGCTGTTCATACAGGATTTACAAACAACAAAAACTAACCTACCTTCTTTGCAAAGACCGAAATCAGCAATCTTGACGAATCCCTCTGTGTCAAGCAGTAGGTTATCCAACTTTAGATCTCTGCAAAGGGATTTGTAAATTAGTAGACAGATTGTGAAATAAAAAATGTAAACACATCGATAAAGGTGAATCTACCACAAAACACCTGTATTTTTTTTACCTGTATACAATCTTGTGCTCATGTAAAAACTGCAATCCCAAAACAACGCAGGCTGCATAAAACCTGCAATGTCCAAAGAATACAGATCTTAAATAAAACTGACATAAAGGTTTTTTTTTTTACAGTGTAGACAATCCCATCATAGTCCTAATGTGTGCGTCACTCACGTGGCCCGTGGCTCTGAAAACACATCAGCGTGAATGTGCATCATGAGATCTCCTCCTGCTGCATACTCCATTACAAAACACACATGCTCCTTGGTTTGAAAACACGCGAAAAGATTGACCAAGAATGGGTGACGCACGCTGTTCACAGTCTCAAATATCCGCTTCTCACACATCAAGCTGAGAGAATAATGAGAATAAAGAGTAAATAGCGGCAGTAATGGATATGTTTTGCTCTCAAACAATCACACACAAAACACAGAGGAGAAATCTACCTTTCCACCTCATCACGAGCCACAATATCTCCCTTCTTTAGGGCTTTGATGGCAAACATTTCACCCGTGATACTGTATTCTGCAAGTAATACCTGGGGACGAAGGAAAAGTTATAAATATATTAATAAAAAATGACAATAAAGTATTTTTGGCATGCTTTGCAGTATAAATATCTAAAACTGTTAAATCAGGATACATTTTCTTGGTGAGAATAATGACCCAAGATATTAAGTCTTGTTTTCTAAAAAAAAGCAGTTAAATTTCCATTATTTTTTTCTTAAAAAAATAAAAAATATCTACCCAACTTGAATAAAGTTTGACCTCTTTTTAAAGTACTAAATACGAGTTTATTTTTGTATTTATATTTTTCTTACACTACTGGCAGATATTTTTGCTGGTTTAAAGCTAAAACAACAATTGGATCTCAAGGTGTTTCAAATATAAGCAAGTGCAATTATTATCTAAAAAACTGAAAGTTAAACAGCTTCATACCTTTCCAAAATGCCCCCGGCCTAACACTGCAACACATTTAAAGTCTTTCAGACTGAAATGAAATTGTTCTTCTTCCTCTTCATCATCCCTAGAGAAAAGAAACACTTCAAATAATGAGCCTTTAAGCAAACTTGAGCACATACTTGTCTGTACAAGAAAAAACCCCATAGTTCACCTTATGTCTGTATTGTTTTGGATAGTTATCAGTTGTAACTCTGAAGGCTGGGTCTCATGCTCAACAACTTCTTCAAGGTTAGATTGAACAATGATGCTGTTCCTGTCATTTCTATAGTCGAACGTGGTCAAGGTGTCCTGAAATAGATTTTTTAAATGAGAACAAATAGCTAGATGACCATTTTCTTTTTCTTTAAAATGCAAATGTTACCTTTTCCCTGTCTTTGCTGGTTATCTTGTCCTCGGGCAGTGTTTCTCTAATACTAACAGGCGAGTAATGCTTTGGTGTAGCGTTTCTGTCAAAGTCCAGTTTTGTCACTATTGGGTCACTACAAAGGGGACACAAATACAACAACATTAAATTCTCCACTTGACAAAAATGATCTTGCAAGTGCTACTATTAACAACAGGGATGATTATATGTTTCCAAAATCTGCAAGTGGGTCAGGTATTAGGTTTACTTGAAAGTCTATCTGTACCTTCTCAAAGCAGGTGTTCCTGGATAACTGCTGTGTCCAGTCTCAGCTGCCAACTCTGCTACATGAGGACTAAATGAGTTATTTGGGGAGGGAATGGCCCTCCTCACCAGCCGGCCCCAGGTGCCAATGCTCATCTGAGGGGCCCGCAGGAATGTTCTCCCTACAGACATAGAAACGGCCATCAGATCAAACCAAGAGCAGAAAAGGAAACGCATTCAATTCACCCCTACAAACCCTTTTCACTAAGAGATGAGGGTAGTATAAACAAAAAGCTAAAATAAAAATATTTTAACTTGAAACAAATGGGGTTTCACAAAGAAAAAAGTCAGATGTAATGCAGGTGCAGATCTGGGCCTAAATCCCAAATCTGTTAATTAGGTGGGAAAGAAAAATCACATTTTGCTATACTGCAACGAGTGTGCCTGTGAAGGAAAATAATGTATCTGTAATTGGTTTGAGGGTCTGTAATTTGGGTTGAGGTCATCTTCTTTAATAGCAATTTTAAAAATGAACATCTGGTCTTATAAGCAATAGCATGAGAAATCTAATTTTCTATGATGTTTTGATATATAACAGTTCACAGTACTAAAACTAAACGTACTGTAACTAAATGAATCAAATGTGGCGGAGTCAACTTCAGTGCACTACAGTACCCAGCATAATCTAAAAGGTTTTTGGGTGCTGAAAAGACAAACGTTTAAAAACTATTTCTGTTTTAGGCGTGGAAACGTGCCCTAAAAAGACTTATTTGATATTTTGGAAGTATCTCAATTACTGCAACGTCTAAAATTCTACATTATCAACAATACAAATTGCTTCCAGAAGTCACAAACGTCATTTCAGAAATGCTTTACCTTGTTGCTTTGAAAAAATCTTCTTTTGTCTTTGGAGTTTGGTTCTCCGCTCAATGACCGGATTGAAAAAAGTCACCTGTAATACAAAAACAACTTTTAAATCAAGTTTAAAAAAAACCAAATGAAATGCCACTTCTAACTTAGCATTTTACTAAGTTCAGTTTCTCTAAAGAATCTAAGGTGGTAAAAGCTGCCGGAGGGTTTAAGGGGCCGGCGAGCGTGAGGAATCCCTCTGTGATTTTCTCACAGTGCTTTAGGCTGGGAATCAGTGGCCTCTTTGTGAAAAGTATTGATTGGTGAGAGACAATATTGTAAAGGTACCTCTGCAAACAGAGTCCCTTGTGGCTCAAGGTAAAGACACATTCCGTGACGCTGGTTGTCCAGGAAGTCCTCCAGTCTGAGGAATTTCACTGCACAAAGCGACCGCCAATCTCTCCAATAAACTGAGATCTCCAGCTCTCGAGACTGCAATACACACAAACATTTCCCATAGCATATTACAACATGACCCAATACTGTTACGAAAGCAGAATGTGTAAATTAACATAATTTACAGTGAGGGAGGCCAGATTTTACCCGGTCGAGGTCTAACGTAAACTTCTGATCCCATGACTGGTTACTGACAGGTTTCCAACTGGTCTGTCCAACGACTGTGTTGTCAAGCTTCAGGACAGCACTAATCTCAGCTGAAGACACATACATAGATATTTACAAAAACAATTCATCCTCAAATTCCATAATACTTTGCTTCAATAATTGTGTCTAGTCCAATAAACATAAGGAACCACTCAACTGGACAAGTCATCGTTCTTGGAGAGATTTCGAACGCTGGTTCCTCTGCTGCGGTTTCCACGACTCATGAACGATGAGCGTGTTTCACTTGGGCTCCAGCCTGGCAGTGGCACTGACGTGGCTTTGGACCGACCGGGAACATTTTCTAACAGGTCCTGACATCCCATGAGTCGAACCTCTAACTTGCCTATTAAGGGTTAAAACACAAATGAAAAAAAATATTGAATATTGTATACTGAATACAACAATATTGTAACAATATCGCTATTGCGAATTCAATTGGCCATCATAATTGATATGCACCTAAAAGACGGCTTTCATCAGAGGAACAAATCATTTATACTGTTGCTGTCAGCAAATAGAGATGACCGCAGGAATGACTGATTTTTGTCAACCTGGAAGTTAGCGGCACACTGGTTTACTCGACAAAAAGCATATGGATTTTTTCCATAGGCTTTTGAATTATCACAAAAAACAAGCTTTGTGTTCTTACATGTTTTGTCTATTAAGAAAACCTTTACAAATGAACATTTATGAATTTTAAAACCTAAATACAATTACCAGAGATAAAAAGTTATAAACATGATGCTATAAACAGACTACACCACAGTCACTTAACATCAGCATCACCACCACAAATCATGCACACAGTTTTGAGCTTCATGCTGATGTGGCATTTTTTTATATGCATGATGACGTTCAAAGTCCCCGACCTCATGTGGTCCCATTTAGCAACTTGTTAGCAACCACAAAAGCATCAAAGCGACACGTCAAGGGTTTCAAAAACTAACAAGTGGTGTGTTTTATGTTCAGAATGGAACCACAGATCTTATTTCAGACTTTTAACTAAAAACCCATTCAAAAAAACCTATTGACTTCAGGATAATCGAACCAGAAGTGCTAAAAAGCTCATGCGCTTCTGGGTGTACCTACAAAAATACGTCATCCCTGCAGCAGGGATGTGTTAATCCAAATCTGTGTTGCAAACTGTCCAAAACATTAGCAAAATTTATTAAGTGCTTCTGTATGAACATGAAACCAGATTGAATCTAAATGTCTTGGTCACCTGTAAGTGCAGCTGGTTTGGTGCTGTACTGATTCTTCACAGTACTGTGCTGGTTCTGAGTGGATATAAAACTCTGACGGGGACTGAGGGCAGGAGAGGACATGAGCGATAACTCCTCCATGATCAGACTGCTCTTGGGGTGGTTCTTGGGAAGCTCACTGAGTCTTTGCTCCAGGGAGTATTTCAACAGATCCAGCTTCTGACTGGATTCATTGAATCTGGCTTGGGCCTGGATTACAGAGAATCACAGCAAATGAAGAACAAAAAAATCCTTTTTGTGAAAAAACAACTATAGCATGCAGGTTTTCCCAAACTAGCATACAGATGATGATGATGCAGTTAAATATATACCTCAGAGTGAGCTCTCTTCTCGGCCAGTTTGCCGGACCCCAGAAGCTTCATGACATTCTTGGCGCCCTCAGCCACGGCGTACTCTATCCGTGTGTGATGGCACAACTCCTCCACTCGCAGGTCAAGAGGACTGATGATGGACTTGGCTGTACAACAAAAAAAAAAATCACCATGCAAAATAACAAACAGTATGACATCAACATTGCAAATATATCGTAATCAGGATATGGTTTAAGGATGTCATAGTAGAAGTAGGTAAGCGATGCAAAGCATAGCTATCAATACAGCTTGATTCTCATGGCCTCACTGTAATAAAACAACTATATGCACTTGCTAGTAAATAGCTTAAAACAAAAATAGCCAAACCCATTCATTGGAATGAGAGGGGCTGTCGTCATACTATTGGCCTTGTAGTGTATGTCCTAGTATGCTGGTGAGTGCTAATAATTGTGTTACCAATAACGTCTTTGTTGTCAAAGCTGAGCTCGCTGGTTTGGTTGGCTTTCAGGATCTGCATTCTGATGAACTCGATCTTGGTTTTGCTGTCTTGAAGCATCTGCTGTGCTGTTGCAAGCAGTTTTCTGTCCTGTGAAGCAATGACAACAACAGCCTTAACAACAGTGTCATAAAAGTGTAAGCAAAGAAATGCAAGCACACAAATAAAGAATTTTGACAGAAATTCATTTACTGCTACGGTATTATTTTTATTAGACATTTACCAGACCTTTGGTAATAATGATTTAATGTTGGACTTGAAAGCACTTTTACTCAAAGCCAGCCAAAGGATAAACAAATTTCCTCCAAATTCCACAGACTGTAAGCACACTAAGGTGTGTGAGAAGGAAAAATGTGTGTTTTAAATTTCTTGGTTGACATCAGCTCATGTTTAATTTCCCATAAGCTGCACTGGGCTCCTGTCATGTTAATACTTAACATACTGATGATGTCTTTGTGTGTATGTGTACGAGCAGCAGTCAGGGTCTCTCCTGTGGCCAAACCTCTCAAGAAACAAAAAACTACATTTCAAGCTTCTTGGGGATGAAATCTCATTTTTTGTTGTTATTTTATGCGTCTTAAAGGTTCAGAGGACCAGAAATAAATGGTTTTTCAAACCAGTTATACTCTCTTTTTGTTCAGCGGAAAATAAAATTGGTCTTTTTTAATAATATAATTCTCTATTCACTAATGCTTTTGTATTACAGTATGGATTTTTTGCACACAGAAACTTTATTAATGAAATATTCCATCTGTCTCTCACATGAAGCTGCCATAAGGCTTCAGAAGACACTTATGTTTAAGGTTTTTTTGTCATTTTTTAATGACTGAACTGTAACTTTTGCATGAACTACTCCTTTAAAACAAAATCCAGCACATCTGTAGATTGGGGGCCAACACGGTTCCCCTTGTCAGTTCGTCTTCTCTCCTGTGCCTTGTAAACAACAGAATTCTGGATCTTACATTACCATTAAAAAATGCCTTAAGCGGAAAGTGTCATTAAATAAAACCAAATGGTAGATTACCTTAGTGGAGCCGTTTGAATACATCTGGATCATGTTCTCGGCCCCCTGCTTCACCTTCAGTTCAATGTCGTTCTGTTTTTTTAAGGCAGCTAGTCTGCTGCTGCTAGTGCATGTACGGGCTTCACTTTTTGGGCTGTCCAACGTAAGAGGACATTCTGGAAAAAGCATCAAAAGGTAGCCAATTAACACCCATGGCCAACACTCCTAAACAACACACATTTTACACATTTAAAACTTACGCATAGAAAACTCTTACATAAAAAGAGACAGCATCTCTGTTTTTCACTGGACTGAGTTTCAGTGTAAAAACAAGAAGGCAGTCTGTGATTAATGCAATTTCACAAAGTATCTTACTGTGGGAAGCGCATGTTAATGAGGAAGAATTGTCTTTTGTTAAGCACCTGGAGACTACTGAGTCACATCATTACGTAATGCATAAATACAGATGCCTCTGTTGTGGTTTTTATAAACAGAGACTTCAGGGTAACAGAACAGGAGGTATTATCAATCCATTACAATCAGACTTAAGATGTGCTCAACATGGATTAAAGGACTAAGACACAATTAAAAAACCTACTATGTTATAAACAAATACTGGGACTGTGCCTATTTAGGTCCTGTGCCATTGTAATAAACAGTATTAGTACTCGAGTTGATGGTGTAATGATAATTGCACCTTTATGAGCGTGAAATCATTCAACAGATACTGTAAGACTGTAGTTAAATAAAGAGATAGTTCTTTTATCATTTATTCTGATAATCAAATCTGATTATTGTTCAAAACAAAAGATATTTTGAGAAATGTCTCATACAATGGAAGTCAATGAGGGTCAGTGTTGTTTGGTTACCAACTTTCCTAAAAATATCTTTTGTTTTCTGCAGTGTTAAGTCATACAGGTATGGAATGACATAAAGTGAAGCAATGGTCAAAGATTTGTCATCATCAGTGAGGGACTAATAGAGGAGCGCTGTTGTCTACAAGCAGATCTGCTGATCGTGACGGACAAACGAGGTTGACACAAATGTGTGACATACAGCACGCATTCCTTAAACCTTGTGTCACTAAACAGAAGCCCATTCTCATCAGAGGTTTTCTATGTCAGGCTATGTTTGGTACTGTATGAGGACGTTTGTTTGGCTTTTAGCAGATCTAAGACAGTCTAAAAGATGACAGGGTAAGACTCTGTAACCTCTTTTTGAATGGCTACACCTGTTACACCAATAGTCTTGAACCCCATTGACACAGAACACTGAGTGCCTTCTGTGTGAACGCAAACACATCATGTGATTGATGACGGAACGGATGTTTGCTGTTACCATAAGAGTGATTTATTTTGTATGGCTAAAATAGTTTGCTGAAAGCATACCTAAGAGAAGATCCTCTGGGTCTTTGACCACAATGTGTGCATTGAGTTCTTGCAGCTCTTGATGCAGCTCTTCTAGCTTCTTGTTGGACTTTTTGAGCATATTATCAACATAAGCCAGTCTCTTTTTTTCCGTGGTGACCTTTCTTAGGTTCTCCACCCCCTCTTTGATCTTCAGCTCTTTGCGGATCTCCCTCTTGATCTGCTCCTTGATTTCGTCCAGCTTTTGCTGCACCATGGTATCAGACAGGTCAAGGTTGTGCCCCAGGCCCAGCTGCTCCGAAACCATGTGAGCCTACGCAAAATAAACAACTGACATAGTCATCACAAAAAAGGGACAGTGACAAAATTTGTGTGCTGCAGTGACAAAATCATATATGCTGATAAGGAAAATCTTGACGCTGGTTACCGGCACCCATTGACTTCCATTATAGCTTGTTTCTATATGAAAGTAAATGGGTGCCGGTAACCAGCGTTTTGCAAAATATCTTCATCTGATAAAGCAAGAAAGTTATACAGGTTTGACATGACATGAGAGTAAGTAAATAAGAATTTTTATTTTAGGGTGAACTATCCCTTTAATAAAATTATTTCAACTCAAACCCGTAATCTAAAACATACAATTACTTTACATACTGATCTTCATGTGGGTTCAAGTCAAATGCCAAACAGACATTTCATACAAAATCATGCCTGACAGTTGAAATGATCATTATTATATCATTTTTGTCAATTATCATTATTGAAAGTCATTATTATATGTTTATGAATCAAGAAGAACACTGACTTTTATGTAGTTAAATAATAACATATCAATAATGATTTTAAAAGTTAAATAAAATGGCATTTATTTACTTAATAAGTAGCTGTGTAATAAACATGATCGTTTACAGTCAGCATCTTATTATCTTAAAATAAACCCCTCCAACACTCAATCACCCTGCTGGATTTTATTTAACGATAACCACCAGCTGGCAAATCCAGGAATGGATTTATATTATCTCTTCTCATGGTCAGTACCACCTGAAGAATATTTCCTCCAAAGGCATCATTTCACCTGCAGTAACTTGATTCAATTAATTGCATTCATCCTTCACTGCATCCTGCACACAAACCCCATAAGCATGTGTTCAAGCATACGCACACACAGGTTCACATACACATGAAGTAACAACATATGACTGACATCAGCAGGGAGGATAACAGGTTTGAGTGGGTGAGCCAAATCCTGCTTAGACAGCTCTTCATGAGCTCAAACACAACAAGAGAACTAGCACAGGTCCTCTAATCTTCCTCCGGGGGAAAGTGTAGCCGTAAATAAAGCTTAAAGCAAGACAGATCTATTGCCTTAAAACGTTTAGCAGAATGTGCTCATTCAAGTCTGGGAACGGCCGAAGGTGACGTTCTTCAGCAATAAAACATAAACAGTCGTGCAAAACGCATCTAAATTCACAAATTCTCACATTGGTACATTTTAAATGTAAACAAGGGACAACGTACTCGTCTAAAGAGCTCCAGATCTGCAAGTGTAAATGATGTGAATCTTCTCAAACCGTATGTTTGGTGACCCTCTTGTTTACACTCCTCATGTGCGCCTTTGAAATTCCATCATGTGCAAAGAAACTAAATAAAAATAAGTGATGGAAATGTTTTGACAGTACCACTGTGACTCACGGGTCAGCTGAAGGTCAGGCTGAAAAACCTGCTTCCGTACATTAGGTATTATCAGTAGGGAAAAGCCTGTTGCACCTTATCTTTTCCTCATGTGTACTGCCTGCCATGCGACAAAGCTACAAAAGGGCACAAAATAACACATAGTTGGAAGGTATTTACAAAACAAAAATGTTATCGTTAAAAATGTGTCAGTAAACTTTCTGCACTACATGTTTAAACTTGGTGTTTTAGACATCTTTCACTTCCCATAATACTTATCAGGTCTCGATAGGAAAAAATGCTAACGACACATGCTTTAGTACACACTTTTGCACTTTTGGTTGACAATAAAAAACACTCGCTGTCAGCATTTGATTCTGTATGTCAAGCATCCAAACACACAACAGTTTAGATTTCAGAAATCTTGAGATAAAAAGTGACTTTACAAACAACATAACATTAAGAATAGATGTACTCAAACAAATAACCACCTATTTCACAGTAATATATTTTACTGATGTTTGTTATGACAGCTCGTCGCAGTGAGACATCTACCAAGAACATTGCCTTAGATAACAGAAAATCATTTCTAAATCACACAGAATTGTTTACATATAGATGTTTAGTTTAGTTTATATTAACCACTCTGTGTGGGAAAGTGTACCCTGTAAACATTTACAGTTTATTATGATGATTAGCTTAAAAATATTAAAAGTAAGACAGCAAAGAAAGAAAAAGACCTATACAAACAAATAAAAAATAAACATCACTAAGTTATCATAAAGTTTTCATGGGTGGGATGTTAGCCCTAAAATACTGCACAAATGCTGTCTGCGTACAGTAAGTGGCTCACTAAGTTTTGATTCACAGCAAGTGTGCACAATTCCGACATTTATATCGCCACTTTGTGTTTTCTTCGGACAACAAAATCGGTTTGTTTTCTATCTAGAGACACAGCTTTACTCCAACAGAAGTTAACACACCATCCAAACTATTGTCATAATTTTTTGAGGCCCCATTCCCTCTTTTCCCATGTCATGAGCTCTTTGGCGGAGGGAGCAGCTTCTCCCAACAGTAAACGAGCGCTTTTAATAAGAGACTGAGAGCTACGCGTATGACGCAAACTGTTTATAAAACGTAAACGTCTTCAAGAATCTGACATACACTTTACATCAGTATTTCACAAAATAAAAAACTTTTCCTACCTGCATGGGATCGGCGGCCATCTTGGTTGTGAACTCTTTTGAATCAAACTCTGTGGGGAAGGGGAGGTGAGTCACTCCCAAAAAACAAGCCTGTTGTGTTTCCGTCTCAAGCTAAATGCGCTTTATTTGGGGGTACGATCCTTACGGTGACCGGGAGACGCGGGAAGTCCCATGGTTAAGCTCTGGATTTGTTGCAAATATAGGGGTAAACCCGAGCTCGATGTAGAGATCCGTGGATCTGGGGTGAACACAACACATAGCGCTGCTGTGCTGCTGCTGCTGCTGCTGCTAGTATGGAAAGGGGAGGCGGGTGGCAGAACGCCCCAAGTGCAAGTTTCTGTTCCCGCACCCAGTTCAGCCACGACCAGTCCACCCCTGATCATGTGATCAATATAACAGTTTCACAAACACTGAAATTTCACCATTTCATAGGAGCAGCATCACTTTTTCGGGAATTAATTTTGGGGTGGGGGCTTATTTTGTACGCCTTTATAACTCCACTAAAGGGAATTACTGTAAGTTGTAACAATAAATCTTTTGATATTTATTTTTTAGGAGGAATAACTCTCGGAGCATAAATGGAGAAACTTTCTGAAGACGTATTAATAAATGCATAATATCCACCCAGTCAGAAAATATGAACTTAGAATTATATATTTTAATATAATTCTATTATATATATATAATAATAATGTGCTAATATATAATAATTATTACAAAATAAGTAAATCATATATATGGTCAATTTTACATTATTTTATGTTATATTTGAAGTATGTATATTTTTAACCTGTCCATGAAAGTAAGTTTTGCACGTAACTGTCATGCTTTTTCATAGTAACTTCTGCATGTAGCACAAAAAGAAAAAGTCCACATTTCTGATCTTACGTACAGAAGAGTGAGTTTCATCTTCTGCCATCAGAGGGTGCTGTTTACCATGTTTTATCTGTCTGCCCATATGTTTATGTGTAGAGACTATAAATTGTCACTAAATTGTCACAGAAACGTTTTTATTCCGTTTTAATTTTTTAAAAAGCCCAAATTACTTGATACACACCACACTTTAAAGCCTAAAATGTTGAAAATATTAGTTATTAAACATTTTCTTTCAACAACAAAAAAAATTAAAATTTTATTCAAATACAGAGATTTAAACTGATTTGCAATGATAGCTTGTTTTCTTAGATGCCTCTGTATTGACTTACAGTTTAAGTTTAAGTGATACTGTAATTGTAAACCAGTAAAAACAGCCATTCCATTAACAAAAGAAAAACATCACTCACAAACCAGTTGAAGAAGAAAATAAATTCCCAGTCTGTACCCAGACACTGTTGCAGAGATACTGAAGTTCAGTACAGTCAAGCAAACAGACTAACAGACACCAAAACCAAATGATTGCAGGTCCAAAAACACATAGGAAAGATCATTCTGTGCAAACCAATTCATAATTGATTATGATACGCAAGGGTGCTTGCTGATTGCTTTTCAGCTCCAATGGTTAACCTCATTTAAACCGGCAGATATTACTGCATACGTCGATTTTCACAATATTAAACTTTCACAAATTGCTCTGCAGCTGATGATGCAACAAAGGGCTTATGAAGTCCTGAAAATAAAACTTGGTACTCCATGAATGGCCCTTTCTTGGAGATGGGTAAAAAAAACAAGAAATGCTCAGCTCAGGACTTCTGTTCTGAAATATTGTGCTCCAGGAGTGAATCCGAGTGGTCGTTTCTGTTTGCACAAGCTGCTGGAGTGTCTCGCTCACAGAATAGTTTTCCATTCACATAGTGAAAACGGTCACCAGGTACTAACTGGTTATGGCAGGTGGAGCAAACAAAACACTGTAAGAGTAAACAAAGATAAATTAAATGACTTTACAATTTTGCATTTTGCAATCAGCCTACAAACTATGAATGGAAATGTAGACCATCTAAGTGTATTTAAAAGGGTCGGTTTCATACCTTGACATGAAACACATTGCCTTGTGCTCGCATAACCATTTCATTTGCTGGGATGGATTTACTGCACGTCCTGCAGGCTCCACTGTTACCAAATAATCTGTAGAGAATTGCAAAATCACAGTTATAAAGCAAACTTTCTATTACAAAATAATTTATTACTCTGAGTAATGCAACACAGCTTTTCAGCAAATTGATGCTTTTTTATTTTATATAGTTAATCATGTTGATGTCTATATATCTACATTGTCTTGTCCCAGTGGCACTAGCTGATATTATAAGTATGCATTAACTTCCCACAATTATTTAGCATGAAGATTGTAAATGATAAAGTTGTTATTAACAAAACAGAGTGGTCGGACCTTATATAGTCACTTTTGCAGAGGATCAACCCACGCTTAGTGAAGCAAGATGTGCCAATTTCTGCCAGCTGGGCTTGGCAACATGAACACTTGAGACAGTGGAAGTGCCAGTATCCATCCAAAGCAAACAGGAGGAAGCGGTCAGAAATCTTGCATCCACATCCAGCACATCGTTTCCATGCCAGGGCCCCCATCCTGACCTCAGGTGGTTGTGTATTACAAGCAGTGTTTATCATAATAAATGGGTCACTACCTAGAACAGATCGTTATAAAACATCTGTTCAGTTTACATGCAGAGTACACGACATAATTATAGTCATTTGGCAGCAGGTAAGGTTATGAAACAACGGGCCTGTGTTAACACTTTCGTGCACATACGCTTTTTATCTAAATAAGTTAAAGGTAACACCTATGCATAGTTGATGGACACGAGCATGCACACTTACCTTTATCAGAACTTCACGATCATTTTACACGTTCAAAAACACTGAAGGAAGCGCGATAAATCTCGTGCGAATCAAATCTGTCTTTTATGCAAATAAAAAGCTAATCGACATGCTAAAGGCTTCATTTAGTTACATTTAATATATTTCGCTTTGGCCAGTCCTTGCGATTTTCTCATGCTGAGCATCTGAAGTCATCGCTGAGCTATTTAACGGACTTCTGTCCCCTTTAAACATCCGTGCGGTGACGTCAGGCGCGTTCCAGCCAATCAGCATCACGCTCGATTTTGGTCTCCTGCTGAAGCGCTGCAATATTTAGACACCACATTGTTATTGATGTTATGAACATTTAAATGGTGCAATCATAATCCGAATTTAACTACGTTTAACGGGCTGTTAAGTTTGAATTGTGAATCACAAAACTGGCTCACAGATGCGCACAACAAAATTGGTTTGTCAAAGTGACTTTAAGTTTAGAGAACAGCCTTAAATTTCCTCAATTGGAGGCTTGATCACCCATATTAAAAAACCTAATTATACCACACACACATTGTCATGGCCAAATCACTATGAAAAGAAGCCTTGACAGCAGTCTGATTGGGTGGTAATAGAAAATCATCTCAGAGAAAAGGATCCCGACTTTCTTATCATATGTCTGTCATTTAGCCTAGATTACCATCAGATTAAATACAATCAGAAGAGGTTGGGTGAAAAGTGGTAACCATGGAAACCAGGAAAAACCGGATTATCTTGTCAATTGATCTTAATTTAAACCTGCACAAGATTTTACACACACACACACACTGGAGGGGGGTTGCAGGGGAAAACGTGAGGTTTGTGGCGCAGGCTGTCTGTCACTCATTATGGTGTATTATGTCACTATTCAAAGCCTCTGAAATGCAGAAAATGAGTCTCTGATGACATGACGAACCCATAAGTTTGGTTTAATTTTAAATAGTGTTGATATGCATGTTGTTTGTCGACCATTCTAAGCAAATGCACTGAGATTAATGTGAATATTATATATGCAAATGATACATTCTGTAGTGAAATAAATACATAAAATAAATAATCTACTGAAAACATTTCACTGTAAAACTAAAATAAGGTTAAAATTAGTAAATTAATTATAACATGAACTAACAATGAGCAATATAGATTTTCTTCCCAATACAATTGTTTACGCAATTTTATTGTGTATAACCAACATTTACAGGTCCATCATTTGATTTTAAATAGCAATTGCTAAAATTACCATAAAACACGATTAATACATTCTGTAGATGTATTGTTCATTGTTAATATGTGTTAACTAATGCACTAACTTATGTTAACAAATACACCTATTTTGTAAAGTGCAAAAGCAAATCAAACCTTTTATGTATTTTGCCTGTCTATATTTCCTGTAAATTTACAGCTACCCCTATTCACTGAATCATTATGTTTATGTAATGACGTCCCAGTCATTCACCTAATGCTAGAAAGTGAAGTTTGAAAATTGTGTGGGAAGGAAAATCAGCATGTAATAGAAAATCAGTTATTTTCACCACAGCTCCATTTACTTTGATTGTTTGCTGAGCAGAGGCATGTTGTGATGTTTCATTTAAAGCACCACATTAACAAAGGGTGTGAGCTGTCGGAGTATACAGTTAGATAAACATCACAATCAGAGGACTCATTATTTAAAGCTGGAACCAGCAATGTTCTTTGAAACACATGATTTTCATCATTACTAATTTAACATGTCACACTTTGGAAAGTGATCTATGTGTAATTGGAAAAACATTTCAATTTCAATCTACTAAATTGTTTTGTAAGTCATAACTAAATATTTTTTCCATAATTACTGTATCTTTTTCTCACTGATTATACCCAACAATTATAATGTTCATTAAAAATGAAGTGACACTCGACTGTCGCTCAAATATAAAAAGGGATTGTTTGAATAGCCCTTTATTAGTTGCTGCGACAGCTCAATCACCCATTATGATCTAACCGGGGTGGGTGCGGGGGAGCTAAAACGCTGACAATGACCATCAGATGCTACCGACAGCCTTTCATTTGAGTGCTAATTAGAAAAATTATATCTCTGAAAGGCAGCATGGTATCTGTTCCCAGTGTGTTGAGAGAGGCAAGCTAGAGACAACAATGAGTTAATAGAAAAATTAATTATTTACACAATTGCGTAGGCCATGCTATTGAGAAGAGACTTAATAATACTTTAATTGTCATGCTGATTACAGCTCCACCAAGATGGAACTTAAAAGCACATCATCCCTTTGATGTTTGTAGAAAGAAGGTTTTTGCTCAGATGAGATAACATGCAATGGTTCAGACTAAAGAGGGTATTGCATTGACCCACAGCAATGCTAAGATGAACTTAGCCACCATGGCCAGGCCTATATGTGTTTCCTTTAATATAATGTATTTAGCGAAGACCTCTGTGACAATTATATTACAACAAGAGTAATGATGGTCACATACTCTGGATCAAATAAGTCTGAGGGGATAAAATAATTATAAAAAAACCCACAAGGTTTTAGAGCCTTGGAGACATTCCCACAGTTCTTGTGGATTTCTGTCTCAGTTTCTTCTCTTTCATCATTTAATAATAGATGGACTGGATGATGCTGAAAACCAGATCTCCTTGTACATACAAAAATTTCATTGGATTAGTACAAATAATGGCAAAATTAAAGTTTGGAATGTAAACTGATATATCCTACAGCAAAAATAAAAAAATTTTGGGACAAAATACAAACATGCCTATCACTTGCATATATAATATATAATTCATATGTATATTTACACTATTATATATTAATATTAATATATTTAAAACAATTTATACAGACAAATTATGTTAAATAACCATTACAATAGTAAATTACGATAAAAATAATTACAAAAGAAGAAAAAAACATTTAAATAAATCAGGCTATCTTTATTATGGCTGACATACAAAAATCTACTGAAAAAAATCTATTTTACTTCTGTTTTAAAATCCACCACAACACTCTCAGCACACAAATTTTGTTTACAGTTAAGAACAACAGAGTGGCATTTAGAATCAAAGCACAGCTACAGTACCTCTTTTTTCTGTATAGAATTTACTGGTGTTTCATATATAGATTGTTCAAAAAAATAAGTACCTATAAAACCTTAAGAGTGGTATGTTGTCACAAACACCTATATTATTACTCATGTTGTATTTTGGATGATTTTGGAAACAAATGTTCAATTCCACCACATATTGTAAGCAATTTCTGTGTTGCAATAACATGCACAAGTCTGTGGTAAGATCATACATATATAAACACTAGAACTGTATAATGTACTCAACAACCTCACATCTCTATGCATTCCGCTCTTGTAAAACCACAATAAAGTGAAACGATTTTGTAAGGTTGTCTACATCAAGTTTGATATTGATAAAGACAATCCATCATTACCATTCATGACGTATTCACATGCTGAGTTAGTGATGAAGTGTCACTTGCTGTACAAACAGCTCTGTCTCATACATGTTTTTCTGTCATAAAAAGAAGGCACACAGTCCCAATGAAATTTAAGATTTCTTCTCTAATAAACCCAATAACATTTCCTCTCCACTTTCCAAGTGTATCATCTCTGCATTACTAAGCAGCAAACTAACTGCATGTTGAAATAAGAGGACTGACATGCAATCTTTGAAATGTCGGTTTGAACCTTATGTCAAAAACATTATAATACAGTAAATAAAAATAAGATAAGCAAACAAAAAAATATATTTTACAACTGCCGCTTATCTTAAAGTGACAGCAATACAATGATCCACATGCACATTTTGGAGAAAACAAACAAACAAAAACATATGCAATCCTTTTCCCTCCCATACTGAAATGATTTGGTCCAACTGACATGACCGGTATTTACATACATATATTCTACGATAAAAATATATTTCTTTAATTGTTAAAAAAAGAATAAACCTAAAGCTTGTAAGCAGATTGTTTAAAAAAACCAAACAGAAATTGTGGAATAATTAACAAAAAAGTGTTTTAAACAATACAAAGCGCTCATTTATTTTCTTTATACTCCATAAACAAAGTACCAGAAATGTTATTGACTATATTATTGACTATGACTACTAACTACTTTGTATATTAAACAGTACAATTAATCTTTTACAATAAAGAACTTGAAAATATTTTGAATGTTCAGTAGTCATCAGTGTTCTGTTTTACACTGTAAAGTAAGATGTCGTAACTCCATTCAGTCAAAAAAAAACACAATTTCTATAAATGCAATAAATGAAAGTCAATGAAGAAACTTTTAAGAAATGTGTCAGCACCTGTATAAAATCCATATGGCAGAACAGCTTTCTTTGTATAATGGAAAGAACAAGATTTCAGTTACTTAAATGTTTATTAAAATGATATGTATCGGGGTTTAAAACTTATGACAGCCCCAAGACTCTTCATTTCATAACATTAGTTGCCTTAAAAGTACATATCCAGATGTTGAAGAGTAATGAATGTAATGTCTTCTCTCTTCCAGTGTTTCTAACAGCATTAAACCTGATGTCTTAGGTAGTCTTTGGGTAGATTTTCTCATAGAAAAAGTTCTGTCCCAGTAGATACAGTTCCCCGTCTTTTTCTCTCACCGCATGAGCCCGAACATATTGGAATTGCTCAAGTGCAAACTCATAAAATTCATTCTCCATTTTCCAGATGTCCGACTGCTGTAGTCTGGCAATGGACTCTTTGGTGGGTGGCTTCTTCTCGCTCGTTTTCCTTAGGTGTGATTTCTTTCCTTTTGAAATAGAGACACATTTCAGAGGCAGTTAACACACATGGATGACGTGTTATGATGTAAAGCACAAAGAACAGATTGTATCAGCAAAATGATAGAGTACACGGTTACATTAATGATCATATACAAAAAGCATATCAGACTTGGGTGAAAAAAGCCACCTAAACATTCACTGTGCAATTATACCTGTTCGATAGAGCTCTGTGGCCCCCTTAAAAAACCGAGGAAGTGCTGCCTCCAACATCATAACAAAATCCTCCAACTCCTCTGTCACCCCAACCAGCATATATTCATTCACCAGATTGTATTTGGCTTGCTCCAAAGCCCATTTGCTGCCAATGTTCCTGTAATAAAAAAATAATTAAGTAAAACGAGTGGTAAAAGATCAGTCTCAAATACAAAAAGACAGTGGTGAAGAACCCACCAGCACTCAGAGTAATGACCACAGAAGAAGGGAATCTGAAGCCATAACTTCTCTGGAGCACAATCAGATCCGCCTGCAGCTACACACTCATCAAATGTCTAAAATAACACACAGCATGAAACATAGATGTTAACTTAAAAAATGGCTCTTACTAAACTAAAAGTAAAGACTACCAGACTGACCTTTTTGTCTCCCTGTTTCCTGCGCCGTAAGCCTGGTCTATAGTCATCACCAAAGCGCAGGAAGTAGTAATAAGACACCAGGCGTTCGATGGGGTCTCGGATAACATTAATGTAAATAGGCTTTTTCCTCACTCCAAATCTAATAAAGTAAAAAACAGTCAAGACCTACATGAAACTTTATATTCTATAAATTAACATTCATCTTCATTCCAAATTTGTTGTTTTTGTTAAGCAAGTATGTGTATATAGGTGTTTTTGAATTTTGCAAGATACAATAAAAGGAATTCTTACATCCAGAAAACTAAAAACCAATAATATTGTTTAGATTTTGCTGTTGCTTGATGCAGTTTCTTTTTAAAACCACCAGGAGTCACCAGTAGCAAAATGCTTTTTTACAGCACTTCGAGCTATAACTAAGAAACATGAAAAGACAAAAGGCCAATTCCAGAAGAAAAAAGTTTTTACCAGAAGTTTTCATAATACTGATAGCTCAGATGTCAATATTTTGTGGTTTAAATCCCCATGAGTTTTTTAAAGCTCCATTTAATGTTTAAAAAATTATTTTTCATAGTCAGTTAAAGTGGTGTTTTCAGAATCGTGACATCCATAACAGTCCATATTTCTCATAAATAGACACATGTTCTTTGAAGAGCCTTCTCTTCTCCATTTGTTGGGTATTATTGCTTTTTAATTCACAAAGTAATTAAATCCTACAAAGTAGGCTGCCTTTTAAAATTGTGTGTTCTTTTTTCTTATTAATAACATGTATTTTCCTTTTTTTTTTTTAAAGATATTTTTTGATGTCTGGAATCTATCAACAGTGCTTTAGTGAACTATAAACAGATGGTTTAATATATTGGTAATAAATACATTCTGTGAGAATTTTTATTGTCACATCCATAATGCTGGAATTGCCCATATGCTTGCTTGCAATAAACTAGAATGTCTAATGTAAGTTTCTAATTATGCAGAATGTTGCCAAATTACTGTTTTGTGTTGGCACTGAATACAAAACCTGAAACCACTCTAAACAGCATTTTTTCCCCCATTTGTGCAAGCAAATTGACCACAACAGATTAAGGGAATTTGAATAGAGGAGAATTGCTATAGCACACAGCACGCACTTTGTGAAGTCTAGAAAGGACACATGTCCATGGTAGAAAGCAGGCTTCATCTCCTTCCATAGGGTCACATTCTTTACAAACCGGACCTGCAAAACAAATACAATGAACAATGAAATAAGCAAATAATAATTTGATAACCACGTAACACTTTAATATGAATAAAAACATAACAATAACTAGAAATTTCCCCAAAAGGTGAATCATATTGATTGTGACCATATGCCGTATTGCACTATTATAATCATCTTTAAAATGAAAAGTATAATCTATAATCTAAAAACTATAACCTTCTTTTCACACAGTGGGAAGAGCTAATACTGTGTACACAAATAGGGCTGTCACAGTAAAGAAATTTCCCCTGTGGTGATTTTGGGTAGTTCAATCAAGTGGCTTCCTTCATTTATCCTGATTTTAGTGCCAAATAAATAAGCTCTATTGTTGGGCTCTTATTAAGTAGCATATCTTACTGCTTTTTAAATGACGAAGACAGGTTTTAAAACAAATAAAATATTTTTACCTATATATTTATTGGTAAATACAGAACAATGAAGATCAATGATGAATATTTAACTAATGAATATGTAAACTAAGTTTGAGAAAGATTGTTTTTAACCATTTAGGTTTTAAAAGGAGCACAACAAGCTTACATTTTATTCCGTGTTAAATATGCATGTAAAAAGTACATGCCTATCATAATATAAAGAACACACATAAACGCTGAAGTCGGATGACCAAGGAAACCCAAGCATATCTACATGTTCGGGTGAAGGCTGCTAAGCAATCAAGTTTATTGAAGTGCTTTGTCATTTTGTGTTCATCATTTTAATTAAAGTAATGTCAAACTTTAAAACTTAATTTAGAAACAGATGGCTCTAATCTCTGTTTCAGTTTCACTGCTCAGGACTGACTTATGCATTCATGCATGATTTAGCTGAATAAAAATAGTATTTTTTTTACATTTTAACAAACATAAGTTACTCCCCTAACTCTTGTTTTTATTACCACTTTATTTAAACGGTTATTATACAGGCATGAAGTATAAAACAAGAAGAACACTGCTGTATGAGAAAAACAATAAACAATAGTGTTGGCCTGCCACCTTTGGCGTTTGGCTTGTCAGTAGCATGCGGTATAAGAGGATTGCGGTATTACAGACCTTCCATTAGCTAATAACTTGAGAAAATAATTCTCTCTGACCTGGTCCTGAAGAGACATGACAGGGTTGTTTTTGGTGGTATTAATGTGTAACACATGGTAGTGGTTTCTGCTGCACAGGTCATAGGCGATGTTGGTGAAGGATGTACTGGCTGTTTTGGGTACTCGGTTGTAGATGATCACCAAATCCTCCTCCTCCATCAGGTTGTCTTTCACGCCCTCCTGAATGTGGCGTTGCTCAATCTCTCGCACCTCATGCCTGGCAATAGCTCGTTCTGCAATTAAGAGAGGACAGATGTTCATGTCATTTTTGCATAATCCATTTGAATAGCTGTCCAACAAATGACACAATATTGGCAAATTAACCTGCCATACTAGATTGTACACAAACAGTCATAGTGCTGAATTGCAAAGAATATTGTAACTTGTAGTCTTTCACTATAGTTCTCTATTGCCTCAGTTTCTAGTGACAAAAACACAGATATGGTACTTATATATGGTATGGTCATGATATACGCAAAAGCCAGTGAGATTTGAAGTTACAGATATTTACATTTCAGTGTCCGCAATCAAGTTCAAAATACTGCTTAGTTCACTCTTTGTTTTTAGATTAACTATTCTATAAATCAACTATGGATATGCATTGAAGATATAACAATCAATATATTGGTAATAAATACATTCTGCAAGAATTATATTTTAAGATATGAAAAAAATCACATGCATAACATTGGAATTGCCCATTTACAGTTGAAATACAGGCACAACAAAGACTCCTTCTGAACCAAGTTTATGAACAAAACTTAGTCTGGTCCTCTGGCCTTGGAAATCCTCGTGGGATCTCTGGATGGAAACTCGACAGTGAGTGTACATTAT
Organism: Beaufortia kweichowensis; assembly: GCA_019155185.1. Taxonomy (NCBI): domain Eukaryota; kingdom Metazoa; phylum Chordata; class Actinopteri; order Cypriniformes; family Gastromyzontidae; genus Beaufortia; species Beaufortia kweichowensis. The sequence goes on from CM032797.1 coordinate 13,245,661, forward strand.
GTGGTGACAGTAACATGTGAATGCAGTCTGGTGTCTGGGCAGCTGTTCCTGTGAGGTGACGATATTAAGCCAAGCACAGCAGATTCCCACTCAACTCTGACTGTTCTCAGGTCAAAAAACTGAGTCTCCAAACCATCAAACGCAGACAACTGCTGGAGCCCATGACAACAACTGTTGCTATGCCACATTATTATATCAGACTTTGCCACGACAGCAGTGAGACGGACTAACTTGGGCTTTTGTAGAGCATTCAGATATGTTTTCAATGTTAATGTAATATGTAATAATATAATTGGAAGTTAATGAGAAAATCGTCTGAATCATTATCTATTTACTCTCAAGGGACACACAACTGCTGCATTAGGCTAAATGAAAGTGCTCATTTAAAATGATTGGGCAGCGTTCGGCCCTCAGGCTGACCATGTGTAAGGCCATTTCTATTGAAGGTTGACTTTTATTGGACTGCACATGCTATGGCTTTAAAGAGCATCATTTCAGATTAAAACACTAAACAGCCATGCTACTCGGTTTGTATACATGAAACATAACACAGATGAAAACATAACTCGTGAATGTGATACGACGCTGCAAAAAAGGTGAATGGCTTGTTCCAGTAAAGGCCAAAAATAATACGATGAGGGAATGAAATTTAATATCTACAAGTGTCAAACTGACCAGGAGGAGAGGAGAATTTATCACTTTCAGCTGTCAACCCTGACAAGTTATACCATGACTGATGGCTTTTTTAAATGACTCAAATCTGGTTACTGTCTTTCCTTAGATAAAGTGAGAGTGTTTGTAACAGAGAGATGACATGGAGTTCATTTCGGGGTCATTTTAAAGTTGACATTTGATAATCAAGGTCGGTTAGTTTCATTATCATGCCACAAGAAACTTTACTGCCTTGATAGAATGACTAAGACTGTGCAAGAGAAATAAGATCATGTCCTGTTTTCCGTGCAGTGGAAAAAACATTTGAAGTGCGTCAACAAAACAACAAGGCATATATATATCTATATATAGATATAGATATAGATATAGATATAGATATATATATATATATATATATATATATATATATATATATATATATATATATATATATATCTATATATATATATATATCTATATATATATATATATATATATATATATATATATATATATATATATATATATATATATATCTATATATATATATATATATATATATATATATATATATATATATATATATAGATATAGATATATATATATATATATAGATAGATATAGATAGATATAGATATAGATTAAGAAAGCAATGTTTACCTTTAGTATTCATAGAGGCTTTGATGTTTTTTGTAAATAGTATAGCATTAGGTTACACTACAAAAAGCAATAACAACTACAGGAGATTTGGAGAAAAAAAATCCTCCTAAGCAAAACATAATATACACAGAGCAGTTACTTGTGTACATAAAGGAGCTTGTTGTATATCAATAGTAAGCACGTTTATATAATCTATACAGTCCACAAAAACATGCAGTGCAAATCATGTTTCAGAGACCGGTGATATATTTGTTTAGGTTACGCTCCAAAACCTTTTCAACAATCAACAGTGCTTTCAAAAAAACATCATAAACACAGCCATAAACACATGGCTATTTTGGAGCTAAAAATGTACAGTAGCCCATGTAATGTATGCCAAGCCACAACGTATGGCATAGGTTGTTCCACAGCTCCATCAAAGCTAAAACAGTCCAGATCTGAACCTTGTTTAAAGGGAATCCCAGAACTAAGCAAATAGAGACAAACAAATATCAGGTTAGATATCAAATAACTTTCCAATGCTGATGAAGTGCATGTCATCTGACATCATTAGAGCAAATGGAAAACAGGATATATCAATTACTCAATAGATCTGAGAAATATAAATAAACTACTCTTTAGGTGTTGAAGCACAATTACAAAACGGATACTGAAATTAACGAATATGAAATAGGATAACAGCTCCCTCAAGTTATATCCAGATGGAAAACTTTTCCTCTCACCTCTCTGACTGTTAATTTGTCTCGTATTTCTCTACACTATTCATAGAGCTCATTAGTTGATCTAGCCTAAACAACATAGCACAGTTGGTGGAATTACGTTAAGCCTAACAAAACCTACTCACCAATAATGGAATTCATGCTGTTTAATCTAACAAAGCATTACATAACATGTCTGTGACACAAATGTGGGCTATATGTGTGAAGGTGCCGTGAAACAGATGTGTGATTTATTGCAGTCCAAATGGTAAAGCATTCAGAATGGCTCGTGGAGGACATGAAATAGCCCATATCCGATCACTTCAGGCATGTGTGGCTTTGACTTGTCTCATGAACTTGTTAAGACAGTTGGCCTGTGTTGAAATGACAGCAAAACCAATAGCTATGCACGTAAAAGCTCAGATTATTAGTCTTATTCGTTACATTTTTTACTTGATATGGATAATATTTTTTTGTCCTCACATACAGTATCAGAGACAATTGACAAAACTTTTCTCATGATGATCTTAAAAATCTTTTAACCTAAAAATACAGCCTAATTCTGCCAACACATTAATGTCTTTAATTAGAAAAATAAAGTTTTGTTTAAAAAATATTTTTGAAATGGATTATTTGACCAAATAATGAATGAAAAGCAGTCAATAACAGTCCAGCACAACTTCGGTGCTGTTTTTAAAAAGCTCAAGACCTCAAGAAGCTGTTTGATAAAATGTCATTTTATCAAGTATTTGTATAATTTTACAAATACTAGACAAAGGGTGACTACTTTCAAAGATGCTAAAATATAACATAGTGTTCATTTATTTTTGGTGCTTTTGGGTGCAACATCATTCCCACAACAATTTCAGTTTCAATTGTGTTATTTTAGTGAGTAAGTGTTTCCAAATTTTTGACTGACACAGTAAATGTAAATGTATTGCAACACACTGCAGTGGTATGTTTGATGCAGATGCACCGCTGAAGGAAAATATTCATTGCACAACTAGGTCAGACTAAACTGATATTAAATCTGAATGCAAATGCAGCTGCGGTAGATAGACATGTGTGTGTAGCACAAACAAGAGTTTGCAGAGCAAAACCCCACTGTCTGTTACTGTGTACTGAATTGGAGTCTATATACGATTTCAATATGTTAAGCAAAAATGAGATTTTCTTACCCAGCTTCCCCCGCGACTCCTCAAGCTTCTGAATTTGGTTCTCCAAGAAGATCATAGCAATCGCGAAGGCCAACAGCGCCAGAAGCTGAAACTTGGGCGGCATCTTTATCCGTAAAATCCCCATCAAAGAATCCAACACAGAGGGAACATGCCGCAATTAAGAAGTTTAACAGACAGTCCAGTGGATGCAACGGACAATGCTATTTCATGGTCCTCACAGTCAGCCGTTGAGTGTAAACACAGACAGCAAGCTATACTGCAGTGTGCACTTATTGCCTCAACAAAATAACCCTAAAATATCATATATTGATTCCAATAAACTAAAACCGTCCTGCACTCGAGTAGCAACAGTAGTGTAGCTTCTGTTGTTATTAAATCTGGGCAGCAAAATCACGTTGTGTCAGTGCGCGTGCGCATTCGTTAGACGTGACGTCACGTGCTCAGCTGTCGTTCTGTGAGTGGAGAAATACATTTCACTCAAATAATGACCTCTGTGTGTTACAATTTGCCAGAAAACAACACCATCACATTTACATTCACCTATCATTGTTTTTATAAATACTTATAATTTATTTTTTAATGCGACAGTGGCTGCGCATTAATCAAAGACCTTTATTAAAGAAAAAAAACTACAAGCGGTTTGCATGACGTACTTCCTGCTGAGTTCAGAGGAAGAGAAACATACTGATGGCGGGGGAAGTGTATCTACTCTGGTTACTGCCGTTATTGCAAACTGTAAGTTAATAAAATTAATCTTTACACTTTGGAGTTTGATAGCAGGTGCTCAGCCATGACATAATATTCGATGGCCACGTAAATAGCGAATCACTGAAGCTTAAGTCGGTGGTTAGCCTGTTCGCTAATGTTAGCTCGTGACGTGGCTCAACATTTACCGGCTGATTGTAGAAATAATGTAGAAAATTCTTCTCGTGACATTTACCGACACTGGTTTAATTACAAGCATCTTCAAAACAGCATGTTTATCTTATTTGCAATCATCCAAGTTCAACTATAAACCTAGTTTACCTGCAAATGAACTAACACCTGTACAGCGCAACGGAAATGAACGTTACATGGCATTGTGATCTGATTTACTTTATGTTGTAAAAAGATCACCAGCTATAAACAGCGTGCATTTGTTATCATAGCTGTAGCCAAAGCCTTTTTGTTGCAAATCTGCACCTGTGCTTTACTCTACATTTGCTCTTTTCTTTACTTTTTACGACCTTTGAATGTCATGCCAACGAACAGCTGAGAATTTCAGACACGTTTGAGCTGTTGGCCTAATAGTTTATGTCTAGGTGTTTAATATGTGTCTTTCTTGATCAGCTTGCAGCCTATGGAGCAGATCTCTCCTCAGAGGCCTGCAGGGAGCTGGGCTTCTCCAGCAATCTCCTGTGTAGCTCCTGTGATCTCCTGGGTCAGTTTAGTCTGAACCAGTTAGATTTTCCCTGCAGACAGTGCTGCCAAGAGGAGGCTCAGCTGGAGTCTAGAAAGGTGTGTGTGGCTTTTCTGCCTATTGACCTGGCCTGTTCTTTAAATAATCTTGAAGCCCAAACACTTTATTAAATACAACACCATAAAGACTCATCTATTTCCTGCCTTCCTCATTAATAGCTGGATAAATATATATTTGTCCATTTGTTTCACAGCTTTACCCAGGAGCCATCCTTGAAGTCTGTGGATGAAAATTGGGGAGGTTCCCTCAAGTCCAAGGTAGATTTGACCTTAAATATGAGTGATCAATACTTAAGCAAACGCTTATGTAATAATGTTCTCTTCAATTAAAATTACTTGAAAGGTTGTTTTTCTTGTAGCAGCTGAATGACTCAGCTGTCGTTCTTGTTGTGTGGCACAGACTACAGGTCTGCCTCATGCCTGATTTGGTCTACAGTGTTTGCTTTTTCACACCTTCTGTGTCGAGTAATCTTTGCGACTCTTTTCTTTAGCTTTTGTCAGGAGTGACAAGCCAAAGATGTTCAAGGGTCTTCAAATTAAGGTAAACATTCATTTGTATATAATTAAAAAAACTCACATTATGTATTATATATTTGGCTTTAACACTAGTTAACTCTTGATATATTTTCTTTTGTGTTATTTGCAGTATGTGAGAGGCTCGGACCCTGTTCTAAAGCTGCTGGACGATAGTGGGAACATTGCTGAGGAGCTCAGCATCCTTAAGTGGAACACAGACAGCGTTGAAGAATTTCTTAGTGAAAAGTTAGATCGAATTTAGAGCCACATTTTCATGTTTAAAATCATATTTTTCCTCTGTGTTCTATTTGTATAGCTTTTCAACTGAATCAAAAATCACAATTCATATTTTGCTCTCAATAATGGACATAAATTGAACATCCCTCTACAACATTACATCTTCTGTGGTGTAGTTTCTGAAAATCATATGTGTCTGTTTTGAATTCAAGTAATCGATACATACTGTACTTATTTTGAGTTTTTTAATGATGTGTTTAGATTTTTTTTACATTTATATCGGAGTTAAAAGAGAGAAGCTTGTTGAATGTACTGGTTTGGGAAAGCTTGGTGTGTTTCATCAGAAGCACATGTTTATGTAGATTTACACATTAGTGAAGGCCTGACAGTAAACCAGTCACTGGAATGTAAGGCCTGAAGACCCTGTGTATCTCTCAGAGCATGGTGTTATGATGGGAGTCTTTAAGCTGTACCCCAGTATCAAACGGTGGAATTTATTCATTAAAGTTTGTTTAAAAAATTAATTGATTCTTGGTTACCTTAATGCGCACACACATATTTTTTGTATAAACCTCTTTGGAACATGCAACGGTGAAAGATTTTGATGTTATGAAGATTTTACATGTTGATATGTTCTGTGTTTGTGGTTATGTCTTCATCAAGGGTTACACAGACAAATATAGGTTAGCAAATGAATGTTCGGTCATTGGGAATAAATTGTCCAGTGATCTGCAAAATAATGTACCATAAGAAACTGTTTCAATTATTTTCAATTCAATTATTTTTAAATCAATGACATTGTTTCATGAAAATCTATGAAGTGTAGTTAATTCATTGAGCTTAAATCAGTTAATTAAATAGGAACTGATTTCTAAACTACCAATAGTAACTGGACATTACAGACTTAAGTTTAAAGAGAAAGTGCTGTTAAGCAATATAATAGTATTTTATGTCATCTTGCTCATAATTTCACTGTCATGTTTTTACCTCACATTAGAGTGAGCTACATATACTTGAGTTGGCTACACACTTTATTACAGTGTGTAAATTATTATAAAATTTATTTTAATGCAAATGAATTTAGCCTATCCAATAATGCTCAGCAACATAATAGCTGTAATAAGATTATTTGTTTTACACCACTAGATGTCAGCAGACATTGTGGTTGTATTTACATGTTTCGTGAAGTGTTGGATACAAAAAAGATGCCGTTTTAAAACCAGTACCAGGTAAAAATGGTAATAATTATTTAATTGTCTTACATACACAAAGAAGAGAGCTAAACCACCCACCAGTACGTCAGTTTACATAATTTTATAATTTCATAATAAGTTATTGTTTTGCCAAATTTCTAAAGTAATTAAAAATGAAGCAACAACATATATAGAATAATGAATTTATTAAAGTGATCGGAAACACACGTGTTGATTAAAACAAATCTTTGCTTTATATTTTAATATTTGTAAATTCTTATTGTAAATCCTAAATACACTTCCATTGTTTTATTTAATAGTCTTGTGGTTAAGTAACACTGAATCACTGATGCAGCATGTTTGGGAAAGCAAGCTATTCACAGATTTGGACAATATGTTTGAAGTCACACTATTTATGATTTGTAACAGTGTTAGTCATCAGTTAGTCACAGTTAGTCACCAGTTGACAATAAAAAGATAAGCATATTTTTATAGTTGAGTCTTGTCTCCTAATATTTGTAAGTCGCTTTGGATGAATTAAATGGATGAAATGGATGAATTGTTCTATTCATGCATGTCCAGCATGTCCTGTTACATATGTATTTTTGTGTTATCATTATGTTTGTATTCTAATGAAATGTAAAGCCAGCCTGATTCAGCAAAATTCAGACTCTCATTTGCTTGACATAAGTATCAGCTGTACTAATCAGCTTATCTAAGTTGCAATGGTCAAGATGAAGAAAGTGCTCAATCATAAATGCCTAAAACTTGCAATTATCCAACTAAACTTTGGCTACATCATATTTAATAGCTAAATGTATAAAGATTAGAGGTATTGTAGGCTATTCTAGACCAGAGACCATTAGATATCGAAAACAATTTCTATAAACATGTACACACTGAAAGGCCACTGGGTATGTTGTTAAACTAATAAAGATGTTTCACAAGCATGCTTAAGAACAATATGCTGTCTGAGACATGAGAAATTATAAGTGTATGTACAGCATGAGAAAACTGATTGGGAACTAAAACATACTAGCCCTCCCAGGGTCCTGGGGTAGTAAGCTGTGGCAGATCTACTGCCAGCAGAACTACAGACACTCCTCGTCTCTGATGAATTCCACATGTGCTCTGTACTGCAGTTACTTCTCTTAATACATCATAGCATATTTCTTCCATTACACCTCATTATTTATCTCCCTTTCATCCAAAATAATAACATATGCAAGCACACACACACACACATACACCAACACACTTGTAGATGTCAAATCTGTCTGTATACAGACAAAGTACATTTCATAGGGTAGGTCTGGAAGTATTTGACTATTACGATGTGCGGAAAAGTACTAAAATGTAATCTTCACATATCTTCTTTTTATGCCTTTATTTATGCCTTTAAACGTCTTTAATGGAACATTCATATAAAAATAGCAGTTCATTACTTTTCATCCAAAAACACGTGGAGCACACACATTAACAGCCAGTACTTGGAGGGGGTTTCTCCCGGTGGAACATATTGCAGGATTATGCTACACAATAACACTGGGTCCCTCCAGCTGATGTTGGCTAAATATCAACAACCCTTTGAACTCTTTACACTGCGCTGTGTGCATAACCCATAGGTGACCTTTGTTGAAAACATCAAGTGGAACTGACTCTATATTCACTGATTTTGATTATGACAAAGAATCTTGTCCTGACAAAGCCTCGTTTGTGTCTGTTGAGGTAATGCAGATGCACAGGATAAAAGCTTTTTTGTACTCAGCATTGCTGAATAAGAAATTCAGCCTCTCTCATCCCTCTCTACTCTCTCTCTCAGTTTTCTCTGCATCTCTGTTTTTCTCTGGACCGTTTCAGCCTCCTGCCTGGACTGCAGTTTCAGTAGACGCTTCCTTCCTGAATGAGGGCTTGTTGGATTCCTATGATCTGTGTGGCTGTTGTTATGAAGAATGTGGGTTGAAGCAAAGTATAAACATTGAAAACTACCTTTTCTATCTTCTATCTGCTTTTCTTCTGTCACCTTTCATTGGTCATTTCAGGCCTTGCTTTCCTTTTCCAGCGATTAATTTATTTGTCACTGCTGATCACAACCTCATGCGCATTTCTTGTTGTCTCTTCAGATCTGAGTGCCCATTTTTAATTCCAGTTGTGGGAAATGTTCAACAACGAGCTCTAGCTGAAATCCCTTTGTGTAATGAGAGCAGGAGATTTTGTGGATGTGCCAGAGCTCAACCAGTCTCTATGCAGGGTGGTGGGAACTTGACCTACATAGTGTTTTGGATTGGTTGCAGATGCTGCCTGTTGAAGGAGAGATGTAGCCTGCAGTTGATTCAGCAAATGCTGGAGATTCATCGAGTCATTTTTATACAATTATTTTGTGTGCAAAAGTGTTTGATAATAGGAGAGTGGGTAGTCAAGATAATGACGTTGTGGTTGTAATTGGCTGGTCATGTGATTGCACAATGGCTGCCACTATGAAACAGCCCATGCAACTGGTATGACTGGAATCCCATGTGAATGTATATGATTTTAAACAGATTTTTCTTACTATTAATATTTCTAAGTACTATTTCTAAAGTGGTTTTAATAATGAAAAATCCAAAGTTTTTCTCTGCCTAAAATGAGATATTTTTATCATGGTTCTCACAACAACATTACATGCACTCCAGGGATGAACAGAAACTGATTAGTGTGAATAATCAAGCCAAGCAGTTGTGTAGCTCTGGGTCATTTTGTTTTAAAGAGAGCTCACTGACATATGTTGAGCTTCAGTATGACTGAGCCACAGCTTATGGACCAGAGGGTGGAATAACAATTAAGCAAAGGAGAGCACAGCTTTCCAAGTATAAAAACATTGTTCTTTTCTTCAAATGGACACTTTTGGGTTTCTGGAAGGTTTGCCACCTTTATCATATTTCACAAATACATTTTCCATGGAATTAAATCAGATGAGAAGTATAGCTGTGGTACACACTTTATTCATAGTGTTTGTCTTAATAATTAAGTAAACTACCATATTTCTTTAAGGGTTTTTATTTTCTGATTAAACATTACATTTTATGCAAAAAATAATAGAATCGTATTTGACATTAGTTTCTTAGTTCTTAAAATGTGGTAAACTGCTGCAGATGAAGTGAAAACAAATGAAACACATGAAAATAACCTGATAAAGTGTTTTACACAATGTGCAATTTGGAAACAAGCGTGTGTAATAATACTGCCTGGTTCAAGACTAGGTCATCTAGGGCTTTTCCCCATGGGTCTAGAGGCTGAATGTCGCTCGTAATCTTCTCTCACAATGTCAACACACTGACAGCTCCTTCAGCACAGCGTGTAGCTCTCTTGGAACAACAAATCCACATACGGAGAACATATGCTAATGTCTCACTCAGCATTTACAAGAACCTTATGTAATTTAAAGCTTGATAAACTACGAAAACAAGAAACTGAGCCGTAATAAATCTCCACAATTTTGTGTGTGTGCTGATGTAAATATGAACACAATTTTTCCCTTGTAACACTCAAGTGTGCACAATTTCAGCCTCTAGTTAAATCATTTTTAAAACATGCAACAATTGTATGGGTAAATGTGATGCTGTTATAACTAAAGTTTAATGATGTAAAATGATGTTGGATCTGCCTCTGCCTGACAACAAGAATTCCAGTTTTCAGCTGAGTTTAGCTGTTGCCTGGTAACAGAGGAAGGTCTGTGAAGTGAAACCACTCAGAAGCTCATGCTACAGGCAGCGCTCCCATTGAGAGTCTGCTAAATGTAAATTTAAAAGATCAATTAATTATATTTGATATTTGTTTAATGACTGTGATATATTGTATGCTTTTATGAATGAAGAAGGAATAACCACTTTTTTTATAACCACTACTTTTGCACTTCTACTAAATGATAGTCAAAGCTTGACAAATTATTTATAAATGGAAGTAAAACATATCATAATGCCAAAGCTGCTACATTTTTGCACTGTTCCCTCCCACATTTTACTTAGTCTATTGAAATTGTAGTTTTACACAGATGTTTCAACAAGCATAATATTTGGAAAAAGTGAGAAAGTGAACAAAAATACTGTATAAGTGTGTCTAGTCTATACTAAATAACATAACAAACTTTGTCTAGACTTTTTAAGTTAAAAAGATAAAACTGTTAAACCTATTAAATTTGTCAGTTAAACCTTTAGTTATTTTTTAATGCAAGTTGTTATTTTTAATAAGCAAAAGTCACAATAAATAGTCTAAGCAGATATTTTATGACATGGCCTACCCTTTTATTTATTTTCCTCGGAATTATAGAGGCTGGCTATCGTGAGAGCAATTGTAAGCAACGTATTGTTTTTAAAAATAAAAAAACTTTGCGTTATTTAAGGCTTAATAGTTGTACGCACATGGCACATTTATTATTTATGGTTGACATTTCATGTAACGGACCACAAGCTGTGCTCATCAGCTGTACATGGTGAACCTGTAGCGGTCCCTTTAAGAAAATTGGACCGCAGTATTTTGAAAGCAGGGGTGTGATGTCAGTTTGAAAATGAACAATCATTGTTATAAAAATACTTTCACTGAAAAACCTCGCACGTTTACGTTAAGAAGTATATTAATTTCTACACTCTAATACAAATGACAAGACAATTATAGTAAGCCAGGAGATATTTAATCTATTCGGACGATCCTCCCTTTTCTCACAGTAGTATGTTCTGGATCGTGGACTCATGATGCAGTGGGATTCAATAAGCTGGTAGGCGCTGATGCCCAACGCAAGGCTTTAGTGTACTGCGAACGTGCACGGAAATATACCGCAGCATCCTCATTGATTGTGAGTTATTACACTAAGACCATAAAAGGTAAGCGATTTCTTATCTCGATCATTTTCATCAGCGTTGTTTTCTGCTTTTGTCAGTGTCTTTAATGCTTACAATCGCTCTGTACAATAACAGTCTGTAGCATCCCTTACCTATTGTTTAACTGCAGACATTCAAATCTGCTGATGACATGTTGCATGCTATTTTACAATCTATTTTACGCTGTTGTAATATTTCAGCAATATTTTAGCAGCATTTTTAAGAAGTTGCCGTTCATAAATAGGTTTTGCAATCAAAAGATGGAAATCTGTTGTCATCAAACCGCATGGATCTCTAAAGCAGTTAGTCAGTATTACTCTTCATAGTAACAGCGGGCTTTACTTTCTTAAATATATACAATATTTTACTTTTGACTTCATTTCCCTTGAAACAATCCCATAATTAAGGTGCACGAGCCTTGCTTTCACATGTGCTGTGTTGACATGGCTATTGATCGTCTATCAGGGCTGTTACTAATGTAATTGCACCATGCCAAAAACAGATTCAGTAACGCCTTGATCCATCCTTAACCCCCTTGTTGTCCCTAACATCATGCTGGTGTTTGTTTATTCCTTATTTTTGAGCATTATAAGCTGCTAGTGGAGGTATTTCAAATGAATGTACTAGACAAGGGTATCAGACAAGCCACATGACATCTTGCTGAAGTCATGCAGACATATAAGATTTGACAGCGTGCATGTCATTGCAGTGGAAAAGGAAGAACTATTGACCTGTTGTGTTTATGCATTATTAAATAGATGGTGTAAAATACTTCTTGCACGCACTCAGTCCATGCTTTGGTATGCAGCTGCTGAAACTAAGATGTATAGACCGTTAGATTCGAGTATGCTGTTTGGATTAGAATTCCTTCTTAAGTAGTTGGTTGTAAGGTTGGCTTACAGATGTGTTTCAATCTCAAGATTCTTGTTTTGAGCATGTGGTTAGTCATTAGTAAGTCCCACTCAGTTTCAGGTCATTCGGTTTGAGCAACCACAGACTATTCCTGTCCTGAGCAAAAAGACCTGATCGCTAGTTTGGAGCTCATGTCCGCTTTTCAGTCAGTTAGTTTAGGTTATGTCTTGTGGAAAATTAATTAGGATGTTTTCTCTTTTTTCACATTTACAGAAGGGCTTGAAGTTACAGCCTCACAATTGAAACTTACAGGAATGTAACGCTCTTACTATTTAAGCCGAGAAGAAGTAAGAGCAAGAAGTAAGCATAGTTGGAACAGTGTCATGGGATTATAAAGCCATGGTTATATGAGGAATGCCATGATGACTTCAGCAGAGATGCGGAAATGAACTGCGTTTAGAGGTAACAGATGAAAAAGCAGTCAAGAGTTGCTGCTGGCACTCATAGGGGTCCGAGGAAATAAAGGGTTTTAATACAGTGTAGACTAAGGGATAAAAACGACTGCAGAGTAGACTACGAGTAGTTGACAGATTTTAACATCATATTGGCACATTGCATTTCATAGATGAGGCATTATGGAAAGCCAGCTGTAATTGAATCATAATATAAGCAGATGATTCAATGGGTCATTCAGGGTTTTGTTGTTCATATGTGGAAAGTCTTGAGTGTTTCTGTTGTCATAGGATAAATTATAAGAGTAATTAAATCCAGTCAGCATATCACAGCTCCTTTACTGCATAAGTCAGGGGGGAATTCAGCCATATTTTTCTATTAGGTGGTGGTGATATTTATTGCCCCTCCTTTTTTTAATAGGCATTGAGTGTACCTCACAGCCTCAAATCTCACGGGAAGCAGAAGTGCAGAATGATGTCATAAAACTTGTTGATTTGTTCTAAATGCGAATTGTGTCAATCAAAACACTAGTTTATAGATATCCCTAAGACTAACATATTCATACCAGAAACCAAAACATCATTTGCGACCTTTATGTGTACTCACTTCTATACAAGTACTCGCCTACTTTAAGGAATATTTATGCTTTTTTTTTTTGATGAATTGCACTTTTAAACAAGTTAAAACAAGTTATTCCATTCCAGCTATGTTGCGGCATTTTTCTTAACAAAATGTTGATTTTCAACTTTAAAAGGTCAAAAACATTTTTTGTGTATGTATTTTAAATGGGGATAACAATTACTGCAAACTTGTTAGCAAAATTTGTGACATTCTGGTAGGAGATTCAGGAGACAAATGTCATGTCTCAAAACATAAAGATGCATCTCAGATTGATGTTGTATCATGGAAAGATTTAATAACAAGATGTTGGGGTACAAACATAAAAGAACATCTCTGATCAAAGTATTTTGTTATGTTTGAAATAAAATGTAATACTGTAAATGTAAACAAGCTTTCAATTACATAATACGATGGACATCTTTCTCCCAGTTTCATAACTAAGACGTACCAAAAAAGCTGTTTTTGTCTGGCTTGACTGATTTCACAACACCGACTACTCTGGATGACCAAGTAGATATGACATGAAACAGTTTTTGTGCTCAGGTTGACTGTGGTAGGGTTATTGTGGTTTCATGTTGCCTTTGTATTGTTTATTCTCTTGAGGCGTTTTAGACCCATCTGTCTGATTATTTACATCAATAGGGGCCGCAGCTGCATAGCATGACCCTCAGCAGGCCTTTGTAATATGTGCAGGCGTGGTGTGTTTGTGTCTGTGTGTGTACCATAGGCTCTGGACTTTCTTTTCTGTTGAGGGTGTGCCACCTGCCTGCTTTTAAGGGTCCTTGGTATACAGTAGGTGGCATCACAACATGATGATGCTTATCAGAAGTACAGGTATCTTGTCAGCAAAAGCACAACTTTGTTGTCTGTTGTTAATTGTTGTCTACGTTGATAATCACTATCTACGTTCTTAAAGAAATAGTTTAGATAAAAATGATGTCTTGTTCTTATTTGATGTTATTCTTAATTCCTATTTAGTTTCATTGATGTTGTTTCATGGCCTTTTGTAACGTGCTGTTTGCTAACACAGGGATAGAACTACTTTAGACATTTTTGCAATACAATGCATTTTCTAAACAGTGTTTTGGTTTTACAGAATACATCAAGACATAAAATCATTTTCCAGACACAGTGGATCAGCCCTTTATCGAATCTCTAAGCATTCACTGTCGGCTCATATCGCGAAGAAACAAAAATGTGTTTGTAGGCTCCTGCGAAATATTTTTGCAATTAAGCTGGCCCAACGGTTGGTCAGCTGAAGGAGGATTAAAGCCATACTGCTGTGAGTGTGAACAGCTCAACAGAAGGTGTTGATGAAAGCAGCCCTATGGAGGTGCACCACAGCAGATGGCATACACGCTGAGGTCTGATGTTGGGTGCCAGGTCAAATTCCTTCTCCCATTTCCTGAAGATTATTAGAAATCACTCAATATGACTCTGCCTTGTTCATCTTTATTTATGACAGCATTGTAATATCCTGCTTTCATACTGCTTAGGAGATGACTGATGTGGACACTGAATTGTTGTCACTGTTATTGTCCCCATAATCAATATTATGAATGGCTGTGTGGCTTACCACACCTATAAATGATTATCTCTGGAGATGTTTCCTGGTTGAAGGAATCATTAATAAAACAAAACTGTAGTTCTTTAATAAAAGTTTTTGGCTGTAACATCCTCAAGTATCTCAGTCGGTTTTGCTGCAGGATTTAGGTTTTTAAACTGTACCTTATGTGATGAACTAAAATTGTTTGTCTTACAAAAATATACTTGAATTCAAACGTTGAATTTATTTTTAGTTTCTTCCACATGAAAAAATTCAAAGGATTATAGGCCCATTATTTTGTAAAGCCGGTTTTACCCTCCGACCACCCTCTTTTGGGTTGTGACGTGAACCGCAGTTGCTTTGGTATTTAAGTTGACAATCAAACATAAACATTTAATCAAAAGCCAATGTTGGATTTTGTATATTTATCTCTAGTTTGTAAATAAGCTGAGTGTATTGTAAAAGTAATGTGGATTTAAAGTAATTAATTGCTGAACTGTGTGAGATTTGACTGGAGGATTAATACATGACCCAAATCCTCCGGATTGGATGAGAAGCAGGCATGGACCTGTGATCTTTTGTATGGAATAGATTATAAAGTTGAACATTCCATGTTGTTGTTCCCAGTAATTTTCTATAGGTGACATGTGCCTATTTGAACTCCTTCCTTTGAAGGAAAACATTTGATCTTGTGAGAAATTTCTACCTGTTATGTCCCATGTTCTTTCCTGTTTCAGTCTCCATCATCATCCGGACGTTTTACACAAACAATAGGATTAGCTTAACATGAGGGGCAGAATTCTGCTTTATTTTTACAAATACTTCAATTGTCAAGGCTATATCACATGAATTACATTTTTTTCTCTCTTTCATTACTGCTGAATATCCACAGCATCTACCATCTTGCATTCACGCAAAAACAATTAGAGAGATCAAAACTAAAGGAAAGAAAGATGGGAATGCTGGCGGAGGGCCAAGCACCAAACGCTGAAAAGTCTGTAATGCAATGATGGGAAAGATGAATTTGTGTCTTCCCTGCCCTTACATTTCGGCATTATTTCTCTTTCACCTATGGTTATGTCAGGTAGTTGTTGACGTATTCCATCACCTGCTTTACGTTAATGGCATTTGCAGTATCCCTCACATGACCCCTAATCTGTGGACCATCATATAATGCAGTTAGTCTATCCTAGTGACTGCTAACTTTCCTGTCAGGCAAGAAAAGCTGCAAAAACATGGTACACTGTCCACTTTAATGCACCCTGGAGGTTGCATAGATGCTTAATTCACTCTGTGTGCCTAAGGCCGGGATGACATTGTGCCCCCCTGGGTTCAGTTGGCTTAGCAATGCATTAGCACATGCCAAATGCTAATTCTCATGGTGGCACAGCTAGTTCTCAACTATGTATTGCTTTTGTGTGTAACAAACACGCCACACAATGTACATCACATGTGGGTAAATAAGAAAGACTTGCAGGAGGTTTGGCTATGCAGCAAGGCTTTGGCAGGCTCAGAAATGTTTTTGCCGCAAATGTGCTGAAGAAATTGTATGTATTATACAATATTAGTTGGAAGTTTTCAAATGACTCACTTTTACATCACATGTGAATTACTGTTGTTAATGTTTGTTTGGTTTAATGCCACAATTTATGTCCTCCAGTAAAAGGCCTTATATACTGTCAGTGTATCCTGAGATAAAATCGCTTCAATTCATCCTAACCTGATGTTGTTGGTTCTTAAGGCTCATTGGTTGATCGCCGTCATTGTCTGGCACAAGGTCATAGACAAGGCACAAGGTTCTTTTGCAACAGATCCATTAAAGGGATAGTTCACCCAAAAATAAAAATGATGTCATCATTTTTTCACTCTTATGTCATTCAAACCCTGTATATGATTCTTTCTTTTGTGGAACACAAAAGAAGATATTTTGCAAAACCCTGGCACCCATTGACTTCCATTGTACCTTGTGTTCATACTATGAGAGTGAATGGGTGCCAGTAACCAGCGTTTTGCAAAATATCTTCTTCTGTGTTCTGCTGAAGCAAGAAAGTCAAACAGGTTTCACATGACATGAGGGTGAGTAAATAATAAAAGAATCTTTATTTCTGGGTGACTTTAGTTAAACACGATTAAAAAAATCATTCAGAGTTCCTGCGGTGTGAACGTGACAAAAAGTGGGTATTTGCCCTAAATAGTTCCCGAACTATGAAAACGTTCATCTTGTGCGAAAGCCCCTAAGGAGTGTTCAGATCTTTTAGCTGAACTTTCAGTAGGTTGGAAGAACGGCGATGACACTGTAATCCTATAGAAATCTGTCTTGCCATCTCCACTGACCAGATTAACTCATTCCTTAACTCTAAGCAACACTTTTCGGTGTATCTGTGAACCCTCTAAATATTGTCCTACAGCAACTCTCAGAACTCCTATGAAACTATAATTTTTTGTTATATGATAAAATATGATCATCTTTAAAGTGGAGATTAGGGTCTGACCACCTAAGGAAATGGGGTAAGCAGTTTTATGTTGACCTGTGCTTAAGCGGTCAGACTGTATTAGACTAATAGATGTTGATAGACTGCTAACAGCCGCCCTGGCTGATGCATTCGAACGATTGTAAGTGTTCTTTTAGTTTGCAGGACCCTTTCATATCAGGACGGCACAATTACCGAGCCTTGCGATGAAATATGTCGAAGGATGTGTACTGTGATCTTGTGCTTCCTTATACGCCAGCTCTGGAAGTGTCTCATCTCTGTATGGCTTTCAAAAGAGGTGTCAGCGCGTAAGTATCTTTTCTGTAAGGTAGTGAACTTTAATGCAGCTTTGAAGAAAATGCTTGAATCCAAATGCAAATTAACATAAGAGTTCCTTTGCATCTGTAACTGTTTAGCTGTGCAAAAAAACGTTCACTAGATTTGTAGTTTAGTCTTAAATTCTCTAATGGTTCATCTGTAATATTTTTTGTCTGAATGGACAACTGCAAGATTTAATTTCTTTATAAATGATCATGAGGAGTTCATTTAGATTCAAATGCATTTCACGTGGGCAGTAATGGATTACTTAAGCAAGTTTAATGAATTAGAAGGCGCTTCTTGGAAATTAATATTTAGTAAACCGTTTCCATAAGCTGTGCCTGATACAGTCAACAAACCTAATGCATTTAGCTTGTGGGTTCTTTCTGAGTGCTTCTCAATCCTGATTTTTTCCAGGTGTGTCCGAACTGCACAAACACATACTACGGTTGACTGAGGTTAGGCTTGTATAGTTTTGTGAATAGTGTACAATATGTGCTGTGTCGTAGTGGGAAAACCAGCAGCAAGCCGGACATGTTTAAGTGTGGAAAGTACATTCTCATGTACACAAGCTTGCTCGGCTCTCAGTGTTCACACAGTGTTCAGAGAAGCGCTGCATGGAAAAAGGTGAAACTGGGCTTATGGAGGGATTAAGAGCTGTGAGTCACAGTGGCCTGTCTTTGAGCCAACCTTCCCCCATACTGCTGCAATGACAGAAACCTTCCATCGGCCCAGGATATCACAGCCACTTAAAATGATTTGTGCAACTCATATACGTTGGTGTCACCTCGGTTGTGTGTAGCTAAATAGACCAATAGCAGGGTATTGGTCTAACTGATGAGATTCCAGACAGTTAGCATTTGATGGTAGATGCTGAAACTATACAGCTACAGGCAAAAGCAGTCTTTCTTTGTTGAAGACAGTATAGAAGTAGCAAGTTATTCTTACCAAATAAAAATGATTACAGGCAACATAGCTCCCGGTTGCCACTATCCACCTGACAACGGCCCTTCTTCCATGTAAAAGGGACCTTTTTCTGTGTACTAATGTTGAGCGACTGTCACAGTATGAAGAGTTTGGTGTTCTTGGAAGAGGAGTATGTGACATCACAGATCACTTTGATGACTGTTGTTTCTGACTTGGTTTTTAATTGTCGAATTTGTGTGTGACATAACAACAGCCTGACAATCTCAGTTCCTCAACATATCAGCACGAGTGTTCTGTAAAAGCCTCTGAGTTTGTGTGTAAGAGCATTTTGAAGGTGAGGTTATGATGGTGACTGTGGTTTTAGTGAATAGAGAGGGTGAGGTTTGAATCCACAGCGCCTTTGTCCACACCGTCCACTTATTAAAAGAACAGCAGTATCAGTTGTCCTCGAAAGATTTGGTTTATGAAAATTTAATATAGCTGATACTCTGCACCGGCCTGCTGTCTGCCGACACAAGCAGCTGGTTGAGAGGCTGTAATTAGATGAGAGGGAGGGAGGGAGAGAAAGAGAGAGAGAGGGAGGAGTGGGTGGCAGTGGGAAGATAACTGTGTGTGTTTGCCAGTGTCAAAGTCACGCATGAGACAATGAGTTGTGTTGCCCCCTATGTTACCATCTTTTCATTCTCTCTCTCTCTCTCTCTCTCTCTCTCAGCCTCTCTAAAATGGTCTCTCTCTCTAATATCATACTTCATCTCGCTTTTTAATCTCTCATCTCTCATCTCTCTCTTTCTCTCTCTCTCTATTCTCTAGGGGTTGGGAATCTTTAGGTACTCTCTCGATCTCGATTCTGGGACTCACGATCGATTCCTCTCTCTCATATAATTTTTGTATCAGCCATGATTAAAAATGGTAAAAGCTGTAGCAGAAGAGAGAGAGTTACTGGGTAATATCATACTTCATGATCGCTTTTTAATCAGGGAAAATGCAGCCAGTCCCATCAGTGCATCACATGCTTCCTGTACGTTTTGACCAATAAATATCTGTGACTATTCTCATTGTTTAAGATTGTTGGTTAAGGATTTGTTTAAAAACAGTTTGCTTAGAATTATTTCCTGTGTATTACTATTTGTATGTCAGGTATGAATTTTTTATTATAATAATAATATATGAATGTACTTGTTGACCCTGTACATAGACAGATTTAACAGAATTAGGGCTGGGTATTGTTAGGAATTTCACAATTCGATTCGATTTCGATTCTTGAGGCTTCGATTCGATTTCGATTCGATATTGATTTATTAGCTTTGATATCGATTCAATAATAAGTAAATGCATAAGTAATTAAGTACCTGAGTATATTTTTAAATAATGTGTGCAGTATTACCAATGTTTAAGAACAAATTGACCCCAGCATGTTTCCTGTCATAGTTTATTTAGCAGAACAAACTGTACAATATTGTACATGTGTTGAATACAAACCACAACTGTAACAAACAGGTGCTTTATTAACACCTCTAAAGTGCATGTAACTGTATCTTCCTATACATTCAAGTTATAAAAGAAATGTAAACAGAAGCACAAAATGTGCATACTCAAAAAAAAAGTGCAATAGATATTATAACATTACAAAGTGCTATTTTGTCAACACAATAAATAACACTGAACGGTAAAGCGCGTCTTGGACAACGCTGAACGCTCTCACTAGGTTGTTGCCCACAGCGCCGCCACTGGCCGGTGGGCTGAATCGATTCATAGGATTTGATGAATCGATATTGAATTGAGAAACAAATAATTGCAATGCATTGATAAATCGATATTTTTACCCAGCCCTAAACAGAACTCTAGCAAAATTAGAAATATATATATATATTTTTAAATTACTCATTTCTAGTTCCATATACAGCAAAAGCCTGGAAATATTTTTTGTTAAATGAATTATCTGGAATATTTGAAACAATGCTAATATGTGGGATAACTGCGTTTTCTCCGTTTATAATATAGTATATTTGTGCTAATACAAGGCAGACTAATGTTTACATCTGGTTTTAATTTACCAGACATATTTCAGTGGGTGTTTCTCTTTTTTGATTGGTTCCTGAGACATTTTAATAAACAAAAGGACAAACTGCAGAGCTATTTTTAAAACTGGCAGGCAAAAATTGCTCTAATTAAGTAGTCTGAGTAAATCTAAAATTAGATTAATTTCCCATTATTTGACCTAGCATTCCTCAGTAATGGCGGCATGCAGCATGATGAAATACAGATTAGCTAGATTATATGACGCGCTAGTCTGAGAAGCTTTTGTTTAGATTTCTAATAAACAAAGACCTAAGTGTCATTCTTCATGAGGGGGTTATATGCACCATGCCAAATATCTCGCAAGGACTTTTTATAGGATTATTTTACCTAAAAAAGAAAACTTGGTCATTATTTATTCACCAGCTTGTCTGGCCACATCCATGCTGAACCCTGCTGTAAAGTTTATTTTTCAAAAGTCTCTTGTGTTACAAAATAATCCATATATACAAGTTTGAAACAAGAAATAAATGTATTGTGGGAACACTTTCCTTAAATTAGCCTCAGTGTAACTGGGTTAAAACATTTAAAAGATTATATAGTTTTATGTACAGAATTATACATATGTATCTTAGCAAGTGCAAAGTCTTATATTCCAGCCGAAAGCCTTTAAAAGTTCCCTGTGGAAAGTCTCATGCCGTTGTTTTATGCCCTTGGCTTGTGTGTATGAGATGAATTTGGCCATCTGAGTCCTGACCAAACCTTTAAAGATTGTGAGGCAGCAAACGGCACTGCAGCACTCCTTACTCAGCACTCTCTCTCTCTCTCTCTCTCACTCTCTCTCACTCTCACTCTCACTCTCTCTCTCCTCCCAACCTTTTCTACCTTTTCAAGCATCTGTTGTTGTTCTGATCCATCCCCAGACTCCTGTAAGTCTACTGTAATTATAACGAGACATCCCTCCCTGTCCAACACAAACACGCTTGCTCTTCCCTTTGTGCTAATCAAATTCCTCAGCAGCTGTACTGTAAAGTTCACATGTCAATCTGATACCAGTCTGTACTGATGGGCGGTGATGTTAGCTTTGCTTCCACTCTTAAATGTACAGTTCACCTACAAATTCTTTTGCCATTTACTTACCCTCATCTTGTTTTAATGAAATATTTAAATTATAAAAACTCAATTACCACCAGCACATTAAAACCAGCAATTGGCGGGTAGTTTGGACACTGTTTCCCAAAAGTTCGAGTGAGAGAGTAAGCATTGCCTCTTCTCTCTCTCTCTCTCTCTCTCTCTCTCTCTCTATTAAGCAGCTCTGGGTGCCGGCCCACAGGCTGGCCTCTTGTTTTATCAAAAATACGCTTTTTATTTCCTCTAACAGGCCTATTCATTTTCCTCCTCAAAGGACCTCAGCCTCTCCCACACTGGCCTTGTTGGTAAACAAAAGCGCCCGTGCAAAAGCCGCCACACCTCCAACCTGTTTCCTCAAACTATACTTGCCGTGTGGTGATGGGGAATGTGCCTTTAGTGGTTTGGGACTGTCCCGTTTTCCTGTAAGGAAGCTCGGGTTTAAAAGAGCCCAACTGTCTGACGTCCCAAGACAGGCAGAGATGGATTCTTCATGAATTGTTCTTCATGGACCTTCTTGTTTTTTGTTGTTACCATCGCAAGAACCAGTGCAGGGTGGAAAAACAAAGAGAAGAGTGGCATTTCAACAAGGCTCCACTTTAGTGAAAAGTGATGTCTGTTTATTTGTTCAGACTGGAGCTTTGAGAGAGATAGTGGTGGTTTGGCAATTGGCATCATCAGCTAGCTACACTAGTGAAAAGCATGATGGGAGTGTCAGCAAAGTAGTCCATTTCTTGATAGTAGGTGGAAAAGGCAACACTAAAAAAAAAACATGGGTTTGTCCATTAAAGAAAAGTTTAATGGAGCTCAGAATGCAAGGGTCTCAAGACATGTTTTTAAAACTATTTTTAACCTTACATGGTGTCCTAATAAAGGCAACGCTCCAGGCAGGACTCAAAAACAAGCCCAGGAGCAGCTGTTGATGGAGTCCAGACATCAGTTTATTTATACCCATTTTTCCCTTTAAAA
Source organism: Beaufortia kweichowensis (assembly GCA_019155185.1). Taxonomy (NCBI): domain Eukaryota; kingdom Metazoa; phylum Chordata; class Actinopteri; order Cypriniformes; family Gastromyzontidae; genus Beaufortia; species Beaufortia kweichowensis. The sequence continues at coordinate 13,268,406 of CM032797.1, forward strand.
TGAGGGAACTATACATGCATTTTAATCATGCTTTAAAAAGTTATATTTTTTTAAAGGTTGACATTTGCATTTAATTGCCCACTAACCAATGAGTTGGTTGGAGTAGACAAGCATCTTCACTTACATAAAATAGCTTACAAGATTGTTTATGTGTTTTAAGAACAAAACACTGTCATAAATACTTGTGACAATAAACTATTGTTTAACTATACAGTATAGTACCCATAGATTTTGGGTTTTATTTACCACAGTAACAGTACAAATTTACAATAGTGTCGCTACAGTAGTTATTTAGTTATCACCACGATAACCGCGGTATTAGTAGTAAAACTGTGGTAATATTAATGGTAAAAAACCTGGTTACTACATCTTTTAATTTTCCTTAAGGGTGGCCATACCATCAACAGAAAAATGGCTCAGACTCTTGAATCTGGCTGTGTTCTTTGTTTTGTCTTTTATTGACATCTACACATCTTTTCAGGACTGTTACTATGATAGTTTATTCCAGTTTAACACCATTTTGCTCTTTTTCTTCTTTATTTTCCTGTTGAAGTGCTATATAAGTTAGGTTGACACTGTTGGCTTTAGATTTGGGAACTGACTCACCCGCATGCTGTCGTGTGTGATTCATGGCTCGGGACCTGATTGGAATGATAATGCATCCTTTGGTGTTTGCCCACAGATAAATGAAGCTGTGAAAGTCTGCTGCACGCTTTGTGAGGAATGCTGTCTGAACGGAATACAAAATGTCCACATCAAAACTGAAGGTGGTCTTTGTGTCTGGGTCACTTTAACATGTCAACCAGTTCTCATTGGGACTTTAAGCTGGTCACACATAAAATAGTTAGTTGCAGCCCACAAGCATTTATTTTACATATACATGTATGCATTTAACAGACATTTTTATCCAAAGTGCTTTAAATTGCTCATACATTTGATCAATTCATGCTTTACTGTTTGTGTGTTCGTAGTGTTAAGGGTTTGTTTTTTGTTTGCAGAGCAAAAATAGACAAATTAAATGTCCATATTGCATCTAAAATGTAAGTTACTTGTTCATATAAGTGTTGTATAAAAGAAAGAATCAGTATCTGTGTCAATTATTTTAAGATGAATAGATTTTAACTTTCTTTTGATTGATTTGCGCGTATCAATGGCAGATACAGAATCTGTCTAAAATGCCTCCGATATAAAGAGTAACATCAGGACCGAGGTCGCCACCTTTGTATCATTATTCAGATGAATACAAACACAGGTGGAACAAAAAGCTGCATTAACCTTGTGCGAAGTTCTGAGTTTCACAGTTAGGTTGTGTACTTGTCAAAACTCTCACTGAGGTGAAAATGTTGTTCATGACCTCATGCGAGACGTGCTGTATCTTATTTGAGACCTGATCAGCATCTGGTTTGCAGCAGAAATCCTTGAGTTTCTCATGTATGGAGGAACTCCCCCATAAAATGACAAACTATAACCCTGTGAGTCTGCAAAGCTCCAGCATCTGCTGGTTTTCTGAAGTGTCACGATGATTCATGAACACAATAAAAGGCAATAAACACTAAGCTCAACGCACAAGCAGTCATCCTTCACTCTCTGCGTATATGTGGTCCAGTGTGAATGTCCAGACAATCTAAAGACCTCAATCAATGTCATCAATACAGCAGCAAGAAAACACCATTTCAAGACTTTTTAAAATATCGAAGATACTTTTATCAAGATACTTATAATACTGTAGCTATGGTTTAATTTTAAACAAATAAAAAACTTATATTTACCGTTACAATTTCCATAAACTTGCATAAAACAGCTGAAATGCTGCAGTATGGCTAATTCACACTGATCAAGGCAAATGTTGGTGTTTGCTGGATCACTGTCAATTAGCCTTAAGTGATGCATGAATGATTTTACTCTGGTGTATGTGTAATTAGATTTATCTTGTAATGGCAGTGTCTTACGTGCTGTTGTATCTTTTGCAGGTGTCACCCCCACTGAAAACCTGCAGCAGCTGGATGAAAAGGGCGAATCGGACAGCCGCTCGGAGTCTGTTAAAACCTGAGCCGCTCACAGGTTGGTTATTTACCTGATCTTTAGCAATTGGTGATTTATAAAACAGAACCTGAAATCTCTACTGCGGTCACAGCCCTGAATTGTCAGTTATGTATTTTTTCCATTTTTCTGGAATTGGGAGAATCAATAAACCTTTCTGTTGACATTTTTGTTGTCAAGCATGTTGTTGCAATGCATGGAAGGAATTTTGGAACAGCTTTTAGATTATGTACCCATGATAAAATGCTAAAAGCTTACTGTACAGTATCCTAAATGCAGTTTAGTTCCTATACTTGGTGAGCTGCCTATACTGAGAATATGCAGTGCTTAATGTGGAGAGTTTATGATTGCAATGCCTGGTCTGGGTAGTGTTGTTTTTGTGTGTTTTAGTAGATTTATCCTCTCTGCACAGTGGTTTGAAGAACATTAGTAACCCGAGGGACCAGCTTTTACTGCGAAATAAGTGTTTACCATGTCATTTCCTCTTAAGTTTATGGGGTCCAAGCCAAAACATTCCCTTTGATCAGTACCAGCTCTGTACAACCCCCAGCAGATCTGCTGTTGCCATTAAAATATAAGCGCATGATATTTTAAAAATCGCTTTTCATTGTCTACATTTAGTTTTGGCAGGGCAACCTGGCAAAATGTCTTTTCAAACAGGGATTTTTAATGCAATTATTTTGCCTCAAACTCAAAATGAAACCAAACTAAGCAAGCCTTAGTAGACAGAGAATAAGGAATTGTAATATAGTTTGTCCACCATTTGTTTATTACCCTAAGGTAAAAAAAATTGTCAAAAGGATTTAATAGCTACATAATCTGGAGGTATATTTACAAAACATTCATAAAATATCCCCCTCCCTCGCTACAGTCTTATTAGTTTCTTGTATCGGTCTTCCTGAAAACAAAGCCATGTTTTGAAGGTAAGGTCAATAAGCCTGTTTCATTTAACTGCAGAGGCTGCCATTATTTTAGTTCATTTTTGGCATTCTGATATTCTGGTATAATGAATTTTAGACAAACCCACCTATAAACAAGATGTAAATAATAAACAAATTGTGGTCTGTCACTTTCCACGTCAGCCAGACGGTCTCTTCCGTCTAAGTGGGCAGTTCTTGGCCTGCAAGAACTACAATGTGGACCAGACCATATGCCGTTTAGTCAAAGGTCTGGCTGTGTGAGACTAGTGTGTAGTCTCTCCAGCTACATTTTATTTCCTATCCTGGAGAATCTTAATAAAAATAATAGAAGTTTTACACATTACAGCATTAGTGGAGGTGTCATGATGAGTCATGTTAACACGTATGCTAAGACGTATAAAGTGATGTAGAAAGTCTATACCATCTGTGTTACCAGCCAACTGACATCATCCTTAGTACTCAGTCTCTGCTGTCATCCTGCTGCTCCCTGAGTAACACTGACTGGATTATATCTCCTGCATTCGGGACAGATAAAGCATTAAGTGCAGAAGAAAGTTCAGGGTTTAGGCACTGTTCTGATAGATTATGAAACGATCAATTTTAAATACTAAATTATAGTTTCAAAGTGTTTTGAGAGTGACCAATGTAGCACATTTAAATGTGCCTAGAAAGTCAAGGAGAAATATAGAAGCTCCCATCTCATCTCCAAGCTTGAAGGCATTGTTTTGATTTATGTTTCTTCAGAAAAGATTCTCTGTTACCTACCTACACTTGCCAGGTAGTCTTATACAAAGCACAATATGTCCTCTTTTAGTCTAGACGACGAAATGCTTTTTTAAAATAGATTGGCTGTTTACCTTGGGTTATTTTCAGACGTGTTCTTCCATCACAGGCCTTTCAGACCTGAAGCACAGAGGACCTTGATTTACTGTCACCAATCACCAATATGCTTTAAAAGGCTTTAGACCTTTCAGTGCCCATGTCACATATAAATTCAAGATTCTAAGACAAATATGTCTCTGTCTGGAATTGTTGGAAAAAGAAAAGTCAGAAGATTCCACACGAGATGTGATACCGGAGACAGATTTGTGTCACTGCGTGTGTCTTGCGCATTTCTTCCAACATCAGAGTTGGAACACATACAGGTAGCCGGAGGAGATACACACACAAATACACATTAAATGTGTCAGCAAGTCCAGTGGTTTTTAAGTGGTTTTGCTTCAGGATACTATCATACAATTTATCATTATTTCATTTTTGAATGAACTGCATCATCATAGCAATTGAAATCATAGACACTTTTTCATAGCTCTTGTGTCTCTTACGTGCTGCTGCTGGTGTAGTAAATCAGCCAACAGATGGATGCCAGAATCTGGTGATATATAGCGGTTTATCAACAGACTGACACCTTTAATATTACAGCTTGTTCATTTTATTGTAGTTGACTCGGCTGGTCTCTTCAATTTTAAAAAAATAATTATTGTTAAAGTTCTAGTTATCATCTTTGGTATAAACAGGCCGTTACATTTATGTTTGATTAAACATTTCACATTTAAGTTACCATTGTAGAATCAGTGTTAATAAATAGGATTGTAAATGTTTTTTATAAATAACATTAACTTGATAATAAATATCAATTAACATTTTAACAATTGTTTTTCATTTTTTTGAGATGCCAAATCCAAATAAGTCTAAATTAGAAAGGGTCTTGTGCTAAGAAGCAGGATAATAGTGTTGTTTTACTGACCCTGAGAAATGTTTCTAGAGAACAGACCTTCAGGCAAATATGATAAAAGGATTTTAGCTGAAATCCAATCTTCTCTTTGTTTTATACACGACGTTGTAACCCAGTACACCCAGCGGGACACTGGTGCTTAATATCATCTCAAAGAGATTGGTGATAAACGCAACAGACTGAATTTAATCTACATCTAATGTAATGTGCATCTGCAAGCTTTTTTTGTTGTTATTTTGAAGTTGTTATCCGGCCACAAAGCAGCAGATTTTTTTTTTTGCCTGCGTAAGAACCTCTCGCATGATCATCATGTGTTTGGAGTTTAACAAGAAATGATTGGCGTCTTGGACGGTAAGGTTTTATTGCCTATGTTGCAACCTTGCCAAATAGCTCAGCTGATGTAGCATCATTTTTGCATGTTTTTGTGATTTTGTATGGTTCGAGGCTTGTCTAACATGGTCATACAGTATACCACGGGGTTCTGCTAAGAGCACATTCCAAACATAGGAAAAACACTTAGTTGATACAGATATAATTTACAACCTGCTAGCTCTAGCGTGAGAACCATTACAAACCCCATATGAAAACCTCTTTTGCTGGTCAGTGGTACTGGGTGGAGGGACATTCTTTTGAGTCAGAGGTCAATATTTCTGTATATTTTAGATCTGCTTTTCCTAAGAAATATTTTTAAACATGTATATGTCGCTAAAATGCAGTTTTGTCACCTTTTGAGAACACACCTGGTATATACAATAAAGCTAATAGCCCTCAAGTCACAAAAGTTAAACTTTTGTTAAACTCACACTATTGGTTACCTTCGGAATTTAGTATTAACACCTTTGTGAAATCATCCGAATTGCTTATTATAGCTGTAGAAAAGAAAAAAGATGTTCTGATAACCACATTTTATTATATACACACCTGCATGGATTGCTGATATTGCATCCAGGCAGTGTGCTATATTAGTTTCCTGTCTAATTTCAGCAGGCCAGCTCGCAAGGATGGTGCGATGAGGTAAAGTGTTGTTCTTACATGGCCGAGAAGGGTGAGCGGGTGCGTGGAGCAGGCCATGGGGATTGTCTTTGGCTCTGTTCATTCTGATGGGTTTGGAGGGGGATGTGATGATGTGAGACGCTGTTGGCTGGAGTCCCACTGCTGGCTTTACTCTGTACTTTTGGGGGAGGGACTACAGCACTCAACAGAGAGGATTAAAGTCTGTTTTTTTTCTTGTGAGGGAGTATGGGGAGCTTGTTACGATTATTACTCTCTACATGACCCAGGTTTAAGAGTCTGTGTTCTGTAATTATGTTAGAAGAGAGGCCTGTTTCTCATATGCTGTTTGGGTATATAATCATTTTATGAAACATAAATCTGTCATTATAAATGACATGATTAAAAACTGAATATGTATTTATTAAATATATGTGACCCTGTCACAAAGCAGGCTAAAGTGTAAAATGTTGAGATAACAAGCATCACATTTTGATTTCACCTACTATTTTACTATGATTTCAATATTTGACATGGCCTTATTCAGTAAATAATAAAGATTTCAAAGTTATATTTTCAAGGAATGTTCTTTATGTAGAATGTTGTTGTTTTTTGCAAAAAACAGTAAATCACAAAAAAACTTTAGCTGGATTTTCACATGCAGGGTTACATGTTATTATAATATTAAAGCTAATAAAATTGTGCTTATCCCGACTATGGTCCGCTGTTTTATATTTTGAGCACATAGATGTCAACTTTTTAAAAAAAAATAATTTTCTGTGGTAATCGACAATATGCCACAAATGATAAAGCCTAACTTTTGTTGAACCCTATATATTTCTTTCAAAGGCCTTTTTATTCTCTTTTCTCTAATATTTTCCCTTTTGACATTCACCAAAAATGTGCAAAGCTTCCATTAAGCCCACAAGTGGCCCTGGGGATGTTTTAAGTGGCTGATAGCGAGAAAAGGGAGAGCTTTTGGGTCCAATGGGTCCTCGCTTGCTAATGTGAACAGTGTAATTAAATTACACAAAGTTTCTGCAGAAAATGACAATTCCCATGCAACAATTAAATCCTTAGTGAGCTTGTGATAAAGATGATGAAGGATTGTGAATAATGACTCAGATAAGGGTGTTATTGCAAGATAAGGTTTTAGGGCCTTGTAATGTTATTGTTCAAATGTTCCAGACTGCTGGACAAATATGACTTTATTACTTGAAATAACTAAGTATCAAGTCATACAGTTTAGTGAAATTAGTAAAGTAAAGGTAAACTCTGTGCTGTTGTTTATTTAGTTTTTTCATCTCTGCAGGCCTGAGATTGATAGGGAAGATCGTCACAGACTGTTGTGGCATAAACTGCTTTGTCATAGCAATTTCCAGATCTGTTGCAGCCACCATGAACACTGTTGTCCAAGAGCCTCTGTAATTACTTTTATTTATGAGTCCAGTGAAGTTTTCCACCATTTTATGTTTTTCTTCTCTTCCTTGTATTTTTTTTCTATGTTCTCTTACAAACAGCCTCAAGGTTTTGGCAGGAACACGAGTGCTGATCCTACACTTCTATTTCTCTTAACTCTGTCTCAAGATGCACAGAGAAAATCAACATGTGTGCATGCACACACTCATTGCTGAATCATCATTTCTGCAGATGTTTATGAGAATCATTTGTCCCGTGTTGCTTTAAGAATCTCATTTAATGTAAGGCACTAGTTCATCCAACATATTAAGAAAAAAACACAAAGTGTTATAGCAAGTGTTGTTTTGTTGGATGATTATTAAAAAAAAGAAGAAATGCATTTAAACGATATTAATGATAATTATAAACATGCTAGATAAATCTACAGTGCAATAACTACACAAATGTAGATAAAACCTACCATGTTATTAATCTCACTGATACTGAGGTATGCATGTGTTTTCATTAGTTGTTTTCTAGTGCTTACATCATCAGCCAACAGCATGCCTGTGTCCCAGCTCTTCCTGTTGTTGCTAGGAATGTGATGTCACCTGCTCCCTTAACAGGGTTGGTCCTTGTGTGTTTCAGATCCTCAGCCTCGGCCAGGAACAAAGAAGCAGCGCAAGGCTTTTCCCCCACAATCCTCCCAGCTGGCAGAGCCTGACAGGGTGTACTGACACTGACCGGAGCTGAGCGCTCTCTTTTCCTGCAGTGGCGTGCGGGCCGGGCTGCGTGGAGGAAGCGGGGCTAATTCATGAGCTGTGAGTATGAGGCCTCACTGCTGACAGCCAGTGGAGACGGGATTAATAGTCCGGTCATCTGGCTTGATGTGTGTGCCTCCAGGCTGCCCCTTGACGAGAGTCCACTGCGGAATCCACCACGGCGGCCGCCGAGAGACCAGCAGAGATGCCCACCGAGACGCTGCAGGCAGATAGCAAGCCCGCCAGCCAGGGTGGGGCCTTCGCCTCTGCCGTCCCGCTCCGCATCCTCAACAAGGGGCCCGACTACTTCCGCCGCCAGACTGAGCCTAACCCCAAGCGGCTGAGCGCGGTGGAGCGGCTAGAGGCCGATAAGGCCAAGTACGTGAAGAGCCAGGAGGTCATCAATGCCAAGCAGGAACCCATCAAGCCACAGGTCCTGGCCAAGCCCCCTGTCTGTCCGGTTCCTGCAAAGAGGAGCGGCGGCGTGGGCTCTGGCTTGAAAGCCTCCAACAACAACGCCAAGTCAGACACCTGTGCTACCACCACCAAACGGGAAAATCTCAACCTGGAGATCTTAAAGAACATCTTAAATAGCTCCTCCTCATCTGAGGGGCCCGCCAAGGGGACGTCGCACAAAGTCGGGGCATGGAGCTGGGCGCCGCACCGCTCATCCGAGTTGTCGGAACCCGAGTGTCGATCCTTTACAGAGTCACTTAAGGTACCGCCATCTGCACAAGGCCGACACAGTCCTCAGGGAGGCAACTTGAACCTGAGTCGCAGGCTGCTGGAGGAGAGGTCATACGAGGTCGAAGGGGAACGGTCGTCGCTGCACGCCTCTCACAGCTCCTCGGACATTCGCCGCATGTGTAACGGCAAACCGCTCAGAGCGGCTCGCAGCAGCAGCTCCTCCGCACCGCCACTGCCGCCCAAGCCTAGCGCCAAAGCGTTGGCCGCTTGTGACAATGCCCCCCGCTCCCCTGAAAGAGAGACATTGCCCAGTACTGCCACTGAACTGGAGCTTGGCAGTTCTGTGGCTCGCAGACCCTCACTGCACCGCTCCAAGTCGGACCTTAGCGACCGCTACGCTCGGGCGGGTGCAGACGTAGAACGCTTCTTTAACTATTGTGGGCTGGATCCCGAGGAGCTGGAAAGCGTGGGTGTGGAAAGCTTCGCCCGTGCAAACTCTGACATCGTTTCACTCAACTTCCGTAGCGCCAGCATGATAAGCTCAGACTGTGAGCAGTCACGGCACAGCAACTGACGACCTATCGGATGACGAAGATGACGCCGGTGAGCGCGTTCCCTATGGAATTTCGGCCGTGGAGAGGAACGCCCGGGTTATCAAGTGGCTATACAGCATCAAGCAAGCACGAGAATCACAGAAAGTCTCTCATGTCTGAAGAGGGCAAGCCTTCCTCTTTCCAATCCAACTTGGGTACCTGCTTATTTTGCTAACCATGCACTGTCTTTGAAATCTTGAAGGAATAAATGACAACACCTTTTGAGTTGACGGCTCTTTTTAGTCGCTTTTTGCATTCTGTGTTGGTTGTCTGAATCTGCATGACTCCCTCTTTGCAACCTCCAGGTAATGCAGCTCATGATGGCCATCTATCTGCAGAGAATAACCATGCTTCCGTTTCTTCTGTTCTTTCTGCCTGTCTGTCTAACTGATGTTACAATGCCAGCGCCTTTTTAGGTGATTCACTTGGGCACACTAAGCTAGGAAGCCATATTGGTGTGAATGCAGAGCTGCAGTGTGTTCTTTTGATTCTCTCTTTCTCACTTACTCTCTCTTTCTCTTTTTTTACTTGTTCTTATGATGGATATGAGCTGTATGTATATAAACCTCTGTGAATAGGCTCAGCAGACGCATGTTTTAGTCTATTCTCGAGATCTCCACCACCCCACTTCTCAGCTTTGCACTGGTCATATTGTTCAGGCAGTATCATGACACCATTCGGCTCTATGTGGTTTGATTTCACTCTGTCTGTCGTCCATAAAGTTTCTGTATGCCGGTCAGTTTTTGTGGTACTGTTGTTTGGAAAGGTGTAAATGCTGTAGGAATATGTATATAATTTAGAGTCATTGGAAAGGCATTGTATGATGAAGACACAAGTCTGCTGCGCTCCTCCATAGCTCTTGGTCTGTTTGTTACGTTGTGAGGCCGTGTGAGACTTGTACGACACTGTTGTTGCAATGACATATGTTCGGTATATTGAAGTTTGAGCTGTTACCTAAAAATTTCATCAAGGAATTTGTTCACATTTAGTTCTTTTTCATTTCAATAAACGGCTGATTTTGCCAACTTTTGCCATCGACCTCCAAAGTTTCAATGTGTTTTTCTGTGCTATGTTTTTGATGAAATAATACTTTGTGATGTTTGCTACAAGAATAGTGAAAATTGTAATATATAAATGAAAATTATTTTGTCATGTACACGCCTTAGATGCTGTATAGCTTTTAATGATTATGTTGCCCTTTTCTGTAACGTAAAACTGTGTCAAGATGCATAAATGATAAATAACCATGATAAAAGTTCAAATCTCATTTTGTGCTTCAAAGAAGAATTTCTGGATGAGAAATCATTTTTGGATTTTTATGTTTAGGTGCATTTTACATCTTTACTTGCCCAGCAGACTGCAGATTGTGGTGAAAAAATTACAATGCTATTCCCAGCCATGTTATCCTTTTAGGGCTGAATCTTATATCCTTAACAGTTCATACTGTACAAAATCCAGCTGTTTGTGCTCTCATTGTAGCCCCTGACTTTCCTGCCTGCAGGAGGCTAGGTATCTTTAATGGAGACGTTTGTGTTGCCTGCTTTCTCAGGGCAAGAGGAAATGATCTAATTCATCACAAATGTTTAGAAAGTCCAGACTGCTGCACTAGAGGCCTCTTTACTCCCTAGAGCACCTAATTCACTAACTCACTCCTATAAACAAGCGCAAGGGAACCACAGGTCACAAGTTGGAACACTTACGTGAAACCTTATGTTTTCATCCACTTTACACTTACAGAAAAGACTTTCAACTTGATGCTGTTGACAGTGTTAAATTAATAGTGATGTTTGCTAAAGCGAGAACTTTTTTACGTTTTAAGCAATTTGCACTACAGACATGAATGATACCTCAATACCGTAGATCATTTTTTTATATGTATTAATCAGTTTTCAAACCTTACAGACATAACAACCTAAGATCAAGCAAAGATGAACATAAAAATGGAGGAGAGGCATTGTTATCACACTACAAATTCTCTATTTGCATTGAAGGATAAAACCAGAATCACAGGCTTTTTTTTTTTTTTGACACACAACACAATAGCATCTGCAGCGCAACGTGCTAAAAACATCTTACTGTCCCTATATAAATGCCTTTGGTAACAATCACAACTACCTAGTGTATGAAAGATTATGAAATGCTTTAAAAATATCTAAAAATGCTTTTCTAACATCTTGTCAATTGACAGTTCTTGTATATTAAAGTGCTGTTGACTGAAGATTTTCATAACCAGAATAGACATGTCTGTTCTTTAAGTCACAAAATGGCTGCCCTTGTTTGGTGTTCTGTAAGTGAATGTTGTTTTATGATACTGTAATGATAAATGGCTTGTAATAGCGTTCAGCCGTCTGTTAAACAACATTTACACAACACCCTCCTCCTCTCTCCTTCCCCCCGGAAAAAGTTTGTAACGTAGGATTAGCGAAAACTCCCTAAAGCTTTACATGACATGAAGATAATTTCTCAATACATGAAATGACTAATGGGAAATTTATCTGTTCATGAGAGCGAACGAGACTGTCGAGCTGTGACGGCACAAAGCCTTGCCTTCCCTGTCAGGACCTGAATCGAAACAAAATGGCACCCCAGGCAAAATCCAGGTTTAATAACAATAGGGAGGTCAATTTCATTTTTCATTTGCTTTCTTAAACTTAAACACTAATAACGTCAAAGCCCACTAGTGATCACCTTCATTAATTTCCATCTTGCATGCATGACAAAAGCAGCATTGATGAATGCCCCTTCTGTAATCTCTCTCTCTCTCTCTCTCGTTCAATAATAGTACAGGAATCTCTCATGTGAATGCTCTAATCTCAGCTGTAGATTTTTCTGGTCTCTCTCTCGGTCTCTCTCTCTCTCTCTCGTCTCTATCTCTCTCTCTCTCTCTCTCTCTCTCTCTCTCTCTCTCTCTCTCTCTCTCTCTCTCTCTCTCTCTCTCTCTCTCTCTCTCTCTCTCTCTCTCTCTCTCTCTCTCTCTCTCTCTCTCTCTGGGTTCTATCTGGTTCTATCTCTCTCTCTCGTTTTATCTCGTTCTCTCTCTCTCTCTCTCGTCTCTCTCTCTCTCTCTCTATCTCTCTCTCTCTCTCTCTCGTTCTATCTCTCTCTCTCTCTCGTTCTCTCTCTCTCTCTCGTTCTCTCTCTCTCTCTCTCTCTCTCTCTCTCTCTCTCTCTCTCTCTCTCTCTCTCTCTCTCTCTCTCTCTCTCTCTCTCTCTCTCTCTCTCTCTCTCTCTCGTTCTCTCTCTCTCTCTCTCTCTCTCTCTCTCTCTCTCTCTCTCTCTCTGTTGTTCTCTCTCTAATTCTCTCTCTTTCTTTCTGCCCTCTGCTTTCTTTCTCTCAACAACCACCTTGACATGATTGTGGGGTTTCACTGACTGGGGTTCACTCGTCATCATCCTGCACTTTCTCAGCACCACAAAAGCTGCAAGTGTTTTCCATTTTGGTTGCTTATTACCTTAAACAATTATGTAACTTAACCAAAACTAACCTAGCATAGTAAACTCAACAGAACTGTGAATTAAAACAAATGTAACTATGGGAATTGAAAATAGTTTTTACTAAAAACTAATTGACTTTTTAATGACTATTGAACAAGTTACGGTCTATTCTGGGATTTTTGGGCTGTTTCTCTTCATTATTTAAAGTCATCTATTTCAAAAACATTTCACGGGACAGAGGTTCACAGTGATCATGTGGTGTCAAAACAAGCTTAGTGTGGCCACATTGAAGAATTTAGTTACTCTACAGCCTTAATGATTAACCAAAGATTCCTTCAATACTGCATTCTTGTGAAACATGAAATACAGCTATAGTGGCTACTCATGTTTTTCCAGTTTAGGTTTTATGAGGACACAAATAAAAAACTTGTACATTATCACCAAAATCCACAGATAAGACAAGAATGCCAGAACAGAATGTGTGATAAGACATTGGAATGTTTTCCTAATATTAACTTAATTAAATGAGTGCCAAATGCAAACTAAATATCTATGAAATTTTATTACTGATGCTTTCAGCACAGGCTGCAAAATTAAACTGACTAATCTGTGTTACATTGCAATAGGTTTGTTTAAAGGTAAACATAAGTTGTCTTTGTAAAGTCATTCTCTGGGTCTAAAACATCATGCCATATGCCTGACATCACCAAGCACTCTAATTTATCAGTACCAACCCACCAACCACTTATATACCTATAAAGATCTAGTCATTTTCTTGTTGAATTTCCAAAATTGATCTTACTATGTTTCAGCACAATAGATTTTGAACACTGTTTCATGTTGACCCTAATATCAATCATAATTTTGCCTTTTAGTACTTCAGGTTTTAATTCTCTTTTCACAGGAAATGTTAGATTATACCTTGTCAAGCGTTTGAACAATGTAAGTAGTTTGTTAGTACGAAATGTCATTAGGAAGCATTCATCATTAACATTCCACTAGCCTGGAAGAACTTTTGTCAACAAGCAGCATTCACTTGTGCTCTATGAGAAGAGCAAGAGAGCTCTGTGTGGACTGAATGCTCCTGAAATTGAAATTCAAATGGCAATCCTCTGCAAACCAGCATCTGCTGCTTGAAGAATCCTCTCTTGTCTTAAACGACTTTGTAATAAAAACATTCTTAATTATAAGACATACTCTGTATCAATATTTAATCAGTGTAGCCTCTTATAGGCCTACCTATTAAATTATAGTCAGTCTGTAATTGGTCTCGATGTTTATAAAAAAAAATGATGGAGGTGTATTTTGCCTCTGTGCTGAGCTATACTTTTGCTTTAATGGTGAGGTTTCATGAAACCAACACAACCATTGCATTTAAGTTTTTATATTATGATGAGGAATGTATTAGCAGTTTATTTTAGGATATTTTGTATTGTGCATGGTGCTGAAATAATGTTCAGATGTGATGAATATAATGATACTGTCATGAGTAATACCATAGCTTGGTGTATGTAAGTGTTTGCTTTTCATATTACTGAAAAGCAATATTCCTATTTACATGTATCATTTTACAGTAACATTTAATGGTTATGACACATTTTCTGAAAATGCTTTAAGATATCACCTATTTCTTCTAATAGCAGCACAGAAATAGTAATACAATAGTGGTACAATAATAGTACAGGAATATTTAAAAAATCAATTAAAAAAATATTTGTAAGAGAAGAAACATGTGAATGCACAGATTGCAATAATGGCCAATATCCAGCTGTAGATTTTGTATTTTATGTAGGGTTGTGGTTACAGCACTGAGGATGGGTGGTCAGTCACGCAGGACTAAAATTGACCTAAAAAGTATTCATTTCAGTTCTTAGTGCTGTATTAAACTCTTGGCGCAAAGAGGGAAATACAATCCTGTCTGGATCCTTATCTGGAACTGAGATTTGTGATGAAGTATTAAAGGGATTGTTCATCCCGAAATAAAAATTGTCTCTTTATTTACTTAATCTTGTTTTAAACTTCTGACTTTCTTTGTTTTTAATTGAACACAAAGAATAACAGAATGTTTATGAGTTGCTTTAGCAATGAAGGTGCATCAGGACCAGCTCCAGGCTGTGACGTTCCAAGAGAAAAAAAACGTAAGTAAAAATAGTTTTTCATGGTCATCTTTCACTTTCATTGTATTGCAAAATCAGCTGGGACATTCTGCTATATAAATGACATTTTTGAGTTACACACAGGAAAGAAAATCACAAGACTCAAAAAGATAAGAGGGTGAGTACAGTAAATGATGACAGAACTTTCATTTGAATTAATCTATCCCTTAAAAAAGTATATTTGTACTTATCAATTTTACTACAAATAATGAATGTTTGGTGCTTAAATGTAATTGTTTTCTCTCAAATGCAGTATTTACACTCATTCAGGATGCTTTGCATGGCAGTTCTTTCAGACCAGCTTCATCCTGACAAACATAGACTTCCCCCTTGTGGTGTTTTCTGATTCTTACAGTGTTATGAATGCAAGACAAGTCACAGCAAAGTCATTTTGACTCTTTTTCACATTACGAAGCACAGATGTTTTGTTATACAGTGCTTAATATTTTTGCACTTGTTAAAATGTAAAAGAAAAGTAACATTTTGATGTCTTCTGGAAACATTACACCCAACACCTGAAGATGGCAGCGTACACACATGTAATACAAGATTAAACAACCCTGTTTTATCCATGGGATACTCAGCTGTTTTAACAACAGTATGTGAAACAGCATTACAGACAGTACAGTACTTATGCAAGGTTAAGTAGTAGTATGTCATTTTTGTGACATTATCTCGTAAAAGTCTGGTGTTCTGTTAAATGAAAACTTGTTATTTTTAATCCAAAGATGTTGAAAATTCCAGCTACCATCATCATCTGTTCAGTGCACTGGAAATAGGTCAAGTTAAGCACATTGCATTGTGGGATATACATACAGTGATACAGTAATATCTTTAAATGGTCTGACCTTCGGTTTATTATCATGAAGACCATCATGTGTAATTAAACATCCTTTGAGGTTTACCTTGATCGACCTTTTGTTTCTGTGTTATTAATGGTCATTTTATGACATTGTTTTTTTAGGTTAGGTGTCCATAAAATTTCGGTTAAATAAATAAATAAAGATACTGCGTTTAACAATACCCTGTACTAACAATAACCTGGGTAGTGGAGGCTTTTTTAAGGCTTTACTGTCTGTGTGATAAAAATTTAATATATAGCTGAATTAATTATAATTAATCTGAATTAAAATTCTCACCAAAAGCTGTGGCTAATAAATGGCTGGGGAGGGCAATGAATCACAAATGATACTTAAGATGAAATTAACATTCTTGAATCACAAAAATAAAATCTGTATTTATTTTTCTGCCCATATTACAAATTAATCATTCTTGGAAAACAAAGATTTTTGGCCTGTTTATTAACCACAGCAAACAATTAAAAAATCCCACAGACTTTAATTTAACAATCATCTGTTATAAATTTGTCTGTCTAGAAACAGCATAGGAACCATGCAGAACACAATAGTATAAAACAGCTTATCGACCACTCATCAAAACATCTTAGGAACTTCTAGCAAGGTCTAAACCAACATACAAAGTCTTTCTTTGCAAACGTACCTATTCTAGATTATCTTTAAGATTGATCTGCTGCATTGACATTTGCCAATGGCTTTTATCCAAACGGTTTACAAGTGCATTCAAGGAACACATTTTATCAGTCTATGTGTCTCTTGGAAATCAATCCCATAATCTTGATATTTCTATTGCCATTCTCATACCAACTGAGCTGCAAGAACACTATAAATTAGAAGAAACTTGCAACTGTTCTTCCAACAACAGCTGGAAAACTACAGTATATTGTACAATGTGATCTGAGGGTCTTGGCAGCTTTACTGGTCTGTCGCTCTTAATATAGCATAGTTGTTTGATAGCTTATAATAAATTAATTATACTGGATCTTACATCAATCCTGATGGAGCTGTTATGTATCCCCACTTTGTGGGATCTTATCATATCCAGAATATGTTTATATGCACAATTTATTAGATGCTGTCCTTGAACTACAGCACTTAAGCCTTCCAACTGATAATACTGTACTGTATCTATTGAAATGCTTCTATTGTAGAAAACGAAAAGAATAAAAAACGGCTACAAGATATAACTGCTGACCAGTGTTTGAGATGTTTTTATTGTAAAAGTCATGTAATTGTCTTCTAAAACCCATGTGTTAAGGTGGTCAAAGGTTCTCCACAGAAATGCCATTAAAAACCATTTTAGTAAAAGGTTCTGACCCTGTCACTTAGGACCTGACAGATGTGCACAGTGAACTGCACTTCATTCTAGCGTGCTGTATGGCATCAGGAAAAAAATCTTGACACTTGTAATGATGTATATGCTTGAGGTTCTCCTCTCCGATTTTATCTAAAACCTGTAGTGCATGTTTATAATTGCATGTTTGCAAATTTTCACGTTTACATTTCTGCTCAACAGAGACTATAAGATACAGATGTAAGATAGTCAAGCTAAACAAATAAGAATCACTGTGTGTACATTGCTCAATTTAGACCACAGTCACCTGATGTAAATACTTGGCACTGGTCCACAAACACAATTCTGTGTAAATTTAACATACAACACTAACAAGTAAAAATCAATGTTCCCAAACTCACTCACTCTGCTTCTGATGTTGACTGGCATATTAGTGAATACAAAGCAGATTACAGTAAAAAAACAGTGAAACAATGATACAGTCCGTTCTCTTCAAGTTATTTTTTGTGGGTAAGATTGCATTGACTGTTCATTAGACCTTACTAATACAACATTAACCATGGTTGTGAATTGAATATGTCTAACACCATGCAAATACTGTATTTACACGTCCCTAAAATTGTTTGGTGTATTTCTGAACCAGTTAGTATGACGCACAGTAAGGAAATTGACTCATTTGACTTATCTTTGTTTTTTTTTCATTCATTATTGTGCATTTTTTTCTGTGATCAGGACTAACTGAGATCACTTCAGTTGTTAATAGGTTGCAGTAAACATTTTCACTTTTATCTCTGTCTTGCCATTACAGCTTCAAGGTTATACTGTAGTTCTAGGGTTTGTTTTAATCTCCTGCTGTCTGTTTTCCTTTTATTGCTCTGTAAAGGCCATAGTGCATAGTGCATGTGTGAAACATACAACATATTGTATGTAATACTTCTTGTGTTCGCAGTATATAAGACTTTAAATCAGCATTGATTTATAAATTCAATGATGAAATCTTACATATTCAAATCTTCAGGAAATTACTTTTTGTAAAGTTGTTCCTGAAGGCTACACATTGCAGTTAACACATCATTCTGTATTCTTCTTTACTTGTTATTTCCATCTGATATTTACTCTGTGTTTCCTTTAAGTCATAATCTTTCCAAGCAATGGCAGTCATTTAATCAGTGATTTTTGCAATGCAGAGATTGTCATGCTCATGGCAGTTTGACAGAGGACACATCAAACTTATATGAAAAACCAATAAAAGACATTGTTTTTTTATCTTCCTATGTATTTGCATATAGAGATTATTTAACAATTTGACGCAGTAATACATCACTACTAGTTATTTAAAATGTATGTTGTCATAAATAAATATTCAATAATAAATCATTGTAGAAAATGATGTATAATATACACAAAGAACAAATAGGATAAATCAAGACGCAGGTGGAAGTTTTTTAATTGTCTGTCTAACATAAATTAAGTTTACATTTCGGATCTGACAAAAAAATAACAGCTAATGTTTAAATAAAAAAATGTGTAATTTTAGGCTAAATCAGTTTTTGAATTTAAGCGGAAGTTTACAGCAGTCGTAAAGCTTTATGAGTAACTATAACACAGATGAACCTTTTCACACTTATTTATTGTTATGCTCATGTGGTGCTACATTTGACATATGTTGTAGCAGTTTGTGCGCTGGGACTGAAAAACACTGTAAAAAGAGACTTCTCAGGATACAGTACTATTTAACCACAGCAGATTAGTTTAAGAAGTAGTTTATCTTTTGTTTCAAGGTCAAATGCCTGGCCATCACAGTGTTAATTATTAAAGCCAATGAACGTGGCCTTCATCTAGTCTTTATCAATGAAGTCAATTCATTTCAGTGTAAGACGTCAGACATTGAGATTAAAACCTTTTGCTTTGATAAGATCAGCAACAGAATGGTACTTACAGTTAAGATGATTATTGATGGCTTCAATTGCCAATAATATTGAAAAAATAATGTAAAAATAATATCAGTCATAATTTGTATTGTAAATTATAGACACTATAATATTTGCTTCTTTCATCCTTTTGTTTAACGTCTCAGTAATCAGTATCATTACCTTTCATTTTTTGTATGTGGATTATTCTTACAGTAAACACCAACCGCCTTCATTCACCATCATTCACATTTATCCAAGTGTTATTTACTTGCAGAAACCATGAACTGATAATGTACACAAGGTTTTTGGACACACATGGCAACAGTCAATATACCTTTATCCAAACATGACCTCTTTCCAATTAAGATTACAACAGTATAAACCTCTTGCCTTGTCAAATAAATATTTGATGATAAGGATCTCACCTCATCATCAAAGGATTACAAATCATGCGTTGATTTGAAACAATAAAACTTAAAAAAATGAATACAAAAAATTATGAATGATCATTTAGTGAAAAGTATTTAATGTATTAAATCTAAAGTATTTTTTTTACTTATCGTTAAAATAATGGATGACAGAGGTTGTTTTTAAAGACTAATAATGCATGCAAGTATATATGAAAATATATACTGTGTATGTAAATGCCTTTGGTGGGATATGACACTGATGTAACCTCAGTCATCAGTATATTTTGTGTAGTTGTAGGTGTGAAGTTTTGTTTTAAGACATGTTGCAAAAATAAAAAAGTTATACAATTAAAGTGCAACCATTGAGTTTTTACATAACATCTGAAGTGTGACATTAATGTTCAATTTCTTTCTCTGTATTAAAAACATCTTAGTATAGATTTTAATTTTTAAAATCAAAAGTTGTAACTAATAACTTTAGTTTATGCACAATGAATAAACATAAAACAAAATTGTATTGGCATAAACTAACATGAAGAAAAACTATACTGCTTATTGATAGCTAATGCATTTACTAATGCTAACAAATACAACCTTTTTGGAAAGTGTTACCAATTTCAAGAAATTAATTAAACAGACAACCTGAATCAAAAAATGAAAGTCCTTGAAGCTGTTTCCCAACTCTACAATACTATCAAAGTACAGTCTAGCCCTCAGGTGGAGGTGTTCATGAACTCCGATCAAGGACACACACCTATACATGCTTATTTCCTAGAGAGATTTGGCATGAAAAAGGGGGTGGGGGTAATCATTAGTTTGTTCATTTACGTCATGGGAAGTGGCCTTTAGTGAACCGTATAAAAACAGATAGAACACTAGGAGATTCTTTGTGCATCTTCAAGGATTACAACCTTCCTCCAGCTCCTTCAGTACTTCACTCCTGCAGTCATGATCTTAAGTGTTGCACTCATTTGGGCTGTAGTGGTAGGGCTCTGTTGTTGCCTCTGGCTTATCACAGGAGTACGCAGAAGGTAAATACCCAGAGTTTTGTGACTAAAAGCTTCACTTAGCTGCTTGTTGTTTTAGACTTTGATAAAGTGTAGACAACATCACTGGGATTTACATTTATTGTGTGACAAATGATGCTTCCCAAATCACAATCTGCTAAGTGATTTAGGGTTGATTTAGGAAAAAAATGCCTGTTTCTAAGCTTCAAGTTGTAAAAAGAGTTGTTAAAAGTGACAAAACATTTTTCAAGCAATTGGCATTGATTTGGTGTGGTTTTAAATAAATAAATTTAAATTAATTCAGGTCTTCTAAGGTGAATGAGGAATATATACTCTACATCTGTCAGTTGAGTTACATTTGCCAGGTTTGTTATTAAATCATACATTTATGAGCTATGTAATAAATTTCAGACAACCTGGAGAGCCTCCCGTGGAAAATGGTTGGATCCCTTACCTTGGCTGTGCACTTCAGTTTGGCGCCAATCCTTTAGAGTTCCTCCGCAGCAGACAAAAGAAACATGGTCACATTTTTACATGTAAGATTGCTGGGCAGTATGTCCATTTCCTTTGCGATCCCTTCTCCTACCATGCTGTCATCCGCCAAGGAAGGCATCTGGACTGGAAGAAATTTCACTTCAACGCCTCTGCAAAGGTACATTTATTCTTAAGCACAAAGTAACTTACAGTACATTCAAGCTATAGATTTGATCTTAATCTAATGATGTTTGTGTGACCCTGCAGGCATTTGGTCATGAGAGCATGGATCCCAGCCACGGTTACACCACAGAAAACGTGCATCAGACCTTTCTCAAGACCCTACAAGGAGATGCCCTGCCATCACTTATTGAAACCATGATGGAAAACCTGCAGAGCACGATGCTGCAACCGGGCATGCTAAAGGCCAAGCCCTCAGAGTGGCAGGTCGATGGTATTTTTGCTTATTGTTACAAAATCATGTTTGAAGCCGGCTACTTGACCCTCTTCGGCAAGGACCTGGACGGAGACAAGAGCGTCGCTCGTCAACATGCTCAGAAAGCTCTGGTGCTCAACGCTCTGGAGAACTTTAAAGAGTTTGATAAGATCTTTCCCGCTCTTATCGCTGGCCTGCCCATTCACGTTTTCATGAGCGCCTACAGTGCCCGAGAGAACCTAGCAAAGACTTTGCTTCACGAGAATCTCAGCAAGCGTGCCAACGTGTCTGACCTCATATCACTGAGAATGCTATTGAACGACACGCTGTCTTCCTTCAATGAGCTGAGCAAAGCCAGGACCCATGTGGCCATCCTGTGGGCTTCCCAGGCCAACACTTTACCTGCCACTTTCTGGACCCTGTTCTACATGATCAGGTACTAGCCATACACACGACCATACAGCAAAAAATCTGCACAGTAGTTACTCCTGAGCCTTATCATCGTGCACTGGGATTACAGCTGTGTTAATTGTGGTGGTGGAGATAAGAATTACTTCATTTCTTTCTTCACTGGTGTCCTTGGCCAGGACTTTTACTGCATCTGCATGTGTGGCATAAATATTATCTTTAGTATGTGATAATGGTAAACTGCAAAAGTAATCTACAGTTTTGTAATGATTCTGTAAAAATATAAAAAGATTTAGTTTTACTTTGATGCAACAATGTACAGAAGCCAAATTTTACTGTTTGGTTGCTAACAAAACTTCTGTTTGTTTTCAGGTGTCCTGCGGCCTTGAAGGCTGCTAGCGAGGAGGTGAGGAAAATTTTAGAAAATTCTAACCAGAAGGTCGATCCCACAAATTCTCGACTTGTACTAACAAGACAACAATTAGACAGCATGCCCATTCTAGGTAAGAGACCATTTAAAAAAATATATGTAAAGATTTTTAAAAATCATTATTGTACCAAGAAGTGTCATGTGAACTTAAGATTCTCTGCATTTTCTTGAACTCTAGACAGTGTTATTAAAGAGGCTATGAGACTGTCCAGTGCATCTCTGAACATCAGAGTGGCCAAGGATGATTTCCTCCTTCATCTGGACAACAAAGAATCTTACAGCATTCGCAAAGATGATGTTATAGCTCTGTACCCCCCTATGATTCACTTTGACCCTAAAATCTATGAGGATCCATTGGTGAGTACTTTCTTCTTTAAGCTGATATCAAAACACATCTGAAGTAGCTTGTAGCTGAAGTAGTATATGGGATTTATATAGTTATAAGTTCTCCTAATGAATGCTTATGCATGTTGTAAACATTTTGCCTCAAACAGACATACAAGTATGATAGATACCTTGATGAAAATGGACAAGAGAAGACCAGCTTTTACAGAAATGGGCAAAAACTTCGATACTTTTACATGCCTTTTGGCTCTGGGGTCACCAAATGTCCCGGGCGCTTCTTCGCTGTCCATGAGATCAAGCAGTTCTTGTTTTTATTGCTCTCTTATTTTGAGATTGAACTTTTAGACTCTGATGTGAAAGTACCACCACTGGACCAGTCTCGGGCCGGTCTGGGTATTCTGCAGCCGACCTATGATGTTGACTTTCGATACAGGCTCAAAACTCATTAAGGATAATACATTTATTTATTGACTTGACTGTGCAAACTGTAAATAATGTACATTTTGTGTCATGTCTGGCCAGATGAATGTAAACAGGCTTCAGCTGTGTGTTCTTTCAAGATTTCAATATGATTTGAGAAAGATTTTAGGAATTTTTAAAAGAAACTTTGCAGCTCTCCTTATATAATAAGTTACTGAAATAAATTTCAGTAACATTTACTGCTTGTAAAGTATGTTTCTTCACTCTAAAATGTACTATCATGTAAATAATGCTGAAAACAACCTAATTTTAACAACCTTTTTAATGAATTCAACGTTTTACTTCTAAAGTTGTTTGTACTTCTTGTACTTGTTTGTTATTTTCAATTTTTAAAACGTGTAAATAAAAAAACAATTTAGATTAATATTGAATATTGAGATTTTGAGTCATTATCAAAAGTTTATTTAAAATAATTTAATAAATGAACTTAACAAAAAAGCCTGTAGTTCAAGACAACATGCCAAATTTGTTTAGCATCTCTATTAAGATTGAATTGATGAAGATTGATGAAGAACTACATCATTCAAGTGTGTGTCTTATTTTTTTTACATTTGGAAATAGGATTTAATCAAATTTGTGTCTAGAATTTATTCCTTAGAATTGATAATGAACTTGGTTGAGAGTATACAGTAATTATTACAGTAATTATCCAAGTTACTATTTTACATTATATCAGATGTTATCTATAGATTAGGTTATCTGGCATTATAAATCATCCATATTAAATTAGGTTTATTGAATGAATATACAGTAATAATTAAATCCAGCCTATCGCCAAAGATTATAAATCCACTTACATACAACCCTTTCAAATCTTATTGTCATTGATTAAATGTCTGTCAAGGGTTATGGGCTGTGTCTGGGGTCCTCTGACCCTAAATCACACACGTTCACCTTTTTAATAAACTTTTATTAGCACTAACCGTCAACTTGTAGTGCTGCAGTACGATAAACACAGATAGATTGTGTCAAATAGATTGTGTCAAGGTCACAGTGTTTGCACAGTGTTTGTTGATAAGCACAGAATCCAAGTATACAAATATTAAAGTGACTCGTAGTAAACCCGAGCTGATGATACAACATGTCATCAGGGTACAATGTGAAAGAATATACTCAAGTGCACTTTAGTGACCGCTGGACATTTTGACCCTGACCTCATCATGTAATCCACCAACATGGACACTGAGGAATGGCTTTGTTAAAAACAGGAAGTTCATTTAAATTCAGCATATGGTGACAAAATTATCTTAAAGTGGCTTGTTAGAGGGATTATGATTTGTATACAGATCAAGAATTCAATATCCCTTAAATTAACACTGTGTCATATTATTGATTGTAATCTTTTCCCCTTTAATAGACGTTATACAAGCTGAATATGCATTAAAGGACATATCTGTAGTTGGATACAGATGTCTGATATTCCAGATGAGACTGTACTGGAGTGTACTACAGTTTGAATGTATACAGTACTGTATTCATTTAATTTAAGATGATTTATTTAAATATGTTTTTAAGTCATCTTTTTGTTTTTTTGGTTCTTGGGAAATTGTAAAATAAATGTATATTTATTTTTATTTGTTTATTGTTTCTATGTAAAGCATTTTACAATAATTGCAATTGTGTATGACATGTGCTAAAATACCTGCTTGCATCATTAATGAAACACAAACAGCAGAATGTAAAAAGCCAAACAGCTTTAGTCACTATTAAAAATTTAATCCTTTTTACTCATCTTGTCTTCCACAGATATGTTTGGGACAGCTTGAATGTGAGTAAATGACGACAGAATTTAATTATCACTAATACAGTTCAATGTGCAATTGATGAGAGTGGTACATTTTTGCCTTTCTCTAGTGAACCTGATGACAGGGACAGCAGACAGATGCTGTGTTGCCAAGGTAAATAATACAGCTGGATTAGTTGTTTGCATGTGAGATAGATAGCATTATCTTTGGCAGAGTTGGAATTGTTTGTGCAAGACAACGAATACCAAATGTCAATTACAATATTCACACACTATAGGTTACTATCAGTCAAAATACAACTTCCATGTACATTCCAAGTAAACTTCAAGCATTTTAAGCTATTGCATTTGGTGTCAGTATATGTACTAATTGATTGTAAAAGTAAACAGATGGTATAAAGTAATTTAGTTCATGGTGTTATACTGTTTCGAAAAAAGCTTATCTCAAGGCCACTTAAAAGTTAGGTTAATGCTTTTCAGATAATTAATTCAGATTAGTAAATGTATTATCTAGATATCTCAAAGTTAAGTGTTCAATGGGTTTACACAAATAAAACTTTTAATAGCTAAAAATACCTGATAAATTCCCTACAAACAACAGAAACCCAATATGTGTGTTTGTAATATCCAATTGTAATGGATATTAACCACAATTTTACTACAGTAACCATGTAGTATTACTATTACATTTGTAAAACTATGGTAATACAAATGGATATCAATGAGCCAAAAATCCATGGTTAGTACACTCTAACTATTATAAAACCATGGTAAATTTGTATAAGGGATAGGTAATTTGCAATGCATGCTTACACAAAAATGTGACATATTAAAATGTATTTAAAACAGTAAGTTCCTATAGGGCAATACACAGTTTCTGTATGAGCAGTGTATACTATCAAAGACAAATCAATGATTACCATATCCCATGATGTTTACATGGCACTTTAATGTGCTTCAAAGAATACCATGATATTAATATTGCACATGTCCAAAAACATGAAACTCAGACAGGACCTATAGACAGGAACTATAACAAAATAATATTGAAAACCAGATATCATTTTCCATTCTTTCCCTTACTAGGCTGTTCGACTTCCTGCGACGTTGCAGCATATGACATCAAAATGTCGCGAGAGAAATGCCAACGCACGGAGCAGTCTGGTCTCGCGAAGTTATGATGTCATATACTGATCAATCTGCGCAGCGCTGCAGGAAGTCGAGCACGTGTTTTCAGCTCTGACGCTGTTGAGGTAAAGCTATAAAATTAAATGAAATCAGGCAATAGTAAATCAATTTAAGAATAATTTTGAATGACAGTAAAATGTACCAATCGGGTGGACTTTGTTTTTGCTACATTTAGGAGTGCATGACTTCCGCTGTGGGACCGCCAATCTCGGAAAAAGGGAAAACGCTGAATGGATTATAAACTTCTTCATCAGGATAATACACTCCTATTTCAAGTCATTTGATCATCAAAATGTAAGTTATTTAAGATCTGTTAGGCTGCTGTGCCATCGATTTTATTCTGGTGTTGTGAGTGTTGTTTTGTGAATGTTGTTTTGTGGGAAACGCTGACTGCTGAAGTGTCTGTCAAGTTTGTTTTGCTGTCAGCGCTGTCATGATATGTCTGTTTAAACTGTGAAGTAGGTTTTCTAAAGTAGTCTTGTTTGGGTTTTATGAAGGAGGCCTGGTCTCTGCCATATGTTTGCAACCCGTCCGTTATTCCGATCGTGATGCAGTTATTTGTAATCAGGATTTGTATTTTACTTATATAAGCTGTGCTTCATTTTGGTGATAACCACATTCTTGTGCTGCTTGTTTGTTGCGTTTGTAATAGTGTGGTCGAGCCTCTTAAGTCTTTATGTTATTCCGTTGTAGTATAATATAATTGTATAGTGGTGTAAATATTTGCACTACTGTACAAAAAAAGGTTAACTAATAAGAGGGCTAAGTCACGGTTCGCTACTGTGCGCAGGCCCCGCCCACTTCCTCCCCTCTCTCGCAGTTGTTCACGCCCATTTAAACTGCATGTGGGATTCTTTTTGATCTTTCTGAATCCCACATGCACTAATTTTAACAGTGCTATATATGTTTTTTTGAGGTGTTTCACTAATCTGACACACCTATTTGAGAATAATGGAGAGCCTACTACTGCAATATGTTAATGTATGAGAAGACAGGGTATTAACACTGCTAGTCCATTATCAGGAGACATTTTCAACATTCATTTGCAGTTGAGTACCATACGTTACAGTATATTAAACTACAGTATAATATACTGTAACGTATTACCTTACAATTAGTTTAATACTGTATATTAAACTAATTGTAAGGAACTAATTTTCTGCTGTTTCTGCTGGTATCACTAACTTTTTAGGTGTACCTTGTGAACAATTAGATCCATGGTATTTCTTTATAACTTTTTTTGAGCAGTCACTGTTTACATTTAGGCAAATATCCTGGTGCTCTGTCCTGTTTTAAGTGGCTCATATCAGGTAAAACTTAATTTTACCATATGTAAATAGCTTGTAAAACTTACAGTACATTCAGGATAGGCTACATTTGATCAGTATTAACAGTACATTTAAATAAGGTTTTGTCATGGAATCGAAAACTAGAGGTGTTGTCAGCACTGTGCACTACTGTTTCAGCTACAGGGTCTCACAAGTATTCTGTGGATTCATACACCATTTACTATAACCTGTATAACCTGTCCCCTTAAGGGACATTAGAGATTTCAGTGGCTGGGCCTGGGATTGACAGGGGTGTAATAGTTGTGTGCCAATGTCTTTGAACAATCTTAATTTCTTAAATCTCAAGGTTTTAAATGAAAATTAAGTCCTTGAGATTTAAGAAATTAAGAAATTAATATTTTTTAAAGCATAAGATGGTCAATATGATTGTAAACATACAGTATCTTCTGAATGCAAGTCTTTACATTTACATTTAAGCAGAAGCTTCTATATTCATTTTAATGTAAATCTTATTGTTACTCATAGAGACCATGTACCTGTTATTAAAACAGGACTTGTCTTGAACATTAATTGTAATTGTTTATTTTACTGAATATTCCATTCCAACTTAGTAATGACACTAGCACTGTCCGTTACATCAACCATTGAAGCTGTATCAATGGATGACAATTCTGTCGTTTACCACTAGATGGCAATATCGTTCCATGACTAAAAACCAGTTTTCGAGGTGAGCCTATTCATTCCCAACTTCAGCTTGTTTAGCGTAGTTGTTCTTACATCCCATAACAATTTCATTAGAGCTGTCTGATTATGGTTTTAGGTCGAAAGTAAATGATTTAATTATTGTTAATTAAATGACAAACAAGGAAATGTGCTCAACAGCTAATAAAGCTAAAACTAATAATGTCAGGGGTACATAACTGGATTTATCATTTTTATTTTGAATAATACATTTTTTATTATGAATGTAAAGGTAAATTTTATCAGGTCTGTTTGGCATAAATAATTACCCTGCCACTCTAATCTTCTAGAGTCCATAAATATTTGACTGACCACCAATGAAAAAAATCTCACCGGTTTTAATTCATAACATTCCCACAGAGAAATAAGGCAAGACAAAGTAGACAGTTTTTATGTGAAAATTCCTTCTGCTGTATTATTTATGGGATATATTCCTTGTACATGCTTCTTGTGGAAAATAAAGGTTTATTTAAAACGGCAGACCTTTAAGGGACTGAAGTGCATCTACTGTGTGTGAGTATACAGTCAGTTTTTCAAAGTTTAAAAATGATTAATGTTGAGTTTATTTGTTGTCCCGTGATGTTTTATGAGTTATAGCTATGTAAGTATTATTTTTGCAGGACAGTACACAACAATATAATTGTTATGGGATTATATTGAGAATTACTAAGAAACATTTATTTTCTAAATCTTGAGTATGTGAGTATGTGAAAGTAAGTGCATCAGTGTGTATGGAGCTCTATGGCAGGTCAGGAATGTGTTTTTAACACAGTGCGGTTTATTTGTGCTGTGTTCATGGCTGGAAAAACTATTGTTATTATTTTACTCCGTATCAACAGAAATGTGACCCAGTTATGAGAGATGATTGAGGAAGAGAATTAGTGCGTTCATTATACATAAACTTGACCTTTCTTTCTGTGTGCAAAGAGTTACGAGGGTATAGATATTTCAAATGACATTCTAATTGCTCTAAATTCCTGGTAATGAACACGCTTGACACAGTTTGATTATTTACTGCACAAAAATGCAGGTTTGCCTTTATTTATTTTCAAACACAATAAAAACTAAATAAGAATTATTCACATTGTTGCCTGGATCAATTCTGTCAAAACAAATGAACAGAAAAACATCCCTGGAACTCTAACATAATTACTCAGAAACACCTACAGTTATTTTTTTCCTTCATAAATAGGCGCAAACAAGTACCATAAAAAGATCTCATATAGACACAGTGTAGAGGAATAGTAATGATCAGCCATATGCCGGGGTTATACAGCAAACTCTCCAATCTGCCACTGTTTCTTCTAATTAACACCATATAAGCATCTGACAGTTTCATACACATAGTTTGGATGACATTAATCAATATGCCAGAAGTGATACAAAAGAAGTATTTTGTGTAATACAAAATAAACTTTATCTTTAGTCTTTTCTTAAACGAACTTGAATCATTTCATGCTACCTCACAGGTTGACGGAATCAACCTTTACTTTATTAAACCTGGAAAAAGAAATACTTCTTTAGTCTCTTTTGAGTCTAATCAACGGGAACGTCCGATGCCAAGAAATCACTCGTCTTGGCTGATTATCCCTTTTCGAGTTTGAAACGAACTGGTGTGGCCCAATTCAAAATCACATTGTTACTAGAAAAAAAGTCGAATTTTTATACTCTAGGAGTAACACAGATTCTATTTACAGTTCGAAACGAGGGCTGAATCAACCCATCCGGTCGTTCACAGCGCCGCTATGAGCGCCTGTTTTATACTTACAACAGAACTCCGTTTCTAAGGCAGTTGACTAGAAAAGATCATTACAGAGAGGAAGAATGATACAACGAGAATAGGTGTGAGAAAAGAGGTGTCGGATGAGGCAGAAACGCAGGAGTCGCATCATCCACAATCTTTTTGTGTGGGCTTTTTTCAGATTGCGATTTTCCTCTTTATACAAACTAAGTTCTGTTTTGGTTTTCGTTCTGCTGTTTGTGAGTAAGAGCTTGGAGTTCCTGACACACAGCAGTAAGTGCTTAGAAACCGAGCGGACTGACACAACCTTCCTGCGAGGCAAATTGACCTACGCGATTTCCGATAAAACACACGTCTAGAGAGTTTTTCACACAGTACACTGCCTCTTATTAGGTATGTAACAATAGGAGGGCATTAAAAGTCACTATCATTAGAGCGAGGTGATTGCATTTAAACGAACTTTTAGCATACAATTTACATGTTTATTCATGCTCTGATGACTTTAATTCTATTTTTAACATGTCTGAATGTCAGAAGCTAAAAGGAGATACAAATTCCAAACCCACCACGGTTGGTGTACTAAAGTGTGAGCCATGGGAAAGAAAACATTCAAACATTGTTTTGCTGATGCGTGGATTGTGTCTAGTCTAAAATAAGGCTTGAATAATCAGGCCCTGAATAGCTGTACTGGGATGAGGAACTGCCTTGGTCCTGTGAGCATGAAGGATTGTGTGGGTGATGATGTCAATCAGGTCAGATACAGGGCTTTGTCCCTCTGCAGCGCTCTGTGGAAGGAAATATAAACAAATCAAAATGGCTGCCGCAAAAATCAGTGGCAGTTATTTTTGTATTTGAGGAGACCTTGACACGATTGCATTCTCAGTATTTTACAGAATAAATTTAATCATGTTTTTCCGTCTAGATGATTGTGTTAAACATCAAAGAGTGATGTGTGCATTGTGCAGTATAATTTAACGGGCGGTCGGGGGAGGAGTCAGGACTCACCCGTTGCCGCAGTAGTCCGGGGTCCAGTCCAAGCCCTGGGTCGGTCCATTCCTGCAGCCAGTGCGGTAATCCATTGAAGGGGACAGACCGGGTCCGGCGGAGGATGTGACATTTACCATGCTCTGATACTCTGCCTGAAGAGGGAAACCCTGAGAGAGAGCACAATAGAAGATTACATATTAGATAATATATACTGAGGGATCCACAGAGACGAGGCAGATATGTGACCCTGCCTGTGAAAACCCAGATTTCTACATAAAATCATATTGTAAAGAACATTCTGTGATATATAACTGATATCTTTAATATTGACTGAGGAATTTTAAGACTTGTTTAGCTTGGTTTTAACAAACAGAGTCACATATATGAGAAAAGGAAATTGGCTATAATAAATCAATCATTTATGTTACAGAGAATCTTCCGGTTTTACTATATATTTCTCAAAGCCCTCATGTTTTGTATAGACATTTAAAGAAATTATAAAGTTTAAGTCAGAAGAACATTTACTGTATAAGCGCAAATTATTTCAAAATTACCAATGTTGTCATTCAGGACACTAGAACATAAAAATGTAACGTTTACCTTGACTGTAATATTAAATGCTATAACTATAATAATCTTACTATACTGGGCTTAATCATTTCTGGAGAAAGACCAGAGCAAAGCACAAACCAGCTCGCCCAATCAAACATACACGATCTGAAGTGGACGTGATGGCGGTATAACGCAACCAGTCGCAAATGAGCATTAATAAGAAACTGCATTCGGTGGTGGGGTGAATCTGATGGGGGTTGTAGACGAAAAATAAACGAAGCAGATATTCTAATTTGAAGACTTCTTCTCTGTTCTTAGCCTAAGAAAGACTGCATGTGAAAGGGAAGTTAATCTGAGTGGTACACAAGAGAATCTGCCTGAAAGAGCAAGACAGCAGGTGGCTGCGTTTTTTCCCCCTCCAGAGATTCTACCTATTCATGAATTGTTCCTCAAATTCTTCTCCTTCATTCGATCACAAAGGCTCCATCTGCCCCTTTGTGTCCCTCCCCCCCGCAACACCGCCCCACCTCCCCCCACCCTGCCTCGGCTCACCGAAAAAGTTGAACCGCGCGTTTTTGTTTGCTCTCCACAAATATGCAAAAATGAACGAGGATTATTACTCCCCTTTGGATTTAAAACTCTCCCATAAAGGCAGGATCTGTGGAACAGGCTTAAGAACTCCCCAAACGGAGGAGAGAAAAGCCAAGTTTAAGCATTCGTACTCTCCTCCAAAAGATTGACACTGTGGTAATCTAAAATTGGACTTCAGACAAATTTACACTATAATCTGCATGAAAATTAGACACTTTTTTTCTTATAACGATTATGATCCGCAGCAATAGTTAATTTTTCTGCTGAGGAGTGATAAAAAAGAAGCACATGAAATTCAATCAAGTAGTTGTTCTTTTAAATACAACGTTTCCCAGAATTCCCAGCGGGCACAAGAACAGAATTGTACAACAATAGGCCTTTTATATTCAAATGCAGATGCTTAACTTTGCAGCAACAGTTTCAATTGGAAATATGAGTTTTTCATTTTTGTTGAGGGAGTATAATATTGCCATGCAGTTCCTTAATGATGCCATGAAACTGAACAAAAATGACAAAACAATTAAAAGAAACATAATAACAATACAAAGAGATTGAATTTATTAACATTAGTTAAAGCGTTGGTTAACGTGAACTAACAATCAACCATACTTCTATAATTTTTATTCTGGTTTAACATCATTCATCAACATGAACAATTGTATTGGCATTAACATAACCTGATAACTGTCACTGAACATACTGAGCATACACTATCCCAACTACTAAGTTTCAGGTATTTTATTTTAGAAATGTTTGGGTATTTTAAAAAAATAACATTAACGTTTTTTATTTTTTAGTTTGTTTACTTTTATTAAAATTTGTCAAATATTTATTCTTGAGTATTAGACCTTTCTATCAATATCTAGTTAGATAGAGTCATGGTTAGATTAGAATTCAACTATGAAATATTACAGTGAATAATGACATATCCCAAGTGTTTCACCTGTGGAACGGTGACAGTTAACTGGTTAATAAATGGAAAAAAAAGAAAAGAAAAAAGCTAATTGTAAGTTCATCTTTGCAAATGCATTTACAGTACTGTTTTATGTAAACAAATCCAACCTTATTGTAATGTGTCATCAATGAAGCAAAACAGCAGCTCAACAAACAAGAATTATAATGAGAACAGTTGACATCGTCCGTTAGTTGTTTCTAAAGACATCGTCTAAGCAGCTCATCCCTCAGGAAAAGATCAAACTGCTGTCACTGAATAAGCGTGTCACCTGTTCTCCTGACCACCTGATTCATCTCTCTTTATGAAGTTAATCTCTGTTTACCCCAAGACAATGTGATTCTCCACCCTGCCACTCCCTCCCCTTTCTTTCTCTCCGGCAGCAGTCAGTCCTGCCTCCCAGCTGATGCTCATCTCTTAAAGAGCTTGGAGGCATAAGGGTGCTATTCATTAAGACCTCATTACAACCTCATCTCAATCCTACTGAAGTTCCACCACAACTCGGGGCTATTAAGACGTGAAACGGATCAACACGCAACTCTCAATGATTTTCTCACCATCACAGCGAGCGTTTAAGGAGACTTAGGCTTCGAACCTCTCCTTAACCATCTCTATTTGAGATCTCTATTAGGGGAACGAGGGTTTAATTAGCACTGATGCTAATAATGAGACTGAGTGCACTTTAGATCCGACAAACTGGCTGTTGCTAACACAGGGCTGCGGTTGAAACAGCCTCTCCCTCCTCGCACGTCAAAGCAGGGAAGGCAATAAACCCAGTGAATGGTATTCCAAAGAAGGTCATTTTCTCTTTAATTAGATTTTTTTGCTCTGTGTGTGTGAATGGGCAGAGCCTTAGTTTCTGTGCTTTTGTCTACATCCTAAATAAATATTTTGGTTAAAAAAAGATGAGAAAAGCCTTCTTCTATACACTTTAGCAAAGAACTAATTTCATTTCCTTCGCCCCAGCCTGAAAAACTGTTTTCATCAGATAGCCCAGGCGTTTTGTCTTCCACGCTGATGTATTCATCAATCTCAATGTGAGGTTTTTTGTGCAACCTTAAGTCACATCCAAATCCTAATGCATCTGTTTATTACAGAGAGAAAATTGAAAATCTGTCTGTGTGATACGCTGGGATTTTTTGCACAGCATGGACATAAAACAAGCTGGCAGATATTAATGGTTTCTCTCTTGACCTCATTCGCCAGCGTGAGAGATAGGCTGAAGGGGCCGGAAATGATGAAAAATGAAACGGCGCAGCATCTGCTGCATAAACAGCACTTCCTCCACTCTCACATTCATATATATATATATATACACACACACACACATATATATGCCCTGCTATCTGTTCTACGATAATGCAGAATGGAAATTGGAGAGATCAGACCAGACGGGTTCTCGAAGAGGTATATGGAAAACAGATAGGCGGGAGCAAATCTTTTAATTGGTCTGACCCGGCGTCTGTCATGTCTCTCTTTTTGGTTTTGGTTTAATAATGCTGAAAAGACTGGTATTGTCTACCTTGATCAAAGTCAACATGTAACGTTGTCCACAACCCATTTTACTTGCGTTGTAACGTATTTTTCAGTGAAATGAGATTTTGGAAGAAAACGAATTTGAGTGTCTTAATGTTATCCATCTGGAATTGACTGGAAAGATGGTCTCTTAAATAAAAATAAGGGCTTGATGATGTCATCCAAGAAGAAAAGCTGTTTCCAAAGCAGAGCTTATAATTTTTTATAAAATTAAGCTCATTTTTAACAGGGCCCATTTTTATTTTAAGCTTAGTAAATTAGGACATTTAAGTAGTTGTTACAAACATCTCTTACAAAAAACATTAGTGGTGTGAATCTTGAGACAAAGCAAAGGCATTGATATATTTCAATGCACGTTTTTTTAGTTATGACATTTGCATTTTAGTTTGGGACTAGGCTTAAGCTCTGTCTGGGACACCGCCCCTAGGTGTATTCATTTAAGTACATCTTAGAATTGTCACAAGGGGCTTCCACTTCTATTAATCAGATTTTTTCTTTTTTTTCTTTATTTATTGACCATCTCCTGCAGCAAACTAGCAAAGTGTCATTAATGCATTGCTGTGCATTAAATATCCACTGGGTTGTGTGTGCTCTTACCTGGGCCATGGATGGGGAGTGCAGGGGCAGTGGGTGGCTGCTGAGGTGCTGCTGTTGTTGGTGGAGGCTGATGTGCTGGTGTAAGGGGGGGCTGATCTGCAGCGGAGGGGGGGATGAGCCCGTCATGCTGCCCATGTTCACTGCTCCCGGCATGGGTACGTTGGGCCGGGACGGGCCACCGCGGACTAGGCCCGGCTGCATGGGGGGCAGGTGGGGACCGAGTCCTGGCTGCTGGTGGTAGGGTGGACCCATATAAAGACCTGGGTGAGACTGACCTGCTCCAGAAAAAACTGGTGGCTTGGGTCCAAGCATCTGGGAAGCCTGTGATACCTTCACATCCCCTGGGTCATTGTAGCTCTAGAGGACGGTAGAGAAACATCTGCTTTAAAACAAACATCTTACCAAACAAGAATGTGTCTTCTCAACAGCCCGCAGCCGTTTACGTACCTGAGACACGAGGCTCGCTCTGTACGCAGCCAGCTGTTTGAGATACTCCTTCTTTGCGGTCTCTGTTTTTTTCTTGTACACCTGCCACGATAAAACAAACAAACAAAGAGAAAATATATTAAGGGAGGTCAGAGCCATTCTCTGTGTTCCTGTGCACAATTATTCTTAGAAATCTATCTAATGGCAGTCCATTTATGAGCCATAATGTGTAATTGTTGTTGGAGCACTGAAATGGCGCTTGAGTGCAGCCCACTTTATCCAGCGCTTGTTCTTCTGCCTTTATGGACTGTCCATATTCCCCCTTTCAGTTGGGGCATATGTGTAATTATTTGCCCATCAATACATCTGTGCTGTCATTACCTCAGCCAATAGACCTCTACTAACGAGAGGAGTGCAAAAAGAGAGAGTCAGAGAATGAAAAAAAAACAGCAAAGAGACATGATGTTCTTTTATCAGGCAAACATCCTCTCTGGCGTAAAAGTACTTTTAAGTGTTTTCATCAGCCTCACTTGGCTGAGTGTTGTACATAGTAAAAAAGACTACAAATCAATGACAACAAAAAATAAAAGAGTTGTTTAGCTTTTTATGACTGTGGCTGCAGCCTGGTGCCTTATAAGAGAGAGGAATCAGAAGCTAGTTTATGTCATTTCAAACCTTATGAAAAGTCTTTGCTTCCTTAAAAATATAACCAACCCAGAGGACATATTGCTCATATGTTGCTCTTGCATAACTAAGGAGATTTGATAAAGCTCTCAAAGTTAAGTTTTATTTAAGTAACAAATTAGTCTCTGATGTTTCTTGTAACATTGTTTTGGAGAAATAAACCAAATGAGAGAATTGTTAAAACGTATGGAGTACTAATGTAGATTGTATAGATGAAATAATCTGGGTTTGGGCAAATTTTATAAAAAAAATGTTCGAGTTCATATTAAAATCTTCAATAATGTTGATTTTTGTTTGCAGACTTGGCAAATCTGAGCTCAGTTTGTAACACTGTTGTGATCTCTTCTAAAACTCTACCGCAGATATTTGTGACTTTTCTTAATCTTTTTTCTCTAGTGATTTAAGCAAACATTACCATTTGCTCTCAATTTAATCTAATTCATGTGAAAAAAACTCAATTCATGACTTGGCGAAATAATAGAGATATTTTAAAGATCTCATCTAAGATTTTTCCTTCTGTATTAAACTTTGACATACGCTTGTGTTCCTACTTTTGTTTAAATGTGCAGCAAATATCAGAGCAATTGTTATTTGGCAGCAAATGAATGTGTAACTTAATGAAGAAAAGATGAGTTCAACACAACATTTTCAGCATGTTTTATATTTTAAATGGTTGTAAGCAAGTGATGCAAACCCCCCCCCAAAACAAATCTGAAAAACATTACTGTTGTGTAAATCTGATGTGAAAACAAAAGTTAATTTGACAGACAGTATCGTATTCATACTAAATATGTATTGAAACAGTGATCTAAATCATTACCAGACCGCACAAAGCCTTGCTCTTACATGTTCTAAAAAACCCTTTCACATATTTCACTGTTTTCACACCTGGCTTTGTTAAGACTTCCCCTACATGCACAACTATTGTGATGTTCCACAATAGGCAGTGCAGAGATAATGCTATTATGTGACTGCACGAGGGGAAATCAGCAAAATGTTCTGACCAAGATATGTGCACAACACTTGCTGTCATAACAAATCATTATGTGAATATACTTTTTGTGTACTGTAGATACTAGCTTAGATAAAAAAACAAAACGGGTACCTGTATGTATAAAACTGTGTGAATAGAATTGTCTGTATAGAAACATACGGCACTTTACCTTTATGAGTCAGCCGCAAGATCGCAGCAAGATAAAGTGACTTGTTTACATGTGCATGTGCGTGTGGTTTAAAGAGAAAGTCACCTGTTTCTGTTCCTCTCCCAGACCGTCCCACATAGAGGCCACTATTTTGGAAACCTCCCCAAATGTGGCATTGGGATTTTGGCCTTTAATTGCCGCCTGTGTGTCTCTGAAGAACAGGGCGTATGCTGACACGGGCTTCTGAGGCTCGTTGGGGTCTTTCTTCTTCTTCTTCTTGGGGGTTTTGGGCTTCTTGGCCATGTCTGTGGCTGCTCTTTTCTCTGCCCCATTTATCTGCAAGGAGATGAGCTTATTATAGTAAACAATAGATTTCCTTTTAGATTAGGCCATAATCTAAACTTTATAAATTAATCATCATAAAGCTAGTTACTGAGCATCATCTTCAATGTCTTTTATAAATTGTATAAATATTTTAACAGCGATTAGATAAATTCTTGATAATTATTATATGAGATATATGATATTTAATCTTATATTAAATGACATATGATATATTAAATTAATAATTAAGTAATATCTTAAATAATAAACATCTATACTTTAAGGCACGAACGTAAAATAAAGGCACAAAATAAAAATGTAATGAAATTTTAAGTAGTTGCAATATTTTAAATATTATAGTATTTTAAAATATTTTAATGAGAAGAAAATAATATTTGTGTCATTTTCTACCCTTGTGCAATATTTGTTTAGAAAGCTTTAAAGTTCACTGTAAATAAATTACTTTTCTAGCTATACAATATTTTTTAATTTCCTGATTTTTCATTTGTTAAGAGCTTTTGACTTTTTATCACTGAAACAAGAAAGAAGAAATATCTTAGCAGTGTGAATTAATGGCTACACTTTCCAGAGTTTTGGAGAAAATGAGCTGTAGAGTGCACTCTTAAGGCAGATCAGTATCTTAGAAAATCTATGTAGGGAACATGACAATACAAGTTACTAAAAAGTCAGCAGCAGTGACTCATTTCTTTAAATACACTGCATTTTGCCATAATGCATAAAAGTCTATGTAGCCGTCTGTGAGTGTAAGACGAAGATAAGCCCTTTTATTCATGAGATCACAGAATCTGCAACACTCTTTCTCTCTCACCTTGGCAGCATCATCTGCATCGTCCTCATGCACTGAGCTGGAGGGGGAAGGTGTGGCTGACTTGCTCTCTGGTGGAGACGGGGAGCCATGGGTACCATTGTTGCTGTTCAACCCCAACTGGGTATTGAGTTGTGATTGGTTGATAGTGGTCAGCTGACCTTGCGGAACCATGCCAGGTTGGATTCTGGGTCTGAGCGTGTCCACATGAGGGTGGCCACCATAGCGGGAGTCTGAATTGACCATTTGCTGCATCTGGAAGATAAAAAATTATAAAAAATGAAACAAAACCACCCATTTCTTAAAACCATACGCACTGGACTTGGCATTAACTCCCTTAAAGTTTAGTCTTCACAAGGCTATAGGAATGAAATGATATATCCTAAAGTTAACAGGCACTAATTTATTCTTCCAGTCCTTATGACAGGTTTGAATTTCACTGTTTTGTTGCTGTGAGCACTGGGTTGTAGTAGGGTGTAGAAAACATTGCTTTCCTTACTGTATCAGGAGGATAAATCACTTCCGACAAACACAAGCCCTGTAGCTGTAGTCCGTCACCTGATACTGTCTAAAGCAACAGGTGACCAGAAATGTAGCCCACGCCCACCATTGTGTTGAGCACAATGCACCCGACAGGTGGAACTTTGGGGTTATAGGCCACGGGCATTCCTCTGACTCCCCCTTCATTACACTGAAAGAGATACTAAATACTCTTTAAACTAATCTAACTGTCTTTATATTTCTGAAATGGGAGAACACTGAATAACGCTAATGTTAAGATTTGATACATATTTTTTGATGGTGACTTAAAGAATTGTCTAATTAAAAATCCAGTGTTAAAGCTAACAATAATTTAATTATTTTTGAGGTACCATAAAATGTACCGTGTTGAAGTTTAACACTTCATTTTTTTTTGCATCTGTTCAGTACAGTTAATTAGTTTTTTAGTACATATCTTTTTTCTTTTTATTCAGTCTTACGTTCAACATAATTCATCAATTAAAGACATAATTGTTTTTAATGTCACCAGAAAGAAACTTTACCAATTTACAAGAATTCGATAAGTGTACCCGAAAGCAGAAGTGAACATAACGACAATATATCTGTATTTGCGGCAGGATCAGGCGGATGTCGTGTTGATCGGGCTAATGGCGTGACATTACACAGCAACAGAGAGGAACATTTTCTGTTGTTGCGGCGGCTTTAGTGGTAAATTGACTAATCATAAACTAATGAAAATGTCAAGTTCTCATGAAATGGCTGGAAAACGTTGACAATGGAAAACGGTTAAAAATAACTTTTCAGAGGTTTACCATTACAATGTTTATGGACAGAAGGAAGTTTCATTTTACGATGAAATGCATTCACCTTCAAGCACAACTCCATTATAACGCTTTGTGTTTTTAGTATTCCACATCTTCCTACTCAATTTCTCTTTAAACATTGGTATGTTTTAGGGGAACTTTTTTTCCGCTAGTTAACCAGACAATACCCACCTTGTGTGAAGAATTGGGTAATAAGATAATGTGGTCAGTTTTATGTAGAAAACACTTCGACTTAAAAACCACGTACGGTGATAAAGGTCACCTTTCCTTTTTCTAAGTAAAACAAAACCTAGAATCTTTTTGACAGTAACCTTCATACAGAAACCGACCGTGATGTTTAAACAAGACACAGCCAGAGAATCATAGACCACTCGTGAGACTCTTAAATCCAATCCAAATTTCCCAATGAGAAATGGTACCAAAAAAGAGGATCAACATGGCTGTTGCAAAATATTGAATAGCGTTTGTCAGAGTTAGGTTGTGATGGTATTTATCATCTGAGCTCACCATTAATCTCCACTACACAGAGGACAAAGGCTTGCCGGGGATGAATAGAGGTCACGTGACGAGGTCACACACAAAAGCCCTAAAGGTTGCCTGTTCTGCACTTTTTAAGTTTTAAATAACAAATGGCTGGCTGGGCTTTCATCAGATCCATTGACCCGTGCTGCAAGGGAGGTCATACTCATTTGATATCAATTTCCCTTAAATCACAGGGCAAATTGTAATCACACTTACAGTAGGAGACTATTTGCATGCTTATCTTCCAGTAGTGTTGGACAGAAATTCATGAAAAAGAGAAAGCCTGCTTTTCTATGGAGTCCAATGACATTTTAAAGGAAAGAAAATAATATCTACTTTACTCTGGCTGTCACTTCAGGGGCACTTTCATGTCCTTCTGTTTCCATTAAAAAGGTATAAATAGCTTAAGTACTGGACTAGATCAGAGCCAATTGTTTGCTCAGGGTAATAAAACCACAGGCCAATGATAAGGACTTTTTCAGGCAAAGTAATAAGGGTGTATGTATTTCATGTCCTTGTGTAAGACTTTACACTGTAGATCTTTCTGAGCTAAAATACACACTACTTTACGATGGTTAGAATGTAAACGATTACTGCATATGAAATATGACTGTAAACTTGCATAATCTTAGTTATTCATTTCTTTCCTCATGAGTTAATCCACTTTAAAATGCATGTGGCTTTTTGGTAATAATAGCTTGTCAAAGTCTACATGATGGAAAACACCCAATATTTATGACACGCAGGAGTACATATGAGAAGTGAGGTAATTTGGAATATAAAATCTTGAAACCATATTACACCATCTGTCATTTGTACATGCCAGAGTTTAATTGCTCCTGCTTGAATTTTATATAACTGCATGCAAATATCTGTCTCTCTATTAACTTTACTGTAAATGATCTATGTGTAAGCAGTCTTAATAGAAGTAACTCATGTCATTTTATGTCACACTGCACTTTCGATGTCTCGAACGCGCTAAAGAAAAATGAAGAATGGCGTGGCAGGGATTTCACACATATTTCTCTTAGACTCAAGGTTACAGTAATATCGGGAAACGTCTGATATTTAAAAATCCATTGCTTCGTGCCAATCTCAAGATCCAAATGAAAACATAAATATAACTAGATATTACAGCTCTATTTATATTTATTTTATTATTTATATTTATCGCTCTTTAATTGCTCTACTGAATGCAAGAAAGTAGAATAACTGATCTCTGCATAAGCAATATAACAGCAGTCACTCGTATCATGTTTTAAATGTGCTAGTTTTGTAAAAAAAGAAAAGCTTTAAACTGAAGGCTTTGCAGCAAATTTACAATAAATGGAGATTTATGTCCATTACGGTTTCTCTTTTTTTATTTAGGCCACTGCTAGATGAGGATTTAGTGGCTTTTGCTGTGATGATGGACGATGTGACTGCACTTTACTGCTCTCTCTCTCTTTCTCCTCCACTGTCAGCTCTGTTTAGATTTGCACATTTTACACACATCAACTTGTGCTTATTTAAGCGGACGTGCGGCTTTCTGGAAAGCAAACCGACCTGAGCATTTCCAATAAATTAGTCGCGTTTTGTGCGAATCACCGAGATCATCAGAACGGACCGATAAGATCTCATCTCTCGCATTATTATGTTTAAAAAGCAGCTCGATTATATTCGGCAACGATTCCTCTTTTCTCAAGATCCATTTAGCTATTCCGTTCCATTTATTTCCATTCTTTTAACGCAACGAGGAGGGGCCGTGAAACCTTACGAGATAATTTTCCTTTTAATCTAATATTTTTTAAAGTGAAGCACATTTCACTCAACTATCTCCGCTGGCTAAACAATGCAAGCCCTGAGACCTATAAAATGAATGCAAAATGTAAGAGACACATAAATGCACTCTATGTTCCAGCAGAGAAGGCAGCTCCAACAGGCTAATGCCGAGAGAAAATTAATTCCATCAGCTAGCTCTTTCATTCTCCACTGCAGCTACAAGCTCTCTGTCCCGTTGCCTGGCAACCATAATTCATAGCCGCTCTAAATGGATGTTCTCCAAGCACTGAGAACATTAAGGTGAAAAGAACAAATGCCTTTGTGAATCTCAATATCTTTTCCCGTGTCTATGTCATTCGGTGTTTTTTAACCACCCGTGCGTATTTTATTCTTTAAAGATTTGTTTGATGTAAGCTAAAGTTTAAGAGGGGCAACACAAATGTATTTCTACAAACAAATGAATCCAAAATATTGGCTGTACTTTTATTTCCGTTGCGGCCAGTGTGGCGCTTCAGTCATTTCGTCATTATTTGTTAATTTCCAATAAAGATGTCATTTGTGCTATTCTAATGAAACAAAGGTCAAAATAAAAAATGCAAATAAGGCGGGACTGTTCTGTGGTGTATCATGCCAGAAATGCACAAAATTAACACTCAATATTTTGGTTTGGCCTTAGACATGAAGTGTGTGGAAAACAATAGGTGAGAGATGAAGAAGTGAGGTTTCAGTATGACTCGCGTCACATTAGCAACACATCTCCCATCCATCTTTAACCACAGTTAGTCACACATCACCAGCGCCAGATATGTATCATAATCACATAATGAGGTTTCTTGCACTTAACCAAAATTTAGAGTTTGGGTTTCATTTCTCCAGAAGTGACAATGATTTGGACAGTATTTGTGATATCAGAACAACTGTCACCGTTACACAGGTGGAACAATACTTTAATATTTCATAGTTGAAATCTAATCTAATCTTGACAAACTATATATAAATGATAAGATTCAGGTATAAACATTGAACAAATTCGTATAAGAATTACAATGTATAAAATAAAAAAATCGAATAAAAATATGAATGTTAATGTTATTTTTGAAAATGCCTTAAATAAAAAAATGATATATAAAAGAAGATAAATTCATATAAAAATATCTCAAATTTAATAAAATGTAGTTCAGCATTTTCATGCCTATGCTCAATATGTGCAATGACAGTTATCAAAATAAAAGAAAGAGAAAAAGA
Organism: Beaufortia kweichowensis; assembly: GCA_019155185.1. Classification (NCBI taxonomy): domain Eukaryota; kingdom Metazoa; phylum Chordata; class Actinopteri; order Cypriniformes; family Gastromyzontidae; genus Beaufortia; species Beaufortia kweichowensis. The sequence continues at coordinate 13,311,348 of CM032797.1, forward strand.
CAAACTGAGGTAAAAATGATTAGTAATAATAATTCCGAGATTTAATTATAATTAAACAAAAGATAGAAATTGTTCTCGATTTTAAAAATAGGTTAAATATAATTTAGAGACAAAATATGCCCATAAATAACTAAATTAATTTACACAAAAGCTTCAAAAGTCTATTTTCTGTGGATTCTAAATGAACTGCACAAATATGTAGTACAGCTTTATGGCGAAAATGCATTAGGAAGAGTGCCTTGATGCTAAATTATATTTAATTAACTTAATCCAATGGGAATTTGGCATTGTTTCACTGTGCGTTAAATCACATTAGCTCTCATTTGATGCACGCTATCTCAATCATGCTATATGTCGCTCCAGCCTCTTGTAATCTCTGTTGAGGTATTTCATTTGTGTCAATTAAATAATTGTTTGTGCACTGAAACGACTTTGGTGTTGCGTAATTCCATCATGAGAAATGCATTAGCGACATCTCAAAGGAGAGCATGTTCACTGTTCTTTTTTCGGCTGCAAGACGTCAATCTCGCATTGACATTTTCATCCACAAAGAAAGAAACTCTGTATTTTTGGTCACGTTGAATAACAGCTCTTTCCACAGCAGTGGTGTGCAGACTTCTGAAATGAAGAAGGAACGTCCCCAATATGGTTTTTGGGTTTAAATCCTATTTAAAGTCATGTTCTAGTTTCATGTAATGTTTACACAGCGTCTGGCCTAAAAAAGTATGAAACAGCTTACAAAAACTACTTTTTACACTTGAGACTATCAACATGCAACTTATACACTTTTATAATTACAGTATTAGATCATCATAATTATATTTTACTTAATATAAACATGAACTCTAATCAAATTATTGATTTACACTGGTTTAAAAATTATAACTACAAGACTAAATTAATAAGCATGTTTTGTGTAGCTTTTGGCATTTGTTTGCATATTATTTATAGTCACCTTTTTCGGACCATTAGTCATCAAATCCTCTGTAAACATTGTAAATGTAATGGTGGCTGTAGGCAGTGAGGTGCACTATTGATTTAACCAAACTGAGTGCTCACTAAAAACATTTTCTGTACTGTCGGACGGGCCGTGTAGAATAGAAATAGAAATATTATTTCTACATACTAGAAAATGATACCCCAAAGCTTCAGGTCCAGACACAGAACACATCAGTACTCACCACTGAGAGAGAGTTAGTGAGCAGACCTCCATCTTGGCCCAACATGTTGGGGACTGACATGCCAGGCAGGTCCATTCCTTGCAGGTGGAAGGGGTGCAGTCCATTCTGAGAGACAGGGGGGCAAAGGGGATGGTACGCTCCGGACTCAGATTCAGGCAAGTGTGCCAGCATGTGTTCAGGAAGGGTGGGTGGAGTGATGGGGGGGATGTTGAAGTCTTCGTCCCCAAGACTGGGCACTGGGTAGGACTGCTGATTTAAACAGAGGAGCAAAGAACAGAAAGGTAATGTGATGAAAGTACAGTTGGTAGTATGGCTACTATTAACAAAACCACAATAATATTTAATATTTGAATATTCAATATTCAAAAGATTTTTCTTTTACGTACACCATACAACATGCGCACATACACACATATACAGTGTATATATATATATATATATATATATATATTTATATATATATATATATATATATATATATATGTATAATCCAGGTTTTTTACTCACATATAGTAAAAAACCTTGATTAAAAATTGTAAATATAAATACTCTAAAATGGAAAAAGCGTATGAATTGATAGTAAATGCAGCATCTGCAAAGGCAGTATGAAAAGGCTTTGCAAACAGTTAGTTTGAAATACGGCACAATGGGGGGTGAACCGTAGGCAAGAACAAGGACAGGCTGTCCATTTGATACTTATAAATAAGAGAATAAGGTGGGTTATGACATGAACGAGAAAATCTCTGCTGCAGTCTTGCTGAAAACAGACATTCTTTGATGTTCTATATTCAGCGGCTGAAGCCGTGCAGCTACGGCTATGATTCACACTGTATCAATAACAGAAAAAAACATTTAATCACAGCTATACATCCAGAACAAATGAAATAGTGAATAAAGTACACCGAAGTGCCTTGAACATTACAGTGATGCATTCCTACTACTTGAGCCCCTGAGGAAGTAAAAATGATATGCAAATGGTCAATCAATCTCATTAGGCTATAACAAAAGGCTGCTTTTAAGAGACCGAGCAGTCCCTTTCGTACGGCTGTGAAGTTTTGCTTCGGCTGCTGTAATACAGCACTGCCTCCTCTGGCCCTTGTCAGTTTAGACTGTGATGAAAAAGATGTAAAGCAGATAAGCAGATGAAAGGCTGTACAAATCCAAGCAAAATCATAAATTATTCTGTAAACACTCCCCTGGAGTAAAATACTCTAGTAAAATATATATACAGTTTTCTGCAGGCTGTGAGAGTGGATCATGCTGCAATTGCATGTATGAAGTTTATTATGTACACAGAAAAGAAAAGCCAGAGAACATATCAAGCCATACTCCCCCCGACCGTAGTTTAAATTCAAGTCTAAGAGCGCAACACTTCACGAGAAAAAGCGAACGGCAAATGTGTCTCTGCCTCCGATTCAGCTCGAAATGACTCATATGATTCCTCTCTTTTTACCTTCAAAGGGGCTCTTCTTTTTGCCTGCTTTATTATCTCTAATACATAGCTTTTATTTGCAGCAAACTAAATGAACCTGTCAGACAGCCAACTACAGGCAATTAGGTATGAAATTGCTTCCAAATTCAAGCTCAACTCAAATAACGGTCCAACTGTTACTTTTAAGGATTGCAATAATCGTTTTAATGAGCTTCCTACTTCTGCCTCTAAAAGCCAATGTATCACGCTCATTTGCATATTTGATTGTGTTGTGCTTCACAGATGTCTGCGTTTGTTTGCGGGAAATATGCTGGCATAATTCATACAGTAAAGCCCTTAGAGAAATTATTTTACTGCCAAATTTAAAAAAATAATAAATCACATAAAACAAGCTGACTGTTTGCAGTGGGTTACTGCTGTTACACGCATGTAATGTACTTATTTTTGCAATTATTCTAAATGTAAAAAATATTATCAGGTGAAAATTAGAAAAACAAATAAGCAATAAGTTAATTAAGTGTTTTGCCTCTATGAGTCGTTGAACATTCATGTTTATGTACTAAAGGTTATTTATAATGTTTCTTTGTTGTTCTTTTCTTCGTTTTACACATTCTTTTTTGGTGACACTGTGATGTATAAACAGGCAACACAGGAAATCAAAAACCCTGTTCTGTGGTGTGTGGCTCTGACAAAGAAGTAAACACATTCAAAATTAAGAACAAAGCACAAATCTATGGGGTTTTTTCAAATAAGGCAGTGAGTATAAACACACTAAAACATGGCACGACTTATTTAACTACCAACTGCAAAAATGTTCTCTCTAATCTGAATAAATACATTTTCTTGCTGAAAAAAGCAATTTTGCACTATGAGTCAGTCGTTCATTTTTCCAATTCCAATCTCTGAACAACACCTGAAGATGAAACATTTAAACATGCTTCATTTATTTTTCTGTAGCCGTGTCTGTGGTAATTGAAATATTTTTGTATTAACCTAAAAAACCTCCAGGGTCAGAAAGTGCCGATTTCAATAACGTACTAAAGAACTGAATCTAAATGAACTATTTACATTCAGTCAAAAATGTGGAAATTACTCACACAATATCTGTACATTCCAGTCCAGTGTTTATTATTCATAACTGAATTACATTCAGATCTAAAGCTATATATATATATTTAGCTTGAAAACGAAACAGTGTGTACTTTTTTTCTAAAAAGCCATTTAACAATAAATGAAACAAAAGGACAAAACTTGCCATTTCTGTGCAAATCGCTTTGCTTTTGATTCTTCAGAATTAGGATGACGCACCGTTTCCCAACAACCCCCCGTGCACTTCATGCAACCGTTTTAAGAGGAAGAGGAAAAAACAACTTTTGAAATGCGCAATGTGCCAGTCCTAGCCCATTTCATGTGACATCATTCGGACCTGACAACAAATCTCGCAGCGAGGTGATTGCCTGTCAAATAGCACAAGGGTAATGGGACTGCTGAGAGATGAATGGCAAATGAGCAGGAGAGTCATTTAAATCTACTATCAATTACTGATGATGGTCATGATGTGCTGTATGGAATCACTGTCTATGGCCGACATCACAGTCAGCAGTCAATCAAAACCTCACAGCAGAGAGAAAAAAGGCATGAAACGGGTGAACAGTCTTCAGTATCTGATGTAGTTCACACTAACAATAAGGAAAGAAATGAGACAGAATGAAGTGATATGTGGAGAACACTTGTGTTTTTAACATGTGTTGCAACGAATGGCAGAAATGCTTTACCGGCAGAAATAACGATTTAATTTACTGTAGTCTCATAAATGGAGATGTAGATCGTCTATTAGCCTTCCATCTTGACAGATGAAAATCTGCTAGTCATTATGAAAGAAACGCGTACACAAACTGAGATATGAGGTGGTTGAGAAAACGTGCAGTTTTGAGATAAGAGACATTCCCCACCACACAATGTATTAAACAACTACAGGGGATTTTTTTTCTGATTAATAGTTTTCATTAGTGTTCAAATACGATTTATGAGACTTTTAGGATATAAAGGATATTTCAATGATCCTGGATAGGCTGTGGATCATTACCCAGAGTTCCATGCGGCACAAAGGGCGCTCTAAAATGTTGTCGTGCCCTTCCACCAATTAAACTGCCAAAGAACAGCAAAAGGAAGCGTAAACAACAGTAACCTGTGCCCGCAGATGAGGCGGCTTTGTCATAATGTAATTCTAAATAATGAAGATGTCAGGTTAAATGCTACAGTAGTTAAACTTAATAAGGTGCCCCATTTTTCCCAACCGGCTTTTCATTTGCCATCGACGCTAGGATTGTGAGAGTGAGGCAAGGAAAGCAATTCAGCCTGTAATGAATACCTCTGGGACCCAGGGGCGGTGATCATTTGAATGCAGCATTCTTTGGCTAGGCCCCCAAAACAACCTGGAACCTGCTGAGCTGCCGATTACTGTTGAGAGCTTCTGGATAAATGGAGAAGGGCTTGTCTGTCTTGTGCAACCATCAAGGTCAAGCATTTTGGAGGAGGTTTTTGCTTTGTCTAATGGGGGTGACAGAAGGGCGTGTGAAGCTTTCCTGTCTACTTGACTGACCTAAACAGTGACATCAGAGAATCGGGATCAAAACGGCACTAGTGCAGTCCGGTCGAGACCACTCCCTGTCCAGAAGCGCTGCATCGATGCTTTTGAGGAGCTTAAGGCTTATGCATGCATGAATATGCAATATCTCTGAATAATGCATATTATGAGACAAACAACGCAAGATTATTTGAGCCTAAAACTTGCCCTAGCTGGGCAGAGAAAGCTGGCATAACATTCTGTGAATGTGTCGTATTTGTACAGTATATTAGTTCAGCTCAGGAGAACATTTTTTTCCCGTGTCTGAAATACAGACCAAAAACACATATGTAAGAACGGGCCTCTTCAGTCCCAGGGGAGAGCGCAAGGTTAGTTTATGCATGTTTAAAATGCACAGCTTTCTGCTGGTCCCGCAAGAGCTCTGCAACATCTGGGGGGAAGGGAGAGGGATAGCGATTTCCACCTTTACAGTATATAAACCCACACACCAATCTGACAACCTTGCCATCAGAGTACATATGCATGTCAAACCATCCCACTGTGCGAATACACTGTATGTTCAAAACAAAAAATCCTACCATATAGATGTGGCTGTGTAGTTTATGCTTATCATGAACATCTAATCCTCTTCCCTTTGATTGCATATTCTGTAACATGAACCGGGCGCCCAAAATCTCAATGCAATATTAAACATCACCCTTATCAAATTTACACAAAACTCAACGGCTGTTTAACAAATATTGCTAGTGAGCACTTTCACTGCTTGCTGAAGCAGTGCCTTTGAGCCTGGTCCAGAAATACGAGAACTGTGTATATTTTTAGTGTTCGGTGTGTGTGTGTACGCTGTAGTCGGCTTTATCTGGCATCGCTGGCACACGGCACTTCATCTTGCTGCTGCATTAAAATAAATAAACTGTGATACAGAGCGCTTGTGGGCCGACATGTGCTCAGCACTCCACCATTTTGGGCTAATAAATGTGGCTTTTATTTAATAGCCAAGAAACACATGGTTTGGGTTGGAAGAAGGGGAAAGGGAGGAGATGGCGAGATAGCAAGAAACCTGTGAGCAGACAGACAGCAGACTCGCTCTGTGAATGCTTTGTGTATTTTAACATTTCATTGATTTAGTTTTCTTGGCTGTTATTATTGTTATGTCTAATAGGGAGAAACAGATATTTCTGTTCAGAGATGTTTATATGGGAAGCAGTATCGCATTTTGTCACTTCAAGTAGCTATTAGGTTTTTAGAAATGTTTTTGAAGCTGCAGTCTGTAACTTTTGCCACTATAACTATCTCTGTTTTATATATAAAATGTACATACTTATCTTTATATGTGTTAAAGTCAAATGATGTCAAACTGACAAATTTCCCACAAAACCATAGCCAACAGTTAAAACTATAAATCATTATTATCATCTTATTCTTGGAAATCAAGGAAAGAAGATTTTTTGTTTGCTCAGTAACAGATTATTTTTAAACCAATTGCAGCCTTAAATGCCATTTGGAAAAAGTCACTTTATCACCAGTTTTGTTCCTATATTTTTATTTACATTATTTTTTGTTTTACTTTACATTATTATTTACAATACACATTTAAAACTTTTTCTTGCAGGAAAACATACCAAAAATATAAATGGCTCATAGTGCACTAAACAAATTTTATCCAATCAGATGCTCTCTGGAATGAGATGTCTCCTCCCCCAATACATCTGTAACCATTTAGCAAGTAGGTTAATGTAGCTGACCTTTTTATTTAGGAAAAGAGGGATGAGCCATTTGAACAACCCACCTAAACGTCTGGTCTCAATCGAAAGATACTGTATCTCAACAGAAAGCTGCCCTCATCAAGTGTTTTCATGGGGTTTGTGACAAAGTATTACCCAAAGATAACCACAGACAAAGATAACCCACCAGCTCGTCAAATTTTAATTTCAAAGAATATAAATCTAATCAACCAAACTCAAAAGAAGACCAAACCAAAACTATATCTCCCTACCCGCTCACATAACTGATCCTCACACTTGCATTGGCCAATCTCCAGATAGCCTTTGGTTTGTATTGTAAAGCAGATTTAAAGACAGACTTTTGCAGAACATGTTTTGCCTTGAGCTGTGGATGGTTTTCAGGTTCAGTTTTAGCTTGTTGAGTGTTAAGTTTAAAATAGGCACATGGGTACACTTCAGTCTAATTCAGTTAATGTGTGTTTAAAAGCAGGAGAAAGCTCTGTGACTGCGCACCACACACTGAGGTCAAGGTGAATTCAACTGTTGTTGCCAATAAAAGTAATTACCTGTTCCCAACAGAGAGAAACGCGAGAGAAGGAGGTTGAGAAAGAGAAAGAACAAAATGGAAGGAAGTAAAAATACAGCACAGAATAGAGACCGCAGAGCAACGACAGGAGGAAGTACGCATTACACGTCCTTTGACTTTATATACTGTATCAACATCAAGATTCATATAAGGAGTTTTATGTTCTGTGGAGAATGACTTTACTGTTTTGATATTCATACTGTTTGAGTAATGCTACAGACTCCAGTGATGTGCTAGTAATAAAAAATTTTCAGATTAACTTTTTAACAATCTGCTTTAACATTATAGGCATTTTTGTTTTATTAAGCCATCCAGAATAGTAACAATTAGTTTCACACTGTAAAAAAAACTGAAAACTTGTACTGCTATACTGAGTAAACCAGAAAATCAAAACATGTGAATTCATACTATATTCTGGTTTTATACTTAAACATACGCAGCATATTATATAAATTTGAAGCATTTATCTTTTCTAGTTTTGAATGGTAATACAGTTAATATGTGACCCTGCCTGTGAAAATCCTGCTAAAGTCCTTTTTTATTTACTGTTTTTCAACATAAATCATCCTAAATAAAGAACTATTTGTGAAAATATAACCTTGATATCTTTAATATTGACAATATTGACAATACAAGTATGTCAAAGATTTAAATCATAATGAAATGAATAAGTAAAATCATACTTGCTCCTTATCTCAGAATGAGATGTTTAGACTTTAGCTTGGTTTTCACAGATGGGGTCCTGATAATTAATATAATTAATATTAGTAATTAATTTTGGAGTTACTACTCTAGCTAAATGCATAGTACAGCATGTCACAACACTGGACTTTTCAATGGTAACATATAAATTGTATTAAACGTAAAGAAAATATGATACCCAACAATGGAGTGCATGGTGCAGGAAAAGACATTAGTCTAAATCAGTGTTTCTCAACCGGGGGGCGGGACCCACTAGTGGGCCTTTCCAAAGGGGACTCAAGAACTTAAAATGATTTCAAATAAGACCATTAAAATAATCTGAAACAGCTATAAATCAAGATGTTTTTGTGTTTGGTTGTTTTTATAACGAGCAAGCCCTATGGAATATTTTATATTAACATTCAATCATTTATAATTGTCAGTGAGCGTTCTTGAAGTCAAAAAGGTTGAGATCCACTGGTCACTAGACTACATGCAGCACAATATTGATGAGACACAAACAGATATTTCACTGGTGCGGGGATATTTACCCATGTCAGACGTGGGCCGTCCGTATGTGTAGGGGTGTCTCTTTTCCAGTGGCCGCTGGCCTGTTTGTTGCCGTGCTGGGTCTGGCTGGGACTGGCAGGTACACGGAACTACATTGGGGTTCAAGGCCATGGGGTCAACCAACACAGTAGGGAAAAAAGAAACAAGAGCACATGCAAGACTTTCAGCAATCTATCATGCTTTCTATCGGCTCTTTGCTCAATCTGCATTAAATCTCCAGCAAACATGCAGCATGAGCAAACTGAGATATGCAACGCAGCCAATGCGGAAAGCACATTTGAAATCAATTTGTGGCCGTGTAATGGGCGGCAGTATAGGACAGTGTGCAGCCATTCCTGTTTAAAGACGTATAAACTCTGAAACAAACTAGTGACCTGTAATTTAGTGCACTTTTCTTTACATTCCCTTGAATGCATTTGCTACGGAGCGTTGAATAATACATGACTCGAAAATCATTTATTTATTCTTCCACTTGCAGGCTTACACCTTAATACCCTCTGATTCTCTATATAACAATAGGGAATGCTTATCTGAGAGCTTTTAGGAGTACAGGGAACCACATAAGATTAAGTGATGTGGTGATCATAAGTAAAGAGTATAAAAAAGCATGTGATTCGACATCTAGAAAGTATAACAGTTGTTTAGATGATGTAAATGGCAGGTCTTTGCCCAACAAACTTCTACCAGTTCATAAAGAGCCGCAACTTTGTAAAACTGCTGCGAATGTGTTCACAATTAGATTTAAATATACAGTTTTCGACATGCGTGCGAAAGGTGTGAATTGCACCTTCACACGTTTCTGGAGAACAGAGACCTGTTAAACATTACTAATGTCAAACCAAAAGACAAAAGATGTTTAAAGCAGGTTGCCAACCCATATGGACAGTTTTTTTCAACACGTTTCATTATTAAATTTACTTTTGCAAATGGAATAATTATTCATAACACCTCTATGACTTGTAAAGTGAGACAGGAAAGGGGAGTGGTGAGTTATTTTCGAGTGAGAGCTGTTTTTACAGACTCTAGATACAGTATATAACATTAAAGGCCAAACTCTGTGATCCGCAAAAAAGATTGAATTTAGCGCTTTGATTGTATTTACTGTGGTAAGTCGCTTTGCAGACATGTTTGTGAGTAATATCTCAGAATCCTATTGTGTGTGGTTGGATTTGAGGTTTGAAATGTCAAAGTGTAGCCTGGATAAATTTCATGGAACACAAGCACATAGTTCAGATCAATGAGTCCATAAAAATAGGCAAAACCCAAACAGCTCATGACAAAAGCAGGAAGGAAATATTTTAATGGATCTGCAACATTATACAGTGTGTCTCGGGCTGATAAAACCAGCAGCTAGAATTAAGGTAGGATATATCGCTACATTTTTACTTTAAGCCATTACAGATGTTTTAAACAGATACTGTTTTGCTTAAACATACAAATGCTCACACGATCTACAGTAAAACCGCCCGGCTGCCACATTCATTTCCATGCCGCAGAACGTGTCAGGTGTCCTGAGGGATGCTAATTAATCTCTAGCCTTAATTCATTAGGCAAACATGGTCCCTTAACACAACCTGCTCTTTTCCAGTCGGCATGTTCACCCTTGACCTCACAGCACTGACTTCCATGTTTCAGTGTAAATATTTAATCAAGCTTAGCTTATTTTAGAAAGACACAGTCATCTTTAAAAATCTATGTGCTGAATTATCTAGTCACTGGCTTTTATCTCAGTTGTTCGAACAAGCTCAAGTATCCTAAAATAAACTTCCCTCAGTAAGTAAAGACTTTTACTAGAGAAGCGTGTTGCTCAGGGGCTGCACATTCTGCCTTTTTATAGACCTGCGGCTTTGTTTGCTGTCCGTTTGTTTAATGAAAGTGTAAATGCAGGAAATGAAAGGCTGCGACAATATGCATTAAAGCTTCATTTCATTAAGCCGAGACAAAGCCTTAAACGCCTTGTTTACATGTTATAATAGCCCCTGATTATGGCGTTAAATGATAGCGGCTCTAATTTGCAATGTGCCGGCTTAAATTTGTTTAATTACGACTTAAAACAAAAGGAGTGAGCAGTAATTAACCCACCTGGTTCCCTGGCACAAAGTCCTGGCCGGGCTCTGGCATACTCATGAACATGTTTTCACTGTTGTACTGCAAACAGACAAGAGAGAATGGGGAAAAAAACAATAAATAAACAGTCAAAATGTTCATTTAACACATAATCCGAGCTTTGGGATAAGGCTGAACGTGAGGCTTGTGCTGTTGTTGAACGCTTTCTTCCCTGAACACAGACCTTTAGACAGACAATTAGTCTTTGAAGTCCCTGCTGTATCAGATGAAGATGTCAGTGATTTGATGTAATTAGTACAGTGGTAATTAAAATTGCTGCTGGTGGGGATAAATGAAATCCTTTTATGTCAGCAGTGGAATATAACAGAGATACACGTGTGGATAGACGTGAGATTGCAGGACGGGTCCAGGTGCGGATCTAAACCGCCTGTTAAATCAACATTTGAGCCATTATAAGATCAGCTTACCAGTGAAGCAAGATTCATTTGACTGATGATTAGACCATTACTAAATCAAAACACAACTTTTGACTCATTTTACACAGCTCAACTGTAAGGATTATTTCTGCTGGTATATGAACTACCGTGGGCAGATGGTTTAGGTTTTTCACTGGCTACATAGCAAGGCAGGCTTCTTCTTGTGTTTCAGAAACATGTCCGTTTATATTAATTCAAAATGAATTGTTTGTGATCAGACAGAGTTCATAATACCCGTTTTGACAGCATGAACCAACAACCTTCATGACTCACGGCCACCCTGACACGCAGTCTGCTGTGAGTGTTTTACAGTAGACGTGCAGCTCTTACGTTCATATTTTAAGATGCTCGAAACGGCTTCAGCTGAGTCAGTGCAGGTTAACTGTGTGATCAAGCTCATGACCCAGCTGTGCAGCACACCTGGGAAATTACAGCAGCCCACACTGCCTGCCTGCTACAGTCCACTCAGCACACACACACACTGCCAGTTTTGCTGACATATTACCCACCAATTTACATCTGCTCCACTCTCTTTAATTCCATAAAAAATGAATTTCAAAAGTAGAAATCAGATATGTTTTGAGCTGGACTATGATGGATGAGGGAGTATCACATTGCCATTAGATGTATTCTCAGTTCAGCAATAGGTTTGTCATTAAAATATTGTTTCCATTAATGTTATGAGAGAGAGAGAGAGAGAGAGAGAGAGAGAGAGAGAGAGAGAGAGAGAGAGAGAGAGAGAGAGAGAGAGAGAGAGAGAGAGAGAGAGAGAGAGAGAGAGAGAGAGAGAGAGAGAGAGAGAGAGAGAGCGTCTGATGGCCGTCAATGGCTGAATGTTTGTATTTCTGTTCATCCGAGCAGCACATCTCATTTCATTATGCCTGCTCAAGATAATTCTATGGAAATGAAATGGCAATAATCCTAATGAAAGCCTATCACATTGCGACCTTTTAAGTGTGCAAGTTGATGGGCCGATCTGATTGGTTTTTGCGCACGGATGACAGTTAATTTCATGCTAGCTTATTGATTGTGATTAATGTGATCAGGCTGATCTAACATGTGGCTATTCTTACACTATGAAATGTGGATTTTTTTTAAAAGCTATTACAACCCGTACCACGAGTCTTCTAAATTCTATTACAGAGGGGAAAATGTTTTAAAAAATTAAAACAGCATAGCATAATTTTATTTTCAGGCAAGGTTCATGGTGTAGGTCCATGATAATGGCTTTGTTTAAACACCTAGTGTGCTGTCTACATAGGCTGTATCCTAACAAATGCTTTACATAGGCTGCAACTACATCATACAAATAGTGCTTTTGATGCAAAACATAAAGAAGACTAATTGTTTACTTATTCAAATTAAACAACTTTTTTTGTCATACTTATTAGTATTGAATAAGTTGTATAGTTATATTTATAATTAGTATTTATTATAATTATAACCATATAATGATTTATATATTTGTTATTTAATATAATAATTTATTATTTTTATCCTTTATTATTTAATATAATAATTTATTATTTTTATCCTTTATAATTTAATTTTATAATTTATGTCTAATATATAATATTACATATAATTTAGTTATATTTATTTAAATATAATTCTTAAGAAATTAGTTTATAACAAAGCATTATGAGATATTCTGGCATTTTGAAATATGATGCATCCTGGATGGGAATATGGCCTATAAAACTTCCTATATAGACAGCTTATTAGGTTTTGAAACAGATCTATTATCTTACAGTGAATGAACAAGCAACAGAACAAGCATATATGCAGTGTAAATGATATCTTTAGAAACTTTAGAACCACACAATAGCCTGCAATATTTTTGATTATGAACCTTATTTCTCATTTCAACGTCGCTCTCTCTCCCACTTAAATGGAAACCAGTTATTTATAACAGCACCTTCACACCAAATCCATTTTTATAAAGATTCTCTCTATGTTCTCACTGCCGTGACCTTTCACATGTCTCTCTCTCTCTGTGTCTGTGTGCTGTTCTATCTGCTTACCCTCTATCAGCCATTATTTGCATATGAATGTGCTGGTGGAAAGTGTGAGGCGGCCTTAGTTGAAAAAGTGAAACCTCAGAGCTAAACCCATCAAACTGACACCAAATCCATCTAGCAACAGTTGGCCACCATCCTCCCTCACCTACACCTGAACGTGCATTCAGAACAAACCTTGGCATTGGCGTGAAGTCCATTTTGCGAGTTTTTCTTTAATTCACAATTTTTAATCTTGTAACATGCTGGGAGCCATTTTGCATCACCGTGCCTTTCTTTTGCATCTGATGTGCCATGACAAAACCACAACTGGTGTAGAATATAAAATCGGACAGCTTTATTGCATAAGCTTCTTACGCAAATGATCACATTGTTGCGAAATTACAACTCTGTCTATCGCCAAGCAAAAAGGCCGCGAGTACGAGCACCATCCCAAAATAAACAACACATTCAGTGCGAACAGAAAGACGGTATCTGCGCAAACAGGTCAACAAACGACTACAATGTGCATTCGGCAGCTGCCGTGCTGATGCAAATGAGCTATCAAATAACAAAAACAACAAAAACAAAACAGGCCTAATAGCTGCGGGACTGTAAATCGATCCCATCCACACTCCGCCCCGAGCGTCTGGCAGCTTCACAGGAAGCTTAGGTAAAAGAAATTGATCCCAACTGACATGACCACATGCTAACAAATTCCTCATTATGATTAATAGGAAGTTCTCCTCTGGGGGAGGAGGGTAATGACATGCTAGTATTCTCCCAGAATAATATTAGAAAGACTGTGGCAACACTTATTAGCACTGTAATTAAACTGTTCATCCTTAAACGACTCCCATGGTTCAGAATGACGAGGCCTACGGGCCAAAGAGTGTGTTGGGGGACTGAACTGTGGCCAGAAATGTGTTCGCTCGCTAATGCCTGTATTTATCTTACAAGGGTTTTGCTGTTAATTTATTCTAATTAGCGTCACGGGAGGGTCTCGGCGTTGACGCTCCGTCAGAGTGAAGTGTTTAAGAAAGTTGTATTTGATTCTCGCATGAGATGGGTTACAAGGTTTCTCAATTAATTAACATGTGTATGATTTGATGACAGAAGCTGCTTTCTTGTTAAACAGCTGCCTTTTCCTGTCAATGTAGATATTCTGTGTGTTTGCTTTACCTTTACTGAAACACAGAAAAATGATGCTTTGAACGAATCAGTCGAAATAAAATTATTGGGTCTCGTTCACTCACTATTATGTTGTTCCTAAACGGATAATTCACTTTAAAATAAAAAACCTCTCATCATTTATGCACCCTCATGTCGTTCACAACCTTTATATGACTCTTTCTTCCGTATAACACAAAAGAAGATATTTTAAGAAATGTTTTGTGTCCATACAATGGCAGTCAATGGTGGTCAGTGTTGTTTGGTTACCAACATTCTTTAAAATGGCTTTTTTGTGTTCTGCAGAAAGAAGTCATACAGGTTTGGAATAACATGAGAGCGAGTAAATGATAAAAGAATTGTCTTTTTTTTTGGCATTTGTTTCACATTTCTTCATATGTAATGTGTAGTCAAATTACAACAAACAAGAGTTTTGTTGTAAAACTTATAGTTTAAATAGTACAAAATAGTTTTAATTAATTATTTGGTGCTTCCTTAAAAAATAAAAAAGAATGGTCCCTCTAAATGGACTTATCCCAACATGTACAAAGATTAACTGGAAGTTTTCTGGATAAACCTATATATCCCTTTCATAATCATAACCCCACCCCCTCCAGTCTGACAAACACAGTTTTTTCTGGCATACAGTATTATATAAGAGTGACAGGAGAAATGTACTGTACTAAGGCATCCTGCCAACACTAAGCACTGACCATCTCAAGAACAACTCTCTATTAAAATATATGAGGAACTCCTGAATTTGAAGTATTCTCCATTTAGCTGGACAAGGACAGGCTTCTGAAAGATTCTGGGATAAAAACAATCTGTGAAGCTGGAAAGATGCTAAACCCTTATGTTTTATGTTACAATCAAGACTATTCCTCTCAGTAAAATACTTGGCCATTCCATCTAATTACATTGTTCTGCATTTACAATAAACCAAACCATCCGGTAAAATATTTTTGACAATGTGTTACTGCTTTTCCTAAACTAAACTAAATTATAGGTTGTATCAACATAACGTGGTATTGATTTATGCACAGCAGTCTACAATGTGAAAAGCAGACAGAACAACTTGAACTTTTTTGCTGTCTGTTTGCAGCTGAATAATGTTTTAAGCATTATTCTGTTTTATGTCTTCAAACTGTGTATAATATAATAACATCCGTGAAATGTTGCATTTGCTACATGAAAAAAATATATCATTTGTGAGGATTTGTAAATGAGCATATTATGCAAAAGAAGGTGCAAGATATATGCATGTGTGAAATCATGAAACAATTACATTTTGAAAGTGCTAATGAGAATTAATGTTTGTGTGTTATTCTCCTCCTAAAGTCATTCTGACTGAAATGCGTCTAAAATTTCTAACATTTAAAATCACATTTGGAGGTGTTGAATTCCAACTTAAGCATAAATTTTGCATTCGTGCCAATTGTATGTAACTCAAACCTAATCTTTCTCATCAAAATGAACCCAATAAATCAACTCCTCAGCGAAACGCTCCCTTTCCTTCAACAAGAATCATAATTTTATGCAAATGTTATACAATAATCTGTATTCTATATCCGAGCATGGTAATGAGATTGGTTGCTCTACATTATTCATATTGTACAGGTCCAATATAAACAGATATCATAAAAAGGGGGAAGGGAACGGAGGGGAGACATACGATGCCGCGGACGTATTGATGACGGAATAGACTGTGACATTTTAAAGTCTTAATTTCTAAATTTAAACCTTTTGGTGAAACTATAAAGATAATACATACATTTCCTGGAGAAGTGAAGGCTGATGGTGTTCTCTTGTTTCAACACAATTTTATCTGTTATAGGAGCACCCGATCAAAATGGCTGCCATTCAGGAAGAAGGGTAATGAGATATGAGTGCAATGGAATGCTCTGCGCCGAACATAATCATGCAACTTGCGTGCAATCAATGAGCCCCGCATCATCTCCTGTGATTGCCTGCCGAACGGACGCGGCTAACGTTTCCACACAGACGCGATGTACTTTTCACGCTCGTGTATCATGTTTGACTTCTACGACTTTGTAAATGGCAAAAAATATAAAATGATCCCAGAAACAAATAAGAAAAGAGGAGCCAATTGAATATATTTGTTGAACAGTGAGGCCATTATTTTGATGTTTATAGCTCTTGGCAGATCTTGTAGATTTCTTTTTTATTGGATGCTGTATATTGACCCCTTTGTCAAATTGGCTTTATGCATTTGCTTCTCTGGCACTGGATGATATGTCTAGAAGTGACATATCTCCTGCTCAGTGATACATACTGTAATCAAATAGAACGAATCCTATTTCTGGCGTTGCACCTGTGCTCAGACTTTATTGCTGTGCTGTACTCATCATTTCATGTGACGCAGATGTGAATGACATTATCTTTTTTCTCAAACGTTTTAGCTTTCTGTCCTTAAACGCAGTTGTTTGGCAGGAATGCAGAATAGGTTGTGATTGTTAATAAGACAGCTTCTCTCAAATTGTATGAAAGTGAAAAACATTTTTTGCTGCACCAACAAGAACTCTCTCTCTCCTTCTCTCTCTCAGATGTCCAGATGTGAATCAGAGCTTTTATTTTTTTCAGGAGACTGGAACCAATTTCATTCCTCATCAGTTTCTTATGGAAGGTCAGAGTATGGGAAAATCAAACTGCGAATGTGTATTCTTTCCACACCCTGTGGTTTAAATGCACTCACTACTCAGCACCATGCTCATTTTCGTCCCCTTTTATGTTGGACTCAGAGCTGCTGGAATATATGGGTACCCTAAAATATCTATTATAAAAACCTCTTGAACTGACAGAAATGGATATAATGCATTTTTCAAAGTGCTAATGCGGTTCCTAAACATGATATACTTCAGGGCTGTGTTTTATATCTGCATTTGATTTTTCAAAATCTAAAATCCTTACATTGTTAACACTTATGTTAAAACTGTGGTTTAATTTTATTTTGGATAAATGTCAAAAATGCATTAAACCACATGGGTACCACATTATTTTTTAAACGTTATTTTTGTATTTACAGTATTTTAATTAATTAACCAATTTGTTACTTAAGCACACACTGTATCTTTTAAAAATTTATTTTACAAAGTAAGGTGCACCTGTGCAACAAAAACGTGAGTTTTGCTTTATTTTTGGTCCGTCATGGTCATAGTGGAGATTGTTTTGTCTGATGTAAAACACAGAGTGAACACTATTTTGCTCTGGACCTCCTTCCCTGCCCCCCTTTTCAAAACACACAAAATGATGTATTATATAAATACATTTGACTTCTGCTATATATACAGTACCGCATAATAGACTGTTGGGAGACAGAGTGAAATAATAAATCCTGTCATCCTGTTATCAACCTCTGTGTAAACTATAACTTACAGTGGGGCCCAAAATTGTATGACCACTGTGAAAATCTGAGATTTAAAATGTAATTTAACCCTGGTAATAAACAGAAGGATTTTGATAAATGTAGTGCAGATGGCATAAGAAATTTAGTTCTTTCTCAATTTAATATCTCACTCAAATTGTTATTCTGATAATATAATTCACAATAACGAAAAAGTTGTATGAAACATTCTTAAAAGCTTAAAAGCGACACTACGTCAATCAATAAAGAATATTCCTCTGCGTTCTCGCAAGTTGCTAATGCTTTTTTTTGGAGACGTGCCAGAAATGCTCTCCGTTTCAATTGTGATCAGCAGATGCTCGCGCGATGAATAGTATCAACATCCACACGTACACCTTCGGTGTAATTAGTCACTGGTGAAACTTCACTTTCTAAACATGTCAACGTTTGTAAAACACAGCGAGGCAAGAAAAATGTGAACATAATGACTCGCAGCAGAGTAAATGTAAGGGTGAAAAAGGAAAGGTTTCCTTGTGGTTTCATTTCAGCTGAAATCTAAAGGTCAAACACAGTTACTAAAAGCAATAGTTCTGAGCTAGGCGCACACTCAAATCAGTTCCTGTGTCGAAAATTATAGCTTATTCCCCTGATATGAGTGCATTATGATTTCTTTTATATTAAAATAAAGAAATAAAAAATTACTCAATAGGAGGCACTGTCGATGGCAACCACTCCTCAGAGAGGAACATGCAGGGGTTTGTTGTCAAACCAAATTACACACATTCTTTCCGTGGATAAACCGTAGCCTGAATAATAAGCAGCCACAAAAGTGGGTCAGGGTCGTCATGGAGAGAAATAGAGGCAAAAAGAGAGAGATAGAGAGAAAAAGAGAGCGAGAGACTTAGAGAGAGTACAGGGGAGAGAGAGAAAGGGAGAAGGCGGGGGTGTTTCTCTCTTTGCTCCCTAGCATTCAATATCAAGAGTGGCAGTCATCTTTGACTTCAAATCATTCCTCTGATGAATAACCTTTGTCTGTACTGCATTACGGCACAAAGTGATTTCTTTTCCCCCCTCCTCAAAATGGCAATTTTCTGAGAGCCTGAAGCTGAACAGAAAGCGTCTTCATCCGTGTTCCACCACTGTAATTTATTACAGTGAGCTAGAGTGACTTTCATGACTACCTATAGAGGCACTCTGATATTAGGCCCACAGATGAAGATGAAGTATAAATCACTGCCTAGCTCTTATTGAATTGGTACGATTTCATGTCGAGCCGAGGAACCATGTTGGGCTTTTTCCCCGCGCTTTGCCTCCGAGCTGTTGTGCGGATTTATTTTAGAATATATCACTTCTTAATGCACGTATTCATTTCTATCAGTTGATTGCTGATTGAACATAGGTGGAAACTTCACGCTGCGAGACAAACGCTGGCGAGAAACCTCCCTCCTATGTTACAATTATCTTCACAATGGCCCGACATAGATCTGTGAAGAACGGCAGTTTATATTTGAATGGTAATTTGTATAAGGGGGAATAACGCGGTGACGCAGCTTTCCTGTTCCAGACGAGAAACGGGCACATCGTCCGCAGAAAAAGACAGCTGAGCATCTGGGAAACATTTCGACTTCATTGGTTTAATGATTCATGAATGATGACATATTGCTTTTCTGCTCGCCCACCTCTGCAGTTCGCCTAAAAATGAACATTTTGTTGTCATTTACTGTTGTCATTTACGCCCTTGTGTGGTTCCAAACCTGTAGGACTTTTTTTTGTTCGGTGGAACATAAAGATAAATATTTAAAAGACAAACAGAAATATATTTTTGAAGAATATTCTGGGAGGTGGATATATAATGGAGGTGGATGGGGACTGGGGCTGTCAGGCACTAAAATGACAAAAAGCACCATAAAAATATCATGAAATGATCCATATGACGTATGCTCTATATTTAAAGCCTTTTGAAGCCATGCGATAGCTTTTTGTCATGATCGAACCTACATGGTGCTTTTTGCCATTTTCAAGCGCGACGGCCACTGTGAGAAATAAGTGGATATTTCAACAAAAAAATAAAATATTCCTGTTTTATGGATAAAAGAAAGTCATATGAATTTGGAATAACACAAGGGTTAGTAAATGACAGAATTTAATTTTTGGTGAACTATCCCTTTAAGTGCTTTATCAGTTTAAACCACTTGTGGTGTTGGTCACTGGTGCCAGCACAATTAAAGAGAGACCGTCAATTAGCTTTTAAACCATTAGAGAACCTTTAATGTCTGTTTCCTCTAACCAGGTCTTTAGATACGCTTCAACACTGAATCTCATCTAAAACAGAGCTGACCTGAAAAAAAGGGATGGGGGATAAAAATGATTAAGTTTCAGAGTGAGCAGCCAGTGGCTTGTTAAATATCCTTTCACAGTGAGACAAAATTACAGTGTATCATAATTTACTGCCTCAGGAATCCCGACGGAGGTAAATTAAGGCATATTTCACTAGAGACCAATAGATGGTGACATGACCACTTAATTGCTTTATTTTACGATTGGTTGAGGGGAAAATTTGGTTTGATAAGGCTGTTTGAACAAGTGTTTTCTAGCGCCGAAAGCCCAAAGACAACATTTATTTTTCTTGTTTTTCTTTGGTGTCTGTTTCATTTCTGTATTTTGATAAATGGTGCAGATTTTGGTGCAGCTGTGTGAGGTCAACAGCGTTTAACTCGTGTGGGAGAGTGTTTAAGTGTATCTGCTCACTTGAGGATGTTTGCAGCTGAAAGGTAGGTCACGTTATTTTTATCTCAACAGGAGTTTCGTTTGTGTGCGATTGTGTTCGTGTGTGCTGCTTTGCGATGGTGTCTGGGATGCAGTCCGACATATGTCTACACTAATGTCCCATGATGCACTTCAACCACAGAGCTGTAGACATGAAACCTCTTCATGACATACTGGTGACACAAAATATCACACCAGACCACTGTCAGCAGCGCAGACCATTACAAAAGCATGAGCGAGTTACACGTAACATGTTGTTGAGGTATCAAAGCAGCATAATTTATTTTAACACACTGGACCTTAAAAAAAGTCTTTCTGCATTTGTAAGAGTGCAGTAAATAAATTTGGTATTACTAAATTTATCACACCAGCCTTTAAAAAGGCAAACGGCTCATGAGCTGACAGTCGTTCCCGAGTAATTTATGTAGGCTAGTATTTCTGAAACAAGGACCCTTGAGAAATCGAATCACTCTCGATAGACTTGAAGAATTTGTCCTGGTGCATCAAGAAAGTGGACAAAATGTTTTTAGCATCATTGTTTAGGGGAGGTATGCTACACTAAATCGTGGTAATCGCAGAACCGATAGAAAATGTCAACAGGTGCGATATACTGAAAGGATTAACATTTTTCTGCCTGTATCTTTATACACAGAGGGAAAAAACAGACAACAAGGAGGCAGGAGCCAGCATGACCTGGGTGGACGTCTGCCAACAGCCAGCTGAAAGGGCTGCAATTTTAGCTATTGTACTGGGGAAAAAACCCTGTGCCAAGTCCCATTACATGAAATTGAATTTAACCTCAATGCAATTAATTTAGATGTTGGGTTTATGTTTCGTCTTTTTTCTTGCCTTATGGCTGAATGCCACACACGGTGACTTAATAAAATATAAATCTGCCTCACTTTAAATTAGGATGTTCCCTCATCACACCTGATTGACATAAAGCAGGTAACTCGCTGCATTAGATGCAATTAACAAGCTATTTTTATCAACCGCATATGCCAGTAAATGAAAACTTAATGAACTCCTTTGTTTGCATTTATTTAAGTCTAACATACAGTTCTAATCAATAACACGACTCTTGCCATCTGCTGAAAACACTAAAAGCCACAAAGAGAATCGTGTTTCATCATTTTCCTGCTAATTTGCAAAACACGAAAGACAATTAAGTGGAATATCTGGGTAAATCAATCCGCTAATCCATCATTTAACCTGACGCTACGTTGACAGAAGGGCGTCGTGCGGCTCGTCCCGGGCAGTGATGACAAATCAAAAGGGGGATGTTCGTTACGTGAGGCCCCTCCCCAAATCTCCCACAGAAATCTCCACAGTATTCGAGGGGGGAAAGCAGCACCCTTGAGCGCGCCACTCCGCTTAACAAAAGCTCCCAGCAGGAGCTGACCGGATTCACACATCGGCCCCTGGATTTGAATCTGGTACAATGGGCCAGTGTTTTCTCATCCTCAGCACAGCTTTAGTCAATAGCACGGTGGTGCAACACATACCCAGAGCTGCCCTGCCTTTTATAGTGACATGACACGAGAAAACAGGAATGCTGCTAGTACTGGACATACTTAGAAATAATATTCCAAGCGTCACCTCCACATTTGTTGTATTTAATTCATCATACGTACGTGTTCATTCATGTACTATTGTATTGTGTTCGTCTGTTGTGTTAATTTATTAGTTATGGGAGTTTTTGAATTTTGATTCAAAGACTACATTAGTTCATGCTGCTACAGATGCACTTTGCAGAAGTGTTGCATGCTGAATTACACAAATTTGTACAGTATCTGTAATGTTTTGTTCAGCTTATTAATTTAGATTTAATTACAAAAAAAGTAACATTTCTCATTATAGATTTCTGTGGATCGATCCAGAATTGTTTGATAAGATTAATGCTGCATTTGTGAACACATGTTTAGAAAATGTTTAAAATTATTGATTTAACTGCTGCTTTGTGTAAACCTAAATGCATTTTTGTGTGCTTTGAGCTTTAAGGTAAATTGTCATCTCTTGGGCTGTTGCCATGGCGCTGTGTACTTCCTCTGCAGCTGCCACCCTGGTGTGGTGGGTGATAAGCATCGGGGATGCTGGGACACAAGCTCTCCTATGTGAACGCATGACCACAATCACTTCCTGTTCATTACCTCCCCCGCTAAGAAAACACGTTGGAATTAATGCAGCCTGACCAATGAGCCACTGCTAAAACATACGCACAAAAACAAGCTTGGACACTACCGGGCACAAACATCCCATTATGTGCCAATCATCTAGACCTGTTGTCGACGTTCGCGCATTAACAGAGAAACGTATGGGTTCGCTAAATCCAGTCTGACTGCAGCATTTATGCTAAGGCACAATAACAGCTCCTCCATTAGCATGCAGGTCCTGTTCCCTGTCAGGAAATGAAGATTGCTTTATTGATACATGCTGTTGCCATGACAAGCATCCACAAGATCCATTTGGTGCGAGATTTCGGCATCCTGAGCAATAACACAAATCTGACCCGGCTAATGAGTTTCAGGCTGATCGGCGTCACACGGATCTCCATGGCGTCGTCAGGGTGCTTTGCACCTGTATTAGTAACGCAGCTCATCTCTATGGTGTATTTTTTTTCACATAAAACTATTGATTAGGGGTGAACCTGAGAACAAAACCTGCTTTTATGTGTCATTCTTCTCTTACTTGGATAATGGTGCTTTGGACATCTTGAACTGTAGTCTGCAAATAGCCAACGACGAAAATATCTCTATCAAATTACAGTATTGATTGTGGCTGAACCTGAGCTGCAAATTTACTTTGAAGTTTCCTTTGGAAAACATGACGTATAATAATATTAATCAAGCGAAGTAATGCTTCACGTGGCTCGGCCTAGACTTTATGAGGGCTCAAAGATTGAAAAAGCCTTGATGACATGATATTTATACTTGCTGTATTACAACCACAACCATAACACAGGTAAAAGCAATTACATGTGAGCACTCCCATCTGTCATGTCTGAAGGATTTTTTTTCTTTTGTGTTTACTTAAAAGGGATAGTACACTCAAACATATTTACTTACCCTTATGTATCAAACCCATATGCTTTAAATGTTTTTTGTAGCGCATAAAGGGGATTATTATTTTTTAAGAGAATTTGTATGCAAATTTGTGTCCACGAAAACACTACAAAATCAGTACATGAACTTGTCTTTGTACAGCATAAAAACTACTTCTGTGTTCCACTGAAATGTTGTAAACAATAACCAAATTTATGTTTGGATGAACTATTCTTTGATCTCTTTCATATTTAACAATCAGTAGATTAAAAATAACATCATCATCAACTAAGCAGGAACGGTCATTATACCAGCATATTAGTGTGATAATGTTTTGCAATAATATTTGGATTAATCTCACTACAGTTGAGCACTGCGAGTTTCCACCCAGTGAATCTAAACGTGTCAAATGTGAGTGCGGTTGCCTGATCTCCACTAACAGCACTAAAAGCATTAACTTCCTATCTGACAAATTTATAGGGTGCTTCATTTGTCTTCCAAGAAGCAATTTTGTGTTTTAACCACCTGTAGGAAGCTTTGTAACTCTCTCTCTCTCTCTCTCTCTCTCTCTCTCTCCCCCCCTTAATGTGCCTCAGGACCCACGGCTGTGAGGTTCATTTGTTTGTGTAGTTTTCTTTGCCCATGTTTAATTACAATGGTGCAGCTGTTCCTCATTTACACTGGGGTCATATATTTGAATGTGTGTATGTGTGCTTGTATGTGTGTGTGTGTATCTCTCTTTATCTCTCTCTCTCTCTCTCTCTCTCTCTCTCTCTCTCTCTCTCTCTCTCTCTCTCTCTCTCTCTCTCTTCAGGGCCTTGTTTGCAGAGAGCAAAACACTATGTGTCCACTGTCCTTAGACTCGACAGAGAGAAAGAGATGATTTTGTACTTCAACCTATAAACCTCAACCAACTGAAATAGGTTTTAAAAAACTGTATGTTATTAAAATGACAAAGGAACAATTTCAGCTTTTAAAAAACATAACACACTTGTGAAATACTGATTTGCATTTACATGAAGGAAAAAGTATGAATCCAGAAGCCTGAGGCTTCTAAAATTCATGAATTGTTTTATAGATCTGGTGCTATATTTGCGATGACAGACCCATTTGCACTCATATCCAAAATAGGCTAGAAACTCGTCCTTCTAGACAGATTTTAATATACTGTATCTTTCTTCTTACACATTTTACTGCACTCAGAACTAAGACACATTGTTTTTATTCAAAGTTATGCTGAAATGTTATGAAAGACATTTAAAGTCTGGGAGAAAATTTTGGAATATAATAATGGGAGTGGATAAAAAGCAGTTTTGTATATGGTGATGATAGACAATCTTATATCCAAACGAATCTAATGTTAGTCCCGACCACAACTTTTTAAAGTGTTTCTATGAAACAAATGGGTTTGGAAGCATTTTTGAGGCCATTTTGTATTCTTTCAGTGGGAAACCACGGAGAAGGTATGACTAATACAAAACAAAATTGAGTATGACTTTCTGCTGGTTTCCTGTTGAAATAAGCTTCTTGTTTTCTTTGTCCGTGGCCTTTCATTTCCATTTCACTTGTAACGGTACTGATAAGTTTTAAGTCTCTTTGAATTACCTTCTCTTTTGCTTATGAACAACGTACGCACTTGCCGGGCTGAAATTAATTGCTCTTTTGTACGCTGCAGTCAGAGTAACGCATATTTTCGTGCCTAAATTTAGGTTCACAAGTTGAGTTGGCTGCATGTGTCCTCTAAAAGCTTAAAAGTGTAAACACCCAAAATATGGAACATCGATCAGGCTCAACCCTTCAAATAATAACTTGGGTAAATGACTTGCTTCAAAGCTTTTCACCAGACCATGAACAAGCTGAGGGGAGTTTCTCTAAGAGTCAAGTGTGCAATTATAACTTTAAGTCTGTTATTTCGGGTCGATTTTGACCTCAAACACAGCTGCTTGCAGCAAGGACAGAAAATAAAAGATGTTTGTTGAAAACGTCTTGTTTTTTTTTCTCTTACATTTTGCATGTGAGAGAAACATTCAGAGGACTTTTAAGAATATGCATAATATAAAGCTTCAAATGTAAGAGAAAGTTTTGGCAAAAATACAGATTATGATGTGGTTGAAACGGTACAGTAGATTATGTACATTATTTCCCTTTTTAGCCATTTGCTTGTTACATCATATAAAACTAATGCCAGATGTATTATTCCCCTATCATGAATCATCTTTTCCTTTTTATATTGTAAAATATATGTATATTATATACTGTGATTAACTGTGAAATTAGTCATACCAAAATTCTACGAACAAAAATCTTTTTACAAGCTTTGATCCTAATTGTAATGTACAATACAGTACATATTATAATACAATAAGTTAAAGTAACACAGACTCAAATGTTTGATATAAAATAATCAGCATGCTGTAACTTTTTCAAGTGAAACTACAAATGTCTTACATGAATACTGTATTAATATGCCCGTCATCTTGAAACAGCATCGCGATTAGTGCAATATTAATGTTATAAGCACCGCCCTGCTTTTTGCGCTTATAGGTTTTGATTACAGCTAATGATAAACCACAAAGCGTGGAGTCCATTTCGATGATTATGTTCTAGAGGAGAAAGGTGTGGAGCCCACCTGTTGTAGTGCCGCTGAAATGTGATCTTACACTTGTCACAAGACAGTGATCAGGAACTCTCAATGTGTCTTTCAGATCACAGGAGGACAGAGGCCAGGCATTAAAAGACTGACAGGTGCCACTTAAACACCAATGGCCGAGATGAATGAGGGGAAACGCAACAGGCCATACAGATGGGCCCACAAAAGCCAGGGTGTGTGCATCTTTACAAAGCTGTGGTGTGTGTATCAGTCCTGATGTGTGGCTGGGAGGCAGTGAAGCGAAGTCCACAATGAAGAGGCTGGCGCTATTATCGTAGCCGAACCACGTCAACAAACAAACTCGCGCAAATATGTATTTAACAGATGCCGGCCTGTGTCGCAAACACACAAACAGTGCGAAAACTCAAAAACAGATGCCATAAAATAATAGAGAAGCAAGCGGACGAATAAACAGTGGGACACAGTTGCGAGCTTTCTCGTATGTTGACGCTACGTGCACTCAACGCTACAAAACAATGGCAAAAAAATTATTATTGCGAGAGGCCTTTGAAGATATTAGCAATTATACTGATGGCAGAGGAAAATGTTTGGGATATTTTCACGCAGCTCCAAAAATCCTGGATCTGCACCACAATTTTCATTACATTCTGAGAGAGAAAAAAACCTTTATGTGAAAATGATTGCAATATGTTTCATAGTGAGATTAAACCAAACAATTAAGCTATTCTGGATTGGTTTTCACAGAGCCATCTGTCTGGATGTTTCCTCAAACTGGGAGCCTAATCAGCTATTCATATGTAGACTGTCATTGGGCAAAGCAGACCCAAAAAATGAGATGCCTCCAATGAATCGCAATCACAGATTTGTGCCAGAGTTTTCTCGATGCGCATGGCAGGCTGAAGAAAACCCATTTCCCCAGCCAAAATAAAGCGAACACATGTCCAGATTTTATGATCATTATGTTCAGCTACTTAATGAGTTGATCTTTTGGCATTTTCTGCATCACACTGCACTGGCTGATATCGTGCTGAGATGGAAAGCTAATTATATTAAGAAAATAATCTTATTCTGTAACAAATACAGCTACAATGCTATGTCACATTTGTTTGAATTATACATGGAGGCAGACTCGGAGATTGGAGAGGGTTGTACTGGAGCTGCTGAAAAACATCATAAACACAGACAGCGACAACGTAAACATGTCTCTAAAATTCAGGCCCGTAAAATGCAACTGAATGTTGTCTTTCTTTCAGTAATGCTTGTGTTTATGACTTCAGATTTTCCACGGTGGCATATATAAAAATGAAGCACACCAAACCAAGCCACATTTTTCCATCTTTTCCATTTTTGCACCTCGTAGGTTTCTAAGGCCTTACTGAGAATGACAACCTTTTTCAATTCTTTACAAGATACTCTACTCTCATTCAAAAGTAATAGCATCTCTGACAGATTTCCCAAAGCACCTTGGCTGATTGCATATTATTTTCTTAAAATCTGTCTTTCAAGTTTGGCCCTCTGGGTCTCTGTAACAAGCAACAACAACAGCATCAATCAACAACAATCATTTGTTCATTTTAAATGAACAATTCAAGAAGAAAATATTTTTGTGAGCCGGAGATTATAAACCGAGTTGGTAATACTGAATATTTAAAAGCAAAAATATATGTGGCTGGTTGAGTTTTGCGATAACACAGTTGATGATAAAGTGCGTCATTTATAGTGTGCAAATAATCTGTTCTCTGCTAAAGTCCCTGTGTGTTTGTACAGTATATTATAAATATGATATCCACACGAAGGAATATTTCACTTGGACGTGCCCATAAAGACAAACCAAACAAACTAAGCAGATTTTGTACTGCATAATGGACAGCGTGAAACCAAGTTAGATGAAGCACACCACAACGTAATGGTCTTATATAATGAGTGCGTGTTTGTGTTTGTTTTATGTGTGCTTGTGTACGCAGTTGTATGTTGACCTGTAAAGTAGTAATGAACAGTAGCCTGATCCGCAGAGCCTGTCTCTTTAGATATGCACACATGATATGCAATTAAAAACTCCATTCACATTCCAGTGAGGCTGTCAATCAGAAGCAAATCCTTTCTGACAGTAGCCAGTGAACCGTGCCAGCTAGCCACTGAACAGGAACTTAAACAGTAATGGCTTTTGTTACCAGCAAGACCAAATTTGGATGCAATTACGTTTAACTTAAATGAGAATATATGGATGTTGTGAAGACGGGACATTAATTGGATCTCAGGGTTGTACAGTTTGTTTTTTCACCAAGTGTACATTGTAGATTAATAACTGACAATTGCTTGAGCATGTGCAGCAAAGGTAACAGGGAGAAACTATACTAGTATCCACACTACTAACTTAACTACCCAGCTAACAAAATATATGATGTTTTGTCTTTAAAAGAGCGTTCTGAGAATGTTTCTAATTAGCTGAGATAATACAAGCATTATTTTTTCATGCGTTATATAGACTTACTCAGAGCTCAGCAAAATAATAATGCACTTTACTTATTGAATAAGCTTTTAGGATCGCTGTAATGTATGACCACAGCAGGCTTTCTCTAGAGACTCGAGGGCTACTGGCCATGTGTAAACTACACTGCTGTTCCACAGGGATGAAACGTGCACCCTCACAGGGAACTGCAGTGACTACTGCTGGCCATTCTGACAACAACAAAAACCGTCAATCATGTACACAAACAGTATCATCCTATGAAAATCAAACATTGATGATGTGCAGCTCGTTGTGCTGTGTTGCGCTTGGAGCTTGATCTAGGTACAACAAGAGCAAAGATCACAGCTTATGTAAACATCTCACATTTATGACAATCCACCCATGTGTGGCCTGCTGGTGTGATGTTGACATTAGCTGTTGACACAGGAAAAACTCCCAGATATCCATCAGTGAAAGAACATCGCTCTTTAGAGCCGGAGGAGGAGAGGGAGTTTTAGGAGTTAGTTACAGTACAATGCTTTTGAAACTACTTAAACATGAAGATGTTACAGCTCTGAAAGTGATATTTTGAATGTAATGATGTGCTGAGCTGTCAAAAACGTTTGAATAGTAAACGAGGTACCAACCAGATAAAGGTGAAAACCCAGCTAGTCTTTTTTTGGTGAATTACTGTCATAATTATCTAAACAAAACAACTATTATTTTTTACTTTTCTTAATTTTTTTATAGATTTATGTATAAACAGTCTGCACACATTTTCATAAAATGATCAAGTTCCAATTGATAAAATTGATAAAATTTTAATATTTTTATACAACAAAACCACTTACCATTATGACATCACGTGAACGATACAACATGAAATACCAACAGATACATTGATTTTCTCTCACAATTTGGGAGTGTTATTCTAAAGACTCGAGGGGACCAAAATGAAATGCCCACTCAGTCTCACCTGTCATCACATCTGTCTTTCTGAGAAGAAGTGACCTGGTAAACAGCGATTACCTTTTCTCGCCTTCTACTTCACAGTCAAATCACCTTCCACTCTCACATGATAAGTCTGTTAGTGTCTTTGTTAAAAATGCACATGCATGTAATGTTCATTGCAGCTGTAGTATAAGGACTTTAGTGGGGGAGTGGGGTTTGAGTCCTGCTCTTGACTAACAAACACAAAAGACAGCGTATTATGTCAGGGTCGACATCTCGAGAGCCCTCTGACATCCAGGACCACCAAAGATCTCGGTAATTTCTACTTAATTGAAAATGCCTGTGGCTAAGACACGCACATAGCACACTTTATATTACAGAGCATGGTCTATGACAGCAATACATATTTAGGATATCTAATTTCTCAGTCTTTTTCAATGTAATCTCCTTAAGACCAGGAATCACATCTGGAATGTACCAACAATATTACATTTTTTTCACTTTATAATTAGAAATACACACAGAAAAGACTCTAGGGACTATATTGTTGTAGCCACAACTCGTATAAAAGAAATGTCACAGATGAGATCTTTTGCTTCTCCTGCACAGGAAAGAGATTAATATACACTGTATGTCACTGCCAGGATTCAGAATAGATCTCAACAATGTCACAAACTGAGATTTACCAAGTTTCTTTCAAAATGTAATATTATTTCAATATTATTTTAGATATACAGTCATTATTTTATAATGCTATATTCTTAATGTATCATAACAATTGTCTCATTTGTATCTAATTTTAGGAAAAACATCTGAGACAAAGTTCAAACTCAACTGCGAGCTCCATTAAATCTCCTGAGCTACAAAGAAGCAACTCAGCAATAAAATGTTTCTTTAGCTTGAATTTTACCTTGTGGTTTTGTTATGAAAAATTTGCCATTGAAAGCTTTTTCAAATAAGTCTGTTAGGTCTCGAGTCAAACTAATAAAACTAAAACCATCTGTTTACTGGGTATTTATTAAGTGTGTCAATAGGAAATCCACAGCCCTGTTTTGCTCTCAATTATTTTTTGCTGTTGTTTTAAATGTGCAAGCAATTAAATCCTCTTGTATCAGCTTCATAAGCATCACTTAAACCTCGCAGGTACCAAATAAGATACTTTACCGGCATCAACACTGTCCCAATTAGTTAAATTGAACTGTTATCCCGGCAGAGAATGCCTCTTACTCTAACCTGACTGTAAACAAACAAGAACTGTGAAATTTGGAA
This sequence comes from Beaufortia kweichowensis, assembly GCA_019155185.1. Taxonomy (NCBI): domain Eukaryota; kingdom Metazoa; phylum Chordata; class Actinopteri; order Cypriniformes; family Gastromyzontidae; genus Beaufortia; species Beaufortia kweichowensis. The sequence goes on from CM032797.1 coordinate 13,342,267, forward strand.
GCGTACGAGCGCAAACCTCGTCTCAACATTCCATAAACCCACATCAACGACAGGCTTACAAGACAATGAGTCATGTGTAGTGTTAACAGCTTGCTTGCATTATCTCATTGGCTGTAATAACTTCAAGCCTGCAAACTCCATTAAAGCAGTGACTTGAGCACCAGCTGAAAGTCATTAGGCATAAAATATAACATTGACTTTGATATAGGTTGGCTTCAGCGGACTAGTTTTGTTGGCCATTAACGGTCAGGGGTTGCATCTCTGCTGTTTTTCATAATCCCAAACAGACTGTAATCCAATCCTACCCATGATGCCACACTCACGCTCTAGAGCACCCCTCAAAAGCACTCCTCAAGACCACTCTTGATCTCCTCAACAGGGGTGCGACTACATCACACCAGTGCTCTTATATCAAAACATACATGAGAGGTGACGGCAGATCCCTCTTTGGGGTCGGGGAGGGCAGAGTTCCTCAAATTACTTTTGCATTTATTTGCTTGGCAACACTGCCAACAAACGCTCCAGTAGGTGACATGATAAGCGCAGGGCGACACGGCCCGTACTGTATAGTGCAGGAAGTGTGGAACATTAAGTTTAGATAGTGTTTTTTTACTCGTTGCAAGCAATAGCAAAGTACAGTTTACAGTGGCGTAACTTCAGGCACAAAACCTTCTTGCGTTTGTATATTATGCCAAACTCCAGAAAGTCTTTTCAAACCAACATCTGCATCTAAAGCTGAGCCATAAACTGGGAAACTAAAATCTATACCATACGAATAATAAAAATACAGTTTGTTTGTATCTTTCTATCCACATCAAACAAAGACAGTAAAGACCAAAGTCTTTAGGGATGTGAGGAGAGCAGTAAAGCAGGTAGAGAGATGGGGACTGTATGTGCCCGGACTGAATCATCCCCAATGGCAGTGTGACCCTCGTTTAGCCACATACCATCAATTTCTGTCTATTTGTTTTAGAGATACCACACACCACTGTCACAATCTCACTTGTTTGCTCTGTGTGTTTCTCGCCCCTGCCCCCCTTACTCTATAACTCTAGCTCCACCCCCTCCCTCTCTCTCTCTCTCTCTCTCTCTGAATTGCTAAAATGAAAATTCTCGAGTGGAGTTGATATAGGCTGACTTGCCTCTGCAGTAAAATTACACTATATAGATTATATCTGAAAGCCTTTCCCCTCCCTCTTCCTTTCCTTTCCTTTCCTCTCCACCCCCACCAACCTCCTCTCTTTCTCTCTTTTACTCTCCTGAAAGGGTTTATAAACTCAGCAAAGATATTAACAATTTACTGCTGCATCAAAATTTATCACCGAGACAATGCTGAAGAAATTGGGCTTTCTATGTTTTCACCCCCTTTTTAATTGAGGCTGTCAAAATAGTGTCTCTAAAAACACATTGTTTCATTCATCCATTAAACATGTAACTGTGTATGTGACTACACTTAGATGTGGATATGAGACCTATGGCAGTGAATCAAGAAGCATTGAAAAGAATAATACAACCCCAACCCCCACTCCAATCACCCCACAGTAACCCTACCCCCTCCTCATTCAAACACACACACAAACACACACCCTCTCTCTTTCCCCATCTCTCTCTTTATCCTACAAGCACTCACACAGTAACAGCACCATCATTAGGAAAGGGAGAGGAATACAAACCCCACATATCTCTGTTGTTCCACTGGGACTTGGGGAATAAATGATACCATAGACTTTAGAAGTAAAAAAAGACGAACTATGTATCACGTATTAATGATATAAATATTAATCCTATAAAAATGTATATGTTCTTTACTGTTTGTTTACCAGATTGTTGCGCAAAAGAGAATTTGATGATGTCCATGCTGTGATGAGCAGGTGTACTTAGGAAAACGCGCGCCACTTCTAGCTACCAAGTTAACAACACGCGTCTATAATTGTTGCCATATTACGCGCGCTCCTTGTGTATGACAGCGCGCTTAAAGTTTGCGATGTAATATACACGTGAAAACGCGGACGCGCGCATTTAAATGTTGAAAAACCTAATAAAATAAGCCATATTAAATACGCCATAGTCAGCGATGGATGCGAGTTTGGATACAATTATGGTCCCGCGCACATTCGCTCCTACTTTCATACTCGCTGTGACAGTCCGTGAAACTTTGAACAAGTCCACAACAGTAGCCTTCATTCACGTTCAGCCTCGGCAAAACGCCAACTTATTGCATTTAAACAAAACACGTTTATGAAAAGTCACATCATGCATCATGTAATACGCTTTACCTTATTGCAATACGCAGAGTCCGAATAGTGTGACTGTCCCAGCCGGGAAGGATCTGTTGCTGATGGTGGCGGTGGTTGTGGATAAAATCTTACGTCCATTTCAGTACAAACATCAACCGGTTCCTATTGGCTTTCCAGTAGAAATCGTGTTCCTCGCTCACTGAAAGATCGCGACGCAAATGAGAGAAGGTAAAAACTGAGAGACTGAGACACACTATTGCGCCTCACATCCGTTCCGCGGTTTTCACAAAAACTTTTATATGAACCTCTATCGCGGGCGTCTTACAACAGAGAGATAGTGCTGAAAAAGGCGCTCGGCTTTGGAGAGAACATGAGCATCTGGCGAGGAGGCTGATGTGAGTCTGTGTTGACTGCTGAGAGTAGAGATGTGTATCTTCTTGGTGCAGCTGTGGCTCAATGTAACTGCTGTATGGAGAGAAGCGAGCGCTTTGCTAGTGTTCAAACACAAAAGACTCGCGTGAAACGCTGCTGTGCCTCCGAGCGGCTATAGGGGGCGCTGCAATGTGCGCACCTACCGGAGCATTTGCATTACTTTGCATGATACTGACTGTATAGATTGTGACGGAAAGGTTCCGTTTTGTTTTAGTAAAAACATTGTTTACTGTAAAGATATTGTGTTATTATAATAACCTATAATAGTTATTATAATAATCTTTTCTATTCTAATTCATTATAATAATTGGAATCAAATCAAACTTTATTGTCATCACCATCAACACACATATAGAGGAGAATGAAAATTTGGAGTGCAGCTCCTTAAAATGCAGTATTAAATAAAAAATAACATAAATTACACTGTAGACTGTGATTAAACTATGCTCTACAGAGTTACACAATTTCCACCCTTATGAAAATGAACCATGGCTTAACTACAGTAACCATAGTTTTTTTTAATCTATAGTCAAACCACAGTAACCACAAATTAACTATGGTCTCTTTACAGTAACTATAGTTTAACAATGTTATTTCTAGTAAAACTACAGTAACAAAAATAGTAATCAGTCTGCCAAAAAGCATAATTTTACTATACACTATATTAAAACCATGGTTCATTTTCCTAAGGGCAGTTTTCACAAAGATACAGATAACAAAACATGTTGCATCGCCACATAAAAATACCCGTACCATGTAGTTTCACAACAGTAATGTTAAATTCTGGGTGTAGCTGACCAATAATTTACAAAGCCTACATTTTGGGCATCTTGTATTGTTTTGTTTCAATATACAGTAGATCCAGTATTAGATTCTTTCTTTAGTTTTGCCAACATATCTTTTCCTTTGAAGTTTAAGGGCAGAGTGTCTCAAGAAAACAGAAACTATAATAGTTTTTGCAATAATTTGTGCTGCTTTCCTACAGTTTTCATGCAAAGCAAGATCTCAGATGACATGCAATCTCAAGAAATATGTATAATCAATGAAGATGCACCTAGGCATTTCACAGAAGAGGCAGCTACAGCCAAAGCTGCTTTACAGAATTAAAACAGAGAGCTGACAGGCTTCACTACTCACTCCCAGACCACACCACACAACAGTCTATTAAGCAGCTCTGTGGAAAAGCTTAAGAGAGAGCGGCTTGAGCTATACTAGATTCTGCTTTTGCTCTCAGAGTTCAAGATATACATTCTTTAGGCGGTTTTTGCAGGCCTTCCTTACAGCACTTTAATAAATAAACACTGGTTCTGTTTCTTGGTTTGTGTAGCGAAATTGCGCCACATTAAAAAGTACATTATCCATAAGACTACATTTTACATCTGTATTGATCATAATTAGCATTTTGTCCACACAAATAATCGACTTGAGTGTCTGCCACATCAATCATATTATAAAGCTTGATTTTCTTTCAACGATTTAGCACATATCCCCTGAGTGAATTGAGCTCACCCTTTTATGCCTTTCTTCTCCAGTAGAATGATTTCTCATTTAGAACTACATTTCTTTTCATTTTCTTGACAAGAGTCTGTGCTTCTAAAAGGAAAATATATAAGGAAAAGAAAAAATCTGTCTCTATCTATTTGTGTGTCTGTCTGTCTGTTTGTCTGTCAGGTTTAAGATGCATTTTCTGTTTATCTTTCATTTGCTGAGAAACTAGATTGAGAGGAATACAAAATACAAAAATATTGGTATGACAGAGCATAATGCTTTTGGGGCAAATGAGTCTGTTTTACACAGACAAATGGAAATAAAGGAACAGGGTGCAGGTGGTCCTATTTCTTGTCAATTACATTGGAGAAATTGGCATTATTCATCATTTCTCATTGATTATGATGATGATGGCAGGGTTGATGATGATAGAGAAGGCACTGTGTTGCTGTTAGTATAATGTTTTTGCCAGCAAAATCTGTGTGTATCATTGCAGTGGCCATCAAAAGCCACAGTAAAATGAAGTCTGCTCTGGTTCTGTTTGGATGTGAGCTTTTAATATGTGAATGCCAGTGTATACAACAGCTTGCTTTTTGTGGTTAAAGTCATGTCAGCTTTTTTCAAAGGCAGTTAATCTCTGAACAATGTGTGACTGGCAGCCAAACAACATCCCAGCTTCATGTCATTCTCAGCCATTAAATCTAACTAAATCTAACTGAAGAAACAGTCAACAAAATACACCATACTTTAACATCTGCTTCTCAGAGATGTTTCTATATACACATACAGGCTTTTAAAGCTATATTAGTGAGGACCACTCACAGATGCAATAGTTTTTATACAATCATAATGCCATTTACTTTACCCTACCCCTAAACCCAACCCTCACACAAACCTGTTGAGATTATTAGGTCTAAAGCAAAACATGAATTTGAGCTTTTCAGATAGTGAGGACCACTTCAAATAGAAATACTTTCAAGCACTTGGCCTTGACACGTGTAGCCAAATCAGTGCACACACAAACACTACTTATTAATGTAACGGTTGCTACTAACAATACATATGATTTTACAAATAAGTTGAAATAAGTACCTATACCATTTAGTAAATAGGTCAACATGATCAATGGACAATTTGCAGAGAGGCACTGAACATTATTGGCTTAAATTAGACCCAGTGTATCTAATTTTTGGAGAGAAAAAAAATACAGTAAAATGAAAGTGGATGAGGAATTTTACTGTCAGAAACAATAAAACAGTACCATAAAAGTCCATATGGCTCTTAAGCCTTCTGAACACCGACCAAAAAACAAAACAATATCCAGCATGTTTGAAACTAGTGTTGTGTTTTGTGTCATTCACACACTGTCAAATATCTTAAGGAATACAAGACATTGAGGATTCTTATAAATCGACTACAGCCACTAGAAGAAATAAAGAAGATTTTAACGGACCAAACTTTCAGTCTCCTGATGTGAAATCAGGACCAACATGTTAAACAAGTTTTGATCTGAAGAAATTCTAGAAATCATTAACATTTGAGCTATGGTGACATTTTATTAAAGAACAATATGTTTCCCGCATAGGGTGAATACATGTACAATGAGGTTTCTATTCCATTAACCTTTGAGTATCAGCTGGCATTTGAAGCTTTGTGTTGGCAGACTAACACTTAGCTATCACATTATGAAAGCGCTCATAAATAGACTTTTTTTCAATTGGCTGACACAGTGTTAATTATTCAAATGTAGAACAAGAGGTGAACAATGCGAGACTAGGATATTAGTTAAAAAACTATTTTTGGAGGAAACAGAGTCTTTCATGTGGGAGGGTGTTTGGAGTTGTTGGAGGTTGTGTCCGTGGGGAAGTTCAGTTTTAGTCGATATGTTATTTCAACTGATGCACAGGACCAAAAATCAATGGGAATTCAAAATGTGAAACAATCTAATAGCTACAAATATAACCAACTTCTGATTTGAGTGATTTGCAAAGCAAAAGACATTATAAACGAAGATCAGCAGAGTTTGAATTCAGACTTTTTTTACCAGCAAATGTGAGTATACTCAAAGGTTTTGGGTGTCAGGAGGATTTATTATAATTGTATGAGCAACGATTACTCTGATTGCCTATTGTTTTGTCTCTTGTGCATTTGAGAGAGCTGAACATGTGTCAGAAGCGCATACTTGGAATCATAACTTTACCTCAGAAATAGGCATCTCCTGAATGTCAACCTCCCATCCCCCACTGTATTACCTATTAAGTACATTCAAACAACCCCCTCGCGCACACTCCCTTCCCCCATAGAAATGTACACCCTCCCCCAGCCGCTGTGCAGTTTGATCTATGTGAATATATATACATCACAAATCTATATCTGTCACGCAATCCCTTTCTAACTGTGCATATAATAACCTTAAGATACAGACAGAAATGCTTTGTATGCAGATCGCAGGCCTATGCAGACTTTATGCTTACAAACTTACATGTACTGTAAAACATTCTGTAAAAATGATAAAACATATAACACATACCTTCAATTTAATTAACAAAATTTAACTCTAACAAAAGAAACAAAAAGACAAATATCCTAGAAATAAAGTTGTGCTGGGTTATACACTAATAGAAAATTGAAAACTAAAAAACAGAAAATGTACTATATAGTAGGAAATAGTAAATATAATATAATTTGTCTCCTAATATTTGTAAGTCGCTTTGGATAAAAGCGTCAGCTAAATGCCTAAATGTAAATGTAAATAATAAATACATATAAGAAATTTCTTCTTATTTTTTTTTTTCTTGTTGGGTTTTGTGTTGTAAATTCTTCATATTTTTTACTAAGAACTACAACTTCTACTGTCTGCCTTCTAACTACCATAGATTATAACCGCATAAAAGGTTGTGTTAATACATAATGCAATCACTTTATATATACAGATATATACATATGTGACCCAGTCTGTGAAAACCCAGCTAAAGTCACTTTTTGTGATTTTTCTGTTTTCTACGTAAAATCATTCTACATAATGTAAAGAATAGTCTGTGAGAATTTAACATTGATATCTTTAATATTGTCTGAATAATGTCATGTCAAAGATTAAAATCATAGTGAAATTAATAGGGTAAGTTGATGCTTGTTATCTCAGAATGAGATTTTTAGACTTTAGCCTGGTTTTCACAGACTGGTTCACATATATATTTACAGTCACTATATATACAGATATTCTGTATGTTTTAGACATCATATATTAAAGTTTATACTCTTTTCATATATAAAATAAGAAATGAAATTTCACCATGAAATTATAAACCACATGTGCTGCAGCAGAGATATTATGTTGGGTCATGTTTTAACACTGACAGTGTTTAAATCTATTGAAACAGTGAATGCATCTCACCTACAGGCTGTGGGTGAGGTATCATCACTGCATCAGGCTGAATACATCATATCATACATTCAAATTTATTCTCTCCTTCGTTCTTCTACTGTTTCCTTCTCTTCCTCTTTTTGATGAGCTCTGTTACATAAAAAAATGTATATAACACCAAATGCAATCTTCCCCCACTGCTCACCACCCACACATATACATACACTTTAACACACACACACACACACTTGCGTGGTGATCTGTCTGTCTTTCAATAGATGAATGTCAAGTAGTGTACATTGAATATATTTGCACTTTCATTGCTCAGGGGCCATTCTGCATTCAAGATTTCTACTCTTTTCTCCATAAATCTCATCATTATTTAATGCATTTGTTGCCAGCGTGTTTTCTCGCATATTTAGTGACATGTTTATGTCATTTTGGTCTTACGCTTGATTTGGTCTATTTGCAGAACATTTTAGTTAACCTGCTGAATATTCTGTGTGTGCTACAGAGGTTCTTTCATTGAAAGCATACATTGTGTTTGTGGCCTTTTTGCATATGCAAAAAATAATTTAATTAGAATAAATGGCCAAAATTAGTTTCTTGACTATATCATTTATGTTTTCAAACCTTGTGGCATCAATATCAATAAGTCTTATTGCATGTAGAGCAGCCAAATGTTGCATACAAGTCCATGTGTTATTTCACGCACTACGTGTAAGCGTGTGTGCAGTGTGTCAGATAAAAATTGATTGTGCCAGCAATGACAGCCTGTCCAGTTCTCTGTTGATATCAACCCTTTCTGACTCCCCTGCTTCTGATTTTCACATCCGTCACCAAGACAACCAGATTATTTTGAATCTATCAGATCAAATTCAATTTTGCTTTTGATTTTGGATCAGGAAGTCTCTTGCCTGTCACATGATGTAGACTGGAGATACTGCCTGGAGACTTAAGAATTTGACAGGACTGCTATTTTACACTAGAGTAGGAAGTTCATATCTGGGGTTCTGTTGTTTTTCCAGAACGTGAGGCCAGAACACAGAGTAGATCATTTATGCTGATGGTTTCAAAAATAATTCAAAACAGACGTTTCTGAAGGAGTTTGACTTCAGCTATTTAATATTTTATATGATCCCGTTGAACTTTTTAAATCATTTTTTTCTGTTTTGTTGTGTTTCACATTGTATTATTAGATTTTGCTCAGATGCCACAACACAGCTCATGAGACTTATTTTGTGCTGTGCCATTATGTCAGTGACAGTTTTGGGTGCCTGACTTGTGTGTACGCAGCTGTCTGTGCAAACCACACTGTGTGTGAGTGTGTGTGTTCATTTGTGTGCCTTACATGTCTATGTTTTTGTGTGCATGTATAGCCCTCACAATCCATCTTTGCTCCATATCCCATTTATGTACCAGTAAAAAGTTTAGTTTTGTTGATTGTTGTTTAGATGTTTTTCACTTTTTTTAATAGTAGTGCTCTTCAAAACCATAAAACAACACAATTGTAACTGTGGGAATTGTGTTGTGCATCTAAAAACAATTGAACACTATGTTATATTTCAGCATCTTCAAAAGTAGTCACCCTAGAATTTGCTAAATTATACATTTTATCATCCAGCTTCTTAAAGTCTCAACCTGAGAAGCTTTTTAAACAGCACTGAGGAAATGTCTATCTGAAATCTTATTGGCTGATTTTTATTGATTATTTTTAATATTATTATATTATTTTATTTATTATTAATACTAAAAAATATGTATTTTGTTATAATTTAGTAATCCATTTCAAAAATATTTTTTAAATAAATGTTTTGTTTTATTGCATTATTTATTTAGCACAATCAATTTTTTTGTATATCAACGTAATCTCATACATTGAAAAATAAACCTATAGATTAAACGATTTCTAAGATCATTTTGTCACTTGTGTCTACACTCCTAAAAAACACTGGTATATAGAAAATGGTGCAATAATGTATAGCAAACAGAATGTCTACATTATACAATAGCTGTATAGTAGCTGGAAACATAGGCGTCCAGCAGAGCACTCGATGTGTTCCAACTACAGATGAAGTTTGTCATTGGTTCATTAGCTCTTATTAGAGAGACTGCTTTATCATCCATCACTCACTCTGGTAGGTCCTCATACATATGCATTCATAAAAGCCCTGAATAAGTCGACATAACGAAGCTAATTTGGGATTCTTGATATGATTTATCTTTATTCTAAAGATATCTCACAATGAAAAGACAATGAAAGTATGCATGAGGTGTGCATTTAGTTAGTGTTGATGTATTATAGCCACGGTGTAAGGGGAGGGTGGGGGCGCTCGGCCTCATAAGCAGTTTGTTCCACTGGGTTTCATTCTATTCTCTACAGTCTGATTTGACCCCATTGTCACACTCACACAAACATGCACAATAAAACAAGCATACAACGCACAAACCCAGACATGCACACAAACAACGCAAACATCAGACCACACCTCATACCATCAAACACACACACACACATAGCCAAATATCTTACTACACACATGTAGTCACACAAACAGCTGAACATGGTACACACCACACACACACACACACACTCAACGCTTGAGCGCTCTAACACAATGACACAATGAGATTGATTCAGCCTCTTAAAGCGGCACATCATCATTAAATTAAATAATGTCACAGGGCCTCATGGAAAATAGATTCTCTCTGGCATCCTCTTCATCATTCTCAGACCAAATACATTCCAGTTCACTCCGTGTGCTCTTCCTCATCTTTAGCTGCAAAACCTTTTTATAGTGCCGCACAAAATCTCCAAAAGAAATCCTTTGTAATGTTAAGTTACATTTAAAAGAGTGATAAATCATTTAGCTCATCTCCACTACATTATAAAATGTACTCCACATGACCTTGAATAGAGGCCAAACACACTGGACAGATATTAGATGAAGAATATTTTTAGATAAGCTACCATGGCGTGAATTCACAAAACAGTTTGCATGTGGTATTTCAGCAGAGAAACGTGTGTCGTTTTCATTAACCGCAGGCAATCCAGTTTAACCAGGTGCTAAATGTGATGTTACTGCACTGCGCTGGGAGTATCATCAAATCAGGTAAATCAACAATACCACAATAGATGCACATCAGTGATAGCGCTTTTAAATAGTGGCTCGTCAGTGTCTGCAAATGGCTGTACATAAAATAAGTGGAAAATGTGTGTAGACTTTAGATAGAATTTGCACCCATCCAGAAGTAATATTGTAAGGACAGATTAGTTTACAGACATCTAAAAATATATAGTAAGCCAAATATAAACAGTTGTTCTTAAGGACATTAGGAACTATTAAATGCCTCAACTATTAAGAATCTCTTTCTAGTTATTTTTTATATTAATATGTTTATACTATTTGATATTTTATAAGCATTTCACTAAACATGGATGATTTCTGTACATTGTGCTAGGATTTGCAAAACTTAATAGTAATTAGAATTTCTACTTTTTTACAGATTCACAAGGTTTATATTTTATAAAATTTTATAATAAACTGAATCTGCTGTCACTTAATTGCTTTAAGATTGCATATACATGCTCATATTATCAGTCGTGACAGCTTACTGATGGACCTTACGACTACTTCACACCATCTATACCTGCCATAAGATCCATCACTTAAAGTCTAGAGTTTCTCTTTATTTTTTTTACTAAACTTAGCATAAACTATGCATTTCTGTTCCACTTCTCTCAATAAAAAATATTTTTCTTACCTTTAACTTAAACAGCTGGAAACATTGTAAGCCGAGTCGTATTCCAATAACATCAACACACAGCAAACTGAGTACATTAAGAAGAAAAACAATCCAGGAGAAAGGTCGAAAAATATGCATATGTAAAAACACACAGTTGCAATTATCTGGTAAAAGTAAATAAGTTTTTTTACAGTGCAGTAATATCACACACAAGACAAAGAGCATGGAGCCTAAACAGGTTTATGTTACCAATAAAGTATAATAAAACCAGGTGTGAGCAATACCAGAAATCATAACAACATATTTCTCAATTTATCCAAGCATACTATCTATTACAAGTGTGTTTTCCACCTCCCTGAAAAACACAGTTATAAAATATAAATCTTATATTGAAGTTATTCTTACTAGACTACAGATTTTTGTATTTTGTATTGATTTTTAAGAGCTTTAACATTAGCTTGGTTACATATCTTTATCAGGCTCAACTTTAGCAGATTTTTAATTAATAGTTAGAAATTACATTTAGACTATTAAATATTATAACATTAACAGTTAACACTTTCTGAATTAAGTTTCTTTGACTTGGTTGATGTCTTTTGGGTGTAGGATAATCTTGGTAGTCTTTCAGAAGCACTTTGGAGATGCTTCTTATTTTTCATTGCATGCTCTGATATGTTTTTCTTTTATTTGGTTATAAATGTTTAAAGCAGTTTCTCAGCCCCCAACATTCTCTCCATGTGATCCATATAGGGTTGAAAGAACCAATCGCCTCATGTCTGTGGAATGCAAAAGTGGTGTATGAGCCCTACGACTCTATTGAAAGTATGTAAACATATTCCAGAAACAGCATAGACGAAAACCACAATTAATAATGTAAGAATGTTATCATTTATAATGCCAATAATGTAACAAAACAGTCAATGAAAATATTAATAATAACAAAGGCAATGGTTTTCATGAAATAATGGCATAAATAACAACAAAATGTCGATGAGCCATATGGTCTACTGTTAGTAAGCGTATTGCCATTTTTTGTATGAAGATACTATATGTAGTGAAGTATGAAGACTGTATGTTTTATTATCATTTGTAACAGTGCAATGCTATTTGTGAGTGTGCTAGATTCTATCCTGAAAGACCATATACTTAAAATTTTAGCTTCACAAAACGCATCTAATTACTGTAGTACGTACAAGGTTACAGAGGCGCATAACTAATTCTGCCACTTATTTACTATCTAAGTCTATTTCAAGATGATCGGATTTTCATTATGAAGAGAAATGGATTTTTATTTGTAAAGAATAACAGACTGCAGAATTATTGTCAGAGTAATTGGGTGTCACACTTTAAACATCTTTCGCGAACAAATAGTGGCAAGTCATTCTGTGTGTGTTATTTTCATTTCTGCTCAAAAGCCCTATCTCGCTGACATTTATGTGTGACCTGGATGCTAATAGACAGCAAAATTGTTTACCCAGGATGCAACTGGAAAATGTGTTTGAGAAAGATGAATCCATTGATGTTTGTTTTATACCCAAAGAGTATGTAAACAGAAAATGTGGCATGTTATTAAGCAAGAGAACTTGGTTATTTCCTTTGCAACAACATCTCATAAACTATTCTGACAGACTAATAAACTATATGAAGCTACTGTGGAGAAGAAAGAAGGGAAAAAAACACAGGCTTTGAATCTTACAGCCATACAAAGGGGGAAACGCAAAAGAAAACATCAATCATGGGGATTATTATTTCAGTTGCCATGGAAACGTCCCTCCAAACCCAATATCTCCATGTCTCCACTGCTTATTATCATCTGGTTTGATTGTACATCATTGAAACTATAGTGATTACACTCTAAGGATGAAAAAATGCACGCTGTCATGGCAACATAGTACAATGTTCTTAATCATTTCAGCTCCTCAATCTGAAATGTAATAGGCTGTCAGCCATAATGGCTTGTGAAGGATGCTTCTGTGAAATGGTTATCTTCTTAACTATCTTGCAAAATTATTCCTCCTATCCTGGAGACAGCAAAAACACTACAGTGTAGGCTTTATTTCTACACTACATTTTTTGACTATTCATTTTATTATTAATGGTACTTTATGTCTCATTTGTTGTTAATGGACTGCCCTACTCTAGTTTGCATATCACCATGTTCACACCTATATAAAAATTTGAGCTTTAGCAAACGTCAATACATGCAGGGAGCAGCGGCCCTAGATGTTGTTGGTGACAAAACAACTGGACATTAATAGCCAGTATGATGAATTGCTGCAGAGGTGTGCTGAGAACTGTTTTCATATCAATAGAACAGCCACATGGTCTCACTTTTATTGACCATGTAAACAAACACATTGGTTCATGCGATCCACTTTGTTTTTATTGAGAAAAGTCAATATATATATTTATGTTTTTCGTAACAAAACAAGGCTATTCTGATTATATAAATTGTCTAGCTTCAGGTATCTGGAAAACTGTATATATTTTATTCATTGTCCATTCTACAGTATATATAATATGTTACTTTTTATGAATTCAGCAGGAGGAGGATGAATTCAGCAAAAGTAGGACACGAGGTAAAATGGGTCAAATACATTTCATGATCGATTACCATTTAAATATCATGAAGAAAATCACATTCATTAATGATCACTGAAAGAGTCTTTTCATATTTAAAAATGGTTTAATCAGCTTGAAATTAATACAGTAGATGTGGCCAAACTTCAGATTTTAGCAACATGGAAAATCCATTGACCAATGAAATGCTCCTTATCATTATTGGCTCCTATAAGGACAAAACTTCACATTCATATAAGCAGTTGCAGTGATAATCCTTTCTATAATTTGTCATTATATTACAAGCTTTTTTAATACATTTGTATTGATAAGTTTCAAAGACTCTCAAAGGTTATGAGTAGAAAGCTTTAATCTGTGTTCCATCACAAATTTATCAACACATAGTCCCAATTTTGCCTATAGTGTAGCACCCTATGCAACACATAATCAAAGAGAATAGAGGAGAAAAGAGAAGAACTGACATTCATTTTCTTCTATTCGTTAAGACAGACACATAATGCCAAAGGCAAGAATGTCCTTATAATCCAAGAGTTCTGTCTTTATAGACATGAGATAAATTAAGAGCTCTCCCACAGTCCTTACTGAGCCACAGAAACCCTAAAATTAGCATATCACCTTGTAGCATATCACATCAGAGGTTGTGTAAAAAGACATTTTTAAATTTGAATTATTTCAGGAACTTTTTGGATCATTACTAGACAAAATCACTTGAAACTTCTGTCTCCATTGTGACATAACTAAACAATCTAATGAAAACCTTTACACAGACACTTCGTGCAGTTTGTTATATTTGTATGCATCAGCCTACGTATCTGCAAAACATGAATAATTACATTTTCAGAGAACTTCACTATGCCAGTGATATTGCTATAAAACATGGGGGAAATCACATTGGTAACTGCAAGTGAATGAAATATGTGTAAAGAGGAAAAAGAAAATCAGCAGTATAATCAATAACACATGAATGAAGCTTCCCCATAATCCAAAATGGCAATCTTCCATACACGCTCTTCAAAACTCTGCCACAAAATTGGATTTGAGAAATTCACAAATGGTTGGTTCATTACATCAGCAGGATTTATTTTGGCAATGTATTTTGCTTTTTAATTGATTTCTGTCTTGGTGGTGTGGCGTATATAACCATGAAATGACTTTTTTCTTTCAGTAAACAGCAAAATGCTTGAAGTTACTATCAACTTTGTAAGTCGTTGAGATGCCGCAGGACATGTTTATAATCTCCGGGGGCCTGGGCTCCTGTTTCTTCATAGTTATGAATGTTGTGGGGAATCTGGCCTTGATATAGCATCAGTCAAAATTTAATAAGTTAAGTACTATTTTCTCAATTTAAAAAAAAGTTGACCACCTCAGCTATTGCTTTAATATTTATGGTCACATAGAGCCACGTCTCCTAACAACTCTAAACAACATATTTGGTCATTTAACAGACATTTAGACTTTTAGCAGAACACCAAATCCATGCTATGAACAATGCCATGACAATGACTGTAGTTTAAAATGCAGATAAAGCAGAATAATGTTTATAAAACAGCGTACCACCATTATCTTTTTGCTTTATTCTGAAACAGCCACGGTGTTAAAAGACGAGAATGAAGTGAAGCTTGTAGAAGCCACAATGAAGTGTGAAAGTGTGAAGCACCTCTGAGTCTTTTCCATCTGTCAGTACCAATGAATTGTAGTTTGAATTTTCATGTTGGCAGCAGTCGTGTCATTACAGAGAGCTCTGAATTGTGGAATGCCCTGGGCAAAATTTCATGGCTGTTAAAACTGGTCTTGGTATTAACCCTCATTTACCGAAGTCACCACTTTCAACTTGCACAGCTCACTATAGTAAATCTTCAAAGAATTAAGTGAGATTTTACAATGCTGAGATTTCAGACTGATTGTTGCTTTGATTCAGAGAGAAGGAGTTCAATGAGAGAGAGAAGCAAGATGCACGAGGACCAGAGAGGATTTGTGCATCTAGACAACCTATTGTCGACAGGCTAATTTAGATTTCTCATTCTTTCCTTCACTTTCCTCTCAGACAACACATTTAGATAAAAAATTGAGATAGACGTTTCCTGCGCGGGGTGTCGGTGCGGTTGAACCCCAGGCAGGGATGTTATTTGAACGTTCCACCTTCATCAGTGCATATATATTGTTTGTTGAGTCTTGGGTTAAGATGGGCTTCTCAGTTTGTCGCGGCGTGTTTTTTGGAGAGGAACGGCTGTAATGCAGTCCTTGTCCCTGAAATAGGATACAGCGACTCTACGTGTCAGAGATTTCACGTCGGCGAATCAGTTTGTTCTTTGATCAATGACGCTAACCTCCTTGTGCAGCCTCCAGGTGTGTTCAAATGAGGTGTATTCCACCCTGATTCTCTGAATAAAAAGCAATCCGCCCTGTCACTCTTTTTCATTAGACTGCATTGTGGCACCAAAAGAGAATATTCTGAGTCTGGTGGAAGATGTAAGGAATAAAGATGACTACATTGCAAAGAGTTGATGTTTTATTAATATAGCCCTCTCAATATGATAAAAATCTGATTTTTTCTCTCGGAAAAGAAGACCGTGTGAAGTTCGGATTTGCATTGATAAATAATTAATTGCATTTAGAGGTAATGAGGATGCACACGCACTTCTCTTTTTCCTTCTCATCTGAAGGGTTAAACCACCCAGCACATTGAACTTTCACATCCAGATTGCAGATTAGCTCTTTAAGATCATACAAACGCAGCTAAACTTTAATGTTGGGAATGCAGTTTCAAGCAACATCTGCTGGTGATGTGAATGAGGAATGTTCATGTAAGGCTTTGTGTTTGCAGTGCTAAGGTCATGGGTTTGATTCCTGAGGAACACACACAAATTCATCACATGTATACCTTTAATATACTGTAAAGATAATATGAATCAAGTAAAAATGAATAAAGGATTTTATTTACAATATTCAATTGTTTACCTACAGTGTTTCATAGTGTTGTTTTAATGTTTTCAAAGCTAAATCATAATGTGGGCTATTGATATTACGAAATGATTTTTTTGGATAACCCAGCCTGTCCTAAGTAGTCAAAGCACTTAAACTCGGACAGCTAATGTACCGTCCAAACACTTTTATAATGTCCTGCAGATCATGAACGTATTTATGTATTTGTGTATGTTGAAAGGGCCTTCACCATTTTAAGTACATTTTTTAAACTACGCATTCGTAGAAACGCTAAAGAAAAAAGAGTTAATCTTAATTATCTGTTTTTTTAAGTGGACAAAAAGAGAAACCGTGTGGTTTTACATTCCTCCAGGACTTCTAATAGCATACTGTGCTGCCAAACCCAAAATTGGTGCTCTACTTACATGCCATTGGGTCCAGCTCAAATGATGTCCAAAGGCTGTCCTATATACTCACTGTATCCTGCAATTACTAAAGATTAATATATGACTTCATTTTCCTCTTTTCTTTCACAGTCATTCTGGGACCAGAGCCAACAGCACAGTTTCCTTTTTACTCAAAGACATCATTCAGTCTATGTTTACACTTGTTTTATAAGGGAAAAAAGCTTCTCAAAGCAACCATCTCTCTCTGAATTTTGCCTGCTGTCTAACATAATTAATAAAAAAATTGCCTTTATCTGTCATTGGAATGCAGTTGCAGGGAAATCTTTATGAAGATAAATACACAAATAATCCGCAGTTGATTTCAAGGTCAGTCAAAATTATTTAGAGGAAACTTTGAAATTGTTTTTAATTTGCTGTTGATTTGCAGTTGTGCTTCGGGGCTTTGTCTCATTGTCATTTTTTGTAGCCACTCACATGATATTATTACAGTGGACAGCAACATTATGGCCATGGAGATTTGTAATTGTATCGGCGGGGTGTGTTTGTAACAAAAGATTGCTTTGCATTAACCAGAATTAAAGCAGACAGCTTAAGGTGACTTGTTTGAAATCAGGGAGATGTCAATGTCAATGACTAATAAATGCACCAATGCAACTTTTTAGACAGTAACTGGATGTAGATAAAAGATTATAGTTTAGTGTATAAACCCAATGTACTGCAACCCTAAAATATATTTTATATATATTTTAAAATATAATATGTGTTATAGGACAACATATTTTATATGTTTACTAATAAAATTCAACATTATCTCACCAAAAATCATCAACGGTATACAACATTTTTGTTTCCCTAATTTAGTCTCTACCATTTTTTCCATATGTAGCAGAGACTAATTTAGGAGACAGAAATGTTGACATTACTTTTGCTCATTTGCAATCTGTTATATTTGTTTTGCTGTCATATTATGTTTATTTATACATTGAAAAAACTAAATGTGCAGGAGAGCTGTAACTTTGTGCCATTGTGTCAGAATCTCATAGGGGTAAAATTAGCTTTATAGGACAAGAATAAAAGACTCATTTCATAATGTCCGCTTCATTTGGAATAGGCAGAATGTATAGTTCAGCAGTTTTTGAATAAGGTGGGGACTGAAAGGTCATGTCACTGATTCGTTTCAAAAACGTCTAGCTTTATTTAGGCAGCTCTAGAATAATCTGGAATGATAAAAGCTGCTCATTTAAAAAATGGTCCATTACGATAAAACCATACACTTCATAATTTTTGTGCTCTCTCTATGTGCTAATTGCATTTCCAGAGTCAGTTTTTTAACAGCACGTTGTTAATCTGTTTACTCAGATTGTGACTCATGCAGAATTCTGATTGTTTTTCAATAAAAAGTAATGAGTTCAATCTGTGATTTCAGCTAAAAAATATTTTTACATTACAAATAAAACTTCTAAACGACATAAAACCCAGCATTCAGGTAGATGTTATTGTGTGTTGCATGTCAAAGGCCTTCTTTTCCTCTGCTCTTTCCTAAATTCTCACTATCTCTCTCTATCACTCTCAATCTACTTCACACACACAGATGCACGCAATCACACACATATCACCTCGGTCCTTGAATAGGCTTAGTCAGAAATGGAAATGAGTGAGTCAGCATTGTGCAAGAAGCTGTTTTTCGCCAAAGCTTTTTAAATATCAGTGAAGAACGATATGAAGAGCATTAGCATGTACAGGGAACACTCTGTCTTGTCTTAACATACTCCATTTCTTTTACTGGGACAGAATGTTGCTCGTGACATTTCTGTAATGCAGTACTATTTGTGTACATGCATGTGTTGTGATCTGAGGAGAAAATTCTGTAAAAGATTTTACCAGGCTTTCATATGCATCTGAAACTGAAAACTAGCAGAATGGAAAAAATCTAAAGTTAGTTATTGCTCAGTGAGGGATTGAAAGTTTCCTTGCAGTTTTTCCATTTTTAAAGTTAATTTCCTGCACACGGAGACATCTGCTATAACCAAGAGTGAACATTTTCACCCATATGTTCACTTATCTGTTATAATAAAATAAAAGTAGCAAATATTGCCATCATTTTGTGAGTTTAATGTTTTATGCAGTACATAAAAACACAAATTATAGACACATAAAAATTTGAAAATGTAATACTTTTTCTAGACTTTAATTGTCATTTTTAAACCATTAACATACCAACAGTAAAATATGTGTTATAGGACACCACCAAATCCATATCATTAGTCAATAAACACTTGAGTACCCCCATTAATGAAAGGATGACAGATATAGACAGTGGGATAAAAGTAGATTTATGGCATATAATTAACCAATAGATATATACTGATATATATACTATTTAGTTTTGTAATTTATTGCACATTAAATATTAAACCATAATTGTTGTAAATGTTTACCTATATACAACCCTTAATATACTTCATATAATTCAAACATATTCATTAAAATATGTATTTGTAGCCTAACAATAATAAACGTTTATAAGTAAACATTTTTATAAGGTTTACATTTTTAAAGTTGGTATGTTCCCTTTTAAATAACATCAGCCTGTGCTTGAGTTGGCATGGACTACACAAATTTGTGCAAAACCTGATGATCCATGTTATCCCAGCATGATCTGAGATTGTTCCAAAGAGCATCCTGTGTGCTTCAATGGGAACAAGAAAATCTGACCTTTTTGTACAAAGCAGTTGATGTGCTCAATGTCTCAAATTTGCTTACATTTGATTAGTGACCTAGAAATGGTTCACAATTATTTTCAATTTGACTCTTGAGCTTGTCTTCAGAATAAGACATTATTTTTATTTGCAGGTTTAAATGAAAAGAGGGTTTTATATGTAGTCTTAGACTTATGGTCCTGTTATACAGTATATACTTTTCCATGTCAATAGTGATGGAGTCATTAATTGAGCGGCTCATATTATATTATTTTTATAGTATGTACCACATTCCCCCCGCTCTCATGCACTATTTTAAAGCTCCATGCAAAAAAACCCTTCAGCCTGTGTGTCTTACCTTATTGCACACAGCATCTGTACAGGAATCTGCTTTAAAAATGAAGTTAGGAGGGTGGAGCAGACGGCACCACAAATCAGTAAACACCAATATAAATCAATTACGGCGAGCAAAACACAGTCCCATGTATAATTTGATCTGATTATGCTGTTGACACCAGCAGTGTAATGATTACTTCCGCACAACAGAAGCAAAGAACATTGGAGATACGGATGTATTGTATTATCAAGCCAGAAAATCTTTGATTTGATTTGTCTAGTTGTTAGGGCGGCACTAGAAATTCAATTTGATATTAATTAAAGGGAAATGGAGAGGAAAAAATGAATGCGGTAATAGCCTGTGACGACTTCAGAATAAGAGTTCAGGTGCGAGAGCTTTTTTACGTTGGAGATCAATATTAGCGTGCTGGTTTTGATGAGAAGAAACAGTGTGATTTGATCAGTGTAGACCTCAATCTCTTCAGCTCTTTATTGCTTCTGGAGTGATTGCACTCCCACTCCACCTGGGCTCAGTCTGGCCATGCATCTGATATCCTCTGCTCACAATGTTATAGAGCAAACAATGTAAGATGAGTTTTTAGATTTCAATTTTTACTTGTTTTTTTTTTTCTTCTCTTGCCGTGTGATGGGGGTCTAGGAGGGTGTGGAGTTGATATGCGGAGCAGCTGTATGATTCTGCTGAAAGAATGATTTGCTTGGATGTCTTTGGTATGTTCAGGCCAGGTGTTGTGAAATAGCATATTTCAATGAACTGAACACTGAGTCTATTATATAAAATGCATTTAATCTGTCTTCAATTTGATCTTGTGTTTTTGGTGTAGCTTAAATAAAAAACTAGTATGACACATACTTTTTAAGAGTAATACGATCATACTGTAAGTGCATACTTCTTCTTTTTTTTTTAAAGATAGACTAATCTAATTTTATTATGTTTTCATAAGCCACATACAGTTTTAGACAAAACATTGTTGATCACATAATAAAACAATATAAATGTTCCCCTGCCTTGTTTGAATTAACTTTATGACCTAAATTTAACCAAATCTTATTTCGGTTTTAAATATTTATCCCCACCAGCTTGTTGTATTTAATGAAAAACATTTTGACATATCAGTCCATTTTCAAGAGCTTTATGTTATTGTTACTGGGATACTTTTAACATTTACAGACTGTAAGAATGGTGAACAAGCAAACAGTTTCATTTTTGATTAATGAGATACGTCATACACAACTGTTTTTAATGATCGTTATTTACTTGCAAGCGCATGGCCCAGACCGAATCCAAAATATGACAAATTGTTGATCAATACATTAAAGACAAGTCACCAGAGCC
This sequence comes from Beaufortia kweichowensis, assembly GCA_019155185.1. Classification (NCBI taxonomy): domain Eukaryota; kingdom Metazoa; phylum Chordata; class Actinopteri; order Cypriniformes; family Gastromyzontidae; genus Beaufortia; species Beaufortia kweichowensis. Next base: position 13,363,833 of record CM032797.1, read on the forward strand.
TCCAACCATAATGAGAGATTGTGTTTAAAGTGAATATCTTCAATCAAGCTGTTGTCTCACAGTAAATGTTACTATACAATGCATGTTATTTGACTTGGCACGGCTAGCTCAGTGTGGCATGTGGTTTGCAAAACACAAGGAGGGGTTTATAAGGGGCAGCTGTGATTACATTCCTCTCTCTCATTCCTTCTCATTATGAATGTGAAACAGAATACGACCCAAGCATAACTTACGGCACTTACAGGAGGTGGGAAACTCTACTACGGTACAAACCTCACCAAATAAAATATACATAATGCCGGTGGAGTTTCATAGTCTGGCTGTCCTGTGTCCAAAAGACTTGTGCTGACTTCTCAAAATGAAAAGAGAGTCTGTTACTGTGAAGCCATGTAAATAAACGTGAACATTTCACAACATTGACTTTTTCAAGAGGTGGAAAGCTTAATGAAGGACATGACACAGCCTGGATACATGTGTCCACCATTTATAATGCAAATCACAAAAGGATTAGTTGAATTGTAGGGAAATCACCTGGAACATAAATATTTTAAAGACAAGGAAATGTTTTGATATCCTATAACTGTCATGTTTACAAGATTGTGATCTTGGTATAATAATAATAATAATAATAATAATAATAAGCTTAGTTAATGAATAGGGACACGTGGGATAAGATATGTAGCTTTTAAAATTTAGCAGTGGTGCATATATTTGTAACTTTTAGTACTTTTTATATTTTAGCATCTAGTAGTCACCCTTTTTCTAAAATGAGCAAAATCACACTTTTTTAAACAGCACTGAAGGAATTTCTATCTGTGCTGGACTCTTATTGGCTGATTTTTATTCATCATTTGGTCCAAGTAATCCAATCCATTTTGTTTTCTAATTAAAGAAATTACTATGTTGGTACACTTATATTTTTGTCTACAAAAGACATTTCAAGCATTAAAATATATACCTTCAGATTAAAAAAATTTAAGATCATGAGAAACATTTTTGTCAATTGTGTCTAAACCTTTGACTGGTACTGTACATGTTGGTAAAAAATATGACTTTGAAATGGGATTGTGCACTAGTAAATAGTTTTTATTCATGTTTACATTTTTAATAAGAAATATTATTTTTTACCTCTTTCTCATTTGTCCTTGCCCAGAGAACAAGTGAAGTGGCACAGCTGCTATAATGCAGTGGAAGCTTGATCTGTGTTGTGATCACTCTCACTCTTCTTCATTATCAGGTTTAGTGTGGTGTTTCTGTGGATGAATGGATTGTATTGAGCACAGATCATCAACCGTCTTAAGGTGCAGCATTTGGGTTTATTACTCTATTTCGTCTCTTGAGTCCTGGTGATGTGACAGTGGGCTCCTGATCACAGGTTGTTATGAGCTAATCAGTGGGTGCCGTGATGCTCGGTGAGTTCCGGAAGCTCTGCTTCAGGAGAAAGAACAGAGTTCAATGACAGTGGAGGATCTTATACCACTCTAATGGTCTTTTGATTTCACTGTCACAGCCCACTTGAGGGGCAACAGACCTAGTTTGCTCTGATGATCTCTTTCTGCTGGGTCATTGCTTCTGTTAAAGTACGGCTCACAGTGACCCCCTTTAGCAGAGTCCTGTCAGGACCACAGCACTTCCCAGCGCTATATGTCCAGACATTTGGGTTAGAGCTTCATTTTCATTTTAAGCGCAACGTACGTCTATAAGCATCAACTATTCATCAGTGACGTTTAATCAATGTACGTCCAAAACAGCTGAGAAATCAATATTGATTATCCTCTAGTTGCACTTAAATGACCACTTATTAGGTTTAATTATGTCTGACTCTCTTTGTGAGATGCATTTAATGAGGTATATGTGAACCTGAGAAATCTATGCATGAAAATTATAAGTGATGTTAACTATGAAATGATTCACAAGTGGGATGAACTTGGGAGAACTCCGTGGACCAAATTCCATCTCCCTTTCACATTTCATCATCAACACTTGTGTCACATTCACCAATTGAATGGGACATTGTCCTCCCCTCAGAGCCCAGTCTCAATAACTGCCCATTTTCTGGGTCCCTGCCCTCACACAATCACGTATCAACTCCAATCTGTCCACATAATGCTCTGCTGCCTGCCTGGAATGGCTGCTAAAACCTAGTGCCATTCCATTTGCATCCATTGCTTCTGGCCAGGGTGTGATTCTGTGCAATAATAAACACCCCTGTCGTGAAGGCGTGAGTTTGAAAGATTTTGTCATTAAGAGAAACTTGCAGCATTCCGCAACAAAGAGCTTGTAACATTATGTTTTGTTGTAAAAGATTTTTTGTTTATCCTATTTTTATACTGAGGGGCAGCGAACATTGATTATTAAAGAGAAGCTGGTCTACCAAACATGGCTTTTTATAAATGATGAAGTTTCTGCATGTAAGCATGATATTAAAATAACTTTAAAAATTAGAGCAATATTGGTTTAAATAATGTACAATCCAGTCATGTCTGTAGCCTAATAAAATCTGGTTTATTTTTCTTGGAGCTGGCCTGCCTCATGGGACTTGATATGTTGAGATCACATGACCAATCAAACATTACTTGATTTAGTAGACATGGAATACATTTATTATGGGTGACTATAAATAATGCATATCTACAGTAGTAGATCTGAAAACTTTTGCATTATATTTTTCCACACTGCTGAGTGACAGTATCCATGATGACTACAATACTGGCCAGCACAACATAAGTAAAAAACGACTAAATGACATTTAGACTACACAAACTTGTTAACAAAAAAGTTGACAAAAGCTTCTTTATGAAACTATACAAATGGTAAGATTAATGGTAGACGTTTTATCCTGTACTCACTTTGAAAGATGTTTTATACTTTAAAGCAGAACTGAAATTAATCTATGCATATCTTTTCATAACCATGACTTACATTTTTAACATCCTAATTTGCAAACATATCTAATAAAGTCCACAACTGTTACATTACAACAGAAAAATATTGTCTGAAAACACAAAACAATTGCGTTTTGCCATTGCTCGACTCCCACGCATTCTAGTTGTGGAGCAAACAGCAAAAATGATTTGAATATTCTCAAATGGAAAGTTGTTGTCTTTGGAGCCTATAGGCAGAATTAGAAGGCCATGTTCTTGTACAGACCCCCAGCCCTGTGTTGTCAAGCACATTCAATTCCATTTGGCAGTGAGTGATCAATATCTCCCTCCCCCTCTCTTTCCATACTGCACATTTATATCTCCCTCATTGGCATAAAGATAAGGACGTTATAGCAACCCACAGCTCATTGGTTAGAAATGGTAGTTATTTTTAGAGCAGCTTAATGGAACAATAGTCATTCCTTTCTCTCTCTCTCTCTCTCTCTCTCTCTCTCTCTCTCTCTCTCTCTCTCTCTCTCCCTCTCTCTCTCTCTTCCCCTGCACACATTCTCTCTTCTAGGCACAAAGGTCACAGTGAAATGGATTAGATTTTGTTGTTTGATTTATATCTGTTGTTATTATGCCCCTTTCAGAATTCCATTGCACAGAAATGCTAATCTTAACAGCATATGCTTTTTTTGTTATGTAAACAATTATGTCCATAAATAGGATAAACTACACATGCTATAGCAATTTATATGTGTTTTATCTTAATACTCCTTTCTCTTTCTCATTAGAACACCTTGTCATTATTATTTCTGTAATACTGCTTCATCTGAATGTCTATGGAGGTGTAGTAGCCTGGGGCTTTGGGAACCCTTGGGATTTAGTTCTCATTCCCAAGAATTTCTTTCTCTTTTTTGAACCATGCTCCTTTTCTATTCACATGCAAGAAAAAAGAAAAATTTTATATCAGTGCAGAGGGAATGTAAAGGGACCTCTCGGTCTCCGACGTGGCCGATACAGTATATTTTTGTTACTAAAATGAGTAGCAATGTGGACTGGAAATGCAGCAGCTTTACAAGGGCGCTGAGTTGTCCCTCAACCCATGAAGCAACCATCTGTTTGGGCTTTAAGCTCTTTTGTATTAAAGCTGTAATAGCAAAAGGTCATTCTGGGAATGACATCAATAAACTTGTGAATTAATGCAAAACAAAAGGGGGAAGCGATACCTCTGTACTCCAGGGTACATCTGAGTCCACCTAATCTTCTGCTATGGAAACAAATCAATTAGAGCAACTGCAATTACGTCTGATGTGAACAATGAACGGCTGAATTTTATGTGTATAACTTTACTGTCTTAAATTTCCATGTAGTGTTTCACCCTTTTCCTATTGTGTCATTTAAAAATATTAAAGAAGAGCTTTTGAAATTAGTCTTGTGTGTGTCTAATCAAGCATATCTGAAATTAAAGCTCTTGCTCTTTTGGCAAAATAATCATCATTATTATTGAATAAACTAGCCATGTGAATATTGGGAAAAGAATAATAGAAATGTCAAATGAAATAATCCCTTGTAGTTGATATTTCCCCTGACCGTAAAAGGTCGTGGCATATCGCAATTAGATGATCCGTGGCCTGAAACCTTTTCATCCGCCGTCCACGAATAAATAATCGCGTAATCAGAGCTCCCCCTGCTGTTTCAATGAAGGAACTACAAGTGAGCCATCAAGCCCCCTGGTGCTAATACTGTGCCTCTAAAGCAAAGGAAAAATAAATAACTGAGGAAAAATAAATCTCGGATTGTCTACCCTTATACCCACTTTACTTACAGAAAAAGATATCTTAACCAATATGCAACATTCCAGCTCCGGGTTTTTCTCTGGCTTGGTATCATGTTCATAAAATGATGTCAGGTTACACAATTTACTGATCCTGTATGGCAGCGCAATATTTAATCAAAACAGGTTTGGGGAGATTTGGGACACTGACATTTAATGCAATAAGGGATGTACTCCACTGTTTGATATCCTCATTAATGTTCACAATAAGTGTGTTTACTTACAGGTGCACAACACAAAAAAGAGCTCTGGACTTTTATACACATGGCAACTGTACTGGGCTGTATTTAGAATTCATATTTATTTAAGGAAGGTCTTTGTAAAGTGAGTGAAGATTGTATGAGCAAAAGGTTGGTCAAAGTAAACAATGTGTGTGTGGACAACTAAACAAAACCTACAGGAATATCCTTATTTGTAAAAATGGCAAAACACATTTTGTAAAAAAAGAAACATATTCCTACTAGATTATACTATTTATAAGTAGCTGTGAATAAAAACAATAGAGGTCTATGGCATGTTTCTATTTAGATAGCTATGTAAATACAAATTATAGTGTCAATGGGAAGTGCCCACAATGTATTACTAACTTAACGTTTGTTTGTGTGTGTCTGTGTACGCTTGTTGCACATGTTTGTTGTTCCGTTTTATTGTGATAGGATTTGTAAATTATTGCTATAATCTGGCTTTTCATGCCCAAGGGAGAGCTATTAACATATTAACATCTGTATCTTGTTTATTTGCCATGCCATAATTTCCCTCTAATCAAGACTTAATAAGGACAAGAAGATTGAGGAATTAGCTGTCTGATGAGCATTGTGCGACTCATCCTGCTGATTACTGGAGTGAAACACTTCATTTAGCGTGACTACCTCAATGAACCTCATTCACCATGATGTCAGAGCATGACTTTGAAGATGAAAGCCCTTCCTTATGCACTTCACACAGCTTTACGTGGCTTTAAATTATGATCCAAGATAAATGTCCTCATTCTTATTAAAGATCTGATGATTTTCTCTCTGATCTGAGCTTATCGTTAAGTGCTTTTATTAAACTTTTTATATACTGGCCTCAGTGATATATTTTATCCAGTGTCAGTGATGTCATGGTACATTAAAGTTTCACTCATGATTAGTAATGAATGACAAAACATTGTACATTTATTTTATAAACAGCTGAGGGCGCTGTAGACCCCTTTTATCTAAAAAAAAAACAAACTACTCTCTTATAATCGATTTATAGCTCCAGCTATCCTAAAGTTTTCTTTCAAAAAAACCCTTTTATTTTCTATAGACGATTTACATTTTATAGACATTTACTATTTTTACTATGAGTCAATATTATGACTTCTAGGTCACAGTAAGCCTTATAAAGATACTGTGTCTGGACACTGGTGCCAACTGTGTGGTTTGTGTGACTTACCATCTGATAATTTGATGTCTACCAACATACTGTTTTATGACCATATCAAACATCAAAACCATTCACTTTCATGGACACAAGGTTCAATAGGAAGTCAATGGGTGCCAGTAACCAGCGTTTTACAAAATATCTTCTTTTGTGTTCCACAAAAGAAAGAACCATATACAGGGTTTGAATGACATGAATGAAAAATTATGACATTTTTATTTTTGGGGAACACAAAAAATTTTACACAAAAAATATTGAAAACAAATGTGATTGCTTAGATCAGTTAAATTACTGAAACAAATTATCATAAAATATGAATTGTGGATGTAGTCTCGCACGCACGCCGCACAAACATTATGTTTGGGAAGACTTTCCATAGACATAATGACTTTTATAATGTCCTGATAACCGTAGCCTATACACACACAAACCTTTCTGCGTTTATACATTTTAAAAATAAACAGCATTCAGTATGATTTATGAACTGTTTTTCTTATGGAGAGCTAAAAAATGTCTCCACAAGGTCAAAAAAACATTGTAGGGTTTACCAGGATCACAGACACACACTTCACTTTAGTATATTGTTTTAGTTGTGACTTTGAAGCTGTTTGTAGAGATGGGTGGACTTGTGTTTGTTAGTTGTTTTTGGTGAATGTTAACATATCTTCTCAGGTAAGTAGCATAGATAGTAATGTAATTCTTGTACATTTACTTAGCTTGCTTTTTGTGAACGCCCTAATAACAGCTACATAACTTGTCATCTTTGCTGTAGTGTGTTTTTTGGCTGGGGTATGGTTGTTTTTACTTTAATTCTGTATTGTACTGTAAAATTGTAATTATATATAAGCATTTCCTGCATTACCTTACAGTAACTTTATTAGATGATATAATGATGTAATGAAGAAACACACTGACATTTACATTTGCTGATTTTTATCTTAAATGCCAGTATATTACGTCTTGCATAACAATCATTACAACAACAAGGGGTTTTTGAGGTATGCAAAACACTTTCACAGCGGTTTCCTATCAATAGACTCTGATGTGACCAGTTTCAGAAAAGTGTGAAACACAGACCTGTCTGTTTTCTTTTCATGGGGACTAAATGAGATGTATGACTTTATCTAAATATGTTCTGCTAAGACGGAAGCAGACTACAAACTGTTACCACACATATTATATATTGCATTATATACGGCTAGTATACCCACAGTCCTTCATCTTTTGCTCATTTTGAGTTATGAATTATGAAGATATAAACTAAACAAAAATGATGAAGCTGTAGTCAGTTGCAGTCAGCAGCAATTTATTTCCATTTTAGAATTTTAAAGACATATAAAGAGGTCTTTACTGAAATGTATGGTTAATTTGTAATCTCTAAAATGACTAAACTGGCTTGTCAGTATCTCTAAATGGCTTCTGTAAAATGACCATGTATTGAATTATCAAAAAAAATAGTGTACAATATATAACAGTCTAAAGAAAGATTACACTCTTACACTATGTGTCGGTCGTGTACAATGTTTTGTATTGCATGTTTCCATGAAGTCCGATTTATTAGTAAGACTACACAAATGCTACAATTTGTTAATTGCTAAACCTCTTAACTGCAATATTCTAACAATGTTCTTCAAGCGTTAGTATGCTTCTCTTCTCTATTCAAGCTTATCGCCAGTAGTCTCTTCATGCTCATTTGTTCCTTCTTCACATGGCATCAATAAAACTGTGATTCATATGAAAGGTAACAGCAGATCTGCTCACACTAACCATCAGTGCTGTACATCAAGACACTGAACTACAAAACAGTGCCCAAGCAACTCTACAGGAAGTGATGCACTTTCATATACACCACAGTGTTGTAGGGCCTTCCTTTCTTGTCTCTGCAAGATAAAAAAAAAGGATAGACAAAAATATTTTTATACTTCTTTACAAAAAAGATCTTAGTTTCCAACTTTCAAGTATCCATTATGGCTCAATTTGGTTATTTAAAGAAAGGCCTAGTTACAAAGACAAATCAAGGGTCGACGTACTATAGGCCATCTATATCTCTATATCTCCCATGTTTAACCAATATAATATTACATTCAGATTGAGACATTTTAACACAGTAAACAGTAGGAGCAGATAAAGGCACATAATAGGAATAGGTGGTCTTTAAAATTCTCATCTACACCAGCTGATTTGTGAGACAGTCATGTGACCATTAGATATCAATTACACCTGCACAATACCTCACTGTGCCTCTGTCAGCCTGTCATGCGTATGTGCTCTCTGTTGCATAGAGGGAGAAGTGAGTTTATCTCATGTGTGTGTTTCTAATAATATCATATAAACTTGTATTATATTTCAAAGATGATGTAGTAGATCTCAGTGACTGCTAATTCTAACACTTATAAAGAGGCCGTTTGTAAACTGACTTATTACTGAACTAAACAGCTGGCTAATCTGCACCTAAATCAATTTTGTCTGGTTAGTATTGATGGATTTACTGGTAGTTTTAAGATGACTGCAACATACTTGACCTAGTTAAGTTCATCTTTTTTATGAAATGTGGGGATGTGATGTTAATTCTGTGCTTGAATAGTTTATTGTGTTCTTTATGGCTCACAGCTTCAATTTTTATGAACCAAACCTGTAACAAATAACATGATTTTTATCTAAACAAACCTTGGTCTCTGGTGAGAGACTGAGATTGCTCATTTCTATGGCCAGTTGCATAAACATGACCTGTGTCTTAAGAATTAGTCATATTTTTTATGTCCTTTTTTATAATTTAGGCCAATCTACCTTTTAATGTAACTTACTTAAAAAAGTTATGACCAGTCTTGACGAAAAGAATGAGATGACTGACATGAAATACTAGTCTAAGCAGTTTATGCAACTGGTCACTGCTCTTTGCTAAAACTTAGAAAAGTCGTTGATATGCTCAGCTAGAAACGGCAACTATTTATCAATAATGCCAACAATGTACTGTATGTATTTTCATACTGCACTATAAATGTTTTATTTAAAAGATTTTGCTTTCTGGTCTTCATGGCTTTACTCTGGATTACTCTGCTTAAAACATTGTACTCTTTTAACAACACAGCATTATCCCAGCCTAAACTTAGCTTCACGTTCTCATTTCAAAATGAGTAATATGCAGGCAGACCCAGGTGTCCCCTTGAGAATCCTGAAATAGATAAATCTATACACAATGCTGCAGTTAGTCCTAGATCAGAAGGAACTGGGTTACTCTATTACTCTAACCCTCGCAGCGCTTCAATGTATAGTATTGACTGTACTGCTATGAGAATGTGGCCCATTTTTATTAAGGTTTTACACACTAAGCAAGACCCTTTGAATTGTGGTCATGTGGAGATGAAATACACAGGTCTGGTGAAACTAAAAGATATGCACACCCATCTAGGCAGGCTCTTGCTACATCTCAAACAATGAGACATTTAATCAGCTAATGTTAGGAATCGAAATCCTCCTTTACATCGAGCAGCCAAAGCCATACATAAGCCACAGCATTATCCTCAAATGAGGGAAGTCCGCTTGAATAAACAGAGAAGGGAACATGATCTTCTGTTACCCATGGCAGATTAAAATGGATCCTGGGGTTCTACTGGAAGGCTGCCCTGACCACCCTGTCGCTCAGGGGTTGGGTTGGTCTGAAGTTATCTCCCAGTAACCCGTCATTCCCTTCAAGAAGCTCTGCTCCTTTAACGTGGGACCTGAGCCGACGAAACTCTTCAATCTGGGGAAGAGAAAAAGTTTGGGTTAGTTAACACAGGGCTAGTATTTACTTCACATACACATCAGTCCTTGTGTAATGTTATTTTCATATGCTGTTATTTCTTCATAATCCAATGTTTGAAGTCATAACATCAACAGGGTCATATCAGTGCCATGAAAAGTACAAATTGGCGATAACATTTCATCCAATCATCTAAAATATTAAAACCATGCTTACATGTCAAATCTTTGCATTATATATGACTGTAGTCTTTACTTGAAAGTGTTGTGCTTAGCCAGACATAAAAATAAAAGTTGCAGACCAAATATCACTAAATGATTTTAAATGTGAATACAGCCAAAATTGCCCCGCACAACCATGACTGTAACTTACATGTATTTTGAATTTCTCGTATAACTCGCTGGTTAAACATGCAGTTTTAATAGTTTGCATTCAGTCACTTTTTTATCATTTCTGTTGTCTGATAACAGAAAATGTGTAAATGAGAACATAATACAAACAGTGGAAGCCAGGACTAAGTTGCTAAAATGCCCATACTGAGCGTATTCATGTCTTGTTTATATAGTCGTGGTTTACCTCAATAGTAGAAAAGTGACTTTTAGAGATTATTGATTTTTTTATTATTTTACATGGTGTGATATTCTGTGTTTTCGAAGAACATTTCGAAGGTCTCTGTTATCCATGCAAAAGCTTTTAGGTTTCATAAAGGACACAAATGCACCATAAAAGTATCCAAAAGTACATTCTTATACAGTAGAAAGTCAAACAAGTTTACAAGACAAGGGTGAATAAATGAAGACAGAAATTTAGATCTTTGAAATCTGAGAACTATTTCTTCACTTTGAAGGTTATCAGTCATTACACATTAAACAATTAAATAGGTTTACCTCCATCTGAGAGATGGTTAGTGGGTAACGGTAGAGAATCCAGGTGACATTCTCACTACAGGGTGGTGTGGTCAAAGAGCCCTCATACACCCAGTAATCTCTTAAGAGAGGGTCTGAGGAGGTCAACCAAACCATGATGGCAATCAGAGATGCACTAATATGTTTATTTAGATTATCAAATGATTTCGTAGTATGCAAAAAAGAAATAAATATTGTTACGAGTAGAAACAAAGTTTACACTTTATTTTAAATGTCTTTAACTACTACAATTTATTTATTAAAAACATACATACTTACTATAGTGCTTGGATTAGGGTTACTTGCACTTCATTATGCATTATCGTTAATACTAAAGTAGTTGCAAGTAACATGTGTAACACACTGTAAAAGAAAGTAAAAATAACTTTTTACCTACCAGGTAGTAATGTGTTAGGGTTAAAACATGGAATAATTTTTGTCTTCCCCTGTATAAAGAGAAAGATTTTTTAGATCAGATATCTCTAGATAACAAGGTTATATGTTTAATCTCATCTGCTCACTTTATACTGCAGGTCCTGCAGAACATCTGTAATGGCCTTTAGCCCAAGATGTTCCTTCCCAACCTGCAAAGATTACATCAGATCCACAATGTCAAATGATGATGACATACTGCAGTAACACAAAAACCACACAGACCACATGTATTATAATTATTTGAAACACAAAGCAAGTAAACATTTGAACATACCAAAAGTATTCAGTATATACAATGTGCTGATACCATATTTATTCAGATGGCATTTTCATATCCGATGAAAGTCAAAAGTGATACCTGCACAAACAGGGCAATGATGAGAATGCCATTTTTCTTGCCCATGGCCTCCTCCACGCTGTTGAATAATGTAGAGTTCCAGTGGATTAGATGAAGCTGTGAGAAATATTTATTACTAATTTTAATTACTAACGCTCAAGTGAAAACTGTTAAAATCATTTGATGTTGATTGCAAGATTCTAAATTAAAAATATATATAATTGTGATAATATTTCATTTATCAATCCCACCATTACTATCTCTTGTTAAAGAACTGGTTTGGCATATAGCTGTGGCAAGAACTTTAGGAACCACTGTGTCATGGTAACAGGTTGACAAACATGGTAACATGTTGAGAACAGGCCCTTATCTTTCTCCTTGTGTACAGAAGACAAGGACAAGTTGGAGTGAGAGAGCAGGTGCCAGGGACAGGTGAGTGGAATAGATCACTCCATAAGGCATATGGTGTTTTTGGCATTAACCTAGTTTGAAGTTCCTGTTTGTTCTTTAGTAGCTAAAACAATATTCGCCTTATACATCAAATTATACAGTACAGAAATGAAAACGATGTGCAAGTTAACATGCATATCAGTAATTGAGGTATATTTAATTTCGACGTGTACTCTGATCCTGATAGCATTTCTGATTTATCAGTGGTTGGCCGTTGAGAACTATTACAAACTTAACCATGACGAACACAAAAGATGCACAGACCTGTCAGAGACGCTTACCTCCATAGGAAAAGCCTTGAAGTTGACAGTGTGTTCAGAACCTCTCTGGTTCTCCTTTCCCCAATGAAAGCGCACCTCGCTCAGTTCATACTCGTGGTCGCTGGGGAGAGGGCCGCCGGTCACAACTGAACCAACATTTCAAAGCAACAGAAACAGGTTTACAATACACAAGCAGTAAACAGACAGTAAACTATGTGAGTTTATACAGTACCTGATTTGGACTTTAGCATGATCCTCACAGTGTGACCATCATTGATAACTTCACAGTCCCTGCAAACCACATAGTTAGGGTTAAGCCCCACCTCCAGAAGTCGGGGGTCATAACACGCCTCTCTGGAGTTCAGATTTATGGGCGACTGGTATTCTCCATTCGCTTCAGGAAACAGGAGACCCCACTCGACACCTGAAATCACAAGACAGCAAGTGGTGATTCAATCAACTAATGGTGATAGCATTCATTTTTTTGCAGTTATCAAAGAAAACTTATCTTGCTTTTAAGGGAATGCTAACTTTGTCCTTGTTCATGACCCACTAAAAACACAGTTTACAGCTAATCCTTGGTGGATTGTTACCTTGAAACAAATGTTTGCAACATGATACTTTGTATCAATTCCACTGTAGTTAACAGTAAATGGAACATAGTCATTACTGTGGATGATACAGACAGTGGTCTATTTTCCTAAAGTGGAACTAAATAAGGGCTGTCAGACCTCCAGTGTCTCAAAGTCATTAGTGAGGCGTCCAGCAGGAATAACAGACACGGGGGATATGGGATGTGCTCATTTTTTCTCTGCTGCTTTTCCTTTCACTGTGTTTAAAAGTCTTTAACCATTCCTCTCTTCTTTTAATCTTCACTGTTCAGTTGCTTCATTGTATAAAATAAAATCCAAAGAACGCTGTCCCTTACGGACTATGACATTTAAAAAAAAAGCCTGGGAAAACAATTTACATGACTTGTTTTAGTGCAATTGTTACATAAATACACAATACAACTTATTAAGGAATTATATATAAAGAATAATAATGTGCTTTCTTTTTCAAACAAAAAAATAACACGACCCTTGAAATTTTGGTCATTATTAAAATAATACAATTGTTCCTCTGATTGAAGCAAAAAGTTTAGTTTGATTTAAAAAACACTTTATTGAAGCTTTTATTTCTGTAGAGCATACATAAACAATATGTATTGTGAAAAACACTGCACTGAAATAAACGTTTCACTATAAAAAATGAGCATATAAAGTGACCACCTATAGCATTGTAAAAAGAGGTTTTACTAGTTACAAATCATTACTGACCTATACGTTGAATCATAGTTGATGATGCAGTACGTTTCTACATGCATTTCCAGAAAAAGCAGTTTGGGTTAGTTGACTTTATATTCATTATAGTATTAGTAAACTGTTAGGGTTAAAGTTAATCAAATAAATGAATGTGGTTTTAAAGTTGCTTAAAGTCAGTAAAATGGAAAATTAAAATGTTATTAAGTGCAGATATTACGCAGACAGCTTACTAATACTGACTGGTAATTGACAAGTAGCTGTGAAGTTACTTTAAGAATGTTAAAAGTAAACTGATGTCAAAGAAACCCATTATAAGTTGTAAACTGAAAGTCAAAAGAAAACATTTTAAATGAAATTTAAGAAATGGTAAATTTTGCAAACTGCAATAGGGATGTTTAAAGAGTTGTTCTTGATCACGGGTGTGACAATAGAGTTTCATGTTTCACAAAGAAGGGAATTAGTCAGTGATTATCTCACTGTAGTCTTACCTTCTTCATAGCCCCAGTCCAGCTCATCTTTACCAGTGTAGTTATCAGACTCCTCAATAACATTATCCGCCATGGCAACAGATTTTTTCAGAATAATTAGCGTTCTTTAGCGTTTTTAAAATGAAATTGTCCTCTTCGTTTGCTTACTTTCCACCCATAAAGAAAATGGTCTTTAACAATAACGTGAAAGTGATTGAACTCAGCAGCATCAAAGACACAACGTCAGAAACGAAACTCCTAAGGGAGATTGCAATCAGCAGAACAAGTCCTCATTTCATTGATAATGATGAGTGTGCCTGCTTTTCTGTCTCCTTTTCTCTTCCAGGATAGTGGTCCTCCCTGCACAAACTCCAGAGTACACCAAAAGAAACTTCATAAGCCTCTTCTCTCTTAGCTGCTTTAGCCCACACTGCGCCCCCGCAAGCCACAAGCCATACGATTGGCTGAGAGCAACGACTCTTAGGTCTCAGATGTAGCACCATAGAAACAGCTCAGCAGTCTGGCCTGGTTTGCAGTCAGGCCACGGGAAGCACAGTGCACACTGGCAGGAATGTAGGAGTGATGTTGCTCTTGGAAAGTTCCTCCCACAATGAAGGAAATGGGTGTGGTTAGAAAAATACTCACCAGCGGGAGGGTAAAACAGGAGAGACTTTGAGAGAAGAGGAAAGGTTTGTCAGAATCAGTGTTTGCTTTGCAGATTACTGATGGTGTTTTCAAGGTGAGGACGAGCTGGGCCCATACAGCGCTTTCCTCTGACCGATGGTCACAAATCTTGAGACCTTGTTGTTTGTAAGCGCAAATCTTATACTTTCTCGTTTATCAGCTGCATTTCCAACAAAAAAATGACAGTATTTTATGTACTCTAAAAAAATGACAGGTTGTTTTTAACCCATTGTTGGGTCAAAAAGGAAACAAACCAAACCTTTCTAGGAGAATTTAGCATTTTTAAAGTGTATTACTAAAATCAAAGTTAAACAGGTCATATCTTTTAAGGGGATAGTTCCCCTATAGAAACTTTCAATTCAACCAATATTATCTTACATGATGTTTCTCCCTAGAAGACAAAAGAAGAATTTTTCAAAAAGAAGGTCCAATTTCTAACACTTCATAGTGACCACATTTGTTAAGCTCTTTAAAAGTCCAGATGATTCATGTGTTTTCTAAATTCATATTTGTGTCTGTCATTATTCACTGATGATCTTTAGTGAGCTGTGAGCCGATGCAGCTGCATCATTGAACAAGATCACTGAACAAACATGCTTTTGAACCAGTTCTTTATAAAGAATTTAAAATGATCAACTGGTTGATCTGGTTCACAAATCAGACTGAACAATACATGCACGAATCTTACTGTTTTCGAGTTCATCTCACTGACTCAATGATATTGTCACAATATTGAGTAAGCAGCTCACTGATGATGAAGATTATCAGTGAATAATGAATAACATTTTTTTTGTATAAATTCAGAAATGCTGTGTGAAGATTCTTGTAAATGTTTTTTTTTGCTCTATGTAAGAAAGACAGTAAGAATTTTTATTTTTGGGTTAACTGTTCCTTTAACGGCTAATGTGGATTGCCCCAGAAAAAAATGTAACAAAACTTAACGGTACACCTCATTGTCTCGAATTCTATACTAAGTAATAACTTTGACCCTAATTTTCTCAAATTAAAGAGAGCACATTACACAAAGTGCAACCACTATCTAATTAATTAAAAGTGGGTCATTTTACTCCCTAAAGCGTAGGGAACTAAAACAGGGTTGGCATGTGACCTCAGGAAGTAAAATCTATATTTGACCATGTATTTCAGATCACTAACCATGGGCCAAAACAAGCATTTTCACAAAATGGTGTGACTATTGGGGTACAGTTATAGTACTCAGAATAAATATTTGATTGAACAATAGAGCGCTTTGGTTAGCTCAGGTTCTCAGTCAAAGATAACACCACTGCCATCTAGTGGACAATTACACACGCACACACACCTCATGGTAGCAAAAAGACTGCAGACACATGCAGTTTATTCATCTATAAAATGTTTTTGAGCCCTTCAAGACACCAGTAAACAGACACACTATCACTCTGCCCCAGAGCAAAGCACTTTATCCCCAAATTACATCATTTGGCATACATTGTATGCATGACCAACCATGCACCTTGACTCCTAAATCTGACTGAACAAGGACAACCATGTATTTATAATTTAATGGATAGACTATAATAAACACATACAAATTTAACACTATTGTACCAGCACAAACTGGGCAAAAGGAACATTATAAACATTATTCTGGACAACTCCACTGCCTTTTAAGCAATTTCATATGATCTTTTAGATTGTGTGACTAGACAACAATTCTAGAAATCATACCACCATACATAGTGGTGGT
Organism: Beaufortia kweichowensis; assembly: GCA_019155185.1. Taxonomy (NCBI): domain Eukaryota; kingdom Metazoa; phylum Chordata; class Actinopteri; order Cypriniformes; family Gastromyzontidae; genus Beaufortia; species Beaufortia kweichowensis. Next base: position 13,380,254 of record CM032797.1, read on the forward strand.
TTCCTGGACAGGGTTTAGATTAATCCAGGACTAGGCCATAGTTAAATAAAGACATTTAAGTACTTTTTACAAACATGCCAAGTCTAGGACTAGGCTTAAGCCCTGTCCGGGAAACTGCCCCATAGTGTTTAACCTTTTTTTGAAGGTCTATGGTCTGGTTTTCCACACAGGGCTTAGATTAAGGCAGGAGTAGACATTAGTTAAATCAGGATATTTAAAAAGCTTTTGTAAACGTGTTTTAGAAAAAAACATTACTGTTGTGCATGTTAAGACAAAACAATGGCCCTAATATATTTTAAGATTTGTCAGTGCAAGTTATTTTCAGTTAAGACATAAGACTTAAGCCTTGTCTGGCCTATATGTTTATGTCATAATAACAAAACATTATTAATTATGAGAGCAAATTCTAATGATTTATTGTCAGCATCATTATTTTCTTTATTAATTGGTTTTCCACAATATCTCATTATTTTAGATTAACAATGATTTAAAACAATAATTTATTTTCATTTTTTCTATATTTTGCAGGCTTATTGTGTATGTTGCACAGCAGTTCCTTACAAATACAAACTTACCTGAATGATCAACGTAATTTGGAATCTGATCAATTCTTTGCAGGCAGGTGGATATTTGTTTTATAACATAAAAACGTACATCTGATCTCATAAGACATGTTGCAACATGGGCCTGAATATAATGTGCACAAATCAAACAAATACAACTAAGAATATTTGCATTTATGTGTTTATTGTAACTCATTCCACTATATTTAACTTCAAGAAATCAACACATTTACAAAATATTTAAGAAGTTTATAATGATTATTATCAGTCTTGGGATGTACTCTCTCTCTGCACTTAACCTGCTGATACGCGAGGATTTGGTGAGATCATTTCCGGTGAAGTCCAGCGCTTCTACTGTTGTGCGTGCGTGGCGAAGGCGGGACGTGTGACGTAGGCCGGCTGGAGATCGAGGTGTTTATTGTTCCTTCCCGTCGAGGAGAGAAAAGGGCTGGCTTAGCGGAGGCATATATCACACACACGTACACTGCGATTTTAGGTTCAAGGAGCCATTTTAAAAAGGCCAGAACAGGTTGATACAGGACCGGTTGGCCATGGCGTACGCGTACCTCTTCAAATACATCATAATCGGAGACACGGGTAAGCGCGAGAGCGAGTCTGTTATTTCCGCAGTGTTGGAGTCAATGACGTGGTTCAAACAGGGACGATAGGGGTGGGAGGACTGACAGGCTGTTTTATCTCTGCCTTTCTCTCCATCTACCTCATTAACTCTTATCCAGACACTTATAGCATCCATAAAGTCAAATGTGAAATCCGTGGCTTATGTCATGACGGCAGCGTGCAGTTATAATGCTGTCACTGTCTTTTGTTGTTCCGCTCCTTCACTCAGGCTGGGCGGGGGGAGCTAGCAGCCAAGCTAAATTCGTTTTCATATAAGATATCTCCATCAATAACAGCAGCAGCAACCTCTATGTGTGTTATAAGCATGACATATAGTGTGTATAAGCATGTGTACGTGTCTGCGTTTAGTTGTACTGCTGAAATTAGTTTCTAACCACGAAAGAAACGCAAAACCGGTTAGCCAAAACCGCTAGCAGCTATTTACCCTTGCTGGAAATGGCGTTTACACAATTGCGTTTGTCAGGATGAAACGTGTAATAAAGAGTAACTTACAATGATACGAGCTTTTTAATGCGCAAGTTTTACATTTTTAAGTTGGGCAAATTTGTGTCTCACTGTTAATAACCCCGTGTTTGTGGCCTGCTAGACTTGAAGCCAGATTTCTTATTCGGTAGGCCTTTTCCCAAGACAGGCATACGTCAACAGAAGACGTCTTCTGCCAATTGACTATACAGATGATAGTGTTTTGTTTATTACATTTATTTATTAAAAAATGTATTTATTTTATTCTCAGAATATTGAATATGTTACACGACCAGCGCATGTCATCGTGTCCCACACTGAAAAACGTGATGCTGTGGAAGATCCTAATGATCAGTGCCAATCAGCATTGTGTGCATGTAACCCTCCTGTGTTTCCCTTTTTTCTCATAACATCTGCTGATATTTCACTAACATTATGACTGGACCATATATGGATTTTATCCCAAATGACTAGCTCCATTAACATCTGGCATTTTGGGTAGTATGAAATATAATAATCTGGTCAGCCAAGATTGGTCGGGTCTAGATTCAGCAACATTAGTGTTTGATGTTGTGTTGGAATAAAAGCCAACAAGTAGAGGTTGTTTATAGTAAGCAAGATCATTTTTGTTTCCTGTTTATATCTTGCATAAATATTGGATTTTGTGCTGCACATGTAACCTTTAAAAATCCTTCAATTACAAAAATGATCTGTAAATTTACTTCATTGTTTTGTTAGGGAAAGTGCTTTTCTGTCTTTACATATGCAGTGATGGTGATTTATTTTTGACAGTTTAATTATCTTGGCAAAATATGCTTTTTTTTCTTTGGGTGGAAGCAACATCTGTCATTGTATGTGTCCACTGACAACTGAAATACATGAGTTAGTCCTAACAATGCCTTTTCCAAATCTGCCTAAACATCAAATATTTAGTATGTTTTGAAGCCTGTGGTTTTGCGGTGACATAATTTTACACCTGTACAAGCAGCATTTTTAAATGATTGAGTGTCTATATTTTTAGGCTTTATAGATTTCACAGAGCTATAGTCAGAGACTCAATGACCTGCTTGAAGGAGTGGTTATAAACATAATGCTTTCATGCGTAAACAGGTTTGTCCCTCTGCATGTTGCTTAACCTAGGTCAGATGATGCTCATCTGAAACCTGATCTCACTAGTCACTCACTGCATGGTGAGTTTGCGTTTAGGCTAGTATGCATGAGTTCCTAATACCAGACTTGGTGAAGATCATAGATTCTTACATTTTTAATTTGATTTTAGCAGGTTACTATGACTTAATACAGGCATGGATATGATGTTATAGTGTTTAAACCAACAGTACCCAGCCATTTCATGATTGTTGTTTGATTATGTTGTCATTATGTTTGGGAGACAAAAAGGCCAGAAGTCATTGAAAAAATCAGATCTCACTTGTGACCTGATTTTTAATGTATACTGTTTTTGTAATGGATATATACTGTGTGTTTTTAGCTGGATACCCACTTGTTTAGCATGTATGTTAAGATTAGTGTTTGCTGCAGGTGGTTCTGCACATTACACATCATGTGATGTCATCTTTATAATGTTATCTCCATACATCTCTCTTGTGAGAGCCGTTTGAATGCAGATCGCTTGCTTAGCAACGGCTGTTGCTCATGGCAACTCTTAATCTTAATGTCCTAAGCATTTAACCTGTTTGTGTATCATGGGAGAATCTCTTATCTCATGTCAGGTGATGGGTTTATATGGTTCTAGCAGTAATGTAAACTGTGAGAATATTAAGATTTTGCTCATTTGTAATAGTTTATTACATAAAAAAATCCAGTGTAATCCAAAATTATGGATAAAAATCCAAGGAGTGAAATTTTGTAAACACCCACAATTAGGTCAAATGCCTCTGCTGATTTCTTTATTTCCTGTTTCTGGTATTGCTGAGTGTGTGGATTCATTTCATTCACATTCATTCTCAGCAGTAACATAATGAGATTGTTTCATTAAAGGGATTGTATTACCATATATGCTTGCGTGTTCTTGTAAAATAAGGTCATGTGAGAGAGGTAGGTCAAATTTAGCATCACAACAGATGAGAACTTGTCACCTTTTTAAAGTTTCTCAAATATAGACAAAACAATTGATGCATTGAATGTAGTTGGAAACGGCAGATGTATGGCCCTGAGGCTAATTGTGGCTATTCATGTGTTTGTTTTGCAGGTGTGGGGAAATCGTGCCTATTATTACAGTTTACAGATAAGCGCTTTCAGCCGGTGCACGATCTCACTATCGGTAAGGCTCTTTAACCTAACCTCATTATATTCCCTCATTAATTAAAACAGAAGGATATGGGTCTGATCAGCAATGGATACAAATTGGTCCCAGTCTGCTTGAAAAGACTTATTCTGAGGAAATGATTGAAAGTATATTAATGTAAAATTGTTGTTAGGGTGGACAGGCTCCAATTTCAAGTATTCATAATTCACTAAGCCTTATAAATTGAACTTTTTGTCCAACTTTCTACCAACAGTGTTTAAATATGCAATATCTGATTAAATCAAACTATGAATCATACTACTATGCCTTCATTTTTCTTGACAGGTGTTGAATTTGGAGCACGGATGATCACTATAGATGGCAAACAGATAAAACTTCAGATCTGGGATACGGTAAGATAATTTTTTAACTTAAGGTACTGATGAAAATTTGTCACTCGCCTTATTTGTACTGAATTGTTTAGAAGAATCTTAATTCTTATTTGCTTAAATGTGATTTTATACCTCGGGTTGGTATATTTACGATATTATATTATAAATGAAACATGGTGGAAAAGGTGAAAGAGCAATTCTGTCATTGTATGATATTGGGTTCACATGTCTGCAAATCCTGGGTCAGTCTTAGATACATATTTCCAAGGATACCTGTTTAAAGAATATCGGTCTAGCAATCAAAACGTTTAAACATAGTATTTAAAGACCCTCTGGAATAAAAAAATAGAATTTCAAGGCTTGCTTTTGACCAAAAATATTAATGACTCATTTGCACTACACAGATTTTTGGCCTTTTGAATGTATGTCCCTCCCCCAGTACTTCATGTAAATGCCTAGCATGTAGTATTGTTCATTGCTGTGTTGTTACTGAAGCCTGTTGGCTATTTTTTATTGTATAAACCATTTATGTCCCTTCCAAACATCATGTTTTAAAAGGAAATATATGTAAATGTAAATTACTACATGACTGTGTGGCAGCTTTTTCTTTTGTTTTATTAGCCATAGCCTTTTGTTGAAACCACAGGTCTTTATAAATGACTGTAGTAGGCAAAAATAGTTGGCTTTATGTTTAATAGATTCATGTTTTAAAAATAAAAATAAATAATGTGTTTTATAAATATTTCATGTAACTGGACATGTTATGTTTAAATCCAAGAGTCCTTTGAAATAATATCTCAGTGGACTTAAATGTTAATTCACCATGTATATATGCAATATGGCAAACTTTAGAGATAATCCTTAACAGGCTTGAGTAATCATGCTTTTGTCAAATTAACAGATGTTGGATGAAAGGAAGGGTGCACATACACAATGTATCCAGCAGAGGGCAACAAAGTATAAGCCAAGTCCTTATTCACTCAAAACACATCTGTCTTTTGTATTGATGTGAAATTGTCTGTTTATTTGTTGCCATGTCTTATGTTATTATGTTTTATATTTTCATTGTTTTTTGGAAGTTGGTAAACGAGTCATACCAGTTTTAAGTTTTGGTCTAATTGTGTCATCAAGTGAAAGGAAGTCAGGTTAAATGGTAAATAAAATGTTTTCATGTTTATATGCAATTTACATGGGTGAGACTATCTTATAAAAATTTAATGTTGGGATAATTAGGGGTAATCATGTGGTAGCTGTTTGGTGTGGCTTCCTGCGATGATGTCACCTAGCTTGTTCCGTGTCTTTAAATGCACCTTAAATAATTTATTTCAAGGTTATTTCAACAAGCGTTTTGTGATAAAACCAGAGAAGATGAAGGAGTGTTGGATGAAGTAACAGGAGAAATCTGCATGTCTGGCCTTCCTGTAACCTTTCACTCCAGCAGATGGCAGGCATAACGGTGTCATTCATCATTTATTCACAATGGGCTCCATTAACTCTAATGTTAACAGCTGCCCGGGGGAACGGGTTATTGAATTCAGATACGTGCTGTTGGCTTATTTGCCTGCTGTCAAAGGGGGTGGGTTGACCAGAGGCCATCTTATGCCATGACACACTGTTGAACGGTGACCGTGCGCTAGGAGTCGGCTGATTGGATGGGCGCCATGCTCTAGAGAAGCATTGTGGGATGGAGAATCGGCAGTGGGTCAGTTCTTGTGAAGTTGCTGTATCTCTGAATGATCTCAGTAGTGGGTGGAAGGATCAAGATGGAGATTTTCAGAGCTGGAGTTATCATGTCAACACCTGCTTGGAGCAAAGGAATTTTAGGATGGTTTATGAACAGAATGGATATTCAACGTATGCAGTGGACATTGTCATCAGCTCATTGCTCCTTACAACCAGGCTCTTACTGGTGTAATGATGCATTCGTTTGTGTGTGTTTCAGGCCGGCCAAGAGTCCTTTCGCTCAATCACCAGGTCCTACTACAGAGGTGCAGCCGGGGCTCTCCTAGTTTATGACATCACAAGGTGAGCCTTTTTTTGTTGTTGTCATAGTTTTTGTGCTTTGACTGTGTTAAGATTGATTAGATCATTTAAAGACTGTTCTTTTATATTTGGGGTTTGATTGTATTTGCAGAAGGGACACCTTTAATCACTTGACAACCTGGTTAGAAGATGCTCGTCAACATTCCAACTCTAACATGGTCATCATGCTCATTGGAAATAAAAGGTGAGTGCAACATTATTTGGTGCAATAGCCAAATATCAGATTGATATGCTTAGTCTATCACTGATATGTTTAAAGAAATAACAACACAGTTAATGCTTACATCTGTTAAATAAAATTTTATATGATTTCTCATGGCAGTGATTTAGAGTCACGGAGAGAAGTGAAGAAAGAGGAAGGAGAGGCCTTTGCCAGAGAACACGGTCTGATTTTTATGGAGACCTCCGCAAAGACCGCATCAAATGTAGAAGAGGTACAATAGCACTCGTATGACAGAGGTCCTCAGTGCTTACGTGATGATTTATGTTTGGGTTCTTGTGTGAAAATGTGCACACGCATGCATACAGATAACACCCTGGGGACACACAGACTGGGGAGAAAACATTCATTTCTCTGCGGTGGGAGCCAAGAAGCTAAAGCAGGGCTCAGAGATGGCTTTAAAAAAGTGGGGTTGTTAAATTGTGGAAGTCCCTCCCCCATATATCCACCCTAAGCTGCCTCAATGATTAATTTGTCTCATTAGTGTCGTGTGAATTCTCCTGACCCCTTCCCCTCCCCTTTATGACGTTTCAATCTCCTATTTAGGGTTCATGCATATTCATAGATTCCCTGCCACACACACGTGGATAGGAGCGCACACATCTGCAGTACTTGCTCGGCCATCTTTTTCTCTGTGGTAATTGAGCCGCAGAGGACTGATTGCTCTGGAGAGCTGAGGGGCAGCTCCACCAAAAGCAAAGCAGCTCTGTTAATTAGACTACAAAGTGCCTATGGCAGTTCTTAACACTTTAAGGGTGAGCCGGAGTCACGGCCGTGTTTATTTTCTCTCTGTGACCAATGTGTGCTCGTCAAGAGTAATAACAGACACCGTAATTTACAGCCAGATGGGGGCACCAGCCTTCAACCGTAAATACCGTGACACTGTTTACAGTCAAATATCTTGGGTGTTTTTAGACACTAATATGTGTTTTTGTTTTGGGTCTAGTATTTGGTTGTTTTTTATGTTTGTCTGCTATTATTTAACAATAATTATGCAACTATTTTCGTAACAATAAACATAAAAAATTATGTTTAAAAAAATACCTAAAATAAAACACTTTAAAAATATAAAAAAATCTAATACCTAAAATAAAAAACTAAGTTTGGTTAGTGTGTTTTCATGTGTATGCTCAATAGGTGCATTGACACTTTTAGGTTAATTACCTCTTTCTGTCATTTCAGGCATTCATCAACACGGCCAAGGAGATTTATGAAAAGATTCAGGAAGGAGTCTTTGATATAAACAACGAGGTAACCTTTGAAGAAGCACAATCTGTGTTTATTACACTTTTTACATTATTTAGGTCAAAAGGACTTCCTGTAGCATTACACTGAAATCCATTACATATGGTCTTGTGGGTGGATTCAGAAACGTATAATTCAACTTTCAATTAAAGTATAATAACCTAACACAGTTTTAGTTGACCCAAATGTTGATGGTTGATACCCTTTGTACTGTTGTTATGTCCCACAGTAACCACATTGTTGTCTCAAAATCTATGCAAATTCTAATGTAATATCCAGTAGACTTAACGGATGTCATTATATTGGTTTGCATGTGATCCAGGAGCTGTAATATCCAATGAAATGTTTAAGAATGTTATGCTAGTAAATACTGGATTCGTGTAGAATGATTTAGGTAGAGAAAGCAAGATACACACATCTACCCCAGGGAAAGACCTTATTGGCCCCTCGGTTTCTCTCTGCTGGCTGGTAGCCAACACATAAATTCCTCACGTCTTGTAAGTTATAGCTGGTTTGATGGAGGTGAGCCCACTGCAGCTATTTTATTGAAGTAGTAGCGAAAGTACAAAAAAAATTAAGACCGAGTCCAAACCGCATCAGCTGATCGAGATCGTAGCCAGGAACCTCAAGGCTCACCCCAGATCACTATAAATCAGATCTGGCGCAATGTGGAGTTTCCTAAGAATGTTACAAAAGCGCAGGCTCTCTCTGGAGTTTCGGTTTTGAACGGGAGTCCACTTAAGGGAAAAGTTGGCAAGGTGGATGCTTTTGTGTGATGAATGAAAGTGCCACCAGCTTGGGGTGTGTGTGTGTTTAAAGCATTGGCAGGTTTCCCTGTTCTCTGTATTACCGCTGGAATAACACTCCTGAGGTTCTCCTGCCTCAGTGCTGACAAAAGCGGGACCCTAATTCAGGCCTACAGGGACAGATATTTTCTGCTTAATACAGCATTATGTGACAGTACAAAATCAAACTTCAAATTATGAGGTTCTTGTTATTATTTCACAGTGCAAACTTAATGCAAAGGAGTGTTTAAATGTCTTTTCCTTTGTGTGTGTGCAGGCTAACGGTATTAAGATTGGACCCCAGCATGCTGCCACTAACTCCACGATGGGTGGCAGTCAGGGAGGACAGCAAGCTGGAGGGGGCTGTTGCTGAGCACTACCCTTTACCCTCCAGTCTCTTCCGCCCCCTCCTGCCCTTTACGTTTCTACTGGACTGGTCGGGATCACTAACATTTTCTTAACCTCCCACAGCCCAGGCCCCGGAATCAAAACGTATATTAGATGGCTGTCCAAAAAATATTTATAAATTCCAGGTCCTCTGCAAACCTCCTGACAAACTCCTGAAGCCTGTTTGGGCTACAGCAGACATTATATGGTTACTAGTAAGGAAAAGTTAGGAGCTTTGGAATTATTATGGTAAATATATTCATGTTTGTTTCTCAGCAAGTTGTTTTTTTTTTCAGTGTTTTGTTTTTGCCCGTTTGACTTCAATCTGAACTGTATTAAACACTACAAAGTCATCTATAGTATTTTAATCAGTTTATGTGGGTGAAATTTTTTGAAAACTGTGGTGAACCCTAAAGTCAAAATAAAGGAAACGTAGTGCTGTACTTAAAGGAACAGCTATTATCAAAGTGAAGAAGTTAAAAGAAGAAAAAAAGCAGGACTGTTTTAAATCTGTATTTATCATTCACATTCTGTATATAAAGTTATCTTTTCTTGCTTTGGTGTACGTTGACCGAGCTAGAATTCTGTACTGAATTTGCTTAAATTCTATACTGTATGAATAGAGCTTGAAACTGCAACAGTATTGCGATATTTCAAAATCTGCTTTGACACCATTTTAAGGTAACATTTTACTTCATTTATTTTAGTTTGGTCCTGCCATCTGCCTTGACCCATCGTATCTGTGCCCCTAAACCTGCTCTCTGTATAGAAACTCTGGCTCTATATACCTATTTTAATGCCAAATTTGTGTTTACCTGTGTTCTGAAATTACAGCTCCAGATATGGATCACATCTCCAGAACTAGATCTGCTGTTTGCCTTAAAAGATTTTGGGACAAATAACGTAATCATGTTACACAGGATCTTTTCAGTAATTAAATGCAATTATATGTTGCATATGATAACGCTAGACTTACTTATCCATTAGACATACACTCACACATACACACATACATGCCTCTATCTATATATCCATAAAGGTTGTCACATATGCATGCGTTTGTATGCATATAACTATATATTTTTCCCTCTTTTTGATGATATTTTCTTCAATGCAGTCCGCTGTGTAACGTCAGTGCAGAGCCACATTAATTTAGGTGTCTGAGTGATTGTGTAATGACTTGCTTTCTCTTGGCACTATGTTGTTTATAGATATGTGGTGGACATCTGTCTGTTGTGAAAGGGGTGTGATAAAGCCAAACCTGGAGTAACTTTGTGACCCTCACCTTTATTTGCTGTGTTCTCAAAATTAAATGCTATCACGAAAAAATATAATAAAACCTTCTAAACTCACATTGCATATGTGTAGTTTCTATAGCACTCAGCAGGCCTGCTTTTTTTTACTTCTGCATGCCTTTTATTTTTGCTAAATTTTTAAATGTTTTAGACAGTTCTATGTATTCCTAACATAAATCATGTTCATATTTAATTTACAATTTAATTATCAAATAATCGCCAAGAAGCTAAACTAAAAACAACATTTTATGTGGTGGAGAGCGAGTAATCGAGTGTTTATGTTAGGCAGGCCTATAGGATAGACGCAGAGCTCAAGGGCAGGCCTGAACATCCGGGCCACAGACGCCAACAGGGATTGGTTAGTTGAAGATTCAGGTAAATTCTGTTAGGGTGTGCCTATATATGCACGTATGGATTAGTGCTTTTTTGGTTACTCATAATAATTTGTTTGTAACGTAAATGAAACATTCCAGTTAATTTTTTGTATTATTAACGTTCTTAATAACGTCTCTTGTTTCTTGAAAGTCAAAATAGCCAACAACATTTATGTAAAAGAGCATTTTTCCTTCGTGCAGACCCACATAAACAACAGATGTATATTGAAAATCTAGAGTCAGCATGTAAACATAATTTACAACTTACTCGAAAAAACTAATTTAAAACATGCATATTGTTCTTTACTGTTCTTTTAAGAATGATAAATAAATAAAACATTACCATCTATAAAGTTTTAATTTGAAGATATAATTATAAACCTGAGAAATACTTAAAGATAGATTCGTCCACTAAAAACATCAGTATAAAACCAATACGTTTCACATCACAAAAATGTTTATTGCGAATTGTAAGGTAAGGGGGGAAAAGCGCTTGCGTCACAGCCCGGCGAGGTCATTCACGCGCACGCCTGTTTATCCAGTAAGTCATGCACGCGCCCCCTGCCTGTGGAAGGTGAGCGCGAGTGTCTAGAGGAGAGGACACGAGAACGCGACTGCCTGGATCGATCGGATTAAACTCGAATTGAGTGAAATTAACACAAAGGAGCGAGGCAGAGTCGGCGAGGACGGGACACCGAGACGCCGACTTTACGGACAGATTTTGAATTTCGACAGTTATTCGTACATTGGAACGGATTTTCGGGATATACGAACAGGAGTTAATTGGTGAAAACCCTAAACTGACCCGCGTTGAGTAGGGTAAGAAATCGCCTTTCTTTTTGATGATACAATATGAATCCATGAACTTTATCAGTGGCACAAAACTTAATTGTTATTTCCACGTGTTTCGCAAACAATGTTGCGTTAAAATACCCTGACTTTCATTGTAAGAAAACAGTTTTAAGTTCATATTTAACTTTGTTTTCCACCATGGTGGTGTCCGCTGTATTAAACCGTATTTTAAAAGGACAAAAAGTTGTTTTTACTCGGGTTTCGTACAGGATACAAAAACAGTGCGTTAGATTTTTATTTCTTTTTATTTTAACTCTTCGAAGATTCTCAAACTAGCTCGCGCACATGCTAACATTAGCTCATTTAGCTCACGCTCACTGCATTGTATAGAGCCGCACGGTGCCTATAGGAGTGGAAGCGAGAAATATGCAAGTTAAATAACACAAGCCCCGTTTTTTCTTTAAGGTACAAAACGCAACACTTATAACCTCTGCGTTATATATTTTTCGCAGACACGTAAAATTAATTTATCCAAAATCCCATAAAGTAAACGTTCGTTAGCAAGCTAATTGTGTGTTGAGACACGAGGTGGTTTGAACGTAGAGGTGAGTCATTGGCCGAGCTGAGTGAGGGAGATCCCCGACCCCTAGTATCAACAATTACACTTAAAATAGTTTTCACGCACCCCAAAAGTGCCCGGGTAATATGGGTTAAAGTTGTTTTATCGTCGCTTTTAGCATTAAATATTCTTGGGGAATCGAAACGTTACGTGGAAATGGCAAAAAGTAATCTGAAAGTGCTCTCGTCCGAAGGACAATATAGAGACCGGGGAAGGTGGCTTGAGGCCAGAGTGTCAGTCCCTCGCCTGGCTTCATTTATTCATTATTAATGAGTTAAAACCTAGGTTGATTTTATTAAACACGATTTATATGTGGGCACTGTTTGTTCTGAACTTGGAAAATGTAATTTTTAATCGTTTGGTCGACTGTGAGAAGTGCGTTGGAGAGGCAGGCGTGCGCTGGGGTAATTAGCTGGTTGGAAGTGGCCGATATGCTGTAAGAGACGGACAGCCTCGACTTCATTGTCTCACAACAAGCTAACTAGCTAGCTGGACACAACTCATCTCACATTTCTTTTGTTCCCTTCGCTCCTCAACAGGTAGACGGGTTTTGGGGGTCGTTGCACGCTTCGAGATGAAGCATAATGGACCTGTTATTACTGGATGACTTGTTGAAAAGTTATTATAGATTTTATTATATTAGTTTGTTATAAGCTAGAGAGGTTTATATATATATGTAATTTAATATTTATAAGACAAACATGGAACTTGTTAAGCACCTGCTTCATTTCAGAGTTAGAACAACGAATATCAAAAATACTCTCATTTAATGTTTGTTTACGCTTTATTAGCACGTATCCATTATTTCGTCGTTAAATGTGTCACTTTCATGTTTGTAATATTTAGAAAGTTTTTTTTAAAAGACTGTTTAATTTTTTTCCGTTTTACTAAGTTTAAAGACGATGTATTGTCGCTGTCCTTTCCACTCGCTCCGTCTTAAGTCTTTAACCTAAGATGGCAGCTTTTAATGCGTGTCTGTCCAGTCGATGAGCAGATATGAAGCTGGTATGGCGGAGCAGATGTGAGACTGCTTTGTAGTCGCTTTAAGCTTTCCATCTAGCGTGTCTGTTTTTGTGGTTGCCGAGGCTTGTTCACCAGTTGCCTGAAATGGAAAAGTCAAGTGCCGGTTCCTCTTTTGAGAAGTTTGATTGCAACTTGTTTCACTAAACTTATCAGGTGAGAATTCATTGGATATATCAGAATTTGAACATGTTTTATTTCTAATAAACATGTCGGCGTAAGTTAGCTTTAGAGCTGATGTTCATGTTCAGGAGAGATTTATATATATATATATGATATATAAAATATCAGCTGAGTGCGATTTAGATAACCTGATTATTTTTAACCGATTCTGCCACTGTGAACTTTTTATACGTTTCTTATTTCACTATTAACTCGTTTAGATTTTGCTTTAATACGTAAAATATTTATTGTGACATGCTTTATTCAACTAGATATAAATATGTACGCAAATAATTCAAAATTAACACCAAAGGAGTGATGGAAATGGTAAGGGCAGTTCATTTGTCAGCCATTTTGACTTGTATCAAGTAAAGTTTCATGACGACAGATGTCCTCTGTCCCATCTCTTTCTACCTATGCTTAGTGGATTACATGAGATAAATATGATCCGACCTAAATGAATCATTTTTTTGTTTTGAAAACAAAATACTTTACCTTGGCTTTTACACACCTACATGCCTGTGAATCTGTACCTTTAGTACATGCCTGAATAGAAATAAAGGGATACAGTTTTTAGATTCAAATCAAAATCAATGCTCTTTTTTTGTGATGCAAAAACGCACAGAATTAGCAGAAGAAAAGTCTTACTATATTGCATTACTTTCAGATATACTATGATGCTTTTATAATATAATAATTTAAATTAGCTATGAACTGGCAAGCACATCCAGAAGACTATAGTGGATGCGGGTCAGGCACCCCCCACAATGACACATCTGCACACAAACACTGGTATGGACGGTGCTTTCAAAGCTGGTATTTCAGTTATCTGACAACATGCTTTCAATCTACGCCAGGAACAGCACTGCTGTGTACAGGCCCTCTCCCTCCAGCCCCTCCTCTCTAGCCATGGGTTAGCAGGAGGGCTGCAGTGGCCTGTTGTGCTGCAAAACAAGCAGGCTTTTTTTCCCCTTCTTGCTGACCATCCCCCTCTCCTGCCACATAGAAGATGGAGGAAGCGTTTTAGATGAATAGCTTGAAATGGGTGAATGTAGTATTTTAATGAGAACCACTGGCTTTTAATGGCTAAAGCTGTCGATCAGTTTTCAAGATTCGTTTTTTTTTGTTAAGGTCTTGTTGCACAGTTTAATGTCATTTAACTGCTTCAGGGCCCTGCATTTTTGTAAAGTTTTTTAGAAATTTCAGTTCTTGATAAGCAGCAAGGAAAGTGATGTAAAAGTAAACTTTTGCTCCAATATCAATACACTGCATTTTTTTGCCTCTTGTGATTTAATCCATGTAGTGTATATCAAACCACATGTAGTTGTTAGTATCATGCATGTTCAGTTTTTGTTTTTATGTACCATTTCCCCATTTTTGTCAAAGTAACATTTTTCCAGTTGATTTGGTTTATAATTTTTAGCAGCTATTCGTTATCTGAATCCTCAGGAACTCTTTGCTTTAGGCTTTTTTGTATACGATCTGTAGTAAATCACTTTAGCTCATTTCTATGTCCCGTGTGGCTACATGCAGTTATCACAAGCCTCAGGATATACAACCTTAAAATTATTAGCCCTCAGGGAGTGTCAAAAGTAAGGGTTACTCTGATCAGTGATACTGTGCCAAATGAATGTGGTAGAGACATTTTCAGTCGGTTTATGCAAAAATCTTAGTAATCGTTTTTTGAAGTTTAATTCTTCTTGATTGTAAAAAGGCAGCATGATTTGTGTGCATGTTACATGACTCTGTTACAGTCCTGAAAAGTTTCTTTCTAGAACAAATTGTTAGTCCCCATGTCCACCACATAACTATAATTCAATAATTGGTAAAACTACGTTCATAATATTACATGTCCACATGGCTTGTGATGGTATTGTAGCAGACAGCCAAAGGCTTTAAAGCATGAAGAATGGAGGGACTCATGGTTTCTTGCCCCAGATGACCTGTCTGCAGGTCCTCAGCCGGTAAGCAGACAAGTGCCGGAGGCAGACTTGGTGACAGCAGGTCTGGAAGTGAAGGTCAAAGTTCTCTTTTCCTCTTTTTCCATATCTGCCTTCTCTGGCAGTCTGTTCTGTAATGCACGCACGCTTTTTACAGAAACGCTGCCCATCTATTCATTTAAGGGAGGAATTGCTAAGAAATTAGGGCCTTTGACGTAGATTAACTCTTCCTAACAGACATTTTTTAACCTCACATAGACCAGCTCACATTATAAAGTGTGAACAAAAAGTCATCTATTTAATTTCAGCAGCCTCGTGTAAAAAGAACCAGTTTGCACAAATAGAACAGCTCTACGGCCCTAACCCCCGCTCTCTCCAACTACCCACCCTTCACATCCTGTCACCCTCGCACTGTCTTTGTGCTCAGTTACTTGCCACAGATACACCCCCTCCAAACCCCCGCCTATGCATATAATGTGTGCTCACTCACAGAATAGCACCGATATAAATTATGCCCAGCTGCAGTCAAAGCTTCTAGTGGGGGTTGTTGAAGAGGGGAATAAAATAAAAGGAATGCTGCTGGTGAGCATTTGTGCAAGGAGTTGTTTTGAGTGTAGCTCCTCCTCTTTTTTTGCCATGATGTGCACCTTGTGTATGTTAAACTTAATCCCAAGAGACAAACCACAGGTGGCCATAGACCTGCCCTCTCTTAACAGGGTTTTAAACTCCCTGTGAAATGGGAAAATTGGGGAGGTAGGATTGGTTAATCAGTGACTTTCTTGCAGAGTGCATTAAAGAGACTGTCGGTGTTAATGACTGCAATCACACACGCTTGGTGGGCCTTTCCACCCCCACTTTTTTCTTTTTTTCTCTAGTCTTTTTTCTTTTCTACTATCACAGCGCATTGCTCTTTTGGCAAGGCCACGTTGGTTGGTTTGGTTTCAGGAAAAAACAATGCGTGTTGGTGCCCTGACACAGATGGCAAGAAACTGGCTCAAACTGCTTTTATGTTTTTCGCTTGTTTAGTCAAAAGATAACTATTCGAGCGAAGGGTAGAATCAGCTTTAGCATCATCACAGAGACATTTATGTTTTTAGATGGCTCTAACTGACTGATTTTGTCATTCATTTTTGAGTTTAGTTGGTTTCAGACAGCCAGATTTATAAGTAAGGACTCTAGATTATGACCTTAAATATATATCGATATCGATATGTATATACCACATACATGCATGTGTACCCCTGTATTCTTTGTAGTGAAAAGAGATAATCTCTGTAAAGGAGTATCCATGTGGCAGCAGATATAAACGGTTAACAATGTGGCGGATTGGCTTTCTTGTGTGTTGTGTAACTGTTATGAAACGTTTTGAGTTGTAATACTTTTAAAAGCACTCTTTTTATTGTCACAGAGTACCACAGAGAATGTATTCTGTAAGTTTACTATAATAACTATAATGCTATAATTTGTGTTTCTTTGATGTATGTGGACAACTGTGGTCTCAGTAGTGTCATAGAATGAACTGATAAACCTAAACTAACCAATAGTTCACATGATCTGCATGGTGGCTCCTTGGAATACTCCAGTTTTGCTCTGCCATAATAAATTATTTTCATGGAATTGGGAATTGTGGCGATAACTTGACCTGGGTGTACCTTTGTACAGATTTATTTTACAGCACAGTGGACCAAACTTTTTGCTATGAATCATTTTGTTATGTAATAGATGGATGTTGAGTATTTGTGACTTGCCTAACTCGCTGTGTTTCATTCTGTATTACACTGTAAAAAAATTGAAACCTCCAACTGAAAATTTCTAGTGACAATTTTTCAACTGTTCTGTACATTTAAGGAACATATTTTGTTGTCAAAATTAATAAATGAGAGTTGTGCCAATAAGACAAATTAAGATGGAACAAGTCACTAGAAAAAGGTTTACTCTATTTACTCTTACTGTTTTTTTAATAAAGTCTAAATTTAAAGTCTATTTTTTTTTAAAGGCCAGGACCTACTAACCAAATTAATTGCATGAAAGTGTTTAGACATCTCACAGCGATTATGATCAACACTCTAAATGTGTTCTGAACTAGATCTTTTCTGTAGATATCATTTATTATCTCTTAATAATTCCCTCATGTTTACAGGAACAGTCTTTTCCTCTTGACCTCTTGTCCGTTTAGGGTTAAAAAAATTATTATTATAACAAAATTCCCATTCCGGAATTAGTACATCAAAAACTGTGCCCAATGGGCATTATCTTGAAGGCTGCAAAAATGAAAGACGGCTTAAATATGTTTGTTTTGGCGTGGCAGGGTAATTAGCCTTTTTGGTGACGTTATGTATGTCCCTGGTTGTATTGGCTCTGAGCCCCACCGCACTTCACTTTTTGTTCTGCCCTCCGGTCAGGGGCAAACCTGGCCACCCACTCTCTGTGGTTGTGCTGCAAGTGTCTACGTCACAGTTGCTCTTGCTCTGACTTGTGGGTTTCTACTCCTCATCAGGGGTGTGGCCCTCCAGAAGTCGTCGCTCTGGCACTCTGCCGCATCTGGCCCTTTCCAAAGAGAATTGGGTGAACGGTCAGCCTGCCGGCTTAGACACCAAATCTGATCATAGGGATTCAAATTTGTGGCTTTTGGCATGGCATGTGTAGGATCTCCCTCTGCTCCCTGCTGCTATGGCAAAAACGGTGTAGTGTTAGTGCTGCCTTGAGTGAATAGAGACTGATTTATAGCTGTGGTGTTGAGACTCCTCTTCCTGCTTTTAATTAAAGCTGTGAGTCGATTAAAGCTGTGGTCCTGTCACCCACAGGCAGACATCTCTGCTTCCAGTGAGGTCAGTTTTAATGTCCACCTTTTGTCACCACCTTCAGGACCCAGAAAGAGGTTAAAATTAAGTAAGGTTTAAGTGCACCACTGTAGTATTGTTTCCTTTCATAACTGAGTTGTTTCATTTTGAGTGTTAGTGTAATGAGTGCAAAGGCAGCCTATGGGTTTTGGTGAAGTTGTGTAAGTGTGAGATGTTGATAACTACTTTGTGGTTTATAGCAGGTTGACTGTATACGATGATATTGCCTTACAGGAAGTCTTGTCACCTACTGCCATGTTTTGTGACCACTTATTATACATCTAAAGGTATCTAGTTGTACTGATTCTTTTGTCTCTCTAGTTCATGGCTGTTCATTGTTTTTCTTACTTAATTTTGTGTTATTTATTCTCATAGTGTCATATTTTATGGGCTCTGTATCAAACAGAATGTATGTGGAGCAGTATTTTTTTTAAATAGTTATACCACAGCATGCTGAAGCTTGTTTTTCAGTGTGGCTGTTTGATCCTTAGATTAGGCTGGTCAGTGTAGATTTTTACCAGGATAGTTTTAGCAGCCATGTGGAGAGGCCTAAAAAAGTGGAAAATTGGGGGTTGGGTAGAAAAGACTGAACGAGAAACAAAAGGGAGGAGCATGAAGTGGAAAAGGAACATTTTCTAGTAGTTGAAGTTGAGGCGACGCATTCCTCACCCACCCCCTTCCTATGCAGTGAAGCCCCCCTACATACATGCACATTCACCCACTCATGTACACACAGAGGTAGTTTTGGTTGACTGGGACATTCAGTACCTTCTCATGCTTCCTGTCCCCCCTCCACTGTCTGGTTTATCTCACATCTACATAATTCTTCATCTGATTAGGGGATAAGCAGGTTAAGCTTACAAAATTACCAAGTATATATACCCTCACACTCCTTCAAAGTACTCTAACAGTACTAACTCACTCACAGATACAGAAAGTTGCATACAAGCATGAACAGGGTTAGTTTTAAGACTTAGCCTTAGCAGGTGGGCTGCCTGATTGTGTTCTTACATCTGCCTGCCTGGTCTGGCAGCTGCTGTTGTTTAACTACCACTGCTTCTGCTGCTGCCTCACTCCAGAATCCTTTGTTCTTTCTCCACCATCAACGAATTGTAAAGAATGAATGAATTTAGGCTTGGTGCCTGTGTGTGTTGGCCCTTTTGTTTGGAAGCAGAAGGAACAGAGGGTGGGGGCTGGGATCAAAGGTTGGCAAAGAGTCAGTTACAACTGATTTAACTGAAGAAAATATCCTCAGTCTCAACCAGCCCTCTTGTAACTGCTCTTGTATCTCTCAACAGCTGTGACTCATTGGCTGAAAATTTAAAAAGCTTAGTTAAAGTGAACAAAATGGAAGTGGCTTGCTCTCACCTAGAGCTATTTGTGCTAATGCTTCCCCTCTCTCCCTTCCTCTCCAGGTCCTGTAACCTGACTTTGCCTGACGCTGCGTTCTCTGAGAGAATTAAGGAAATATGGAGTGACATGCTGCAGATTAGTTAGCGGATTAGCGGCTTTGAGGACATCCACCTCTGTGAGCACACATTCCCTGTCCTGCTTCTGTAGCTTGGCAGCACAGCAGGAGCACTGCAGCCATGGCTGACCCAGGCATGATGAGCCTTTTTGGGGATGATGGGAATTTGTTCTCTGATGAGCTGGAGAGCCTGGGGGACTGTGGCTACCCCCAAGGTCAGCCAAATCCCATGAGTCAACAGATGCCCCATGAGCACCAAGGTTATGGGCAGATCTCGTCTTCTCTTCAGCTCTCCTCTCCTGTTGTCCCTGGACAGGCCAAGCTTGGCCACCATTTTGACCACTTTAATCAATATGAGCAGCCCAAGATGCATCCAATGGACCAGCAGGGAGGCCGGATGATGGGAAATGGACCAGTAAACGGCATGTCTTCACCTCACTCCCGCTACCATGGCGCTCCAGCAGGTGGGGGAGGGCCCGGAGGCCATCATGTCTACCCAGGTGCGCAAGGGGATGGGAGGAGCCAGTCATTCCCAGATGCTGGAAATGCATGGGGTCCTCAAGCGATACATGGTCCTGAACAGGCTCGACCCCCTTTTCAGCAGCAACCTCCACAACCCTCTTCTCATCAACACGGATCTGCTGGACCACAGGGACATACCCACCAGATGGGTTCTTTTATCAGTCGTGGTGATTATGCCATGCAAGGGCACAACCAGACCCAAACGCCTCCAAGAATGAACCACTTTCCACAAGGCCTCCCTCAGGAAGCCAATCACTATATGGGTCATGTGGGCATGGCACAGAATCCCAGCATGTCAGGATCTCCCATGCGCCACCCAGCACAGCCTCCTCAACAGCATCAGCAATCTAATCAGCAGTTTCTTCACAGGCCTGGCCAGGGCACAGTTCATCCAGAGTCCGTAGCCGGCCATAACGCCCAATTCCCACAAAGCCCTTCAAGACAACAGCAGCAGCAAGTGATCGGTGGGAGACCCCACCAAAATATGGGATATAACATGCACAACCAGACAGTTCCTTCCAACACTGTAAACAGCTCAGGGCAGTACCCTCCCTATCCTCCGTACGGCAACCTTAATCAGGGATTAGCCAACACTTCAGGGATGAGTCCCAACTTGAGCCTTACCACCAGCAGCAACAGTAACCCTAATGCACCCGTGTCCCAGGTGCAGCGCTACCCTGCCCCAACAGGGCCCCAGCGCTATCAAACACCTGGGGCTCAACAGGGACCAATGCACCAGCAGCCCATTCATGTGAACCAAATTAATACCCAGCCTATGCATCCAGCTCAAAACCAGGCTACAGCTCAACAGAAGCTACAGCAACAGCATCTACCACCTCCATCTCAGGGATCATACGCTTCCCCACCTTCCATGTCACCGATGAGGAACCTGGCTACCCCTGCAGGTACTCCACCACCCCAGCAGGGCCGCCCACCCAGCGCCGGTTTGGGAACCGATGTGGGTGGCTACCCCGGTGTGCCACTTCAAACGCAAGGCCCAATGGCTCATTCCCAAAGAGGAGCTGGCCCCATAAATGCAGCACAGCAGCATCCCCATCAGCAGCTGCCATCACATCCACAGCAACATCCACATCCTCCACCCACTCAGATGTATGCTGCTCTGTCACCCAATCATAGGGCCACAGGTGCTCAAGGAAGACCTCCAGCAGGACCGGCTGCAAACCACACTGAGCCGCAACAAGACCAGAGGCTGCTCTCCCAACAAGCGCAACGCCAACAGCTGCAGACACCCCCATTGCCTTTCCAGCAGCAACAACTGCAGCAGGTGCACACTCCTCCCACAATTCCCCCTTCACAGACACACCTGGCTGCACACCACCAGAGCTCCCCTCCATCTCAGCAGGCATGGGCACCTCCTCACCAGTCGCCTCCACCCATGCAGAAAGTGCCTCACATGCAGGTGAGAAGTATACCCTCTATTATCATTATGTGGCATGTGTTAACCTTACTTTTAGAAAGTTTACTCTTTGCGAGGCATTAGGTGTGTTTGGGTTTGTTCTTGCTGACTTCAGAGCTGCTTCTATCCCTGTGGGGTGAACAAGTGTGTGGGAAATAGATTTTTACAGCTGTTTGTTTCCTCCTCACTGCATATCCCGGCCCTCCCCGAGACACAGGCGCCACAGTGCTAATCTCCTAACCCCTCCCCCCTTCCCACTCTGAAGGGGAAATGCTCCCTTCCTGCTCGCAGTAAGCATCGTTCTCCTCCCCCGTCTGCACTCCTTCCGCTCTCTCTCTCTCTCTCTCTCTCTCTCTCTCTCTCTCTCTCTCTCTCTCTCTCTCTCTCTCTCTCCCTCTCTCTCTCTCCCCTATCTGTTTGCTTTGCCCGTCTCTGAGGACTCATGCGTGAGTTAATGGCGTACAGCAGGATGCGTCCTGTTGGGAGGGTGGAGGAGGGAGCCAGTGGGGAAGGGAGGTTAGCAGCTCTCAATAGCTGTGAATGTCACGTGCTTCTGATGCCATTAGCTTGTTTTGCTCTGAAAGCCTCTTTCTCTGGTGACCCATTCACACACAATGGCTGCTGTTATTCCAACATGCATATCCAGCACATAGCATTTTTTGGTGGTGTTTGTTTCTATATTTCTCACACTACTGTCTACATCGATGCCTCATCTTAGCGATGACGTCTCTTTGATCGTGTCCTGATAGCAAAGTTTTGTGGTTGACATTTAGGATGTCAGCATGAATTTGTCCACCTCACTTGTGACCTAGATGAAACGCGTGCTCTTAAGTGGTGTGTGCCGCTTCAGTGCATCTCTGTCTTGTCACTTTGGGCTAATAAGACATCTTGTCTTTGTCTGGATCATGAGTTGCCTAAAGACATTTGATTCTAATATATATTTTTTGTTTCACATTTTTCTTTTATGCTTTTTTACTATCACCTTTAGACTAGCTGAGGTAGCATTTAATTATTGATTTTAGGTTATCTCATTGTTAATACAGTGACTGTTAAAGGGATAGTTCACCCAAAAATGAAAATTCTGCAATCATTTATTCACCCTTGTGTTGTTCAAAACCTGTAAATGACACTTTTTTTCTTCTTCTGTGAACACAAAAAAGATATTTTGAGAAAAGGCTCAGTGTTTTTTGTGTCCATACAATGAAAGTCGATAAGGAAAGCCAGTGTTGTTTGATTACCAACATTCTTCAAAATATCATCTTTTGTGTTCTGCTTGAATGATAAAATGATAAATGATGAAAGAGTTTTCGTTTTTGGGTGAATTTTCCCTTTACGTATATGAACAGGGACATTCATAACCAATAGCAAATATTTATTATTACTTATACCTCCCCCTTTTTTCTTGTCTTAAGTTGGCATTAAAGTCAAGTTCCTTGTTAATTGTCTCATTTTGCCAAACTTCTGTCATTTAATAGTGCACAACAACACATGAGGTGAATGCAGTACATTCTGCCATTCCTCTGAGGAGCGCATTGAAAGGCCTGATGGATAGTGTGCATCACACCTTCCAATGTGTTCCTCTGAGAAATGGCAGAATGTACTGCACTCACCTCATGTGCTGTTGTCAACTATTATATGACAGAGATGTCACTTACATAGTATTGAGAGGTTTGATGAGAACTGAAGTGTGACCTTTTAAGTAGAACAGTGCTTCATCTGAGGCAACAGACTCTTTATTGTGGCTTCAGCCGCTGTAGTCAAACTGGTACCAAGCGCAAGTGTTCACAACATCACACTAAAACTAAAATAGAAGTGCAGATGGCAATGCATGAAATGTTTGGTCATGGCTTAAATCCAGTCGTGCTGTGTGTGGAGAGTGGACTGCCATGTTTATGATTCCTTTATTTCCCATTTAGCAGTTGGTACAAGCTGCAAGCCTCCTGAGACTCCGCTGACAGCGGCTGCTTGCCATCTTAGTCTCTCTCACTCTAGGTCAAGCAAAAGCAGTGTTGTTACTTCCTAAATATACAAAGTATGTTGTGCATAATTTGCTCAAATAGTGTCGTAAAAGGAAGTTGCAACACAGAGTGGTTAAATTGACAGATATATCCATTTTCTAGTCTCTCAGTATGGCAGTGTAAGTACTGGTCTTAAGCATAAGTGTGGTGTTTTTATTGTTATAGGTTATTGCAGGCCCAAAGCATTATAACTCATTTGACACCAAGGTTTTTGTTTCATTTACTGCACTTTTTCATTCCCTGTTTAAACGTGTATTCTATGAAAGTTTGTTTATAGTAAATGACTAGTAGGTAGCTTACAGTTTCTAGGTGTTTCAGCACCATAAATTTGTAGTTCATTTAGATTTGCTCTCAGCCAGAAGCAAGCTGAACTTTAAGAGCGATGAATCTTGATAAAGTTTAGCTAGGGTTAGGCTCTGTGTCCGGGAGTCAGCTTTTCATCAGATGAATTGGGTGTTAACTCATGGGTTTGCCCTGCAAAAAGCCTGCTGTGATGAGCAGAGGCGCAGTGCTCCTTCAGGGAGTATTTAGCTCACCGAGTGAGCACTTTGCCTTCTAGATTAACTGACACGCCAGTCTCCCCCTCCGAGAGATGAAATCCTATATTGAACATATTGTATTCTGGACTGCTGCTGTCAAATTAGAAATGCAGAGAGCGTGTGTGGTGGGCCTATTGTCATTCATGCAATTGATTATTGGGGAGACTTGGCAAGAGGAGAGACATTTATCCGTTAAAGCGGCAGCAGAACACTCGCTGTTCCAGCTGCTCTAATGACCACCATTGCATTGGGTGTTGGATATTTTCTGTGACCTTGTGACTGTTCGGCATGCACATTGCACACGTTTTTCTCATAGTGTGTTTACAGGAAATATGCATTTCATCACCACAATGATGTGGTTTACAAAGTCTTTTGTTTTAAAGCGAAGTGCATGCTATGCAGCAAAACGCTAGCGTTGAATCAACACATGGGTCACGGTGCCGTTCAGATTCTGCCAAAAAATAAAATTGCTGTCATTCAACAAACCCTTCATTTTTGTTGTATATGTCTTTGAAACGTCATGGCATATTGCATTACAAATGCCAGCGTTTCATTTTTAGACATCAGCAAATTTAAAGTATAGATATAATTTATTAGTGTCATAATGCCTCACTCCCATCTGCTGCTGGGACTTTGGGAAGCTGGACGCTTAACACAGCTGCCAGCATGTTTCCTGTCATTCTGTCTCCACTATGAATGGAAAGGGGATTGGAAATAACACTGCAACTGCAAGGAGAGAAACAAAACCGTTGCGACATTAATTCTGCCGAGCTACAACTAGCACTGGCACTAATGAGGGCAAAGGGATTCAGACCAAGTAACATGGCAGGCCTCAAAGACCAACAGCAATACATTATGTGCAGATGCTTTCATTCATTTTTCCCTGCTTAGTCTTTATTGTATGTGTAACAAAATAGTGTTTTTTTGCTGTTTAATTGATGCGTGTTGTGTATCAATGTAATGAAGAAGTTAAACCAAAAGCATAGGTTAGCTGCTTTGTGCTCATGAATGGCAGTTATTCCAAAATGCAGTGGTCTGAAATACAGTGTGTGATTTTAGAGTAATAGGTTCTTACTGTTTTTCATTCTTTGTACTTACTGATTTCTGTTTTTCCCATCCTCAGCATTCCCCATCAGACCCCTCCTTGGAGATGGTAACATCCAGCAAGACACCTGCCTCAGGCCTGAACCTTCAACCAGCCAACTGTGACATACAGCAGACAGAGAGTGAGCTCAAGCCAAAAAAGAAGAAAAAGAAAAAAGCCAAGGCAAGTGAAGGCCAGGAGGGTAATGACATCAGCGGTGAGGCTGAAGGAGCATCATTTCTGGCGAATGATGAAGATGGTCTTTTGATGTCTATGGATCATTCAGCCGTTGAAAAGAAGAGCAAAAAGAAACCAAAGGAGAAGGAGCCCAAGGAGCTAAAAGAACCCAAGACTCCTAAAACTCCGAAGACTCCGAAGACACCCAAAGAACCCAAGGAACCTAAGGAAAAAAAAGTGAAGACCACCACCCCAAAGCCTAAGAGTTCCAAAAAGCCCAGGTTTGTGTCTGTGCCTTTACGATCAGATTTTCATAAAATACATTGACATTTTGACAATATATAAGCTTTTTTTGATTAACACATTATGATGATATTTAAATTACTTCCTAAATGCATAAAGTTCTGTGACTGTGTATTTGTGTCTTTTGTTGTGTTTGTTAACTGGAATACATGCGGATGGAGAGACGGAACCATGTGTGATCGTTTAGTTCAATGAACTGTTTATAGCAGATGTTTTTTTTAAGTCTAGTTCCATCTATTGCCATAGTTGTATTCAGTCAATTCAGAAGCTCTGGTGCTTGTATTCAGTTGTACATGTAAGACATTAGAGATGTGTTATTGTCCCTCTTCAAAGGCTTTGTAAACTTTTAGCTTTTTTTGCTTTGAGCCAGCAGCGCTAAACCGCAGACATCATAGGCATTCTCAAGAAATCTCACCCACTTACCTGAGGTTGACGATGAGTTAAAGAGTCAGCTTATATGTTTACTAGCCACTGCCTTTAACTCAATGTCATCTCAGTATATGTGCACATCCCTATCATTATGCTGACTTTAAATGATCCCCTCTTCCTTTCTCTCCAGCCCCTCCTTCCCCAACCCTCCACTCCTCTTAAAAAAGCATCCAGTCTGAAAATGCAAAGCAACAAGGTTGCATTGGTGTTTTTCCTCTAGCTGAGGTAGTAACATGAGCTGGCTGAGGAATGTGTCAGCCTTCCCCCTTAACCTCCTCCTCCTCCCCCGCCCATCCGAATGCCCGTCACTCCACCGCCATGTCCCTTTCATCCAGAGGAAAAGGGCCGGGCCTATGCAAGCACTCAGCAGCGCATCTGCAGCACAGTGCCAGAGCAGTAGGTCATCTGAAGGGGGAGGGGGTGGAGAAGTGTGTATGAGAGAGAGGAAAATGGGAGGGGGGATATCTCTATTCAAAATGGCACCTAATGCTAGTTAGTTCACAATGCTGTCTCATTAATCATGCCGGCCTGAATTTGACCAGATCCGCTACAGTGCTAGATGTGTGGGGTTGCCGAGCCCCTGTGGATAGATCTTAACAGCGTGGCCTCGTTTCTCAAAAAGTGGACTACCAAGTTGCATATACACAGCATTTGATAAGAGTTTGTCATTTGCTTCCCTTCCCCCATTGTCATTTTTTAAATATTTGCCTTCCATCTTATCAGTTCTAATGCTTTCCTTGTTTACTTATTTCAATCAAGTAAATGGAGTAGAGGTAACAAGGTTGGACTTTTAAAGTCTTTGCTTCGTCTCTGCCGACAATGACAATGAAAGTACAACTATAAATAGTCATTCTCAGGCCACACCCAGGGTAAATGTGAGCGTCTGCAGGCCCAGGTTTGTTTTCCACACACAATCATCAAACACTTTAGAAAGATCCCTCCTTAGTGTTGCGTTGCATGTGGCTCTTTTCTCCCATGAGAAGACTGTTTTGCATTGCAAATGCATACATCTCATCTTCAATTTATTGGCAGGTTCCCAAGCAACTATAGCAAAGCCCCTATTTTAGTCTGTGAGGTTGTTTTGTAACTGTATAACCATCTAATTTGGTGGGCAGTTCTCCCAGCGCTTTGATTTTCATCTGTCTCGTTTTGAAACGTCTCTCTCTTTCTTTCTCGCAGATTATCTTAGCTACATCCTGTGCACTCAGATATGAAAACCACAACAGTCGTGGTTGCATAGGAAGTGCTGCAATGTGTGTGTTCTTAAAGCGCTTCACTTGCGGGACCAGCATGCCTGTTTCCTCACAAGTCTTTCTACAGCACCTTTACGCCACACTGGTAGATTATTTGTCCTCAAACAAGCACTCCGCCATGTCTCCCCTCCAGGCTAAAAAGTTGCTTCCTGTGTGACATTGAACCTCAAAGTGCAAAGAGGTGGATGGCAGAACAGAGGGAAAGGCTAAGCATCTGACTTTGTCATCCCTGTTTATTTTATCCTTGCAAGACTTGCAGGCCCGTCCCACCAGGGGTTGGGAGTTTTCAGTTCCTGTGAAGCCTTGTGTTTGCTGCTTTGGTGATCAGACGGGCCACCGCCGAGAGAGAGAGAGAGAGAGAGAGAGAGAGAGAGAGAGTGTGAGACAGTGCAGTGAATAGATTCGAGAAGTGTGCCGAACACTGAAAGCACAGCCACTGGGGGCCAAGCGAGGGTGAAGATGCACATCGCTGGTGCTACACACTTTCATCAAAGCATTACGCACTTATAAACAGAGCCGACCCCCCTACACGCTATATGCACATGAAAGACCCTTCGCTTTCAGATTGCTTTATAGAAAGCTGAAAAGTTGGTTGAATAGCCACTGAGGAATTTATCCATAAAGGTGCACTCAGTCATTTGTTTTCCAAAAATTTCCATAAATGACTTTTTAAAGTGTTTAAGATGTGCATGTTGAGATCTCATGACCAGCAGGATGCTAATTTAATCTTGCTCATTCCTATTATTGGACATTTCTGCATTGGTAACTGAGACCTATTGCTTTTGTTTTTGCTGACACCTGACAGCATTGATGCTGCACATCTCTTTCCAAATAGATATAATGATAATGGATTACTTTATGCACTTCAGATGCGATCAGTGAAACAGGGGTCAGGCTCACACATTTGTCTATGTATGCTTGTGGCACGCATGTGTCTGCAGCTCCCAGTAGTGGTCTAATAAACCTGCATTGTCAGTGATGGCGAGTAATTGAGTGGATCCGCAGCACGGATGACCTTGCTCTGAGAGCCCAAGGTGTGATGCCATTGCTTCCCCCAACTCTTCCTTCACATATGCGAACACACACGCTGTGTTTCTCCTTGATTGGCCCCTAACACTTTCACACACTTTCTCATTCCTACGTTGTCCTTTTTCCACCTATTATCACGCCGTCTTAATCCTTCTGCTAAGCCTGTCTTTCTGTCCTTTTCTCATTCCATGGCACACTTTCTGTTCATTCTCTCACATATCTCAAGTCACCCACACACATCCTCCTTCCACACATTCTCATCACAGTCCAGCACTCTCAGCGCGGCAGGCATTTCCCCTCCCTTAATTCGGGCACAGTTTAGCGTGATTGTGATCCCACACCGCCTTTGCACTCTCGTTTGTAAAAGGGTGTGTTTGTGTCTGTCTTTTGGATGGCTTGTCTGTCTTTTTTTGTTAAATACAGCCTCTTGTTTTGTCTTAGTTTTCCTTATCCTCTTTGTTTTGAAGGACACAGAGGTCCATGTAAACCTGTTGTAGCATGTTCGTTCCTGGCAATTTCATGTCCTTGTTTATGTGTGCGTGTTTACGTTTGCGCCTGTGCGACACTGCAAAAGAGCTGTTGAGAGTAAACAGTCGTGTGTGTGTGAGCAGCTGCTGTTAGAGCGAGCACCATGGGGGGGTCCAGCTGAAGATGAGTCATCTCAATGGCGGCGGCAGGTGTCCCATTAACCCCCCGGCCCTCTCTCCTCCTCCTGAGTGTCAGCACTGAAGCGCAGTGGCTCACACAAACCTGCGACAGGGCCCGTGTCCTTCCCCTACTAATGCCAATTAGCCCCTCTTTCTCTGCCCGTTCATCTCAAAGGCCACACACTGCACTGCCCGGCCTGGCCCACTACACAATGTGTTGCATGTGTCCTGTAGCAGCTCTCATAAAGGTCAGCTATGGAAAGAAGGCCTGTCATCCCCCCCATCTCATCTAAGAGTGTTCTTCCTGCCCTCATGGATTTTTTTTCTTCCTTTTTGTCCGTGCCGCTTTTTCTCCTCGTTTCTGGCCGTGTTTGCAGAGCAGTGACAGTGTGAAACCCAAAGCCACAGAGCAGTGCGGCTGCAGGTGCTTGAGGAGTGTTGGAGAGAGAGACTCTGACTGAGGCAAGCAGATGGCTTTAGCCAGTGGCGTCCAGCCAGAGGAACAGGTGCGGGTCACGTGACCGCCGGTTACCAGGGCGATTTGATTGCTCTTGGCGTGCGAATGAAAAGAGAGGGGGGCCCCAGAGCGAGAGAGCGCGGAGCCTCCAGGGCATTGTGTAATCTGTGGCAGGGAGAGAGCGAGACTCTGAAGTGGAGTTAACTAGTTCGCGCTCTCTACTTTCATGTTCCCTCTTATGTGTCTGACATTGACTGTAAAAAGGAAAGGGCCATAAAAATTTTAATCCTTTTTACCCTCTTTTCTCCAGTGTACCTTGAATTTATAAAAAAAGATCTACAGGAAGTGCAGGACAGTTTTATGCTTTGAGTTTAACAGAGCAATCTTTGTTAATTTTTTGTCTTGTGTAATAAAAATTGTGTAAATGTTCTTTATTGGGTAGTTGGCATTACAAAACTGTATCTCGCATCTCGACTAACTTAAGCTGCTTAAGACTATATAAATGAACTGAAATTACACTGCTTGCTAGCTTCATGTACAAAATTACAAACCAGTGACATTCGAACCAGACACTGTGGTTTATTGGTGTAATGCGTAATCTAACCAAATCTTTCTGGTCACCCACAGTGCTAAGAAATCTGACTCCGAGTCCACTAACGCAACCAAGAAAGAGGCAAAGCGCAAGAGAGAGCCTTCAGTTTCCTCCGATGTTGAGAAAACACCACCACATTCTCCAGAGGAAGAGGAAGATGATGGTGTACAGGTAAACATTGATGTTTTCTCTCTACCTTCTTATGTCTAAGCAAAGCATGAATGCTTCAAGACAATAACGGATCAACTTAAACTTTAATCTTTTAGTTATTCTGACATTGTTTCTTTGTGTCTGTCATTGCTACAGAAAAGACGATCTAGCCGGCAAGTGAAGAGGAAACGCTACACTGAGGACCTGGAGTTTAAGATTTCTGATGATGACGATGATGGAGATGACTCCCCAGGACCAAAGTCTCCTTCAACTACTTCAGAGCAGCAGGTCAGTATCATGAAAACTTGTGGGTGGGTGTGTGTGTTGACTTTGCCTTAATGTTTGCAAACTGCTGATGTTGACGTGTGATGGATATTCCCCCATTCACTCTTTATCCTTTGTAACCCTGTGTGTTGTAGGAGATGCTGGATGCTGAAGGTCCTGTGGTGGAGAAGATCATGGGGATGCGCATGGGAAAGAAAGAGGTGAGCTAAGCAGCTAAAATCCTCTCACATGAGCTTTAACTACTGCTCTCTACTGGATCAGGGCAGATTACACCAAACATCCGTCTCGGATCCTGCCCCAGACCCTGTGATTGCTAGAGACGTCTAAGTGGGTAGATATTGTCTTCAGCTGACAGTAGTATTAATCTGGTGCAGGCCGACAGCGATGCCGTGTCCGGTTTAGAGCAAAGCTTGATGCAGCCGTGTAAGAATAAACTGTCTCTCAGCATGATTAATTTCAGACCGTGCAACGTTACTCCTTTGAAACGGCTCCACAAAACAAAGCTCCCCAAGCTCGGCAGCCAAAAATAATACGCTGTGCCTCGTCTCTTAGTAGCGCAGCTGCAAATGGGCTCCCGCCCGAGGAAATGGTAGGTTTGGCGTCTGCCGTAGAGCTGTGGTTTTGGCAGGAAGCCAGGCCCTGGGTCAGCTCCCTGTGAATGGGGCTGTGTGTGGTAGAGGAGCTGAAGTGATTCATGACTCAGCCGCACAGCGTACTACTAGCTGGAGTGACAGAATAGGTGGATTGCTCTTTTTCTTTTCTTTACAAGTCTTTTAGTTGTCACAGCTTTTTTTATCCTGGGGCATTACAGTAAACACAGAGCTTCATAAGTTGTTTTTGACAGGAAATGGGTTACACTCGATATGTCTGGGTGAAATTTACATACACCAGTGCCTTGTAGGCTTTAAACGTGCTACAGACATGCACGTTTTCAGCATCAAATAAAATGTTCCCGCTTTTTGTTTTTCAGCTGGGATCTGGTGAAGAGATGGAAGTTGAAGAGTTTTATGTCAAATTTAAAGGCTTGTGAGTATCTGTCTAATGTCATTGATTATTGTAATTATAATAATATTAGAAATAATAACTTAACACATTAAAAGTTAAATAAAATGTTGTGGCAGCAGCAGTGTTGCATCTTTTAGGTGATCATGTATTCTTAGAAGTTAAACATTAATGGGACTTAAAATGGCAAATAGTGCAAACAGACAGCTGCTTGTGTACTGTGCCCCTATTAAATGATTATACTATCAGCCATTCTCAGCTCCAAAAGAAAGTTAAAAACTACTCATGCAAATGGATTCATGTCCTGTCATTACGTGTTAATTTAAGAGCACAGTCTTTTGTTTATAAAGACTAAATTTTTTTTTACTAATTTATAGAGAGTTATAACTGATAATGTGTTGAATAAATGTGAATGATAGCTTCTCTGTAAGGTCACTCTGGAAATCACTTATTGGTTGTTTTTCCCAGTTCGTACCTGCACTGTCGCTGGGCAGACATTGAAGAGCTGGAGAAGGATAAAAGAATTCAGCAGAAGGTCAAGAGGTTCAAAGCCAAGCAAGCCCTCAATAACTTCCTAAGTGAGGTTAGTATCCACCCTCCATTTCCCTTGTCACCCACCATTTTGTTTTCTTTTTCCATTCATTTTTTTCCTCTTGTTTTATGGCCCTCACTGATAATGGCGGCAGTATGTATGCTCAACAGTGGCGTGTTGTGCTGGTATTATGGTGGCTTTTTGAACAATCTCATCCACGCTAAAGCAATAAAACGCCTCACTTGCAGCCCTTATCTCTGTTGCACGCAATCTCCCAGCACAACAGTGTGCACTGCGTGCCACACAATTCAATTCACAAGTTTTAAGTAATTCAAGCAGTTGTGTAAAAATGTGTGCAGTTGAAGACTTGTTTTAATTTCTAACGTGTAACTTTACACTACATTTGAAAGGGTTTTTAATCAATCAAACCCAGGTGGGGTTTTCCCTAAGAGATTTATGCCACCCACATCAGAAAGTTTAGAAAATGTTCCACCCGGTGGATTTACATTTCTGTAGTTTTTGAATTGAAACCGCCGTTCTGCGGTGCTCCATCTAACCAATCAGTCACACTCTAATTGACAGATGGATGATGAGCCCTTCAACCCAGATTATGTGGAGGTGGACAGGGTCCTGGATGTGTCTGAAAGCACAGATGAAAATGGAGAGGTACGACGTCTCGCTAATCCATCTGTTTCACCTGTTCTTCTGTTTCTCAAAACATAGTTTTACCTTAACTAAAACTCTTACTTGATGGGTTACCGCTTTAAAGATGTCAGTCACACCACCCCCTGAGAATCTAGAAAAATGTGATAACCATCTTTTTGATGCCTGTTCCTGCAGCCTGTAAGTTTGTACCTGGTGAAGTGGTGTTCCTTGCCCTACGAGGACAGCACTTGGGAACTAAAAGCTGACATTGACCAAGGAAAGATTGAAGAGTTTGAGAGAGTGATGGCGCGTGAGCCTGCGCTGAAGCGCGTGGTAAGAGCCGGCGCTCGTCTAGTGCTCTCTTTATTTTCTCTTTTGAGTGCTGAACAAGTGAGGGGAGAGGGCCACGTTCTTGCGGTTGCACGGAAACCACTAACGGGAATTGTTTTATTTGAAACAGGAGCGACCTCCCACTAGCGACTGGCAGAAATCCGAGAGTTCCAGAGAATATAAAAACGGCAATGCGCTCAGGGAATACCAGCTGGAGGGAGTCAACTGGCTGCTCTTCAACTGGTACAACACGTATGTATGCAATTACCCAGCCGTCCAGCTGCACTGCTCACTTATACACAGACTGAAGCTACTATTGCACCGATGCACAGCACATTTGTAATGCCATTTGAAATACAGGAATTTTGTGGAATACCGCAGCCCCTTGCTTGAAAATCAGTGTGCCGTTTTGTGGTGCACTAATCCTAACACTCTTTTCTTTTGTTCTTAGACGAAACTGTATTTTAGCTGATGAAATGGGTCTGGGCAAAACAATCCAGTCCATTACATTCCTCTATGAGATATACCTGAAGGGAATCCACGGTCCTTTCCTGGTGATTGCTCCTCTCTCCACCATTCCCAACTGGGAGAGAGAATTCAGGACGTGGACAGAGCTCAACGTAGTTGTCTATCACGGTAGCCAGGCCAGCAGAAAGACCATTCAGGCTTATGAGATGTACTACAGGGACTCACAGGTAAACATATTTCCTCTTTTAATATTTAGTGTGTGTATTTGTGCAGAATGTCAGATGTTTAAATGATTCTTGTGTTTTCAAGGATGCATCATAACCAACATTTCTCTTCGTGCAGGGCCGTGTAATAAAGGGAGCTTACAAATTCCATGCAATCATCACCACTTTTGAGATGATCTTGACGGATTGCCCCGAGTTACGAAGCGTGCCGTGGCGCTGTGTGATCATTGACGAGGCTCATAGGCTCAAGAACAGGAACTGCAAGCTGCTTGAGGGCCTTAAGATGATGGACATGGTTGGTGCCTTCAGAAAACTTTACCACACACTTTGAAAATGCTGCTGTTAATCTGCTGAGATCCATTATCTTTTCTTCCCTCTAAATGTGGCTCTGTCTGAAGATTGTAGCAAATCTACATTTTTCTAGTTATGCTATGGTTCAAAGTATTTAATTTGTTAGATTACTTGTAGAGTAAAACTTTTCTGTAAGAAGTAAAGGGTTTCTTAATAATCGTTAGTTTTATATTAATTGGGTTCTTAATAAAAATCACCTAATGAGATTATTAATCTTCCATAGGAACACAAAGTCCTGCTGACTGGAACTCCACTGCAAAACACAGTGGAGGAGCTTTTCAGTCTTCTTAATTTCCTGGAGCCAGACAGGTTTCCCTCAGAGTCCACCTTCATGCAAGAGTTTGGAGATCTTAAAACAGAGGAACAGGTATAGATTATCAACATTTGTTCAAGCTCTTCAGCTGCCTGGATATATTTCTCTCTAATAGACATAATGTGTTGGTTGTAGGTGCAAAAACTGCAGGGCATTCTGAAACCAATGATGCTGCGCCGACTGAAGGAGGATGTGGAGAAGAATCTTGCACCAAAAGAAGAGACCATTATTGAAGTTGAACTGACCAATGTGCAGAAGAAATACTACCGTGCGATCTTGGAGAAAAACTTTGCTTTCCTATCCAAGGGTGGTGGAGGAGGTGGTGGTGGTGGTGGAGGAGGAGGAGGATCCAGTGTTCCTAACCTGCTGAACACCATGATGGAACTGAGAAAGTGCTGTAATCATCCCTACCTCATCAATGGTGAGCAAAAATCTGTAAACCTTGTTTAGTTTAGAATATCTGATTTAGTTTGTTTTGATGATCTGTTCTATTGCAGTCTGTAACAGATCAAGAATACAGTCTGTAACTGCTTCTGTAGCAACAGCCTAAATAAAATGTAATGTTTTTTTATTCTGTAGGTGCTGAAGAGAAGATAATGGAGGAGTTTAGAGAGAGCCACCCCGCAGACCTCTCAGAGTTCCACCTCCAGGCCATGATCCAGGCTGCAGGAAAACTGGTGCTGATCGACAAGCTGCTCCCCAAACTGAAGGCTGGGGGTCACCGTGTGCTCGTCTTTTCCCAGATGGTGCGCTGTCTGGACATCCTGGAGGACTACCTCATCCAGAGACGGTAGGATGCCTGAGCCCACCACACTGCCAGCAAATTGAAGCAATGCACCTTTGAATGCATTTTTGTCTCAATTTGCACACCATAATAGGAGTAGTTTCTATTAACTAGTTTAATAAGTAGTAATGTAAAATTCGTAGGTAATTATTTACAGCTGATGTTTGCTTCATGTCCTGCCTTCTAGGTATCCATATGAGCGTATAGATGGCAGAGTTAGAGGAAATCTGCGGCAGGCAGCTATTGACCGCTTCTCACGACCAGACTCTGACCGCTTTGTGTTCCTGCTGTGCACCAGGGCTGGAGGCCTTGGTATTAACTTAACTGCAGCTGATACCTGCATCATATTTGACTCTGACTGGAACCCTCAGAATGACTTACAGGTAGGAATGGTTTCCTTACCATGTACAGCACTGTAGAAGTGAATTTTTTGGACATTCATGTGAAGCCATTTTATTTTGCAAAGCTTATAATAGCACATTTCCAGCTGAACTACTGAATGGAATGTAACTATCATATTATGCAACCATAGCATTTTTTTAAATGTGTGTGTGACCATTTTGTGCCGTTGCTTTCAGGCACAAGCTCGATGCCACAGGATCGGACAGAGCAAGGCTGTGAAGATTTACCGCCTGATCACCAGAAACTCTTATGAAAGGGAGATGTTTGACAAGGCCAGTTTGAAGCTGGGACTGGACAAGGCTGTACTTCAGTCCATGAGCGGGAGGGAGAACGCTGCCAACGGGGTATGAACTGCACACAGCGCTACTATTTTGTGGGCTTTCACTGAAACAGTAGTCCAGATGGTTCATTAATCAAACATACTTTCCACATGTTGGCAGTCAGTGGATGGACCACTAATTCCTGTGCACTGAGACTTATTTTTCCTTTTGCCGTCTGTCTAAATGCGTCTACTCCATAAAAATACCCCAGATGAAAACCATAAATTTATTCAAATCTGTTTTTAGTAAAAGTAATTCATTACTTGTATGCCTTTTTAGGTTCAGCAGCTCTCTAAAAAGGAGATCGAGGACCTTCTGCGAAAAGGAGCGTACGGAGCTTTAATGGATGAGGAGGATGAAGGATCCAAATTCTGTGAAGAAGACATTGATCAGATTTTGCAGAGGCGTACACAGACCATTACTATTGAATCAGAGGGCAAAGGCTCAACATTTGCTAAGGTAATAACGTGTAACATTTTTATTTCTTGGCCATGGCTGAAGTGCTTACATGTAACACATTAAATATATAAACCAATACATCAGCATTACATAATTGTCCATATATGGGTTCGCTACCTATTTCATCATGCTCTTAAAATAGCACTACCTAAAGGGTAAAATGTCTCTGATCTCACTATTAATTTTCTTTTCTCTTTTTTCCCCACCAGGCAAGTTTTGTGTCCTCTGGGAACAGAACAGACATTTCTCTGGAGGACCCAGATTTCTGGCAGAAATGGGCGAAGAAGGCAGAGTTGGACTTAGATGTGCTCAATGGCAGGGTAAGCTTGAATTTAATATAGAAAAGGGGTTTTCTTATGCTGTGTTCTTGTTAGGAGGATTTACTTTTATTCATAATTTCTTAAAATGAGTCATGCATTAGCCGATTTTTTATCATATTTAAAATTTTGTCTGAAAGTTGATACTTGTACTGAAGATGTTGAATTCAGGTCTGGTGTCAGTGAGGCTCTGTGGTGTCACTTCTCATAAATATGCTATCTGAGCATAATTAATGAGGCTTATTTCCCCGGGCTAACAGTGTGTGAAATGTAGCCGTAATTGAGCAAAGGCGAAATTGTTTAAACTTGGCCATGGGAAGCATTTTCTGTAATTACCAGTGTTCTTAGCACTCTGGAGAATTAGAAGCATGTAAGCAGCTTATATCTGCTTAAAGAGAAACGTCATGATATGTCTATCTAACAAAAGTGCTTTATCATTTTGTTTTCTGCATGTGCCTTTGGGCAAAGATCCTTATTTTGAGTTGTAATGGTTTATGTGATGTTGTCATAGTATACGAATAAGTGTTGAAAATGTAGAGCCTTCTCTCTGCTGCCTTAAACGCTTCAATGGGCTGTCTAACCTCAGATCATATCTCTTGTCAGAATAATCTGGTGATTGACACTCCACGGGTGAGGAAGCAGACACGTCACTACAGTTCAATAAAGGAGGATGAAATGATGGAGTACTCTGAGCTGGAGAGTGACTCTGAGGACAAGCCCATTCAGAAACCACGGAGGCCTCAGGATCGGACTCAGGGGTATCCCCGCAGTGAGTGCTTCAGAGTGGAGAAGAACCTGCTTGTTTATGGGTACGTGCAGTCTGGAGATGTTACATGGACATTAAAATGTTGGTGGTGTTGCCTTTTTTTTTTTTTTTATACAGCTTTTTACTTTGAAACAGGGTGTGATAGGCAGAAAATTTACTGAAATGGTGTAATCACAATACTGCTCTTATCCCTGGGGGTTTATACCTATAACTAGTCTACCACTTTTATAGGGCGACATGCATTCCCACTAAAGCTATGGTTGTTTATGACCTTCTGGATAATTTCCCACCTATGTCTGTAAGACTTTCTTAGAGCTGTCCCTCTAAACCACAGATGGCACTTCCCTTTCTCTGCCATAGCTCACCATGGAATCCAGCTTTAGCAGGAAGTCCATCCCAGTGCCACGAGACGGGATATTCAGCTTCCTGCTTTGTTTCATCACCATCCAAATACCCCTTGTCTCGTCTTGTTTTCCATTTGGGATGAGAATATCTGGTTGCTCACAGCCCACCAGTACAGTGGCCGAGTTGTCACACTGGCTTGTCCCAAGGCAGTGGCAGACACGCTGCTATCTAACGCGCACAGTTAATTAAGCGGCAGTCCTCAGTGCACCCAGCACTAATCATGGCTGGCTGCATGCACCATGTCTGACCAGTATTTTTCCTCTTTTCAGTCAGACGTGTCTAGACCCCTGGGCTACACGGCAAATTAGATCCATCAAGCCATCAAGGCTTTGTCTCTTCTGATGGTTTTAAAAAAAAAAAGCAGTGTAGGGCTGTAAAATCAAAGCAGGCCCCCCTTCCCAAAAGCCCTGCAGGCCTGTGCCCAAAGAGAGCTTGAGTGCTTCCATCAAATAACAAGGGCACTGGGTCTTCTCATGGTCATGCACTAGCAACACGCAGTGGTGCCACTGCCTCTATTTAAAAACTATGAGGCAGACATGGAGTAATAGTTTACTTGAACAGTCCTGACACTCTGCTCTATTTGTTTTTGCAGACTGTAAAATTTTCCCAATTATTTGACATTTATTTGACATTGCTGCTTTACACAAATTATATAAAATATATAATAATATAATGTCCAATGGGAATGTTGAAATCTAGGTTGTTGCATGCTTTGTTTTGAGCACTGGCTAACTTCTCTGCTCTGCTGTGCATAGCTGGGGCCGTTGGGGTGACATCCTGTCCCACGGACGCTTCAAGCGCCCGCTGAGGGAGCGAGACGTAGAGACCATCTGCCGCGCACTCCTGGCCTACTGCCTGCTCCACTACCGCGGAGATGAGAACATCAAGAGCTTCATCTGGGACCTGATCACCCCTACTGAGGACGGGCAGAGCCGCACACTGACCAATCATTCTGGTAGGACACAGTAACCTTGAAATTGCTCTCAAGTTTCTTGCATTTTGCCTCTTCTCAGACAACGAGCTGTTATATTTTGGAGGTGTTCTAAACAGTATCTTCTCTGATTTCAGGACTGTCTGCACCAGTGCCCAGGGGCCGTAAAGGAAAGAAGGGAAAGCTACAGGCTGCTCAGACTCACACGCCACAGGCTGACTGGCTTGCTGACTGTAATCCTGACATCCTCCTTCAAGAGGATAGTTACAAGAGACACCTGAAACACCATTGCAACAAGTATGTGCCATTTCATAACAAACGGTTTTCCCAGTTTCAACAAAGGTTTAGTCAAAAATGCTGCACATCTTTGCAGGGTTCCTGTGGTCATTCCAATAAATCGTGAATTTGTAGTGAATTTTTAAAAATGTTGCAGTTTTGGTCTTATATATTGTGCTATTATCAGCCTGTCTGTCGAGGGTCTTGTTAAAGTGCAGGCATGTAAATATACAGGAAATCATTCATCCAGAAGTCTGGGAACCTTCTGTCTTTTTGCCTCCACATCCAAGTTTGATATCTTTAGACGCAGGTGGTTTAAATGAAAAGAATTTGAAAGTTCTTCAAAGCTCTTCAAAAATAATTGAACATGTGAATTTAGATGAACACGTACAAATGCGAGTTAGTGCTGTTACCTTGTGGTGCAGATGTTTCATTAAGATGCTTGGCTCCTCTGTAGTTTAGCTTTGACTAATGAATGTCAGTTAAAAAATGGCCAGCTGTAGAGATTCTGGCAAACGAAGCGGTCCCATCTTTCTGGCAAAGGCTTCTGTCAAGCGAATGAAATAATGAATGGCAGGCCATGAGGAATCTTTTCATTGCTGAAATTAAAGATTTTAAGATCGATCAATAATTCATCATTTTACTCTTCGGGCCACACATGATGATTTTGTCTCTCGCCCTGCATGTCCATTGTGCCCGGTGTGTTGCCGTCTCTTTGTTTCTCGAGGCCTCTGGTTTCATTTGATAAATAATTTCTGTTGCCAGGCCAGCATTGTTGTGTCCTGTCTAATGCTAGGCAGTGATGGGAGGGGGGAGAGAAAGGAAAACAAGGTTTACACTCCTGGCTCTGATGTGCATCCAAAGAAGGGGGAACAGAGCAACAGCTGAGGAAACGTTACGAGACGATAAATGCGATGTGCTTAGACTGCCAGCCATCTGCTCGCCGCACTACAAACTTCTGCCTCTGTACTTTGGAGGCGTCCCGTTAGCACCTCCCCAACTTCCCTAACAGCATTAGGAAGGAAATGAAAACGAGAGGATGAAGGTGGTGGAGTGTGTGTGTGCTGGGTACGGGCGGCTCCCCAAGCGCAGCGGCGCAGTGCCAGGCCAGGTGCCAGGCAGACCTGTTGGAAGCGGGTGAAAGGCGGCACACACAGAGGTGATTATGTGCAGCCATCTGTCAGGCGTGGAGGCTGCCGCACAGCGTGGCTAATCAGCCCTGGCAGCATGATGGATGAGCTGTGGCACATGCCAAAGAGCTGCTGCAGCCGCTGCTACTGCTGCTGGCACGGCTCGAAGCTGCTGGCCAAACTTACTCGCTCTTTTGTTTTCGGCCTTCTCTTTTTCTTTGTCCTTTTCTTACTTTTAATCCGCAACTCCCTCCGTATGTCACTCCATTAACCCCAGCTCATCTGTTTTTATTTCTCTCTCGTTCTCTCACAGAGTGCTTCTGCGGGTCCGCATGCTGTACTATCTGCGGCAGGAAGTCATCGGAGACCAGGCAGACCGAATCCTGGAGGGAAACGACTCAAGGTTGGCATCTCCCTTCATTCCTTCCACAGAATCCTGCCTGCTGTTATCTTTCCTCTCCTTCCATCACCTTCTCCCCACCCCCACCCAGATGTGCATGCATTTATAATATGCAAACGTGCTCACCATGTTGATGCTCTCAAGGACTCGACTGAAGTTCTAATGACTCTGAGGGGTTCGCGAGAGCTCGGGGTGAGATAAGCAAGTAGCTCAGATCTCTGGCCGTAATCAAGTTGGCCCTGAATAAACAAGATGAGAAACGGGCCTAAATGAGATGCGGCTTGCTAATGGTTGCGTTTCCTACCAGATGTCGGCAGATAGACATTAATGCAGCGCTCATTAGATTATGTGCCGCTGCGGCCATCTCCTGGTTTTAATCACTTTTCCTGTGTTTGTTTGTCTTTCGCTTACAGTGAGCTGGATATCTGGATCCCACAACCCTTCCATGCCGACGTCCCCACCGATTGGTGGGATCTTGAAGCGGATAAGTCTCTCCTCATCGGCGTCTTTAAGCACGGTAAGCTCCGCCTCCGTTCTATTTTCACATCCACTTAGATCTGCCGCTCTCTGATTGGAGCTGTGGTGGTGACAGGCGACTATAATTGCTAATGTTGACCTATTGTAATATTGCCTAGAGATTGATTGGTGGTATTTTCCAAATGGCTGATCCTGCGTTTGATGGAGGATGGTTGAGAAAATGAATGGGAAAAGAGCAGGGACGAGCCGCACGGCTATATAATCCATCAGAGGCAACAGGCACCTCTCAGCGCATTTTATTAACATTGACCTGTGGTGTTAAGAAGTGTTCTGGGAGAACCTGCTAAATTCCCCGTTTGGGACGTGGTTGTTTTCTTTTGGAAAGCTGCGCAGCTGTTACGATTTATCTTTTGGGGGAAAGGGGGCCAAAAGCAGTATTAAAAAACAAAGAGAGATGGGGATTTCTCAGTGGCTGACTTTTAATTGTATTAAATATAGTAATAGCCACTTTATTTAATAATAGCTGCTGGCTCTCACAACCAATATTAATCTTGGCGAGGGCTTTTCTCTCCGATTGCTCGTTTTCTGAATGTGTGTACAGAGATCTCTCTCGCTCTCTCCCCTGGTGCTCCGTGCTACCTAGTTAACTCAGCTGGCCTCCGCACACACACACACATATACACAGAAGCGTGTGTATAACACAGGCAGCCTGTTCTTAATCATAATCCCAATTCAGTAGGGAGGTCTGGGGAGGAAGCAGGGAGAGGAGAGGTGGCAGGCCTGGACTGCAGAGGAAAGAGTGATGGCCTATAAACCCCCTCATGATTACAGTTTGGCTCAGGGCGCGGCAGCAGTTAGGAACAATGTGTCACCGCATAAATCCTAATTGAAATGTGATGTTCTGGCGGGGGAGGAGGGAGTACTCGAGCCCTGTCTGATCAGCGGCTCAGCTGAAGTGGGTCCAGCCTGCCAATCGCCTCCCCTGTCGTGCGCTGTCGGCATCCGCAGGCTCAAATCTGTTCTGCTTGGACAATTTCAACGGGCATTTTCCTCCGGCTCTGCCTTTTGTTTCTTCCCTTTTAGTAGTTTTTGAAGGGGTGTGGATGGTAAGGGGTTATTTCAGATTGCATTAAGTCAGTATTTTGTGTTTAGAAATGAGATCTGTTCATATGCTCTGTATTAATGTTGACTTTTAGCAGATAAATGTGTTTTAAATTTACAGATTACAAATTTGCCCTGTATATGTATATGTATATGTATATGTATATGTATATGTATATTAAAATGCTCATTTACAGCATTCCTGTTGTTGATCAGCTGTGACTTGAACATAAAGGGTTCTTTTTAAACAGAATCTGATATGTTTCCTTCCTGTTCAGTAGTAATGCGTCCACACTGGGCCTTGATCGTTTTCTTTAAAGATATCCAACAGTGTCTTCCGATGACTCCACCGTTTTATTTTTAAATTCTAATTTGATTTGCAACTAGTTTTGACACCAGTAATAAACTCATTTTTATGCCGTCTTCATCACCAGGGAAATAATAGCCCTCCAGCCCACAGCCCAGCCTGTAATTATGCATATTTTATGTTCACCGCTGCTCTCTTTTCTTCCGCTAGGCTATGAGAAGTACAACTCCATGCGTGCTGACCCCACCCTGTGTTTCCTGGAGAGGGTGGGCATGCCTGATGCCAAGGCCATCGCTGCCGAGCAGAGGGGAGCGGACATGATGGCAGATGGTGTCGAGGGGTAAGTTTGGCCCGAAATCACAGCCCCAGCGAGAGGGACTCCTCCTGTTCTCTTTCTCTCTCTCTGGCTCTCGTCCTCTTTCTTTCCTTTCAGTTCTTTGTTGTCGGGCCCACTCTGATAGCTGTCCTTTTTCTCCAATAGAGAGGATGAAGACCCCGAATACAAGCCGCTCCGAATGCCTTTTAAAGATGATATGGATGTGAGTTTAGAAACTCGTTACTACTGACAATTTCTAGAATCAGTATTGTTCATAGATGGTTATGTAACTTTTTGTCACATCTGTAGGATTTTACAAACTCTCCTCTGGATGATGGCATTGATGGCGAGGGTGGAGAAGGTATTTCTTTAGCTCATATTTATCGCATCAATTTTAAATGTTTACTTCCCTGCTCTCCGGCTTGTGCTCATCATGGCCGTCTGTTTGTTCACAATCAGCTCCTAGACCTGGTGAGAACGGGAAGACGGGCAATCTGTACTGGCCACCAGCCTCAGCTTTGACCGCCAGATTACGTCGCCTCATCACAGCCTATCAGCGCACTCACAAACGTGAACAACTAAGACAGGAAGCCATGACCAAACCTGATCGCCGTCGTCGCCGCCCACGCGATGATATTCTCTCCATGGTAACAGAGGGAGGAGCTTATGTTCCAGAGGGGGCTGTGGCTTTCCTGGCTGAAGGTTCACCCTTTATGGCTAAGGGATCACCGTTTATCCCAGACAGCGCCGCCCTGCTGGCTGATGGTGCGGCCTATTTTAAAGAACGACGACAGAGGTGAGTGGTCTCTAAAGATGAGAAATATAATAAATAGAGAAGGAAAGAAATAAAGAAGTCAAGAAAAACTTGCATGATTCGAAAAATACAACTGACAAGAATCCAAACACGTTGAATTGTTTTTTCTGCTGCTTGTTATATTTTTAAGCTCTTCCATATTTCTCATCTCTGTTTTCTTCT
This sequence comes from Beaufortia kweichowensis, assembly GCA_019155185.1. Taxonomy (NCBI): domain Eukaryota; kingdom Metazoa; phylum Chordata; class Actinopteri; order Cypriniformes; family Gastromyzontidae; genus Beaufortia; species Beaufortia kweichowensis. The sequence goes on from CM032797.1 coordinate 13,423,879, forward strand.
GCTCTACCGCCGTCTGTTTTCCAGATGGACAAGGCGTGAAGAGGCTGATTTCTACCGTGTGGTGTCCACATTTGGTGTGGTTTATGACGTTCACAAACAGTGCTTTGACTGGTCCCAGTTCCGTGCTTTTGCTCGTCTAGACAAGAAGACGGATGAGAGCCTGGAAAAATATTACTACTCTTTTGTGGCCATGTGCAAGCGAGTGTGCAGGATGCAGGTTAAATCAGAAACAGGTAAAACTCCTCCCTTTAAAGCTGATATACTTCTCCATCCAGACCTTTAAATGCACTATAGAAATTAAAAGGATAAAAATTACAATTAAACTTCAAAAAAATCTCTTGTGGTTTCCTGCTTTTTCTAGATTTGGTCTTCAACTCGCAACCTTTTTTTCTCTCGCTACCCACAACCATGTCTGCTTCCTCTAACATTTAATAGTTTCTCCTCTCTTCTTTTATGTCTGTTTCTTTACATGTTTAAAAACGTTCTGCATATTTTTACCAGTCAAGACTCAACAACACTGTTTAAAGAGCAAAAGTATAGGTATTGATGTACGTTATAATATGTGTATATGTTATAATATGAATGTCTGTGTGACAATATAATGGTTATATTTTGCACTTTATTTCCAAATATTTCTCAAAATAATGGTTTGATTTTATCGAGGTAAAGAACTTGCTAAATATTGGTAAGGAAAACAAAAAGGGTTTTTTTCATTTTATTTGTATTATAACAATCTTGCACTATACTGCTAAATATGTCTTGCTAAGTATTTCCTCTTCGTTCTCCTTGTAGAGCTGCCAGACCCCACCCTCATCATTGACCCCATTACAGAGGAGCGAGCCTCACGGACACTATATCGCATTGAACTGCTACGGCGAATCAGGGAGCAGGTGTTGGTGCACCCTCTGCTGGAGGAGAGATTAAGTCTTTGCCAACCCAGCCCCGACCTCCCTGCCTGGTGGGAGCCTGGACGCCACGACCGAGACCTCCTGCGGGGTGCCGCAAAGCATGGCGTCAGCCGGACAGACTACCACATCCTCAATGACCCCTGAACTAAGCTTCCTGGAGGCCCATCGGAAGTTCACACAGGGCAAGGGTGCAGAACTGCCCATCATCGTTGATCCCCTCACCCCTCTGGCCCTGGTCAAAGATGAGGAGGTGAAGGAAGAGCCAGATGCCTTGGTGGTGCCCAAGATGGAGAACGGTGACGATGTAGAGGAGATCAAAGAGGAGAAAAATGAAGCTCTGTCTCTTAAGGAGGAAGTGAAGACTGAGGAAGCGGCAAATGATTTGAGCCCTAAGCAGGAACACAAGGTGGAGAAGATGGAAGTGGAGGAGAAGGAAGAAGAAATGGAAATGAAGAGCACCAGTGAGGAGCAGGTTGGTCCTGAGGAGAAACCCATGGATCAGCAGCCCACAGACATGCTCCCTACATCTGAGGACAAAAACACTCAGGGGGAGGAGAAAGAACCTAACTTGACCACTGAGAGTAAACTATCCACTGATAAAACGTCTGAAGAGGAGGAGGAGAAGATGGATGAAGATGACAAATCAGAAAAGTCTTCACAAGCAGAAGGTTGGTATTTTGAGGGATTATTTTATTCGATTCTGTATGAATTCAGCTGTTTGAGTGTATATATAAAAACACATTTTTACCTGGGTTAGGGATATAATAAAAAATACCTGTAGCACATATAGTAATCTTAAAATAATTCTTATTTTTAAACAAGGTCGATTATGCTTAAACTGATCAATGTTTTGATAGTGTTTTTATTTTTCAACAGTGGCTTTTAGTTGTAAAGCTGTATTTTAACAGAAATTAGGCCTAATTCAACTATGTAAAGAATAAACTTTGTTAGATTTGCAATAAAATCTTACTTTGGTTTGCAGCTGGAGCCGCTTCTGAGAGGAAGAATTTCGATGAAGAGAGTAATGCCTCTTTGAGCACTGCCCGCGATGAGACCCGCGACTGCTTCAGTGTCGATGATGTGGAGCCATCAGCATCTCAGATGTTCAGCGAACGCTCGCTCTTCTCTTTCTGGCCCAAGGTTAGCTAAACAATTATGAGTCTTAAGTGTTACGAATCGATTCTGTATATTAACAGTTCTACTATATTTAAACCCATATACCATTGGTCCTTATCCAACATCACTGTTGTATTAGCATGTAATCATATCTATATAAGTTGTTACAAAGATGACTAAAAATTTTGAAAGAAAGAAAAAAGTTTTTCCCCTTTGCATTGAAAGACTTGCACCGTAAACACCTGAACTGAAATACAGAGAAAATGAAGATACCCTTTGAACGCCCTCCATTTCATGATGTATGCGTACACGTGCCTGCACACTCTCACACCTTGTGCTCTTCTTCTGTGTTTGTACTATAGGACAGGGTAATGATCAATCGTTTGGACAACATCTGTGAATCGGTCATGAAGGGCAAGTGGCCTTCCAACAGGAGGCAGTTCTTTGACATCCCTGGCCTGTTGCCTGGCTACAGCGCTATGGTAACGGACAGCCCCCTGCAGAGGCGGAGTCTTGGTGATCTCTCATTGGTGGGTCAGACCAGCTATAGCGGCAGTGAGGACCTCACCATGTCACCGCAGGTCAACAAGGCAAGTCCCGCCCATAACTGGGCCTACTGTTCCCCTAACTCCTGCTAACCCAGCATCTGTTTTGACTTGTAAAATACTATTGTAAAAGTATTGTGTTGTCTGATTACATTCTCATTTTCCTCTCTTTCTGCTGTGCAGGACGATGCGTTGAGTCTGTCGGTGCCTCGCCAGCGCAGGCGTAGGAGGAGGAAGGTGGAGATTGAGGCGGAGCGTGCTGCTAAGCGCAGGAACTTGATGGAGATGGTAGCGCAGTTACGAGAGACTCATGCTGCAGAAGGCCAAGCTCAGGCCATGGACCTGACCAAGGCCTTGCATGGCATGTCTTCCTCCTCATCTGCCTTCCCTGGAGCCATGGCCTCCTCTGCAGCCCTGAAGGCACAGATGGAGCTGCTACAAGCAGGCGCTTCCTCCAGACCAAGAGCCAACGGCTCACTACTCGATACTGAACTGCCCAATCGGAGAAAGAGAGGCCGGAGGAAAAATGTGGAGGGGTTGGAGCTGCTCTTTATGGGAAACAAGAGAGCACAGCTTAATGCTGTACGTATCGTACCTTTTTTCAGATCCTTTGAAGAACAGGAAACGCTTCTTTTTCACTCTTTCTCATTTTCTCTCTCTTTGTGATTTTACAGGAAGATTCAGATGGGACCAAAGCTTTTGTGGATGGGGCACATATGCCAGGACAGGCACACAGACACCTTTCATCTCCTGCACAGAAGGCTCCTAGTGATGGTCTAGAGGAGGGAAGCCATCTTAAAGGAGAAGATGGACCCAGCACTAAGGACCTGCGGGAATGGCTGAGACAGCATCCCACATACACTATGGATATGCCTGGATACGTACCAGTGAGTGAAGTTTTGTGTGCCATCTATTTTCTGGTTATACCCTCCTTAACTTTCTTTTGTGATATACTGTTTATTTAACAGAATTCTCTTTTTATCTTTCAGAAGAATGAGGACCACCTCCTCTCTCAATTCGCCAAGCCCAAACAGAAAAGACACCGTTGTCGCAATCCTAACAAGATTGATATTAACACACTGACTGGAGAAGAGAGGGTCCCAGTTGTTAATATAAGGAACGGGAGAAAGGCAAGTATCTCATTCAAGTAAAATGAATAAATGGTTTATGTGTTTTAAATTGGTAACTCTGTTACTGCGCACATCTTAAATTCTTTACAAATTTAGATTTTTTTTAAACGATTTTTATGTTAAAGGGATTAGGGATTAGATTTTAACATTAAAGGGGTAGTTCACCCAAAAACAAAAATATGTCATAATTTTCAAATCCTTGTTCAAACCATGTATTTGACTCTTTCTTTTGTGAAATACAAAAGAAGATATTTTGCAAAATACTGGTTACCAGCACACACATTGTACCTTGTGTCCATACTATAAAAGTGAATGGCTTGCGGTTATCAGCGTTTAGCAAAATATGGTCGTCTGTGTTCTGCTGAAGCAAGAAAGTTATTCAGGTTTGACATGAGGGCGAGTAAATAATAAAATAATTTTTGTTTTTGGGTGAACTATCCCATTTTTTAATAATGTTTTAGCTTGTTCATTTTTTTTATTTGTCAAATATTTACTCTAGAGTCTTAGATCTTTCCATCCATATGTAGGTTGCCATGATTATATTAGAATTCAACTGTGAATAGTGAAATAACCAACAGATTGAAATATTCTTTACATGTTTACATTTTTCACATTACAGATGGGAGGAGCCATGGCCCCTCCAATGAAGGATCTACCACGCTGGCTAGTTGAAAATCCTGAATTTGCAATCTCCCCAGATTGGACGGACATTGTAAAACAGTCGGTGAGTCCTGTTGCAATTTCGTCTTGTAATTGAATTATAAAGTTGCTTGTTGCGTTTAAAAAAGAATAATTTATTATTAGCCTAAATATTTTATCCTATGTTTCCAGGGCTTTCTCCCAGAGTCCATGTTTGACCGTCTCCTGACTGGCCCAGTGGTTAGAGAGGAGGGCGTGCGCCGCAGAGGCAGACGGCCCAAATCAGAGATCGCCAAGGCAACGGCAGCGGCACAGGCAGCAGCAGCCGCCTCCACCTCTGGTGTTAATCCTTTGTTAATGAACGGACTGTTTGGAGGTATGGACCTGACCAGCCTGCAGGGTCTCCAGAACCTCCAGAGCCTCCAGCTGGCGGCCGGCCTCATGGGCTTTCCTCCTGGTCTGGGAGGAGGAGCAGATGCCAAGCACGCCGCTGCCATGTTGCCCCTGATGCTTCCAGGCATGGGCAGCTTACCCAACATGTTCAACCTGGGGGGACTGTTTGGAGGAAACCTGGCTGCAGCTGCCACAGCCACCAACGGCGCCTCGGGCACAGAACAGACCGAGTCTGAGGAGAAACCCAAAACCAAGAGGGATGAGGAAACTGATGAAGAAGAGGAGAAAGAAAATGACAAGGAAGTTGAGAAACCAAGTGAAACGGAATCTACTGAGGCTACAGGAGACGCTGCTGCACTGAACGCCGCCGCTGCTGCGGCCGCAGCTGCCGCCACTGCTGGCATGTCGACCAATCCGTTGGCCTTTAACCCCTTCCTGCTTTCCACCATGGCCCCAGGTCTCTTCTACCCATCCATGTTCTTACCCCCTAGTCTTGGTGGCTTGGGTCTCCCAGGTTTTCCCCAAGCCTCACTAGCTGACCTTCAGAATGCCGTGTCGGGGGCCTTAGGGGCTGCTGGCGAGGACAAGGAGTCCGGTAAAGGGCCCCGCACAGATCAGGACCAGAACGCCTCCACGGCTGACGTGGAAACTGCTGACAACACACTTGAAGACAGTGACTCGGAGGAGAGCCAGAACAAGACTGCTGATTCATCAGTACTAGATGATGACCTGGCAGGACCAGCTGAGGAGATAGACTCCATGGAGGGTGGAATGGATGATGATGACGATGATGATGATGACGATGACGACGATGATGATGAGGACGACCCTGCTGATGAGGAGGATAAAAGTGACTAAAAACTGAAATAGGCCTTCTTACATTTCCCAGGGCTGAGGAGACGCTGACTGAAACTCTGACACGATGGTTAGTCCAGTTGTTTACATGCCAACTCGATATCCAAAACACTCTTTGGTGAATTTGGTTGTTTGGTTATTTTTGACTGGTAACGTGTAACGGGAAAGCAAATAAGCTGTCTCTCTGTAACCATTAGCTTAGCCAGGGATGAAACAAACAGAAGTTAGAGTTGTGTGGATGTCAAAAGGGTGTTCCCCTCCCCTATGTATTTCTTTTTTGTTTGTTTTTGTTTAAGTCTTCGGCACTGTGTTGGGTGCCTTCTAGATGAGATGGAAATGTCCTAAAATATTATAGGAATTAATCGTTCCAATAGTGCTATGCTGCTCTCTTTTATTTTATTATTGTTTTGGTTTTTGTCATATTTCTCTCTCTACTGTTGATATTGTAATGACGAGTAGCATCTCATAATATTCAGTGGTGTACAATTTAACGGCATTAAGACTCTCCGCTGCTGAAAAAGGATCTCTGTTTTTGTTGTACTGTTCTGCTGAGAGGAGCGGGTGAAGTTCTCACATATCATAGCTTACACTCGGACTGTTCCCAGTCTCTCACACTGACAATCCGAACGGGTGAGGAGACCTCTCAACCTGTGGAGACAGCAATAACGAAGGCAGCTTTTGAATGTTCAATTTTATTCTCTTGACTAAACACCTAAACGTGTGAAAAATGACATGAAATAAATTACTGCAGTCAAAATTGTCTCATTGTATCCATGTTAATGCACTGGTGTAAGAATAAAATCAGGTACCTTTATCTATTTGAATGGACTTTTGTTACTTTAGCCACAAAGCTGAACAGCATTACCTCAATTCTAACTAGCCTTGAAGTTTACAGACATAAATGTTGTAAATGTTTTGTTTTTTCTTTTTGTGAGTGTCCTTTCTTTTTTCCTTTTTTTGAACCATCATGTATGATGAACTGTAAATTGCTGCCAACTGTAGTAATGATGCTTTTAATAAAAGTGACTCACAATATTCGCCTAGGAAACCAAAATGTTGTTTGTGTAACTCTGTGAGTATAACGAGTAACATTTGGTGCCACGATCCTCTGACAACAATGGCCCTTTTATGTTATTATCTAATGAAGTAATTTATTTATTCAGTTCACATTTATATCAGTTTGATCTGTAAAATGGTATAATAGTAAAATATATATTTTATATAATTATATAATAAATATATAATTGTGACCAGGCTATAGTCTAAAAATTTAATTCCAAGATAACAAGCATCAAAATTTGAATTCACCTATTAATTTTACTATGATTTCAATCTTTGACATGTCATTACTCAGTCAATATTCAAGATATTAAGGTTATATTTACACAAAATGTTCTTTACATTATATAGGATGATTTTATGTAGAAAACCGTAAACAAAAAAAAGACTAGCTGGGTTTTCACAGACAGGGTCACAATTGTATTGTTTACTGGCCACAGTGCTAGTGTATTCAGATTTAAACTAGTTCCTATTAAACAATGTTCAGTACGTTTTATATATTTTCAGAAGAAAACCGTCTTAGTACTAGACCGCTTATGCAGTTGAGCCACATGGCCTTGTTGCCAGGGATGGAGAGAAGAGTCTCTGACAGGCCTGTTTATTCTAACCATCATAAACACCATCAGTCCTGTGGAGCGGCTGACATAACGCGCTCCGACAGGACGAGAGGACATGGCAGGGGCTCTCTGTCCGCTCCAGTAGCCAGCCATTATGAGCCTAACGCCTGGAACAAGGCTTTTCCCCCCTCGACAGACATCTTTCATAATTGCACTTTCTGATGAAGTGGCTCGTGAAACCCATAGGTCTCGTGTGCACCGAGCATGCAGCTCTTGGCAGGAGTTGGAGGTTTGGACAGGAGGTGCTTGCACAAAGAACTGTCAAAATGATGTCTTTCGTACTTGCTGTGGAAGTCCCGCACTGGATGTGTTAAAACGTTTAATTACGTAAATACTTTGGAGCATTACATTTTTGGACATGTGAAGTTTTTTAGGCAAATCATGCACCGCTGGTAATATTGCAGTCCTTCATCTTTGCTTCCCGTTTTTAATGAAAAGTAAGTTCTAGTGTTGTCAGAGCGGTTTTAGCAGCAGTAAAAATCTGTGGTTCCTAGTCATTATGTGCTATCTTGACACATGGCGCAGTTCCTCACACAGGGCCCGTCACCGCCGGCATCGTGCCTCCTTCACAAACCACTGACTGCTGGGTGTGAAGTCTGTTGTTGGCGAGGAGGCAGGTTGTGGTTAGCCGCTGAGCGTCAAACATGGCAACGCAGTACAGTTCACTAACACTAAGCCACTGGGATTAGAGCTGGCAGCCTCCCCTTGGGAGAGACCCTTTCACAGAAAGGCCAAACTCAATGTTTTTCTCAGCAGCTGCTCTGCTCCTGTAGGCGACTGAATGAGAGGAATAACAGGTTGTGGTCAGTTTAGGACAATAAACATAATCAAAGTTTGTTGTTATTTACTTGACAATGGCCTTGAGTGACAGTGGTGTGTATGGTCTGGACGTTGACTTCTTGGGTCCTTGGCTAGAGAGCATTGTGGAAGTGACGCAAAAGTTGTGTGATTGATTTCCAGAGAACAGAAATACTGATAAAATCTTGCTATTTAAGATTTGATTTGTCACACACAGTTATATAAGTATCCAACGTGTAGTGAAATGAAATTTGGCTATCTGTATAGACCATTTCGCAAGATGTAAACAGCACTGGTCCAGAAGCACTTCCTGTCTCAGTTTTTTAACACTACACAAATGTCAGAACAAAATACAATCAACAGAACATTTACAACTGACTTGTTTAACCAACATCTTTAAGATTTAATTTAATTTACATATGTGAAATACAAAAAACTGAAACAGGAAGTGCTTCTGGACCAGTGTTGTTTACATCTTGTGAAATGGTCTATAGACAGTGTGAAATACTTTAAAGTACAAGGATTAACTAAATATGGAAAGTATATATCAATCTAAAGTAGTCTAGATAAAACTAGATTAAAGATTAGTCTAGATTAAAATTTATAAATATAAAGCAAAATATTTATACAGCTGAAGGAGAAAGAAAAATATGTTTTATTACACAGCACTCTGGAATACTTGATTTAGATTGTCCAGTCGTGACATTTCCAAGTACGTGATTCCCACCCAAAACAACTACTCAAAACTAATAACACCGGCTCATCCGGGTACTGCTATTCAAATTCACCTTGAAAATGTACTAATTAATAACATATAAGAGATTACAAACGATTAGATCAAATTGCATGTTTGTCTCGAAACAGTCGTGTCTAAAGCCGGTAGGAAACGTTTTTGTATTAATTACAAATAAGCTAATTCACCATTTCAAATCAATATTTAATGTTCAATAATTCACTCCTGTGGCAAAACACACAGTGGTGCTCATATTTTTAACACTGACTGCATGTCTGATTCTTGATTCATGGATGTGAGAATGATCTGTACTAAGAGGTGACCCGAGGCATTGAGGTGCAACTAATAAAAATTGTTATTACATAATCATCTTATCTGTAGACACTCCTGTAATGAGCAAGACTCGTTAACTATCGTGACAGATCTGTCTCTCTCAGTGTACTCGCTGAAAGCAGATCTACTCACATCTCACGTGTGTCTTTATACATTTACTGAATGTTGTGTTCAACAGCTGAACTGATTTAATATTCAGTGGTGAGCCTTCGTGATCTGAGGGAATGTGATATCGATGACCTACAGTCACTTTCTTTTTCTTTTTCCATGATTCCAGGGGATGTGTCACAAAAAGCATGAGTAATACAGCATCCACCCCTCTGGCCACTGAGCCAATGATCCCCAAACTGCAGTTTTCCTAAAATGTCAGGATTTGGCCAGCTGATTCTTATTCTGAGCCAATAAACATGTCATTTCCAGCTGGAGTTGGCCAGGCCGGCTGTCTCTGCAGCTTTCGATAAAGAGCGATTCGCGGTCGCCTTGACGACCTAGCGCCTCGCCGTCTTGGTTACGTGATTGATCACAGTATCCTGTGCCGGTGACACAGGTAGGGGGAGGGACGCGGCTGAGCTCTATCAGATGCAGCGAAGATGTCCTTCTCACCGGCTGAGGGGATTTAAAACTGTCACACGCGCTCACACCTCCTGTTTCCCCCGGAGACGGATGTGTCATGCGTGACATTGAGGGCGAGAGGCAGAGCATCAATCGCAGACTGGGTGATGAGTGTCATGCCGACTGCTCAGCTGCCCTGTGCATCACACACGCATACACATTAGTGCACTCTAGCAGTAGTGCGAACAGATGACAACTTTAAACTACTTAGAGATTCTAGTGCACGCTATGAAACGTAGGACAAAAAATTGGCTTATGTTTATTATAGAGTAATTTAGTTAAAATACAAATTGTAACTTGCTTGTTTGAAACCTGAAAATCTAAAAAAAAAAATTGGTTGGTCTGTCCCTTTAAGAAAATGTAAAAATTTTACATAGAAAGTAAACTAGATCACACACAGTTAAGTCACGCATGTCCTAAAAATGATTTCACCTGTGCATAGAAGCAAAAAGTTAGAAATCTTTATCTCTTGGCTCATTTCTGCTGTGAATTCTGGCCTGCCTGGTCTGTGCTTGTCACCGAGTCGAGATGAAGACAGATTATTCACCACAGTCATGACTCATCAGACGCCATGTTGCCCAAATCAAGTGTCTGTGAGCTGTTTGGCCCCAGAGAGAGCCTGTATTTCACTGTGCTACACAAATACTCTCATGATGCTTAGCTTTATTTGTAAGATTTAGTCTTTCCAACTCCTCTAGAAATAAGGCATTATGGAAAAGCACAGGGTATCTTACCACATTCAGTTTTTTGTAAAGCTTTTTTGTAAGAAAGTATTTGTTTGCCCTTAATAGCTTTATTGACAGAATAGTGAAGAGATGAAAGATATCATAAAGGGTGAGAAACAGGAGACAGCACCCAATCCACTTATAAAAATCTTATTATCATTCATTAAGTGTTGATCAACAAAAAGCTTTACAGATACATTTTGTCTTGTGACCTTTCATACATTTTATCTACTGTAAAAAGCTGCTGGATTATGCTGAAACCTTATTCATTCAATTCATCCATTCCTTATAGTGTTCTGGCGCATGCCGTCTTCTGTCATGGACCGACTGAAGCTGGTTTTCCTCCAGCATCATCTCTTATCAGTGTCACACACACAAACCCCAGCTGCAGGCCTGGTCCACATCTGTGCCGACTTCTGGCTGCTTCCTGCATCTCTCTCACTGAGACGTTACGAATCAGCTCCCGATCACCAGCCAAAGCTGTCTGCATTGCCAGAGAAGTTTAACTTCTTCAAATCGACAACGGTTTGATCGAGTGTAAAACCCATTTTTAAAGCACAAATTAGGGTCTTTACAGTGTGAGAGGTGTGCGGTTTGACGGCCCAGCAGCTCTTCAAGGACTGGAACAGCAGGTGTCTGTTGCTCCGATGCCTCGCTGTGAGCAGTAAAGGTCATTTTTGATGGAGCTGGGCATAGAAATATTACATTTATTCTTCACACAGTCACAAACACAGGGGTGGTCTACAGAAGTCCAAAGACAGAAACGCAGGGATGCAAACCATGCGACTAGCGCTAATAAAGAGAGAAACACAAATCTCCTATAGATAACCAGTTCATTCATTTACATGTGTTACATACTGTACCTGTCCAAAACTCAAGATTACCATGACAAAAAAAGAGCCCCGACCCCCGTGAGAGAGATTAGAAACTTAACTCTGTGAATCCTCCAGCAGTCATTTGGCCTGTGAGGAAAGACAATGAAGGAGGTGGTGGGGCTGTAATGTGTGGCACTGTGTCCTGCTGTTCTCCTTTTCTCCATGCTGACTAATGACCTTCCCCCCTCCCCCAGCCCTCGCTGCCTCCTCCTGCCCCCATCCTTTCTGCCCCTCCTCCGTGCCCTCTCACGCTGTCCCCATCCCCCCGCTCTCAGGGGTGGAGTCCGGCGCTCTGTGCCGCCAGAGAGGCGTCCATCACAGGTCTTTAGATTAGCCAGAACGTCGCACAGGACAAAAGAGCTCCTCCCCCACACCGGCCACCTCCCACCCTCTCCCCCGACCCGGCGGGTGATGGAGGAGGGGATGCGTCATGGACAGGGGCAGAAGTTGAGGAGGAGAGGCATGATTTTCAAATGATGGCATGGTGCTCTCCAGCGAACAGATCCACTCGTCTCTGAAGAAAATTGTGGACGTACAACCTGTGAAACTGAGATATGTTATTAAAATATAAGAACTGTTATTAAAACGTGAGATTTGAAAGCTATTGCAGAAACATATAATGCTGTACTGACTGTGAGGTGGAATGTAAAAGCTTGACAATAGACTTGTTGTTTTTAAAGTAATATAAATAAGACTTTCATATAAATGTAAACGCCTGTGTTTCTGTAATCTAATCTCATTTCATTTACCTAATACTTTTCTCATCATCAAATTCCTTTAAACCCAGACAAAGAGTTTTGTCATTTTATATTTATAACCAGTTTTATACAGTTTGGCTGTATTCCATATCAGTAAGTGTTATGAAACTGAAAATCACACAGAAAACCTGATCCATCACACATCTAAACAGATGTCTACATGAGCTTAAATTCAAATGTAAGCTTAAGCAGTTTGAAAACACTTTTACATTAAAAGAAGCAACAGGAACCTCATGAGCAGCTGTTCTTCAGAGTTGTGGTTGGAGGGACCTCTGCTGGAAATGACATGTAATGCTTTCAACAGGGAATTTTGTTTAAATAACTGTCCCGTGTTTTAAAATTCCCCATTACTTTGTGAACTGCTTGTTTTTACTATTATTTATTTAAAAACATGTTACCGTCCTAAAAGTAAACACAAAACTAGCTGACAGAAATGTTAGTCATAATTACATTTCATACTTCTATGATATAATGCAACTACAACTGAATCAAAACAAAATCCATAATGTTTGTGCAATCGGCACACCGTAGGACCTTTTTAACAAAGTACATTTGTTTTTTTACTGCAAACATTCCTTCATATGTTCAGTGTAAACATGCCTAAGGACAGCTCAAGAGTGTAGTGTAAAGAAATAAACCACACTGTAAACACTCCAGCTAAATCCAGCAAGACACTGGCCAAAATTATATCCGAAACAATTATACTAGCTTGACATAAAAAATATGTTTAAACCATGTTTATATCTTTTTGTGAGGCTTACAGAAAATCCTACTGAAAACACCAGCAAAGACCTCTACTTTTGGCTGGTACCTGGATTTACAAAGCCACTTTTTGATGTGATTGACCTGTAGTCTTTTAGATTATGTTGTGTAGTAAATGTTGTGTAGTAATATTCATACAAAATGTTTAAAGTCATTGCTAATGATGAGTAAACCATCGTCTGTGGCAATGGCAAGGGCAATACTTCACCACCATCACACCGAAACAGCCAGAAGTCTGTGCTGCACACAATTTTCCATGTCTACTCTTTCAATTTAGTTTTCAGATTAAGTTAAAGCGCATTTTACATTTAGTGTTATGCATTACACACGAATTATACAATACATGCTGTATATTGTAGTAAACCTAAACACTGTATGTTTTTATAAATAATATCATCTTACTTGACTATTTAGAACTGATGATCTAAAATCCTCCATCTTTACCCTGCGGAAAAAACTGTAGCCCAACTCCACTGAAACCCGCAGACAGGGATTGTTTCCTAGACACTTAAATGCTTCATGATGAGTTAATAATACATATTTTTGCATATAAAACACTTTTAAGTACAAAATCTGTAACACATCTCACACTAATCATGTTTAACGCCCGATTATATGTTCATGTTTATCAACTGCCCTCTATTGGCCAAACAAGGTAAAAGTTATTTATTAAAAAAATATAGTATTTTTAAAACGTTATTTGTTGTTTCAGTATTATTCTTTCTAGCAATCAAAGGAAAAGTTTGTAATTGGGAAATAGGAGAAAATATGCTGCGAATGTATTAAGATGAAACATAAAAATTACATGCGCCCAACGTGGGGCTCGAACCCACGACCCTGAGATTAAGAGTCTCATGCTCTACCGACTGAGCTAGCCGGGCTTAAAAACAGGTGTTTTAAAAGTCCTCTTAGTGCGACGAAATGGCTCGCGATTTGATTGCCGTAAAAGATCCAGGTTTTCCCTAACCTTCTCTAACATCGTGCAACTAAATCAATTAACAGATTTCGTAAGACCGAATATTTCATTACAAATGGATAATTTTGTGATTCAATAAGACAAGTGGAAAGATAACTACTGTATAAAGTGATGCGGAAATTACAGGGGGCATATTTGTGTTTTTTCTCTACAAAACATAACTATTTAATTTTACCAACCTATATTTCCACGTGAATTTAGCGTGTTGAGACGGCAGGTGGCGCCAGAACCTCAAAAGAGTACACGTGTGGACTACTTCACTCCATTCATGTCATCTGAAACGTTTGTGAAAAATCAGGGCTATGGTAAAAGAATGCTTTCAACTGTATATTATTGAGGTCTGGTGTTTAACATTTTTATTTTCTGTGTTTAGTTTCTTCCAGTTGTCCTGTTATCTGTATTTTTATCATCCTTTATTGATTGTATCTGCATTGTTAGATCTTTGTTTAGGCCTAGAACTCATCTCCATCAACTATATCAAATTTTGTTTATTTGTATGCAAGAAATCTGAAACGCTAAGAAAAGAGACCAGACATAGAGTCTTGTGACTAGTTAACCAAACCAGAGCATCTTATACCAAACTAAAATACTGAGATTGCAGACTACCACGGTGTATATTGTCTATACTGTATATTTTTATACATAGTTACTCAATATACATCTTTTGTAAAGAACTTTGTACTTGCTTGTGATGTTTTTCAGGTTCAAGTATGGCAGAACTTACTGAACTCATGGCTTTGGATATACCATCCAATTTTTTTTACTGAGATTTCCCCTTAAATCCTGTTTTGCACCTCCCATCTTTCATAGCTCCTAGCTCTGAACACTTGATCTTATTTCATTGATTCCAAGTGTCATTTTATGGCTCTGAAAGCTTATGCAAAGGCTGATGTATTTTGTGTCACAGAGATGTTATTTGTTTGCTTCTTATATTTCCATGGAACAATTCTGCAGTTTTGCCATTTGCTAAAGCCTTCATGATTCTTATCTTTAAACACCAAGTCATATAGTATTTTGGACGCAGAACATCTTAACACTTAGGGACACAATGTAACATAATAAAATATAAATTTCGTGAAATTGCCCAACAATCTGGCTCTTTCTGTTCTGTGGCTCAACTGCTGTTTTGGACTTTGCAGCTGCTTTGAGCTCTAATGTTCATCTGGACTGTGTTGATTTGACATGTGTTGCCAGACTCAATAAATATGATGACAGTTCTCTTTGTTATCTTACATCTAGCCAAGATGCTGTTTTGTGGCACCTGACCAAGGTGTCAGTTAGTGAATATGTAATAGTTAAAACAGCTCAACCTAAAGTAACATTGTCACAGCAGCTTGATTTAAAATGTTGCCTTATAAGTTATACATGTATACTACCGTATACTCTTCACAAACCTGTCCTTTTGTCACCACGGAAATCCCTTCTGAATGCTGTCTTAATAAACAGAGCAAGCAAAGCATCTCTCTCACTTCTCTCTTCTCAACAATGCAAAAAAGAGAAAAGAGGATAAACTGAAATAAAATCTATTCTGTCAGCTGTCTTCAGGCAGTTCAAGGCCTCTTCCACAGCACCACCCTCATGTTACTTCTGGACACAACCCCACTCTGGAGTAAACGACACACCACTGTTTTCTCATTCATGGACTCAAGTTACATTCCAGCCAATGCAAGTTCATGACAGTAAACAACAGGATTGTTTTAATATGGCTTAAACTTCTTTATTCCGCTGTGGTCATCCTTTTGTTGAACACCTGAAATAACCCTGCTGAAATGACCATGCTGTAAATCGTCAAAACTGGCTACTAAAACTGGATAAAACCAGCAGTGATGGATCAGCACATCAACATCCAAAACACAACATACAGTATATCTGTGTCTTTTTAGCATGGAAGCAGTATTGACCATTAACAAGGAAAATGTTGGAATGACAATGGCACTGTTTGGTAATATTCCTCAGAAAAAAACCAAGGCTTACATGATCAAACGCAAAGCGAAACATTCATAACAGAAATATAAAATGTAAACATTACAAAAACTGAATTGTTTTTGAGACAATCAAAAATGCGTGTTGTTTAAATTCTGGTTACCGTCACTTCATGTTATCGACTACGTTTTAAAGCATCAACAAGTTGCATCCTTAATAATTAGTTGCTTGAAATTTTCAAACTTTTATACATGTTAAGTGTAATACAATCTGGCGTAGACAAGGTAAGTGATAAAAAAGTGAATAAAATCATAAATAAATGGTTAAAAAAGAGTCTTTGTTAAGATTTCTCCCAACCATGCAAATTAAATACAAAGGTGCCGCAGTGGAAATCTCCGCTGAGTTTGTTTAGCAAAGAAGTCACTGCCTTAGGTTAAAAAGGTTTATGAAATCCCTCTACAATCCAATGCCTTTAGGACTCAAAAAAATGCTGGATTGGTGTGTTCAATGATGCAGCGTTTACAATGGCGTTTGACGAAGCGCAGCGCCTCCAGTGGTACATCACAGTCCTGAACATTCAGCAGCTGAAGGTCAAAACAATTTGCTGCTACTACTTGTAGACCGCGTCCTGTGATGCTTTCGCACGACTTCAGACTCAGTCTTTTCAGGTTAAAAGAGTTTAGTGCAAGCTGCTCTAAGCCTGCGTCTGACACCAGGGGGCACTTCCCAATGTCCAATGACTTCAGCTTGAGGCAGTTCTTGGCAAGGTGCTCGATGCCGTGGTCTGTTAGTCCCTCGCAGCCACGAGCGTTCAGGTAACGCAGTCTGACGCAGTATTTGGCCACGTAACGCACACCGACGTCTGTGATGCGACTGCAGTGCGCTATGCTAAGGTAGCGCAGACGGCCCTCCAGTTTAGCGATCTCTCGCAGGCCAAAGTCACTGATGAAGCGGCAGTCGCTTACGCTGAGTTCACGCACGGACGGGCAGTAGATGACCAGGAAACGCAGACCCTCATCGGTCAGACGCACACAGCGCCGCAGATAGAGGTGAGTGAGCTGAGTACAGTGGGCCGCAATGGTGTGCAAGCCTTCGTCTTCTAAAGCAAAACAGTCTGTCATGTCAAGATAGCGGATGGAGATTTGCTGGCCGTGTAGAGGGGAGAGTTTCACCGACACATCCCGAGTTAGACTTATGCAGGTTACTTTAGAGCATCCTGCGGAAAAGACAGTAAATTATATTAAGGGCAGAAAAAACAGCATCTTCATTTTTTATAGTACATGCACAAAATGTGTGATATAAACTAAGTTGCAGTTTGCAATGGGCAAGGTTACCTGCCAACTGATGATTAGTTTTATTTCTCTGCCAAAGTAAATTTTACACAAAGCTGTCTCTGCTTTTAAAACTTGGATAAAGAAAAGCATCTTAACATGGAAAAATTACACACCCCAGCAGCTGAAGATAAATTATTTATGGACTGTTTTAAAAGGTTTTTATTCAGAACTATTTATCCTGAAAGACTCTCAAAGCGTTTTAGATGCATGTGTAAAGAAATACCAAATGTTTAGTTTTAGATCTTTTTAACAGAAATGTCAAAACACAGCTGTAAAAAAGGACTGATGTAACACATGTCGTCTGAGACACATAAGAATAAGAATCCCAAAAGAAAAATGAAAATGTACAACTTGAGCCCTGAACTCACACAGGGAAAACAACAATATGCTTAAACAGGAAGTGCAGCACAGGAAACTGGAAATAAAACACCAGGGAAGGAACTTGAAGACATGGAGGGAAAAGCACTATTATTTTCTGACATTCTCATTGTAAATTGTAAATACCTATATAGTCCTTTGTGGAATAATATCCTTTAAAAACTATTTAAAACAAAACTGGCATAAATGTATTAATTTTACAAACCAGAATTATATGGCACAAAACTTCAGGGGCCACAATGTTTTTAATATTTGAATAGTTTACCTTTACTGTTTATAGCAATACAGTTTACAAAGAATATGGTTGATCATTCAATAACCCACTATTCTCTAAATTAAGGTAGCAGATTTTCCCAAAGCACCCTAAAGTCAGAGGTCCTGGTTTTGCTTGGGCTTATGTTTCTTTTGGGAAGTATAGAGAACACAGACAGAATGCTGGAGCTATTAATACCTTTTCCAGCTTGTCCAAGAGGAAGTTCTGGACATGTCAGAATAATCTCTGTGAGTAAAAAAGTCAACTGTCCCCTGTGCTGGACAACAAAGCAGGTGAAGCACTCAAGCTGTTGGCTCGGAGTCAGGAAGTAATTCATACAGTTTAATAATAGCACTTCTCAGGGCCTTCCGAGGTGTGTTTGCAGACCAAGAGAGTTATATGTGACCCTGTCTGTGAAAACCCAGCTAAAGTTGTTTTTTTGTGATTTACTGTTTTCTACAAAAAAATCATCCTACATTTTGTGAAAATATAAGCTTGATATCTTTAATATTGACTGAGTAATGACATGTCAAAAATTAAATTCATAGTAAAATTAATAGGTGAAATCAAAATTTGATGCTCGTTATCTCAGAATTAATTTTTAGACTTTAGCCTGGTTTTCACAGACACATATTCTTTAAATCTTTTAATAATTTAAATGATTTTCCTTAAAAAGTTTAGAAAGTGAAGAATAGAAATTTCAAATATTGTGACGTTTTGGCTGCTGTCATAATATTAAATGTTTTGCATATTTTTAGGCGTGTAAAGTATATGGTAATAATTATAAATAAAAATGCTTCTTTATAAGAATAATTAGTTTTGTTTCATTTTGCATGGTATTTACTTAAATTGAATATATCAAAAAGCACTCACTTTTTACTCACTTTTTATCAGTCCAACCATACAAAATCATTCAAGATAAATTACCTGAAATATCCAGGTGTTCCAGATTGGGACAGCGTGAGACCACTTCAAACACGGCCTCGTTCGACACGTTGTAACACCCGGTTACCTCTAAACGTCTGAGTTCTGGACAGCACTGTGCCACTGTGTACAGTCCTCGGTCAGTCAACCTCCGACAGCCACTGACCACAACCGTCTCCAAAGTGAGACAAACATTAGGGGTATCCTGACAGAGCCTGCGAGTGAGAACCCGAAGCGCACGGTCCACGTGCAGCACGTCTCCCGTCAGACGGACAGTCCTCCACAAGCGAGGGTCCCATGCCAAGTTGTACCATCGGCGGCACACGCGGGCGCATCGACACAGTTGGTTAGTGGGTAGGTGGGTGAAGATCTGCAGAAAGGCATGATCAGGGAGGATGTCAATGGGCGCCTCCTGCTGGTCCTTCGGTTGCCGCAGGCCTCTCTGAGGGTGGGTGAGGGAAGTGGGCGGCGGGTGCACCATGGCAATGGTTTCTGTGCTGAACGCCGAGGAGGATGTGGAGGAGCCATTGAGAATGGTTGAAGATGAACGAGGTGGCAGAATCAAAGCTGGACTTGGCGTACTCACTGTTCGCATGCTAAGGTCCGAGTCTAAGAGAGAAGAAATAGAAAAAGCAGACAGGGAGAGAAAAGGAAGAACACATATTAGCATACTGAAACATCCTTATATAACACAGACAAGATCATGTAAACAAAGTCTTTCCTTTAGATTATTTCCTCAGTCTTTTTGCATATGCATAGTGTTGGGCTCTATCCCATAATGCTAGATATAGAAAGTGTTTCATAGCTTTAGCAAATGTGACTCTCTGACTCTTTGTGTTGTTGAGATCTGCTCTTTATGCACAGCCTGCAAAAGCAATATTCATACAGGCTCATCTCCCATGAGTTTCCTCTGGCTCTGGTCATGCCTATCAATGATACCCCAGATATAATGAATCAAGCCTTATTTGGTCTCTTCTGCCATCAGGGCCGTATTGATTGGATCAGTATCAAGGGTTACCAAGCTTTTATTATTCACTGGATACAGTTTAAAGGATTAGTACACCCAAAAAATGAAAACTCATGTCCTCACTCCCCTATCATTCCAACCCAGTATTACTTTCTCTCTTATGTAAAACACAAAGGAGATGCAAAGCAGAGTGTCAGACTTGCTCATTTTCATACAGTGAAAGTAAATTTACACTAGGTTTTGTATTTATTTAGAATGTCTTATTGAGCTTGTGTTTAATGAAAAAGATTTATGGGTGTTTAAACGATACAAAGAGACTACTTTATGACAAAATGTTCATTTTATGATAAACTGAAGCATAATCCTTTAAGTTAATGGCAACTGTGAGCTGTCTAACCGCAATACATATTGTTCAGAAGAACTCTAGCCGCAAGTCTGCTATTTCCATTCATTTATGGGCACGATGACCCCATTGTTCCCTTTGACAGATGTTTTTGTCTCTGTGTCAAGTAATGGGAAACAGCAGAGAGTGATCACATCCCATATATGGGATATGCTTCCATAAATGAAAAACCAAAAGCCCGCAGACTGGCACAGTGAAGAATCAGTCATCAAACGTTATTAAGATCACATCTCTATAACATCAGGAGATGTGCTAAACAAGCCCACTGGTTGGAGACCAAACAGAGAATAGAAGGAGAACATAAGCAAGAACTTAGCGTTTAATATCATGAGAAGTAAATACACCACGATCTAAGAAATAGAAATCTGGACAAAAACCCCAAACAACAAAGTTCCAAAGGGGTAAGAAGAGGAAAACTTTTAGCTTTGATTGTATGGCTACAGCTACCACATTCACAAACTTAGAGTAACCAAAGTCCCATAATGTTATGGGGAGCTACTACGGTTGGCAGAAGAAGCAGAAGCCAATTATGTTTTAATGTCACCACTAGAGACAAAGAACTGAAGTGGCCATGCAAGCTTACGTGCACCAGATTACTGCCCTTACCACCAGCTGCATCACGCTGCCAAACACAGATCCAAAGCCAACACATAACACAATACAACTTCTAACTTAACAAACAGTTGGAGGAGTTTGTGGTGGTAACTTTCTATTAAAGACATAACAGGCCTGTTGGAAAATCCGGCTAAAACCAGTAGTTCATTTTACATGGCTTCTAGATGGTTTGAGATGCTATTAATACAACATTCATCCCCCACCATGTTCTGTTTGTAGCAGGTGAGGAAACTCATGGGCAGCAGAAGTGAGATGAGACGAGACGAGGCGGCTGGTGCTGGGGAGTGAAGTAAAACACAGGCAGGTGGGATTAAGTGCTGGTGCTTCATATATCCCATTTACTGTCACCGTTCCTCAGAAGGAACACCTGTTATTTTTATATTTATATTTTATAGTTTCATTTTAATCTAATCACGACCATACTATAAATTGATGGAAAGATATAAAGACAGAAGATGAAATATTTGACCAATTTTCATAACAGTAAAAACTATTAAAATGTTAATGTTACTTTAATTTATAAAAAATACCTAAAATGATTTTTTTAAAGACTTCAAAATCTAAAAATTGTAGTTCAGAGAGTGTATTTTTATATGTATACTCAATTTCTGCTGTGACAGTTATCAGGTTAAATCTTGAATTAGCATGACCTGTTTTCAGGTTTCCTAGAGAGGGAGTTGTACACATAAAGACATTTTACACTGACATACACAGAATTTTCCTTTAGACAGAACGAAAAACAGAAAATAATCAGAATGACGGTAGTTAGGATCTTTGTATAAGTTTGACACCTTTAAAAAGCACAACAGTGTTGAACATCTTAAAGCTCTTCTGTTTGTGGCACAGGTACCGTAGCGGTCACAGATTCTCAAGTGTGTGAGGACATTGATGCACAAGTGTGTCTGGCTGTTAAGAAGAGGATTATCAGTCCACTAATCCTGCATTAGTGTTTAACAGTGGTGTAGCTGTAAAACCTCCAGCAGAGTGTCTGCTTCATGCATACTAATCCAACACAAACCTGCTGCTCGTGCAACTTCTTGTCTGTCCCTTTTTTAAAACATACAGTGGCAAAGTATTTAGACACTTAAAATGTATAAATGTCATTACTGTATGTTAGACAAGCAGAATTTATTCAAAAAATATAGCACTTTCAAGTAAACATTACACAAAAATATGTTTATTAGTTTGTAAATAACAGCAAGATTTGAAGAAATAACTTGAAAAGATCAACGAAGAAAAAATATGCTTTTAGATCAATGCTTTTAACTGTCTGTGGTTACTTTGTACTGTAAGTTGCTTTGGATAAAAGTGTCTGCCAAATGCATAAATGTAAGTAAATGTTAAAGTAAATCTATGCAATGAAATGTATACAGTTTTTGTCTGCAAGTCTAAATACAACCTTGAAGCCACTATAATGTTTATCCTTCCAGTTCTCATAAACTATCTGCAAGGTTTTAGATTGGCAGTATCTGCAATCTAAGAAAAAAAAGTCTGTTTTGTTTCACTTCCATTTGGGCTTCAAGTTTTATTAGCTCCAGTTTTATTCTCCTAAATCCCCCATAACCTCTGGTTAAAGAAGAAACTTTGGCAAAAGGGCCAAATTTAACCCAAAACCACACAGAATGCCACAGGAGCCATAATTACCTCAAGCCAAGAATTGTATCTCATTATTGCATTTATTTTAAGACGGTGCATGCCTGTTCTGATCGCAATCTAATGTAAATGAGGTGATAACATGAAACTTAAAGCTAAACTAAAATGTTAATGCACATGTATAACTTCAACTGTTTTCCCTACAAATCACTGGTAGTCCAACCTTGACAAATGTGAAATATGTCAGTGCTGTTTGTTTGAATTATTCAGGGGTGGCCTCTCTTCTCCTTTTAAGAGAGAGGAAAAGTCTGTCTATGGGGTATAATAGAGTCTGGATTGGTATTCCAGGCAGGTATACTGAGGATATAAAACATCTTAAGGGACAAGATGCCAAATGGCCATTTAATTTACTGACAAAATAGCCACTCTGACAAGAGTGCAGCAAAAGCAAAAGAATGCAGGCAAAAATAAAGCCATCAGCCTTTCAAAGCAGAAACCCATTAAAACAACAGGCCTGCTTTTGTGATAGTTTAACAATAAACTCATGCTTGTAACCAAACACACAGCATCTCATTATCCTTCATTATATTAACAACACAGATTTGAGATGCATAATGAATGCACTAAACGTGTGTATTTTAGAACTAGAACTTATTAATTTATAATAAGAATTTGCACATTGATTTATTGGGTGGGAAAGAGACACAAGGGTGTTTTACTAAATATAAAGGAGCAAAACACAAAGAGGTGCCAAAACACAACTTTAAGAAACAGTAAATCTCCAAGTACAACATCAAATCTTCTTTAATGATTAATAATCCTTCTTATGTCTATTTAAGCCCATAAAGCACCATTTAGCACCTAATGTAGCTATACAGCTCTTAAGCAGAATCACAAAGAATCTGTTGTAACTGCAACATTTAACCAGTCAAAATAAAATATAGATATATACATCCATAACCGCTCAAACGCTTGTGGTCACTTACTCATTCTTTATTAACCTGTTAACTGTCACCGTTCCTCAAGAGGAACACCTATGTTATTTTAAATCTACTTTAATATTTATATTTTATAGTTGAATTTTAGTCGAATTGTGACAAATTATAAATAGATGGAAAGGTAAAAGAATCAAGAGGAAATACTTAATATTTTATAACAATAAACATAATTAAAAAATATATTTTAAAAAGTTAATGTAACTGTAATTTATAAAAATACCTAAAATCACTTAATATATAATATATCTAAAAATATTTTAAAAAGTGGTGCAGATGTGCATTTTTATGTGTATACTCAATTTCTGTTGTGACAGATATCAGGTTAATATTTTAGATTATTTTAAATATATATATTTGGAATAATAGTAAACAAAATGATGGAAAAACACAAATCTAGAGAATCGATTGCTTTCTCCCTAATTTTTTTGAAAATACATTAAAGAAATAAAGAAATAGATACATGTGCTCAATATGAGATTGTCTTACTTTGCCCATTGACTGGCACTGAGATAAGATCCAGGTAATTGTCTTTACGTAGCCATTCCAAATAATGACAGACAGGAATGTGAGGAATGCCATTTCACGTTATAACACACTTAAGAAAAGGCTCCTGTGAACTCTCAGAGCACAGATCCATCACTCCAGCTGTTCTGCCTCCAGTCCATCACTGCCCAAGTCAAGCAGGAATGTTTTTCACTGGGTGTTTTTTTGCACACCTCGATAATCCCAAACAACGCTGCTCTTGTGGCATGTAAACCATTATTAATTACACATCTGTCAGCTCTGGGATTGATTAGATGTTCCTGTTAAAAAAGCTTCCTGCTGCTGACCTTTAAGACCTTCATTCATGCATACTCCTGAATAATCACATTTAATCTTGAGGGCATAGAAAATTCTCATAGCACTAAACATTTTTATGAAAACATGAAATGGAAAAAATGCACAGCAAGGGGGGGGGGTGGGATCACGGTAACAAATTTGATAGCAAAAGCTTTGTTTTATCTTAGGAGTGTTCGGAGGGTAATTGCTCTAAAATATGTCTAATGGAGATTGGTGCTTATCTTAAGACAGAACCCTTTAACCATAATCTCGACCGCTGATCTTCTGCCATTTGAAGGATGAAAATGAGATGTTTAGAGTTAGGGCCAGCTTCCATGTTTTAAGCAGACTCCAAAGGGTCTGGCGTGAGGGTGAACGGGAGGTCAGACTCACTCGCTTATGTTGTTTATTCACAGCACAGATGACTGCAGAGTTTCACACAGGCCAATATCAGGGAAACCTCTATTAGCCAAAAGTAAAATTCTGCTTCAGCTGGCGTTTAAACGTCTTACTAAATACACAGTGCAGATTTTAAAACTGCACATGCCACATCAGTCAAAGTTACAATTATGTTGTTATATAATTCATCATATTCATATTGCGATGAAACGTAAGCTCTTTCCTTCTGTCCCTCCCCCTCCAAAAAAAAAGCTACATTGGTGACTGATTTTACAGATGTCTGGGTCATGAGTGACATAGTTCTGTGCTTCTTCAGAAAAAATTCTGAGCAACACAGTTATTCTATCATATAAGAGCATTCACAAATAATCTGACCAATCATATCTCTTATTTTCATTGTTCGGGTCAACAAACAATGCAAATAATAACAACTTTATAGTCGTTAAATGAGGTGAACACAATAAACAAACAGTTCCATATACAGGTATGTGCTAGATAACTAAATATCTATTTTTCACACAAAAAATAACCTTTTAGAAAAATTTTTATATTTTTTTATTTTTTTAATGTTAGGTATTTTTGTTAAAAAAATTAACAATAACATTTTTATTCATTTTTTAGTTTATGTTCATTGTCATTACAATTTGTAAAATATTTATTCTTGAGTCTTAGACCTTTCCATCAATATATAGTTTGTCATGCTTAAAATAGAATTTAACTATGAAATATTAAAGTGAATCGTGAAATAACCACCTGTGGAACGGTGACAGTTAACAGGTTTAAAAGTTTTACTGAACTTGATTTTTTACTGAAATTGATTTTTGCCATGACAACATCTAAACAGGTTCAAGAAGTAAAATATGAAAATGCTTTAAAAAAACTGCTACTTTCCCTCCTACCCACTTGCTGGTCAGTGCCAGAACCTCAGGTTTCCAATCACAACATCTATTCATTCCTTTAGTTACAAGAAGCATAATGTGATTTCTTGAGACATGTCTCCTCCACTCTGACACAGAGTTTGACCTCTGGCAGCACACAGTAATCTGATCTCAAAGCACAACACAAGAACTTGTAACATTTTGGTGTTGGGGCTCAAGGATCTGTAGTTGCTACACTACACTCACTCAATGAAACGTTTGTTCATAGGTGTCAAACCTTGTAAACACATGTGAAATCATCAGAAGTGTAAAAGAACAACAGTATATGACAAAATGAGTTGATCTTTCCATATGCAGAGACCTATGCTCTATCATAGGTCGCTGACAGACCTGTCTCTCTCTGCTCTTGACTCGTCTGTCAGTCTGAGCACAGTTCCTGACCGACGCTGGTCCTGCACACGTCTCAGCTGTGCCCTTTCAGCTTCCACAGGGGCATCTTGTTTTGATTAAAATGCCTTTAGAGCTTCTCATGCGAGATTGTTGAGCTCTGTGCGTACGAGTTTAAGAGCAGCTGTGCCTGTACACTACCAGCAAGCGCATGGACTAATCAATCACAGTTAACCTGAAATAAAACTAGTTTTGCAAAGTCTAACTTTTGAGTGCGACTAAAGGTCTGCTGCTTTTTGGAGATTAAACTGGTTGAGAACCGCCCACTTAGACAGGAAGAACTTTCTGACTGACATGTAGGCTGATCAATCTGCCGTTTGTGGGTGGGGTTATTAAAAAGTGCTGTAAAGTATTATTTTCATGGCTCGAAAATCTCCATGAACGACTGTATAGAAAACACACAGTAACACAACAGAAGGAACTCTACATGTACAATACAATCCTGTGTGTCAGATTAGTACTTTTTAATTTTGTGTTTTTAGTTTTTGTGCATCAGACTGTGGATTGTAGATTACTGTATATAATTTTAAAACTAACTGCAATCAATACACGACCTATTGTGTCCCGCTGAACCGAATGAACTTGAAAAATGTGGCACTAAATTCAAAGTGGAAAATTTAGCTAAGAATTTGCCCTGCAGATCCAAAAACCCTTCAGTTTAGGTTGCTTAGATTCAACGCTGTTCAAAAGTTCACTATTTTAAGCAGTTTCAGGTATCAAAGCGATAGGTGCTGCTGAAAAACATCGGTTCTGGCAGTTGTTTGTTTATTTTTTTCCCTTCATTTATTCTTAACAGCATAAGGAGAAGTCAAACCGCCACATTTCTTTGATGTTTCCACTCTCTAATTATCATATTAAAAAGAAGTGAAGTAACCGTGTCACCATAAATATTGTTCTAGAAATACTCATCCGTCCAGGATTCATCTTATTTAATCAAAAACATCATAAAGGAAATATTCAGACATCTGGTGTTCAAACCAGGGTTTGCCACAGTAAAGGAGGCCAAGGAAAGGCATTTCATGTTTCTAACCAGTCTGCCCTGTTCTCATAATGTCCCCTCCCCAGTTTGGAAAGCCTGGCTGCATGGTGATGTATAAAGCAGAGAGGATCTGGAGAAACAGTCTGAAGCCCGATCACCCTGTGTCCTGGCCCGGGCCCCCTTACACAAATGAACCACATGTATACTCTCACTGCACACACATTTCTGCATTAGCAGCTGAGCTCCAAAGAAAATTAAATACAAGACAGTGTCTGTACAGCATGGCACAAATAATGAAATGGGTTTGGATCTTTCATTTTTCTGTAAGCTGTTCCATATGATCATGGAGATACCAGTTAACTATGAAGTTTCTCTCCAAATAGGTTTAAATGGGGCTCCTGGCTGAAGATTTACTCAAATCAATTCAATTCAAGATTTTTATTGGGCAGTCCACTAAGCAACCAAATCTCACATATAGTATATGTTTGTCAGGTGCCAGGGCTCATACACAGAAAAACAGCCAAACCATTTGGCCTCAAAGCTCATTAATCACAGATTCTTATTAGTGTTACGCTGATCTAATCTCCAAAACCACAACTGCTAATCTGCAGACTGGGGCACGCACAGCATGGCTAAATAGAAGCGTGCTATTTAATCCAAAAAACACTGGAGTATTTCTACAGAGTTCCTGTGCTCTTTGATTGTCTGGATGAAATATTACAAATCTGTCTTCCAGCATCTGTACATGTGGATGTAAAGAAAGTCGTTGCACTTATCAAAAATGGTGCTTTCACCGAACAACATCAATACTCTTGATTAAATGTTATCCTGATAACTGTCACTGCATATATTAAGCATAAACATAAAAAATGCACTTTTAGATATTTTACATTTTTTTTTATCTTTTTTAATATTTTAATCTTAAATATTTTGAAAATAACATTAACATTTTTATATATTTTTTCGTTTATGTTTATTGTTATAAAAACTTCTCAAATATTTATTCTTGAGTCTTGGACCTTGCCATCAATATATAGTTTATCATGATTAGATTAAAATTTAACTATGAAATATTAAAATGAAATAACCTAAGTGTTCCACCTGTGACAGTAACCAGGCATTTTAAAATCATCATAAATACTAGACATTTAAACATTTTAATGTGTAGTTAGATTAATCTTCTTATAAAGCAGCTATGTCATGTCCTCCCAAAAGGAAGCAATGACCTCATCAGGGTAGTTGGGGCACAATGGAAATAACTGCCTACTGACTTCCTGTTCTCCCTACTGTTCCTCATTACAGGAAACAACTGTGAGAGACAAACTCTCTGTGCTTCATGAGGAGTCACTGTATACGTACCCCATGCATTTCACAAACACACGCGCTTCTCCCCGTCACGCCGAATGACAAATGTCTGATTCCCCTCACTGCTGTTGTAACTGGAAGCTGACAATTACACAGGCGAGTTCACCCCCACAGACAAGTAATTTGAGAGAGCAAAGTAAGCTGTTATAAAGACATGTTTGGGTTGGTTTGGTAGTGGTCTTTTTGGTGGACTGGAAATAGCCATGTTCACCAGCACCATCTAGCCAGGATCCATCAGGACAGTTATACTGGGAACCCTAAAGTCACATGTTTGTTTTGAAGTGAACTATGCCAGGCTGGGTATCGGCATAAATGCAACACAAAAGAACCGCACCATCAACAGGGGTCCTGTTTACTTGTTCTGCACATTACAGAGGAATCCCTCTCCTCTTCTCTCTAATCAAAAGTACACTGCGGTTGCTGTAATCATCCTGTTATTTGGCATGAAAGCTTAAGCTTTTTGAAGCACTTACAACAGCTTAAAAAATTTGGCCTGCATTCTTTCAACATGTTCATAACTTATTTTATAATCTCCTTGAGTACAAAGGACTCTTCTCACGTTAAACAACAACAAATTTGTATTGTAATTTGTTATGAAGTACTTGATGATTTCCAACAGAGATGATGCACATACTCAGCTCTAAAGCAATATATAGTACATTCAGCCAGGGATTCGAACCCATGACTAACTCTACCATCTGAGCTAAAGGAAATACCAGCAGAAGTGTATCTGTCTTTGTGTTATTAGTGCACACCATATAGGGAATTAAAACAGCACTTGGAGAATAGCTTAAATATTCTCAACCTGCTGCAGTACCATTACCAAACCTCATGCTGGCTCGCAAAGACTTTGTGGAAAGAAAAACAGTGTGGTTTGAGTATGGGACTTTAAATTCAATGTCCTGCCAAATGTCTGAGACTTCACATGATATTTCCCTCTAAGAAGGTCTGCTGCTGAGTCTCTTCTTTAGTGGTGAGAACAGGCAGATTAAGAAACTATACATACAACCCTTAGACCTTCAAAAGATCAAGGCTGGGATAATTCAGACCACCTTTTACCTCTTCGGGCAACAGAGTTTCATTCAGGGAGGCACCTGAAACATTCAATTCAAATGTTTAAATCCGTCTGTAGCATTTTGTCAAACAGGCAAACCCTGTGTTGTGAAGCACAGGCACCTGCAGGACATTTCCCTTGAATAACAGAATAATTTCCCTTTGCTGCTGTGAAGCTTTCAACACCACTGGTACTAGACAAAACTAACTAGTAGAGAAAAACTACCAAATTAACTTTTTACTCCTTCCACATCAACTAATATCTAAATCAAACCTCCTTTATATGACACACGTGAACTGCAGGTCGATCTTAAACCCCAGAAGTGATCATAATTATTTATTGAAACTATATTTTTAACATCTGTAATATTAATTTTAAGAAACCAAAATAAAAGTCAAAGCAATTTTCTTAACGCAGGACAATCTGTCAAAATGTGTGTGACAGCTCTGAAATAATCTATCGCTTTTGCCTACAAGTAGTCTAAACACTTTTCCCATGGTCATAACTCACAATGGATTTAGCAGGATAATGAAGTCACAAAATCTTAAAGAAATAAAAGCAACTAAGCAACATCCTTCTCAGATCTTGTTTTATCCACACCATTAATCCAGCCCTGGACTCGTAAATCTGACTGGCTTTCTCTCGGAAGAGCCGCAGATGAGTTCAAAAGACTCTTTCCCACCACAGCTCAAAGCCTAAATGAGGACTATTATTCAACACACACTTGCGGAGGCCATCTTCCGGGTGGAACCTCACAAATCCTATCATGTTGCACTTCATACCTCCTTCCAATGACTGCTCTGCAACACGCACTCCGTGTCATGCCAAAGAAAATTTGTCCGGACCGGCCTTCCAAAGCTGAGATAATGAAACTTGGACTTTAACTGCAGTATTTGCAAAGCAGAGCAAACCGAACGGCTCTGCTCAATCCAAATCAGGTGCTCAGTACCTCTAGAGCAAAGAAAGGAAATCAAAACCAAATCATGACCTGAACTGTTAGGATCACATGGCAATGACCCAAGCAACAGCTGTGTAACTGTTGGCCACAGGCTACCTGAGACATCTGATTATGATTTTTCATGTCTCTAATGAAAGATCTGCTTGATCTCACAGTCACACCCATCTATTGTTCTCAGAGTAGAAAAACAGGCAGTAGTATCTGAAATAAAACAAAACTTTTTAAAATAAATGTTTGCTTGAAGTATCTCACAATTTATTACTTTGTGCCTATCAGCAAAAATATTTTACTTAGTACATCATTTCTGAAAATCCAACATTTTGTTGCTCTATCTACAACGTTAGAAAATGTATTAATAAAAGCATCACAAGTATCCTTCATAGATAATGCAAGGCAGCTCTTCACAAAATCCATTCTCAGCAGGGTGCAGATTTTCACAATCAACCAGCGCAATAAAGCTGCCTCGAAAGGAATGTAGAAAGAAAACATGTCAAATCTGTTTTATACCTTACTCCAACAGTCTTACAATCTGTCACTTACTTAAATATAATAGCATAATGCTTTATTAATAGTCCAAAAATATTAAATTACTATTAACTATGAAGGTTAGCACTTCATTTGATTGTCAACAGTAAGTAAATAAAAACTTAATGTGCAAAACAGTCATCATCAGCTATGATAGGCTTCTAATAATGATTTATAATTTGCATGTACAGGGTGCGCAGTGGTATGCCTAAAAATTGACTAAAAGTGTATGATGTACTCATTGCATTCTGACTGCTATTTGGTCTTATGCTTTGCACAGAAGATATATATTTATAAAAATATATTTAAACCAACATACGTACAGATTGGAATCAGGATGTGAAGAGACATTCGACCAGAATGACAAAAAAATGTTTCTGGAAAGAAATACCCACCCTGCCTTTAATGTCTTCGTTAAGGGTCTTACATCCTTCATCCTTTTTCCTTAAACTTTCCATAAGTTATTAACGTTTTCTAAATCACAAAAATATGACATCTTGTGTAAACATAAAAAAACAAATTCCTTGTCTGTTGTTTATAATAGTGTGGTTTGCATCAGCAGTACTTCATGGATAAGAAAGATATTATCTGGATATTATCAGTCATTGTGTACATTGACTATAGCCGCCAGCAACATAAACAACCGTATTAAAGAGATGGTTAGATATGCATGCTGGTATGGGTGTGTGTGTGTGACCCCGGGCCACCTCTAGAACGTGGAGATGTATCTCTCGCATTGAACTTCAACTCAACCCTGACTCCTCTCTCTCCAGCACGCTCCAGACACTGAGATCAGATTTCTGCATGAAAAGAAGACTAAGAGGAACCACACTTTGTACAGCAACATAAACACTTCTATATCAGATCACCTTTGGCAAGAAAGGCACTGTAGGGTGCAAGCGAGCCTTAATAGTTGTTGTTATAAAATTGGCCTGTCTTCCATACAACAGCTAGTCTATATACCACTGTGTTTACCTTAGACGATAATGTGATGGACATCGACATGCCTCCAGCTTTTAAGCTGTAAAGTGGGCTGTAGATTTCTCAGAGTGGGCCACTAACAACAACAACATACTAGTAGAAAGTATAGTATTGCCACCATGAATTTGCTGGTGGTGATAGGGGGTTGCCAGCCACAAGCTATGATTGGATGGACCACCATACCCTACCCCCTCTCTGGAGCTGGGCCTGCTGATATTTAACAGGGCACTGTTGAACCACAGCAAAACGAGTTCCTTCATTTGTTTATTCAAACTGACTGATATATGAATATGAGGCTAATAAAATGTTCTCCTCTGTCCATTTCCTAACATCATATAGAACAAGTTTCTAATCTAATAACGTCCGTTCCTCCTTTGGGGAGTCAGCAAGAACTCCCCTTAAATCCATAGTGAAGCAGAGTGGATTCCACTGCTGTGACGTACACTTACACTTTCATACGGGAATTATACTATTTCAAGCTTAGTAAGAGTCTAAGTGTGTTGTCTGGAGAGAACCATAGCAGCAAGAGATCTTCAAACACTAATTTCAAGGTTCAAACTGAAGAACGAAAGATATTTGGTGTGATGTATAACATCTGTCATTGTTAATAAGTTAACAAACTAAGAAAATAAGAGTACTTCACTGTGAAAAATTCAAATGTTCCCTTCAGCATGTTTAATTAAAAACAGATGAATGCGCCCCGTTTTGGAATAACCTTGACATGTAATTTAAAACAAACTTATTCTGATAAATCAGTGTGGTTTTCATCCAAGTGTATTAAGAATCGTGCATTCTAGTGAAAAGCTTCTTGGGTTCATCTTTAAGAGATGTAGTTTACAGCTTAAGGATTAAAACAGAGAACATATGTTTCTTAAAGATGTAGCTAGCAAGGGGCTAATGATTACTTCCAGCAGGACTAGGAAAGCCTGCTAGGCTAATTACATCTGATAAAATCAATCCAGCTTTGCTTTGCTTTGTCCATGCGCTTGTCTGGCCTGACTATAAACCTTAAATAAACCAAAAATAAGAGTGCACACCTTAAACAATACCTTGTCTTTTTAAAAACAACTGTTAATTTATAACACTGTTAAACAACAGTGTTAATTTATTAATTAAAAACTGCTCTGTTAGTACTGTGATATTAGATTGGAAGTCATTTCCATATTCATAAATATTTAGGTTCACATACATCACCTACAGAAATAGTTGACTATTTGGGAACTTTAGAATATTCATTCCAACATACTACAATTTAGGACATACTAATTCTTTAAAATGGATAGTATGCAAATTGTGGCTTAGAGAAACATTATCTAGCCCACAATGTAGTTCTTTGGGGTCAAATCCATTCTATACATTTCAGGTATAGAATCAAATCTGCTGTAAAAGTGTACAACTGTACTGCTCGTTGTAAAATATTTAATAATTTTTGGAATGTTCAGAGGCTCAAAGCAAGAAGCGTTAGCCAAACAACAGCTAAAGAACCACTGAAGGGGGTCCCATATGAAAAGCTTTAGAGGACTGATAGGGGCTTCAAATATCATTTTCTAAACACCTTTTGAACATTGACAATTTCAATTAGACATGTGCTTCTGGTCTGAAATAAAAACACATCCCAAGCTAAAGCAACATGGTTCAGACTCCTCTGAGGTTATCATTGAGGAAGTGCTGGTAGGAAAGGCCCCTCTCTCAGAACAATGCTATCTGACAGCTCTGATGTTGTACTGCCCACTTCTCCTCAAACTACCAGCGGTGGCAAGTTCAACACACTGTTTGATACTGGTTAAGGTTAGATGAGTCACAGTGGAGCAAATGAGTGTCTGTGAAACAATGAGGAGCCATACATTAAAATGAACAGGACAATGTCTCTCTTGAACGTTAATCTTAAAAAGGATTTCCAAGTTTAGCCAACAATACCTTTCATGGTCTGCCTTTAAAAACATGGAGACTAACTCAAATAGCAAGCATAATTGAAATAATGTTGAATCACAAATGAAAAGAACCAAATTAACACATATTTAACATTAAATCAATAATCTTCATTTATGTATGCCGCTTTATTTTTTATTTTCCTGCTTGGGTGGGACTACATGTTTGTCCATACAATGATTCTTGGGTGGAGAGGACACCTGTTTTTCGACTAAACGGTCTCTTCTACATTGAATAAATAGACTAACACGCTCACTAACCCACTGCACTGCTAATGTAAAGCTGAATGCACTTCTGACGTTTACAAGGTAAAAATAAAGAAACAGCGGCTTAGATTAATCCACGCCGTGCAGTGGCTACATGAGCTTAAGAGTACCTCTTCTCCTCTGCGGTGTTAAGGAGGAGCTGGTGTAAATCAAAGCCACAGAGGCAGTCATTCACAGCACCACTGACATTACTGCGGGCAGGCAGAGGAGAGAGCAGATCTGCTCTCTCTGAGAGCTGGATATACTGCAGGCCACAACCACATACACACACATACCACAGATTGGCTCTGAGATGCCCTCACGCAGAGAAATCTTCCACACTGCACACGTTACCCACCCCCTTCACGTGTTTCTCGTGTTTCCACCCAAGTCTGCATACAGTCCACGATATGTCTGAAGAGCTCTTTATACTCAAATTACAGCCGAGAGAAGCAGATGTGTTTCCTTCTCACATTTGATTGTTTACAGTTTGGTTTGAGAGGGTTGAAATCTTCAGGCTTAGAACTGTTCTTCTCTGACAAATCCTACCCAGAAAGGCCATCTTTTTTTGGTCACTTTGAGAAAACACCAGCCAAATGTTTATAAGCCTGAAAAAACAGGGCTTCCTCACAAATTCCCTAGCATTTGTCATTTTATTTTCCCCACATTCACCCCAACACACTTTGTTTCTTCCCTGAAGGCACACTCTCAACACCACCGTGGATCTGGACCAGATTTTCTCTTTTGAGAGGAGAACAGATTGTGAAAATGAGGTAAAAAAGAAAACCAAGTGGTGTTTGCTGTGACCAGTTTATTGTTAGGTTTTTTATTGTCTCAAGAAAAAACATCCACTAAAATAGTCATTGGAGCAAACAAGAAAACTGAAAGGCTAACTAGTTATGCTTAATGAGGACCATATGCTCTACCTTCACTGGTAGCTGCATTCTTCGGAGCTTTGGTTGATGTCTGATCCGTACTTGAACTCAGGTCGGAGGAAATACTGGAACTGCCTTTCCCTAAAATCACAAAGGACAGCACAAGAGGACACATCAGGACAGTAAAACGAATATTGACCTTAAAAAGACAGAGAAGCATGCAAAGCAAAACTGGTTCATATTAGGGATAGCAAAAAGCTTGGATAAGGGTTAGGGTTAAAACGAACCTGTAATCAATCGGCAACTTTTTACATTTACATTGCTTTACAAGAATGCATTTGGCAAATATTTTTGTTTGATTATTTAATGAGTATTCAGAATTTAACACATCTTATAATAAATGCCACACATTCTTTTTCTGTCCGTCACAAACTTGGAATAACAAACCAAGTGCCTCCCACAGATACTCCCCAATGGCAAGGACAAGGAGGAACTGAAAGCTGAAACTTTACAAATCACACCACAGATACACAGAGAAGCTCTAAATCAACCATGCTCAACTTAAAATCAACCATTTATAAAAGCTGACGTGCCATTCGAAGAAAAATAATCGCACAGAAATGCTAAACATGATATACTGTCAGGGTCAGTAAGTTAATAGTAAAATAAGCCAATACATTTTTTTGCAATAGTGAAGTTTTGGACAGCTATACTTTTGTCTCACTTTGAATCATTGGTTTTCAGATTGGAAATGACATAATAGTAACCCTAAACGACACTGGTGTGAATGTTTTTTAAACACTGTTTTAATGGCTTTTCAGAGCATCGGGTCACATGTGAGGCATGTTTACAGGCTCTATGAAAGCGCAAACCCAAGAGTTCACATGAGCTTTTATTTGACCATTTATGGTCTGACACGGGGAGTTTCCACATGCTGAGCACAAAATGTGTTTTGCTCTGTAAACAAACCTGTTTTTCACTAAATAGTCTCACAGTGATATCACTATGTTAATTTCAGGCCAAGTTTTCTGAAATGATCAGTGAAATCAGTGAGTGGAGTTTACACAGACACTGACCTTGAATGGGACTCCTGATTACATCACAAGCTCAATTGTTTATTGTCTGTGAAGGATGTGCTTCACTGCTGATGTGATTAATTGACCGAACACTTATTACATGGATGAAAATCTACAAAATTCCACTGGACATAAAACTGAATCAAGAGACAACTGTAAACAGGCTATACTGACAACAGCAATAGTTTGACATTTAGGAATACAAAAGTGGCACATTTCTATTTAATTGGAATATAGTGTCACAATTACATAAAAACCTTAAACAAACCCAATAAAAATGGGTTGAACTTTTTAAAGTATCTGAGAGGATCTTTGCTGGCTTCCAAACGGCATTTTATTTATTTTATGTGTTACATTTAACTGCTGGGCTTAGAATACAGAATGCATTTAAATCTTCATGATTTATATGGAAATATGCCTGTCCTACTACTATTAAATCAAGTAAGGTTCTAAATGCAACCTCTGGAATATCAATATTGATTTAACAACCTATCAGTAAACAAAATCCACCTGGGAAGTTGTTTAAGCTGCCTGCAAAAAGTTCTTGGTTTTCTCACTGAGTGCCAGTTGTGAGGACAGGCCAAACCTTAACCTTCCAGAAATCTGGTGATCTTTAAGAGACCACAAGTCTCTTACACAGCCAGGAACTTACTGTGTGAGAGTGCAGTCTCTAGAATGAACACTACAATATGATCAGTGGCAACATTTAAATGAACAGTCTCTGTCCTGACCTTTCACTATGACCACTATGTTAAATATGTTGAAAAAAAATGAGGAAAATCACACATTGCTAAGACTTTTATTAAAGTAACACACCCTTGATGGTTAGTAAAACCAGCAAGTTTGCAGTGTGTTCTCTGATGTTGGCACACAGTCGCTTTTTATTAATTCCAAACCTTTAAAGTTCTCATAAAGCTGCTTTAAGCTTTTTGTTTTTCTTTCTAATTGTTCCTTAGTGCAGCAAAATCTGTGACAAAAAATGAACAGAAGAATATTAATCCCTACAACTGTTTATTCTTCAAACAGACAATAACAGTATTTTAGAAAAAAGAAACTAAAACGATATCATATTTTTAGACACTGGTCTATGGGAGTTAAAGTATGAATAGTGTGCAAAGCCACATTCATGTATGATTCCTATAATATGCATATGCAAAGCCACACTCATTCAAAATTGCTGTATGCCATACTGTAAGTCCATTCAAGCAAAGATGACATGTTGATATATACATCATATATTCCTATACAGATTAACACTTTGGGCACCGGTCTGATTATTCTGTTTTATTTTTATTTACAAACCTATTGTATTTATATATTATGCATAATTATTTTATGGCCAAATGCCAGAAGAACAGCAGTTAGTCTTTTACTGGTCATTTTAATGAGTACCTTTCAAATGTGTAACAACATCATGCTGTGACAGATGACAAGAATTGCCCAGTATATGCTTTATATAAGAGTTTACTGCTTGGCTACTGTTGTCCACAAAGAATAAACTGGAATAGTGACGTTGACACAACTATGGCTGCTGTACAGCGAGATTTAACAGTGGAAAAGGAGAGTTGTGGCTGGCTCTGAGAGTTTGATTTTGGCACTTACCTTCACTCCCGCTCTGTTTCCCATTGTTCGCACCCATCCTGTGGAATGCATAATCTACCGTCTGCGCTCCCTAAAAGTATCCATATGCGTAAAACACGTACACCTAAAGAAAAGATGCGGTGAAAAATCCTTCAAAGACCCATTCAAATACACTTCGATCCTCTTCCACCTTTAATGCATCAAGAAAAGTGGTAAAAATAACGGTACAAAGTCGGAGCCGTTATGCAATCGGTTAAAACTCGACCCAGTTGTTGTACAAAAGGCAAATGAAAAAAAACTGGAAAAGAAATGCTGGGTATGTTTTTTCTAATGTTAAAACCCCTTCTGCTCCAGACAGCGCGTAGTCATCCAAAAGGAGAGACTGGAAACCAGATACTTGTTGCGTCAGGACCACGCATTCGCTCGTGCAGAATCTTGAGTGTTACCATGCGCACACTTCTAGCGTCTGCTGTGGACAAAATACCCTCCCTCTTTTCTCTACAGTATTACAATACGTTTACATTTATAGTGATTTTACACACAATGAAAACGTTCTTAAGCATGCAACGTGTAAACAATCATGTTAATATAGGAGACTGTGCAAAATAGACTAAATACATATTAGACTTATACGGCGTTTTGTATGCAATGTGTCACGTTACATTTAAATTTCACATTTAGTTCCGGAAGAAAAAGTTTTTCTAGCCTGCCTTAACATTTGTCACTCGGTGTCAAACTGAACAATAACTTGCGGTCTACTGTATTTATCGCCTCTTATGAATTTGCATGTAATTCATAACCTCCAAGCTAGATGGCGTCATAGCTGCTCACTGGCATCATGACAGCGCTACTTGCTTCGTTGTTCAAGCGTCGGCTAAAAGAAGAGGAAATGCAGTTTGAATCTGTGAAGACTGTAAGTATTTCATAAGTTTCCTTATAATGTTGCCGTTGTTTAGGTAAGCAGTTAATACATCTGATTGTTGTTTTTGTAAGATAACAGTTAAATGTGTGTCTGGTATATAGAAGAGCACAGCTTTAACGGAGCTAGCTGACATGACCACGTATTTATCAGCTGCTGTCGTTAGAAATGTGACCTGGCTGTAACAGTTCGTTCATCTGGACCAAGTTAGAATAAAAAATGAAAAAGATGTTTTGGCATTGGGATTGAGGTCAAAAACTGTCACCATCTACGTGAATTTACGTTTTAGGGTGGTTTGCTAAAGTCACTCGTAGATATTTACTTCGGTACTTCTGTAATGCCGTTACATATATTTAAACGTTGAATAAAAAACTTAACTTGAATACTATTTGCTAATAGCATGTGGGCAATTCCATTCCAATCTTCCAATGAAAAAAATAAGGTTAACAGTGTTTTAACAGTGTTTTAAGCATGATTTTTCATAGTCACAATTTTAACACTTGCCTCTCAAAACTGTGTGTTTTTTTTCTCACATGCATAACACATAACTTTAAACTTTAACTTTCATATAAGAATATATTTCAAGTTTTGATTGAAAATGTCACAACTATAACACTGAAATTGCCCATATGTATTGACTGTTCCTGCACTGACCCATGAAATTTCTACACAGATTTTATATAATAAGCTACAGCATATAAATGTAGTGTCACAACTCATTGGTCAACTCATGTGTTTCTTTTTCATTCTGTAGGAATAATGTTTAACAGCAATGGCCACTTACTCCACACTACAAGACAGGATCAGAGTAGCCAAGGAGCTGCTGGAGCGAGTCGACAAAATTTGTAGTCGGCAAGGCCATGAAGTTGAAGGGCGTGCTAAATTGTGCAGTAAGCTTCGGGCAGAGCTGAAGTTCCTGCAGAAAGTGGAGGCTGGCAAGGTTGTGATCAAGGAGTCCCACCTGCAGAGCACCAACCTTACTCACTTGAAGGCCATTGTTGAGTCAGCTGAATCTCTAGAGAACGTGGTGAGTGTGCTTCACGTGTTTGCCTATGAGGGCACTGATGGTCAGAAGCAGACATTGGTGGTTGATGTGGTGGCAAATGGCGGACACACCTGGGTTAAAGCTATTGGGCGCAAGGCAGAGGCTCTACACAATATCTGGCAGGGCAGAGGCCAGTATGGAGATAAAAGCGTGATTCGACAAGCAGAAGATTTTCTTGAAGCCAGTCAACAACAGCCTGTGCAGTACAGCAACCCACACATAATATTTGCATTCTACAATGGAGTGTCCAGCCCTATGGCTGACAAACTTAAAGAGATGGGTATATCTGTGAGAGGTGACATTGTTGCTGTTAATATGATAATTGGAGGTGGGGAGGAGGAGGAAGAAGAGGATGATGAAGATGAAGACAAACATGTTTGTATTGATGAGGACCACGTGCAAGAAAATGATGTTGTGGATGACGAAGAGAAGTATGATGATGAAGAGGAGGAGGAGGAGGAGGATGAAAATGACAGTGATGATGCAGGTGTCATGCACACTTGTGTTGATAGAGACACTATTGTGGCCAGTCTTGCCTTTCCCACTGAGATTAAAGTAGATGTGTGCAACAGGGTCAATCTTGACATCACTACTCTGATCACCTACGTGTCCTCGCTCAGCCATGGTAACTGTCACTTTACATTTAAAGAGGTGGTGTTGACTGAGCAAGCAGCGCAGGAACGGCAAGAGAAAGTTCTGCCAAAGCTGGAAGAGTTCATGAAGGGAAAAGAGTTGTTTGCTTGTCATTCAGCAGTTAATGACTTTCGTGTCATCCTTGATACGTTAGGAGGCCCAGGTGAGAAAGCTAGAGCCGAGGAGCTGCTAGCCAAACTCAAGGTGATTCCAGACCAGCCATCTGAGCGTACCAAACGCCTGGTCACAAGCTCAAAGGTGAATCGTAGGTCACTGATGATCTTTGGGACAGGAGACACATTGCGGGCTGTCACTATGACTGCAAATAGTGGATTTGTTCGTGCGGCTGCTAACCAGAGTGTGCGATACAGCGTGTTTATCCATCAGCCCCGTGCACTCACTGAAGGGAAAGAATGGAGAGCAACTCCAATATAAGAGGACTGAAAGACTGTAAAAGTAATAATGTGTCAGCAATTGACTTTCATGCTAAAACCACCCATGAGAGAAACTACTATATATAGTTGCAAATAAATTGCACAGATTGTCTGATTGCAGATACAGACATTCAGCAATTTTTTGTGACATTTTGTAAACTCTGTGATCTCAGTGCCTCAACTGCAGCACTTCAATGCAACGCAGCACAGATGTCAAAGTAACCAAATGTATCATGATTTCAAAACCAGTATTTAAAGCAAAAGCATATACTTTACTTTTAAAGATGTTTACTATATGCTTTAGATGTTTTTCTCTTTAATTTGTTTTCCCAAATCATCAGCCTGGCTGAATTATACTTTCATTTAATCTTGATTCACAAATCTATTTTGCAAAGGACTTACAAAAATAAAAGCATATGAGCAAAAATAAATGTCCTTTAAGTGGCTTTATCACATTAGCATGGTCTCAATTGTGTGATTTAACAATTTTTGTGGTGTTGAAATATCTTGAAATACTTAATTATGGAAGATGGTTTTTGCCACCGTAAAAACAATTACACAACATTAAATCATTAACAGTTAGTATCTCATTATTTAAAAAAAACTGTTTCACAATGACTTGTAATAATGAGAATGTTTCTTGTAATGCCTTAATACTGTATTTCTTTATTATGATGCCCTTTTTTTATAAATTAACTGGCATGCATAAGTAATACATGGCAGTATCTCTATAATATTATTTTATTTGAATGTACTTGGGTAATGTACACATAATCTATAAATATTCAAGACTTTGCATAACAAAATCTTATGATTAATGTATTACGGTATACATAATATACCATATATAATTGTTGTTTGTACTATCATCACAAAATATCTTGATATTTATGATTTCAAATGCTCATAACAGCATTTACAGTTCAGCATGATGATTTACCTCATAACAAAATATAGTTATAGTTATATAAATGCTCTAGTAGTACAATAGTTTAAAATACACTATAGTGTCTCTAAATTGTAATTTTATGTGTTCTTTGGTAAATTACACAAAATCTGTTTGAATGATTTGAATGAAAACTAATTTGGGGGCTGACGTCGCATAATAAAACGGCACGACTGCCATTCAAACTTCACATTGACAGGAGCACAGCGGCGTTATTAAGGTTACAAGACAGACATTTGTGTAAATTATATACTTTGGAACAAAACATAAGGCATACATGACTCATCGAGTTGAGTAGCATAAAATAATGCGCTCTATTGTTGTAATACATGAACGTTTCTCCTCACAGTAAACTGAAGTAACTCGGAAGCCTGTTTGTGAAGCCCAAGCCCAGGCTGTCAGTGTTGCTGCTCCCTTCTGAGTCATGCACTGACTGAGGCTAAACAAATCTGCCCTTAGCAGCAAAGCTAGCAGGACGTCGAACACGCGCGTGCCTATTTGGTAAGTTTATTTCATACAGACTTAATTCACAATTTAGATTGTAACCAAACACGTTTATTCGCCTATTGAATCTGTATCCCATATGATATTCACCGCGCTTAATTCTTAGGATAAAGGGTTACGATTTCCCGGTTAGCTTTGGGAGTGCTAAAACGGACGTCTCATCCCTTGTTCCTGAACACGGATGTAGTGCCTTTTGGTATACTAATATAACAGAAAACACTTGTTATTTTACTCTGCAGAGCTGCTCCACAACTCCAGAAGAAGCTCGTGCGTGTCGTTTCGCAATAATTGGGTTAGCCTGTTAGCTAAACAGCAGTTATTAGCACACTATCAGCGACCACTTTCTGATTCAATGTTATTCCGTTTTGAATGATAACACTAAGACCATTCTGTAGGAAAACAGTACAGTTCACAGTATGACTGTATACGCAGGTTTAAAAGAATTAACACTAACACGACTCTTGTTTTGTGTAAATTACTAAGAAACGTAACAGGTGTCAAATGTCAAGTGCATGTATGATGTGGTTTATTTGTTGAGGAATGTATTAAAACCCGACAACTTGTTTCTTTGTAAATGTATGTAAACATACAATTACAATAGATGTTTACAGTTTAGCTTATCAACGTTACAAAAAAAGTATTAACACTACATTAAATTGTCCATCTACCAGTTTAGTAGATTAAAAGGTCAGAAATATTTACCACTCGCTGTCATGCCACTCCTTACATAGGAACCCTGTATGTAGTGCCCTCATCTGTTATTGAAATAGGCCAAGCTACAAACAAAAGACTATTTAAGCACCTATTGAGAAATGTGATGCCCCATTAGTCAACTGATCATTTGAAATTTCCATTCACATTGTCTTCCACTCTTTATTTCATCAACCTTATTAACGTGGCGTCAATTTATGTGAAAGAAGGGTAGGGCATG
The DNA here is from genome assembly GCA_019155185.1 of Beaufortia kweichowensis. Classification (NCBI taxonomy): domain Eukaryota; kingdom Metazoa; phylum Chordata; class Actinopteri; order Cypriniformes; family Gastromyzontidae; genus Beaufortia; species Beaufortia kweichowensis. Next base: position 13,466,624 of record CM032797.1, read on the forward strand.
TTGTTTACAGTTTACCATTAGCCACACCCTCTCTGTATACACCACAAATTAAGCAGTACAGAGTAAGTAAACCTGAAACATACAAGAAATTGTAATCAAGCCAACAGCAGTAATTTTGTCATTCTATTTAGTGACTTATTTAACATATTAAATCTGAATAGAAATTCTATGTAGTTCAATTGCACATGTAAATTGCACCAATAACATATTCACAATCCTTTGAAGAGTTGTATAGGCTTTGTTTCAGCGCAAAGAGTGATGATGTCAGTGTCAGTTAGGAAGGGAGCAGATGAATTCTACACTATCCCTTATGAAAAGCCCCATTGTTTTAGTCTTTTAGGTCTCAGGAGATGGAAGTGAAGTATGTTACTGTCATTATAGCCAGAGTAACTGATATAAATAGGAGAACGCTAATTATTCATAAATACTGGCCCAAACGTGTGGCAACAGCTATTTGACAAACTAGACTGCACAAGTATTAATGTTCATTGTTTGTGTATGGATAAAACAGTTGCTGTAAAATAGTGGCAAATGACCTATTGGATTGACCAATCTCAAAAAGTTATAACCAATTCAGAATTCTGTCTAGTGACTGATGGGTTTTAGCTGATCAGTCTAATGTAAAAAAAACAACAACTACACAAGTTCCTGTAGCTTAGTTGGTACGAGTATTGTGATAACAAAAAAGGTCATGGGTTTGATAAAATTGTAATGCACTCTACATCACTTTGCATAAAAGCATCTGCCAAAAGCATGAATGTTAAAATTACTATGCACACTTGGCATTTACAGTGATTGTCTCTTTTCTTCTCAAAGACTCCCTTCCAGGGTTCCCTTCATACCCATCTACCTCTGACTCTGTGGTCTCCATCACTGCACTGCCACCTGTCTCTTATTGCTGGATGCCATGGCTGCTAACAGAAATGCCCTAGCCCTTCACAAAGTGATAATGGTGGGCAGTGGCGGTGTGGGCAAGTCAGCATTAACATTGCAGTTTATGTACGATGAGGTAAGACTTAACATTTAGAAATTTTACATTTTATCATGTCTAAACTAAAATTGACCAGTATGTGTAATTCTCTTGTAACTTATCTCTGTCAAGTTTGTGGAAGACTATGAGCCCACTAAAGCTGACAGCTACAGAAAAAAAGTTGTTCTGGATGGAGAGGAGGTCCAAATTGACATCCTTGACACTGCCGGGCAGGAGGATTACGCTGCCATTCGAGACAATTACTTCCGCAGTGGAGAGGGATTTCTCTGTGTGTTCTCCATCACAGAATCTGAGTCCTTTGCTGCTACTGCTGATTTCAGGTAGAGAAAAAACTATAACATAACACTAGTACATTCATTTCACAGGTTGGGGCGACTATAATGTCCCTCAAATAAGGAGCATGCCAATATTAAAGTTTATATTTTCTAAATTACAGAGAACAGATCCTTCGTGTGAAGGAGGAGGAAAACGTACCTTTCCTGCTGGTAGGAAATAAGTCAGACTTGGAGGACCGACGACAAGTTGGATTGGAGGAGGCCAAAGCCAGGGCAGATCAGTGGGCAGTCAGCTACGTCGAGACTTCTGCCAAAACCCGTGCCAACGTAGATAAGGTAAGCTTTACAAAAGACTAGCTTGGCAACCTTTATATTACAAGGTACTTCATGAAAGGAATCAGCACAACTGAAGAGGTGTTTCTTGTTATGGAGCTGCAGACTTCACTGATACATTCATATAAACTTGATAATCTCTTCAGGTGTTTTTTGATCTCATGCGTGAGATCAGAGCCAGAAAAATGGAAGATGGCAAAGAGAAAAATGGAAAGAAGAAGAGGAAAAGTTTGGCAAAGAGAATTCGGGAAAGATGTTGCATTTTATAACGACAGGGTTGATTTGCACTATAATCCTAACTTCTCTCTACTCCTCCACTGCTTCCAAAACAAACTCCATCAGGTTTCATCATTCTCCAGCCAAAACTGCTGGAGACCTTTTTATACAAACACATCCAAGCTATGATCTGTGTCTGTTTCATTTTGTTGTTGTTTCTCAATGGGTATGAAAGGGCAGCATATCAGACATGCATTACCAAAATAATGTCAAAATGACAACTTAATTAGAGATGATGACCAAATGGTGTCAAAGGTCTGACATATCAAATAAGAACATTTCTCAAGCACACCACAGGGAACAACTGTAGTGATATTATTTCCAAAAACTTGACATATTGGTCTTCAGCCAGCTACAAAGCTGTCACATCAGTTGCTTTTAGATTTGAATGTGACCAAGTCATGAGAACATTAAATGCTAAACACTAACACCTTAAGAATATAAAAAATATTTTTTGCAAATACAAAAACATGGTGTCCTGAGAGCCTTCTTGCTTCATTACACCATATAAAATAAAAGTACAGCTGTATGTTTTTGACTAACAATCATTTGTAAATAATATTTGAGCAAATGCATACATTGTTATAATATCTAAAAAAGTATAACCCAGTAGATAATCTGGAGTTTATTCTTCATTGGCTATTTAAACAAATCTTTTAACACTTAAAGTGTAAAAGCCACGCATTTGGGCAATGACAAGCTTTAGTCTGCGTTTTCACACCGTCCTTCATTTCATGAAATGTCCTAAGCCTAACAGTGAATGAATCTCATGTGACGTATGTGAGCTAAACTATTTCTCCCACAAAAGCACACAAAAAATACTAGCAGTCATAAGGGCTATTAATCATCCCTGTGTATGTGTGGCACAGAAATAAAAGATGCGTTCTGAATTTAACGCATTTATGAGAACATCATTGCCGTGAGTCTAGTTTACTGTGAAAAACAGGTTGGAATGTTTTATTACACAGACTGAAATGTGTACTTTATTTTAACTTATATGCAATTTTCTTGCAACTTTTATCCTGTGTAATTATATTTTCTTATGTAACTTTTTCTGCATTTCAGTTATTTAGGGGTTAAACTTGTAGAATATTGTAACATATAACACACTTATACTAAGAAACTCTAAAAGGGCTGGACACACTGCGTGTTTTGGATTCCTGGCCCTGGTGGCTACTGTGCAGATGAGTAGTAGAGAACCCAACACCCTTTGCTAAATCACTTTTGAATAACCACATCCAATCCTAATGTTTATAATTACCACCTGCAAATGAAACTACACTGCTTTATTTCAATGTCAACTGTATCACTAAGCCTAAATCTGTTTGTTTGTGTACTGTGGTTGCTTTTCTTGTTTAATTTAGTTACAGTGGGTAAATAACTTTTAACCAAACTCTTCATAGGTCTGCCTGGGGCAATGATGCTAATAATATTAACAGCTGATGCCTCAAGAGACCTCCACATTTTTTGAGCTCTAAAAGTTTACAATACATTTTTCTATAAGCTTCTTTTGCTAGAGTCTTATTGATATAGTTGAAATGTGTTAATATTATTTTCTAATTAAGGGTGTCTCTTGGCAAAGGCTGCACTTGCATATTTGAATGATACATACAGTAGCTTACAAAAGCCAAATTAGAAGAGAACCAGATGATGACAAAGAAGAAAAGCAAGTTTAAAACAACACGAAATACAGATGTAATTTAAGATTACATCAGTATTTGTCTATAATTTGTGACCTAAATATCAAGTGAAATTTAAAGAAAACATTTAAGCATACTGAACTTATGTAAAATGTCATGTGTACCATTACATTAATAAAATCTATTTTTGTAGACCTCTAATACAAGTCACAAATGAGTTTTGAATGGTATAAAAAAAGTATACACATAAGATGTGTGGTGATGGTATGGTGTTTAATCTTAAGTGGGCAGTTGACAAATAAATATATGACTGTGTTTTATGGTGTGACAGCAAAAAATGTAGGGGAAAAAATACAAATAGCATGAGAGATTTATCTTCATTGCTGGAGTTACAAATAGGATGATCTTAATTGTTAAAGTTTTTTTCTACATTTTTTGTATGTTACATCATATGACATAGACATTTGTCAACTACCCAAGTATCAATAACAGTATTAATGGTAAAAAAAGTGTAACAGATTCTCCACTTGGAGATAGATTTTTGACAAGTAGCGCATTGAGTAGGTGCATTGCATTTTTTAATACAAATTGGCTTTTGATCAAACAATTGTCCTTAATTGTTTAATCTGAAATCAATTCATGTTTTTCACTAAACGTAAAAGAATTCTTAAATTTGATAAAAAACAAAGAGGTCATCAAAAATAAAAAGTTAAAACATTAACAGTTCTTCAAAAATTAGAAAAGGAGACAACCCTGAAAATACTTGTCCCGACCTGTTCTATCAGCATACAGTCGATGTTAAGAGGTAGATGTGTTGATCAGACCTCTTTTGTCAGACTGTATTTTAACATAAAAAAGAGGTGTGCCTCCGAATTCATTAGTTTAGCAAACTCCATGGGAGTTGGCCAGAAAAACACACTACTTTGAATAAGTTGCCGGTCACAATAGCAACCAACTTCTCTGATCCTGTGGTACATATATAAAAAGAAAGTCTCATAGTACAACTATACATGAGTTAAAAAAATGTTGTCTGGAGAAAATGTCTCAAGAATTATTGCTGGTGAATGCTGATCCAAGTCCATATTTGTGTGATGGTTGACTCCGTTTAACTTAAAAATAATCAATGATTGCAATGTTGCGCTAAATAAAAAGGGCTGTACATTAGCTTACGTGTTTTTGAGTAAGCTCGGCTACATTTCCTCGAAATGTACTTGGCTTTAGTTATAATACCTTCCTTGTCTGCCTGTGTTTGTGGTATGTTGGGAGTTGTATTTAGACTGATTTTCTGTGACTGAGATGGGCTTTAGGTCAGCCCAGGGATCTTGGAGCATTGAAGGTTTGTAATACTTTTCCATATCATTTGTCCCTCTCTCCCTGCCATGCGCTGACCCAAATGGTGTGGATGTCCATGATGAACCCTTAAGGAGAAAATTATCATGCAGAAAGACATTAAAACAACCACTATTAACCAGATGTTGTATTGCACTGCCTTAATCGAATATTAAGACAATAGAGTTAATGGACACAATTTGCAGTTTATCACACAACCCTTACAAAAATTAACCATGGGTTAACTACAGAAACCACAGGTTTTTGGTTTTATTTAGTAAAACTATTGTAACAGCTTATTTACTGTGGTCTCACTACAATAACCATAGTTTAATTATTCTGCTGAAAAAAGCCAGAGCTGGTTGTCTGGTCTTAGCTGGTTTAGGTTGGTTAACCAAACATCATACAGTACCAATCAAAAGTTTAGACACAATTGACAAAAATGTTTCTCATGATTTAAAAAAATCTAAAGGTGTAGACAAAAGTATAATGGTGCATATATATATATATATATATATATATATATATATATATATATATATATATTATTCAATAAAAAAAGTTTATTTAAAAATATTTTTAGACCAAATAATGAATAAAAAGCAGCCAATTAAAGTCCAACATAGATAGAAATTCCTTCAGTGATGTTTAAAAAACTTACCAGGTTGAGACCTGCTGGATGATAAAATACACACATCATTTCCTCACTTTGATTTTGATGACTGTAAAACGTGTAAAAATCTGAACAACAGTGTTTCCAAACTTTTGACTGGTACTGTAAATGCTTCACCTTTACTATAAATGAACCATGTTTAATTTCTAAGTAATGCCGCATTAATCAAAACAGTTGCAGCTGATCGAAGCGTTGAATTGCAAACGTTTCAATATAAAAAACTCAACAGTTCGCCTGTATAGTTAATACAAGGACCGCAAGAATAGTTTTAACGCGCGTATTTACGACAAATTCTTCTAGTCGCGTTTTAACTACCTGGTTTCCAGCATGTCGTCCCGCATTGTCATAGGGTGAGCGTCTGTACGATGTGCAGTGGGGACTCTGGTTAGACCTGCGCGGTGTGTGACCAGGGGACTGGCCGTTAAAGTGTTTCCCTCCGCTGCCACCCCTATTACCGAAGAACTCCCTCGGCGGAGTATTTGGAGAACGCTGTCCAAATCTCGGTCCAAACGGCGGCGGCGGTGTCGAAAGTGCCCACGGAGGCGACGGAAACATACTCCCTGTCCTGTCGAAAGCTGGAGGCGGACTGCGAAAACCCGGAGTCCTCGGACCCGATCCCTGACGCGGATGACGAAAATGTGGCCTTTGCATCGCGCTGAGGTATTTCACGCTTTACTCTCCAAATCTTGACTGACAATTAGATTTGTAGGCTGACGTGTTTAAAAGCACCTATGGTTTACGCTTTAGCACAACAAAACATGTTGACCCGGAACAAGAAATATTGTAAGTACCGCCACGGTTTGCATGTGAATACAGTGTGAATGAAGGACTCGTTACTGCCGCCTATTCTCATGGCGTGTTAAGCGCCCATACACGCGATTAATCGCCTTGAAAGGATCGCAGATCTAACGGTTTCGGTGTTGTACAGACGCTCCTGGTGTCATATAAAACATTTTTAACCCCAATCATTCATTTAGCTTTAGCTTTTTACATTTATAGCACTTTACAGGCTTCATTAATCCCCTAAAACACTTAAATAGCATTAAACAGCCACACAATTTTTCTTATTACTGCTAGGGTACAAATGTAAAAAAAATGTATTATTACTTTTCTTAAATATAGGTTTATGTAGGAAATGATTTTCCTCATTTCCCATTATCACATATTGTTAGACTTTGATTAAATCAGTAAGTTTCAGTAACTATAAAAAAAGTGAAAGGATAATATTAGAAAGCCCCCCTTGATGTTATAATGATATAATGGGTGAAAATGCGGAATGGCTTTTTGTTATTATTTTTGAAAGTAATAACAACTTAAATGTAAAAGCTTCTTTTCTTTTTTATCTATTGCAGTACTCAATTTGTTAAATCTATGTAATTGATACCTGGCTAAATCCACTTAAGAATAATAAAGTTGTTCTTCCTATATTCTCTCAGTAGAGGTCAGTATAACCATTACTGTTTGTACAATCCTGATTAATGACTAAAGATGATAAACAAATCTGTAGTTTCAGCATAAACATATATAACACATTTCCCACACTGTGTCTAGATGAATGGCAGGGTGGGGTGAAATGGACTGGGGGTTCTGTTGTTGCAAATACTCTTGCGTTGAGGTCACCTCCATGTGTTGTTAGCTGTGCTCTTATAAACAGATCATAATTCATAGACAGAGTTTTTGTGTGGAGAGGATAAGAGGTTTACAGTAAGGAGAAATAAAGTTTCTCACAGCATCAGAGTTCTGATTGAAGATTGCTGATGGATTTAGTTTTCAACATGTTTTCTTTTAATACATTCTTTTGTTTAATCCTCTTGTGTCACAGTTTCATCAGTGGGATAATGTTTGGTTTTGTCATTATTTCATTTGGAGATGGGCATACCGAGGGAAGTGTGGCCTTAAAAGGCAATTTAAAGCTTGAGAAATTAAGTTTGGGAACTTACACCATGGACTAACGGCTGCATTGAGAATACACTGGCCCTATAATTTTCTAATTGTCACTACTGGGTAATTTGAATAATGTTAGTTGGTGCAGACAATTTTCTTAATTGAGCTTAAGGGACTTACATACCAACTAAAGCAAAAAGACATTAAAACTTAAGAATTCAAAATGATTTTTTTTACTTTTGTATTATTCATTTTTTTATGCTGCTCTGAGTACTAAAGTTGTTTTAACGTAAGAGTGTATATAGTGACCAGGATACTCAGAATACTGTTAAAACAATACAATACTCATAATATTGTAAAACAACATCATTCTAACTGTGTCTCAGCCTTTCCCAGGTGGGAAAAGACCTGTGACTTGTGCTTTAGTTCATGAAACTAAAGACAAAAGTTACATGGATGGGTCTTACTCATACAGCCTCAATAAACAGGCTAAGATGTGCATTTATAAAATAATTAATGAAATAACTAAACATAAATAATTGAATACAATTAAAATGAAAAAAAAATGAAAAATACTTGCCGTTGCCTTGATAATCTCATACATGCTGTTTATCAGATTATTATTCAGGGCTAGAGATTTCCCAGATTAGATTGTGATGACTATTGGTGGTCAAAAGTTCAAACACAGGACAAACAAAAAGGTAACAAATAAGAAAATGTGCACAAAAGCTGCAGACTGGCACATGAGGCTTTACTTTGTCTACACAAAGTGGAAAGTGTACAAAACTGTGTCACTGAAGTCATAGACAGTCTCATTGACAAACAATGTGCCGTTCAGATGAACTGTGTTGTGTCCCTCTTAAGTCTCTCAGGCAAGTGACCTATTTCCTCACACCCTAGATTTCACTGGTGCTTCAAGCTAGTTAGTTGCCATGTTTCCAGTGTTCCCAGACATTCTCTCTCTCTCACCTCAAATGCCCCTCCATCATCCACTCACTAAATGCCTGTCACCTCTGCAATTTATTTGATTAACAATGATATATGTCTTTTTGAAAACACACCTCTTTAGAAATGAGATTTGTCCGAAAAACACTATATTTTTGTATTTAATCTTAAATTTTTACACTGGGATGGTGTGTAGTTTGTCTGTGAGTCTCTAGAGGTCATCTTTGCTTTAGCTGTGTCTGTATCTGTCTTACAAGAACCAGTGTCTGCCTCTCTGTTTCCCAACTCTTAAATCCATGACATTTTGCTCTTGACTTTCAGAAGATCATTATTCTAAAAAAATTGTTTCTGACCCAGACATTTTTGCATGTTTGTCTGCTATTAAATAAAAGGCCTGTCATGGAGCAGCCTACAAATGTTCTTGTTTTGCTAGTCATAGCAGGATGATTATCATGCTTTAGTACAGTAATGGCTCTTTTGGAAATAATTTTAGCTCATCGATCTATCTTTTGGTCAATTGATTTGGGAACCTGTGTGCGTATTAGAGAGACATGATTTGTTTCTTGTTGGGACTTGTCATTGATCTTGTTGTATCTGAGGTCTGAGCCATACCTCAGAGGCAGATTATTTATCTAAACCTCAGAATCGTTCAACACTTGGGTATACTTATGCTCTAATAATCAAATCCTGTCATCTGGCTTCATGCTTAGTTGGTCACATGCTATTCGCACCCGCTGCTCTTCTGCTTCATTGTGATTCTTTATGGCACTTCATACTTTATCTTTTGACTGTTCGGGACACTGAACAATGGAGGGCTCACTGGCATGAAAATGAAGAGCCATCTCTTGACAGTTTCTCAATAGAAACATAGTCCTTGATATAATATTTCATCCTTAGTAAATGTCCGTGAACAGGACAATTGTGCAGCTTGCTTAAGTAACCACATATGTAACATGCTCATTTATTTAGTTTTAGAGGAAACTAGTTTATCATGATGAATGGTGATTTTGTTTGTGGTCTCTTAATGGGATTTAGGAGCACTGGGAATGTGTTACAGCACAGATCTCAGGTGAGCAGTTGTGTAGTCACAGGTTGCACCTGCGTCCTTCAAGAATCACACAGGTTGGACCTTTTTTGAGCGAATCCACATTGGATCATCACTTTTCATTTTGGCAGCTGTCCTAAGCCTTTATTTTCTTTATTTCACCCAGGAGAACTTTTGCTTTTACAGATGTCACGAATAGTTTGAGATGAATGATCTTGTTTTTCGACTTTTTCAGAATGGTCTCATTGTGCGTCAATCATCTTGTTGCTTGTTTCTAAACATTGGCGTCTGAACTTTTATTATGATTATTATAATAGTAATAACCTATAGTACTGTACCTACATTCTTTTTCTATAGAGATGTATTTGAAGTAGCAATACATCTTTCTGGTGTCAGATAAATGCCGGGCTCTTGAGTTCTGGAAAGATTGCAGTTTTGGTCTGATTAAGATAATGATTTGAATATTCCTTAGTGTGGGATCACCGTCTTCCTGTCTGATCCCTCATAACATAAAAACCAGATGGTTGTTTTGATGCCAATCATAGTACGATAGATCTAAACACACCTGTCTGAGCTTTAGGGTATTAAAAGGATATTTTCACTAATTTGTTTTCTAAGCAGATTTAGTCACGAATTTGCAGGTGCGTGTGACAAAAAAGTTTATAACTTCGTGGTGTCCTTCATGAGGTTTGGGATGAAATCCAAAAACCGTGACTCAGATATGCAACTTTATTCTGCCTCTTCACATGATCCCAAAAAATGATCCAGCAAAACTCTCAAAACAACAAAATGTACTCTTGACATTCTACCCCTTTGATGTCTAATGCTGTTTAATAAACACAGTTATCAAAAGAAAGAATGTATGTGTTAACAGAGTAATTGATTGATGACAATACGAGTATTTTTAGACCAATTAGGCCTACAGCCAAAATAGATGCTGGTACATTCTTCTGCCAAGTCTGGACCGGAGGTAGCAATCGGTTATGTGAATAGCTGCGGAAAACGTGCTCGGCTTCGAAATGCATCCGTTGTCCTCCGTTTAGCGAATGAGCAACTGGCTCATGCAGGATTTTTTCCCAACAAAAGAAAATGGTGGATACCATCAGACGGATCAAATAATAGTTTAGTAAATATTACATAACAAGATTGTTTTTTAATATGGCTGCCAGAGAAATGACCAATCTTGCATAAAATGGCATTGATGTTATGTAAGGCTGGTGGTAACTCATCTACTTTGTTTTGCATCTTGATGTAGCAAACACTGTTTCACGTGTTACACACATGATCAAATTTTAAAACCCATTTAGTAAAATAAAAGTTTTATTAGTATGCAGTATGTACAGCTTTTTGTAATGGCCATAAACTGAGCAAAGACATTTTAGCCACCTATTAATGAGTTTATGCAATGAAATATGAGGAGGTCAATAAAAACATTTAATTAAATCCATAAGACATGGAAATTCAGAGAGATGGCGAGACATGTATAAAATAAACCTCTTTAAAGTTTATAACCTTTGTTGACTGAGTGATTATTACCATAATAAAAAGATCTTATACAAACAATCACATGATCTGACTTTTATCAACAGACTGATCCAATACAATTTGCAAAAATAATGATTAATGAATTCAGGAATAAAGAAATTTTAACTGTCACTGTTTTACAGGTGGAACACATAGTTTATCTCACTATTCATTTTAATTTTTCATAGTTGAATTCTAATCTAATCATGACAAACTATATATTGATGGAAAGACTCAAGAATAAATATTTGACAAATTTTATTCAAATAAATGTGAACTAAAAACTACAAATATATATTTTTTAATTAAAAAAAAATTTAAACTTAAAATTTTAAAACTAATAAAAAAATGTAAAAAATAAAATGTAGAGTGGATTTTTTTTGTGTATGCTCAATATGCAGTGACAGTTATCAGGTTAAGGCAATGGTATCATCTATGAAGATTACATTCATAAAGCTATATGACTACAATGCGAGACTAAATAAATGAATGCATGAATAAATAAACAAACAAATGAAAGGCTGAGGTATGACAGCAATGATGTGGCCATTGACTGCTTACATTTCTGCTCCTGAAACTGAGTAGCATAGTGTATTTATTGTATTTTGTGTCTTTGTGATTGTAGTAATTATCTTTCTTTTGATGATAGTAGTCAAGGAGCATGAAGTTATCCTGTACTCCAGCATGCACTTTTCCTCTGTCCCGACAATTAAAGGGTGTTTCTGTTTGGTGATAATGTGAGAATTTTGCCATTCTAAACCAACATGCAAGCAAAGAACAACACCAACACACCCCCTGTGGAAGTTTATGTTAATGCACACCCAATTTACCTTGGACAAGAACTGTTGCTATTATCTGATAAAGAAGGAATGAGTCGTGCCTTTATCCTGCACAGAGTCCTGAGGGCTGTGTGTCTCTGCAGAGAGATGTGAGTCCAGCATCATGGAGATCGAAATGCTTTTGAAAGATGGGTGTCGTAATAAAGCAAAATGAGTGGAAAGATTCAGCAATATAGTGCTAGGCTGTTACACTAGTGCCAGTGGCTACAATGACAGATGTTTAAATGTTTAAATTATAAAATGTTAAGAGACAATAATTCCTCTTTATTCAAATAATGTAATGATTTTTTTTACTTCTGCCAATGTTCAAACTTTTGAAGTCTTGGCAGCTTACCTTTCAGTGGTAATCTATTTAAAAATGGCAATTTGAGTCAACAGAGTGAGTTTTAATTTAAATGAGGGCTGTCCAGAGATTTTAGAGGCCCAAAATTCGGTAATGCATTGAATTAGTTGTGTATTCCTACACAGAGCAAAAATCTTTTGAATCTTTTCTTGCTGTGTTAAGTGTCCTTCCTCAGTGTATTTATTTTTGGCATTATTCTCTGCACTGCTTACAGCCATTTGTAATAGAAATAATTAATCCCGATAAGCAACAGGCTGGACACAGTTGATTTTGCTAGTTAAGCGCATTATAGTTCTTAAAAATGTTTATATTTTAACATCACTTATCTACGAATCAGTTTTGTATGATCTAAAACGTAAGGTTTTCTTAACAGGTATTCATTTGAGTGTTATTTTTCATGTCAAGGGCACCTGGGTTCATTTCTAAATTACAGTATTAATTATATATACACCCAGGTCGCCTTTCTCATTACATGAAAACTTCCACTAGACTATTGTACTAATGTGTACAGAACTACTTTAGCCGTAACTTGTCTTGCTTGTGTTGCCATCTTGATTGTGTGTGTGAGTGTGTTTGTGTATGTATGGGAGTGTTTTTATTCTTATTGATATATTATCTGTGTTATCTGTGCTTTCTGTATTGTATATATGTTCCTGTACAGCTGCTTTGAACCTCTGCAAATATGTGACCCTTTCTGTAAAAACCGAACTAAAGTAATTTTTTGCGATTTACTGTTTTCTACATAAAATCATCCTACTTAATGTAAAGACCATTCTGTGAAAATATAACCTTGATATCTTTAATACTTACTGATTAAGGCCATGTCAAACATTAAAATCATAGTAAAATTTATATTTGCAATCAAACTTTAATGCTTGTTATCTCAAAATTTCATTTTTAGACTTTAGCCTGGTTTTCACAGACAGGGTCAAAGATAGAGAAAAACTTTACTTGACTTATAACGCCAAATGAATAAGGACTGTCTCTATCCCCCTACTCCACCCCCCAAACAAAGGTACATGACAGCTTTGATATTTTGTGATGGTTAGAAAAGACACTATTTAATTATCTTGAATAACTTAAATAAATCTATGCTACATTTGAGTACAACATTATTCTAAATGTAAATCCTTAGGAGAGATAAGTGGATAATGAGTTTGGTGTGTGATATTTTCCAGCTGACCTAAAAGAACATGAGCTCCAGGTATGAGTAGAGCTGAAGAATGACACCACAGAGACAACAGTTGTTGATTAATGAATCCTTAACCAACTTCTGTCATACAGCACGGATATAAAAATCGCTTTTGTCCCACTGAGGCACATTTGGAATGAGTGAGTAATTATGTTCTCCAGACAGCAGACAATCCCTCCCATTAACTTTCTTAGTCCGTGACTCCAACTTAAATTGAATGATATTCCAAAGCTTAATGAGACTGCAGAAAATGAATAGGTTGATAGGTCAAACAGCAGTTATTATTAAAATTACTATACTTATTATAAAATGTCCCTGTTGATAATGTACAGAATTATGTCCATGTACCTCATTTAAGTCTCTGTTTTAGTTTATAATACATTGGTGTCTGATTTAAAGTGAGTAATATCTAATAAAGACATGGTTTTGCACTATACATGTAAAACACAGGCATTTAAATAATTAATTACCACATTTCAGACAGGTAAAGCAGATTGAACTGAGTGTGTCAGATAAGGAATCACACATGTTGTAGGTGTCCAGGACAGGAATTGAAAACTGGTCTAAATTTCTGACAGAAAAGCCTTTAAATATACAGACACACCTATAGATATGCACACAAAAAGCGATTAAAGGAAGCATTCAGATCCTCACACGGGCGTCCGAGCGGCAATAATTAACCAAACTAAAATGTCCCAATTTTGCTGTGGCTGAACTGTGTGACCATAGACATGTCAACCCTTCCACTTGGGTCAGCACGTGCAGGCCCATATTTTCTCCACCAGCAGGTCCTTTATCTGTGCTATCAATGGAAACTTTTTTTATAACACACCACATTATCTCATTATGAAACAGGCAGTTCACAATACTTGCGGATGACGCACACAATGTCCTTTTGGGGATGTAAGGCTTTACTTAGAAGTTTTTTCTCCCCTGCTATAAACGCACAGCACTCGCATCTGTTCACTGCTGTGTGAACCCCTTGTCTGCACACATTCATCCTGCTCATTTACCTCACATGGGCAACAAGCCAATGACATTATGGGCCGGTGCTAAGTAATGCTCAATTTACTAAGTAAATTCTTTTATATTAAGCTTGACCGTGACTTGATAATTGTAGACATTGTCCATCAGCTGTGGACCAAAAAGTCCATGTTGAAAAACGTAGGAAAGGCATACCCTGGGAATTTTTCTTTATTAGTAAAAGTTAAAATATTTTCTGTTGAAGCAAAAGATTTGGGCAGCATATCCCAACGTTATATATAGGCTTTATGTACTTCATCACTTTGTCTTCAGTCTATTTGCTACTTCTGCTTAAATTTAACTTCCAGGCTAATAATGTTGCATTCTTATTCTTCAAAGCAGTGCCACAACAGATCCATTTTGGAGAACCGTTTCTGTTCTTTCCTTTTAATAGTCTGAAGAACCTTTTTCACTGCAAAGAGCCATTTGTGCAATAGAAAGGTTTTGTAAAAGTTCTTTATGAACCTTTTAGGAACCTTTATTATTTTTAGGTACTTTTAAATACTTCATCTTCTTACAGTAACTGCCTATACTTTCAGGTCAAATGTCTTTGTAATGGACATTGATGTAAAGCGTCTTATTCATTGGTGTGTCATTGCAAGCCTCATTCACTGTGATTCAGTATCAACTGAAAGGATTCATACCCATCAAGGCTAAAGAGGTGAATCTATCACAGCAACAAGGAATCCGCTATTCTGTGTTATAGTTTTCCCAGTGCAGGTATGTCAAATCCTTTCTATTTGATGCTGGTGATGATAAACACAGTTTGGGAGACACACAGGCATACAGAAAACCACATAAAACTCTCTCAACTGCAATACCTGCAGACAAGAACTGGAAAACTGGAAGAGAGCCAAAGAGAAGAGATTTATGGTTTGGCCTCGAGTATGTGAGAGCCGCTTTGTACGTACCCTTGTCGTTTCCCAGTATCACAGTTCCTCTATGAAATCCACACAATTCATTCTGGCAGTAATTTGCATGTCTTGATTATTTACTTCTTCTGATGGTCTAATCAAAACAAAGGCTGATAGTGAGACAGAATATCCAGCAATGAATTATGACCAGCTGTGTGCTGTGTTTCAAAGATGTATTCGCACCTCACATACTGCCTTTTCCTTTGCATTTTGTCTAAAAATGAAAGGACCTGACGCTGTGAAGTGTTTATGCAGAGATCTGCGGCACAGGAAAAGAGCTTAACCATTTCTGTCAGCTGTTAAAACTTCCTATTTTTTTCACGTTCCCTGTGGATTTGAGCGGTTTTCCAGGGCTTTGAGATTGGCTGCTCTAATGCTGGAGAAATCCCCTCTCACATACACTCATATCCTCATGTTCCTTGACATTTTTTCTTTTAACAGGAACCAATGTATCATGCTATAAAAGGTTAGATGGGAGAAAATGTTATGAAACATTTGTTAGGAAGTGATACAACATTATGCAGTTCTGTTGGTCATTTGGAAGTTAGTTGCAACATTGAAGCTAGTGTGACTGGTTAGGATTCGAAACAACAACAGACAACAAAATTAGCTTTATATGGAAAAGACTATATGTTTAATCAGAAGTACCAGGCAGGCACATGGCTTTGGTAAGACACAGAATCTGTGGTAATGACAGAAATAAAAGCAATTTTCACTTTATTTGTTTTAGAAGCCCAGCTTCATGAGATGCTGAACTAAGCTTTTGTCACACAGAAATGTATAATCTGTTCAACTGTGAGTCTGTAAATGACTGAGGTGCAGATGTGTGTGTGAGCAGTAGCTAATTAAGTAAATAAGATTCTGTGTCATGTGCATTCTGTTTTCAGCAGATGTTCTTACTCTCAGGTTAGGACCTTCTCACCCCCAGTGCAAAAGCAGTAATACTGCATGTTTTACTACATTTAGCAGAGAGAGAGAGAGAGAGAGAGAGAGAGTGTGTGTGTGTGTGTGTGTGTGTGTGTGTGTGTGTGAGAGAGAGAGAGAGAGAGAGAGAGAGTGTGTGTGTGTGTGTGTGTGTGTGTGCGTGTGTGTGTGTGTGTGTGTGAGAGCGAGCGAGAGAGAGAGAGATCAGAAAGCTCTAATCAAAGTGTCTGATTACAAAACATGCCCCCTTCATACCAAACAATTGAATTTGAATTTCATTTCTATTCAGAACTCTCTGAAGAACATCAAACCTAAAAAGATGTTACTCATTATAAATATTTCCATAAATAAACATATTACTATTTTGTATAGTATTATTAATGGGATGTATACATCCCATTAATGTTTTGTAATTTTTACTCAGAATTATCAGATATATTAAATGTAACAAATATTTGGGCAAGCCTGCTAGTGTTTTTCCAACTTTTTTTTAGGATTTTATGGTTTTAGAATTTTGACTTGAGATTTGAATTCGATTTTGACGATTTGAAGAAAATTGATATTATAATATTGATATTTTTCTTTAATTTATAGGAAATATATGTTTGAAAATTACTAACAAACACTTTGTACCAAACTAGCAAGTCCCTAATTTGTAATAATAAAGCCTGTTATTTCTGCCATAGTTTATTTATTGTTTAAAATTTCTATATATCTTAAATGTTAATTTTAATAAAAAAAATGTAATTTTGTAAATGTTAAAAATACATATTGAAACAAATAGTATTTATGTCCAACATTTCCATCAATTATCTTCTCCCTATTTTGTACCTTATTCATTATACGTTATGTAAGTTTACGACGCTAGACTCGGTTATTTCTTTTAACCACAAGATGGCATTCACAAAGTCTTAACAGGGCTTATCTGATGTATTGCCCTCCAGCACAAAGGATCTGTCTCTTTCTTCACATTCCACAATGCTTATCATTGTTAAATAAGTATGTGGAGGTCAGGCATCATTCACTATTCTAGCGATTTTGTTTTCTCCAACGTCAATAGGCCTCGAATATGATAAAAAAAAGGGAACATTACAATACAAATAAAATTACAAATTGCAGCATTTGTTACAGATTGGCTATCACAGAGCAATCATAACAAAAATTGATTGTTTGACTGCATGAGGAATGGTGGAAAGATTTGGGCTGGAAGTGATTTTTCTCACTACAGGGTAGTGAAGACTTTTAAAGAGTGGACGATGTGCATATAGGCTTGACTGAAACCACATGTCTGAGACTTGATCAAACTGAAATGTTTTCACATCTGCTGCTTGGATAAAGTCTGTGAAAATGAATTAGCATCTAGCTGATTTTCAGTTAATGTAATGGATGTAAAACAGCAATGCCTGTGAGAAAGTCGATTGCAGCACGAATCCAAAATTAAACATTCACTGAAGTGTGTTTTAAATGTTTAAATATGTTGCTTGCTCACAATGATCAAAATATGGCTTGTTAAATGTTAAACGTGACAACCTGTTGAATGAAAAATGTTAAACATTGCTTTTTCCTAGGCATAAATGACTAAAATTAAATCAGTTTAGTTTGTATACTTAGCAAAAAAACCATGCACCATCACAGATGGTCCCAGAGGAACCAGAACCGCTCTGCCCCCATCATGACGAACTCAACACCAGGGAGCAGGTGTTTGTGCCCCAGAGGTCACCTTGATCTACAGGTCAGTAGGTGGCCGATGGACGTCAACATCCAACCACATGAAAAAGCCAATTGATTGAAGAAGCCACCTCTGATGCCTCTATGACTCATATAGAGGCCATAGGAGCCACGGAAGATGAAGGAGAATACACACACACAGTTAAACTCAGAGTTAATTCAGTTCTATTGTGTGTCGCTCTAACAGTTTACCCATGATAGCCGAGAGCATTTCTGCGATTCTCATCAAACCGTTATCACATCAAAGCATCTGAAACGATGGGTCACATGGGATTCACATCTATTGCTCTGAAACCACTAAGGAAATGAGCTTGTTTATGACTTACATGTACATTGTTTAGTGCATGTGGCCCGCACATTTTCTCTGAACGGCTGCGTTCTCCGTTTCCAGACATAGTATGCGTGCTTCTTCTGAGGTCAGGCCGATGCGGATGCGTCGATTAGCGGCCTGCTGCATGGTGAGCGTGTAACCTCACACGTCTCTGTAACAGCTTCCCAGACTCCAGAGGGAGCAGCGGAGATTAATACATACTCTTGGGGTGAAGATCTCCTCACCTCTTCCCCTGTCAGCTGTGGCCGTAGCTGCTTCGCTAAGGCACGTGCTATACAGAGGTAATGAAAAGTTTATGAAAAACAGGTGGACATTAAATTTGTTCTGCAGTTTGTGCCGCCTCTCAGCTGTGTTCCATTGTGTTCGTTGAAACATCCCAAAAATCGGAAAACATGAGCTCCTACTAAAGATTTCTGCAATGATTTACGTCAGTCTTGGTGTCGGTATCCCTTACTTGTAATTTAACACAGGCTTGTTGTTTATTTCTATACAAGTCACGAAAAGAATGGGCTGAATAGATTGTTACCGTTGGCCACATGAATGACTGTAACCATGACCATGTTGAATCTGGCATAATGCTTTGTATACAACTAAATGTCATGACAACTAGATAAGTTTTAAAGAAAGTCTTTGACTTGAGGATAACATAAATACTTATTTGAAGTGCCTAGAAGTACTTGTGTCTGACAAAATATCCTCCTGAGATGAAGATGAATTGTTTCAATGTTAAAATACTTTCTTCTATTGTGGCTTAATATGCAGATGCTGACATACAGAGATAAGTAATACATTTGTGGGTTCATTTCCCATAAAAGTGAAAATAGCTCAACCGAAGGCATACACTTGGGGCAGGGCTATGTTTTTTTTTCTTGACTAGTGGCAGATGCATTTAGGAATGAAAGAATTGTGATTATTTTATTTTTGGAATATATTCATATATATGTATAATGTATGATTACTGGCACAGAAATGTTTTGGAAACTTAAAGGGGTAGTGCAAAGATAAAAAGCCTGTCATCATTTATTCACTCTCATGTCGTTCAAAACCTGTATACAAAAAAAGATATTTTGAGAAATGTCTCAGTGGTTTTGCATCCATAAAATGGAGGTCAATAGGAGTCGATGCTGTTTGATTACCAACATTCTTTAAAATATCTTCTTTTGTTTTCTAGAGAAGAAAGAAAATCGTTAATGTTTGGAATGACATGAGAATGAGTACATTATGAAGAATTTTTCATTTTTTAACTATCCCTTTATTTATAAGCACTTTTGGTTTGTAGAAAGGAAGGTCTGTACATTAATAAAAAATACATTTTTTTATCTCTTCGTCATTCTTGATGCTCATTGTGACATCACAGCGCAGTAAGAGTAACACCTCTCACCACACGCTGACATACAGCTCTGCAGAGAGAAATGAAGTTGTGAAAGAGACTACGTAGACGGAATCCCCTGTTACATCACTTCCTCTGTTCCTCTCTCTTTTTTCTCTCAGATAATACTTATTGACACAGAGAGATGTGTGGGCAGTTCAGTTAGAGGATGTCTGCCTATGCGGGTGCTTGCGTAAGTGTGTTTATACCGATTTGTGTCCACGACGTCCTCCCGTTCGAGCGTGCGTGCAAGTCTCACGTCTATCTGTGGCTAAATGTAATGGATGAAACATTCCTTGACCACACAATGTGGGCACCATCACCATCATTATCATCATCCCTGAGATATGGAATGGACGGCAGGGTGTAGGTACACACAGTGTGAGGGCCACTAATATGAGAATGACACCTCTCTGCCCACACATGGCCTGTTCCTCACCAATCAGAGTCACTCACAGAGGCATGCAGGGTGGGCGGCCGTATCACGCAGGCTAAGTAATGAAGGTGTTGATGGAGAACACCAGCGTTTTCACACGTCACACCGAGCAGATTGGTCATGTGGTGAAAATAAAATGACCTGTGTCATCAGTACACATATACAGGAATAGATCACGCAATCATGTAATGCATCGCTCGGTGCGATTTTAATTAATCCACATGCTTTCTGAAAACAGTCGACGGTCATTTCTGTGATATAGCCGCTAGGTGTATAATGATATATCAGTCCCAAATGACACACACACAGAACCACATGCCCAATTACCAGGTCTCTTATTAGCTTTAGATTAATGATCCCCAGAGGCTTCTCTTGCATGAAAGAGCGCAGCCCCACCAACCCACACACTGCTCACACACATGGGCATTTTAATTGGCAGCCAAATCCAACCATAGTAATGCTCTTACAAGTCTGACTCATCCCAGCAGCCCTGCGTGCACAACACAATACTATCAACTTTCAAGTGCATTGTGTTGATATGCTCTCTAATGTGAGAAGCAATATGGCAAATTTCATAAACTGTCTTTTAATGATGAAGTAAGTAACTGTTAAACAAATTGGTCATTTAGAAAAGATGCGGAGTGCTTGTTTCAGTAAGCATTGGGACTGTTTCATTTAGAGTGCTTCATTAATAAAAACCGGTAAGGTTGACTGCATATATCTGTCCTGATGCTCTAAATCTAGAGGAAGTTGATCTTTTGCCAGGAGACTCATTTTGTACAATCTTATTTTATGTAAATATTATAAAATTGTTAGTTCCAGTATTTGATTCTGATTGGCCAATAACTGTTTTACAAAAAAAACAGCTATGACAGTGTCACCCAACTGTGTATCACTGCGCCGTTGGTCAGAGACTAGAATTTTCAGAGAATGAAGAATTTTAGTGATTTTACCTTATGAAAGTTGCATTGGTACATATATGCTATAACATTAATGGACAATATGTAGAGCAGATATTTTCAAAGAATTGTTTGAGTGACAATACCTAAAGAAACAAAGGAATTTACAGCAGGAGACTTAAGCATCTCAATTTATTCCCCATTAATGTCTATTACTACTAAGGAGATACTAAAGAGATCTCCTTTGTGGTTTTTGTTTTTCCTATGGGAAGACATTTACATGAAAAATGAAAGAGCATATTTTCAAAGTTGCGATCAAGAAAACATGTGGTGCTGTAGACCTCACCGGAGAACAGGTTTGGAGGATCAAAAGAAGGATAAATTTACTTTTCCTTTTGTGCATCTGCGAGATGAGCATTTGTACATACACTGCCAGGAAGTACAGGATGGAGGATGTCTGAAGGGAATAAAACCGTTTGGTTTTTGCTGAAGGGGAATTTAGACAAAACCACACAGCTGACTCAGACACCCTCCAACCAACCACAACATACAAACTGCTGCTATGGAACATTAGAGGTTTACACCTGGGCACACAGCCACGACAGCCGTGTCACTGGCCACAACCATGAACCCACAGACACCTGGAAAGTTACTGTCAGGGCATACACATGTCTCAGAAAGTCATCCAGAGAGCGTTCTCCTAGTGTGTTCTGTGATATCACGTGCATTAGTTATGACTGTCACACTGTGTTATATTCAGATGATTCTAGTGCCAAAATTTACCTTTTTACTTTCTTAAGGGCCCTTTGCAAAGGATGTGTTTTTTCATTCCACTCTGCTACTTTTCCATTGTTTTTCTTTGTAAACATATGCTAGGCATATTAGTTTGACCATAGCGCTTGTGTCTTTTGTTTTTTTACGCTTTTAATTTCACTGTTTTCAGAACAGTGGGCCAATCAGAAGACCCCAGAGGCGGGTCAAGTGCTGCAAGCTTTTGTTTACTGTAGCAAGTTGGCATGACAATTTCTGTTATTTCCGTTATTACACAACATCTTAAAAGCGTGTTTTGAACCCCTCATGTTTTGTGCTCATGTTTTCCTGAGGGTTGCATCTCACGTTTTTTAGATGCAAAGTCACATTCTGTGTGAACACCCTCCTAAAACACTCTCATGGTGGATCTTTCATTGGTACTTAAAAAAAGAAATGTTTTATAATCGGCTGTGAAACATCATGAATCTCCTCCCCTCCAAACACTTGATTTCTTTCTGTAACTTTTTATGGTCAATCAATACAGTCTCCAGTATTTATCCAGATTGATCCAGGCATCCAGTTACCAGTAGATGAAAACGTCCCGTACATTTTTCCCATTTAAAATCTTTTTTTAAACTTAAAAATACATCTTATTACAAATGTAAAATTAGTTGGGAACAGAACATCATGTTCACTTTAATTACACTACATTATTTTAAATAGCTGCTTTACACCTGGCAATAAATAATGTGGAGCTGCGCTGATTTGCAACTATTCGAGTACAGATGTGCTGTCCCTTCACCACAGCTATTTTGGGCTATTTTGGGATAAATTGCACATCAAGGCAATGAAACGAAATAAATGAATAGCACCTGTTTTACTCAGAATAAGCAGTTTCCAACAATAAAGTTGCCAAGCTCATTTGCTCCTAGATGGCACTGATGAGTGTTTCAAAATCATACAATAAACAAGGCGGAGGCGGGAGGTGTGTGGTCCAGTTTTTGACTCATCTGAAGAACCTGAAAGTGACTGGCAAAGGACATATGGCTCAGACCCCCTGTAGCTGGGCCGTCTGATGTGGCTGATTACACATCAACATCCAGAACAAAGAGAGCAAAACAGAGAACACACCATGTGGTCAGGCATGCGTGACAGTCCTTAATTATCAAAGGTTGGAGAGGGATATTGGATTGTTTATCGTTGCATGGTCATTGAAAGTGGGAAAAACATCCCATATTCCCATATCTGTGAGTGAAGCCTTGTTTAGCCATGGCGGGACGATGGCATACAACATTTGCCCTGGGCAGAGGAGAGGCTTCCTGTATCCAGGGGAACTTTGAGTTCCTGGATGCACCACATTTAAACAGTGTGCCCACAAAGCTTTCTCCTATTAACACAGTTTTTGTTTCCTAAATGCAAAAGACGTAAATAAAGGGATTTATTCCACTTATTCCACTCCACTGCTGTCCATATCGTGCCTTGTTCTTTAAATCCACTCTTTGCGTTAGTGTCCAACTGGCACGGGCGTCAGAACTAGAGAAATTTGAGATTAAGGTATTATTAAACCTTCTCAGAAAAATAATCAAACTTAATGAAACTTGCAATTCTTTCTCAAGATGGCCTCAAAGGGATTTCCTTAATCTCTCTATTACGTAGAAAACTTATTTAGGGCACTTTGTCTTGCTCAAGGAAAACACATGTTTGGCAGCCATTCAGGGTTACTGGTCTGAATATTCATCAGCAGAACCATTTAATCTATTATGCAGTTCATTTACGGATATTTTTCAGGGCAACCCCTTCCGTCACCATAGAAACCAAGAAACACTTGCTTTGTGGCATTGGATTTATGGCTTATTCTTAACTGTGTGTAACCTGTTATTCTGAATTACAATCCCGAACCTTCTACAGATGTTTATATCTGTGTCATTTTATTTGATCTGTTTTCAATGTGAGTTTCTTTGGGCTTTAGAAAGCCTGCAATATACTTTTATGGACCTTTTTGTAATTTCTGGTTCTTGACAATCTCATCTGTTTTTTCAATGATTAAAAATTAAAAAATACACTGTAAAAAATTTCAGATTTCACTGACTATTTTGCAAACTGAAAAATTTTGATGTGACCAGTCAGTAGAAGCATGATTTTTTTTTACAATGTAGTCTATAGTAAATAAATGAGTCAAAAAAGACACAATTCAATTTGCTCATATGTAATTTCCTTTATGCTGTAAGATAGACACTAGTGTGACTGTTAGAAAAAAACTGTGATAATCTGCCACCAATGTTAAAATATATGATTTAAAAATATTTCATAGTTAATTATTGATATTGATGTAGAATTAAAAGTGCACTTTAACATTAAAACTACATAAATTACATAATATATAAACTAAAATGAAATAAATGTCTTTCTAACTGCAGTGATAAATAGTGAATTTGTTACCATACCTGAGTGGTAGAGATGCCAAATTTGGGTTGCTATTGAATATGGGAATGTGCTCTACCTAGTTGTTGATTCAGGCCCGTTTAGCTGACCTTATTCCTGGAAGCATGAAAGCTATAGAGCTGTTTAGTCTTTACATCAATATAAAGGTCGACCCAGAAGGCTAATTTACCATGGGTTCCCTCAGGAATTTCCTATTAGTTTTAGAAGAGTGATTAAATTAAGAACACATTAGATTACTGGGAACTAATGGTGGATGTTTTTATAGCCTTGCGGTTTTATTTTGCGTGGACATCTTCTCTTTTTTCTACAGTGTCTTATACAACACCTTCGTCTGAACTTTGAATACATCCGCGTGTTCATATTCTGGAATGTATGTATGTGTAATGGATTTACACTACAGAGCCTATTTACGTGTATTCAATGCATGGGACAATTTTACAACAACCGCTCTGCAGCACATACACTGTAAGCCAGAGGCATCTATAGATAATAAGCTCTGCTGGGAGTGTGGGAGATGAAATAGGTGTAGGTGAGCTGTAGGATAACCTTTTGAGGCAGATCTATAATGAAGTTATTATTTTCCTTCACTCTATGTAGTGAAGTGGGCAGAACCAGAGAGTGAGAGAGAAGCCCGGCTCTAAGTGGGTTGCATTTGAGGGTGGGCATGTGGGGGTCAGGTCGCTACCGCAGGGACGGGGAGGACGAGAACAAACATGGTGCTGCCTCGTGACAGATGTGTCATCATTACTGCACATGCCGCAGCCGATGACAGCCGGTATTTTACATGTTAAAAAATGCAACTATTACCTTCATCACTATAAAAAACAGAATCCCGAAATGTGGAAGCGATAGACTTTTTAGAGAAGATTATTGTTAGGATATTTAGGCAAACCACTTCCTTGAATATGGGTCTTTAAGTGGTGGCAGTGGTTTCAGGTGGACACATACACCTGGTTATTCATTTGTGAATGGTGAGTGAGTGAAATTTGTGTCAGAGGCCTGGATATTTTATTTGTAATAACTTAAAATGTTCATTACAATGTTGATTTTTGCTTTTGTTATCAGATTCTGAATTAGAATGAACTGTATTGTTATTAGTCTCGGTTACGAAATCTAGTAAACAATAGAGTAAAAAAAGAGTAAAAAATACAGTAAAACCGTAAAAAGTAAAATGTATATAAAAACAACCTAAAATAATATTATTATCATAAATTAAAATATAAATTTAGAAATTCACAACATATAGACAGAGATATTTGCAGGTATATATTTTATAGAGATTTTTATTTCAATTTAATATTCTTTATGTGAGTAATTATTGATTTTAATAATGTGGTATTTATTCATTTAATTCATTTCAATTGCATTTTCAATTACACTTTTTACGTACTCTAGTGGTATTAATTCCACTATTAATGTATTGTTGAAAACTCAATATCATCTTTGGGAATTATCTGACAATAACCCTGGTGCATTTAATACATAATTTAATTAGATAAAGACACACAAAACAAATTCTGCCATTATTCTGCTAGTCGCAGTCACTGACATGCCTGTCTTTCAGTTGTTAAGGAAGTGATTAGCCTCTCCATCGCTTAGGTATACAATAAGATCCAAAAAAACGTACAGACCTTTCAAACAAACCTGGACCAGAAGTTTATTCCAGAGGAAGTGTTCACAAATACTCAGACGTTTAGTGTAATTAAGGCTTGGAACTCACGCATGCTGTTTATTTCAGCCTTTAAAATCCAACGAGCATTTGTCGAGCTTGTAAACTCAGTTAAAGAGAGCAAAGTATTAAATGTACCGCTCCAAATTGGCTCACACCAGCATGAACACTGAGATCCCCGTATAAAGTTCAACACAACATGTTTGGCTTTTTAATTATAGCCTCTCCCACAGTACAACATCTTTTTGAAGGCTCGTGATATGTGAGAGACTCAGCGCTTGGCGCGACTGACGTTTTAGCAAATATTGCGGTACAGTGTGTGTGTAATCTGTGGTAATTAGAGAGGTTAGGACCACCCACCGCACACATTGTTTCTTAATAATTGTACGCTGTGTTCTTAGGAGCGAAAAACCCAGCGGAAGACATATAAACAGTAATATAGCCTCTCTCATAGTCCCTCGTCTAACAGCCTACATCTTTCACTAGCCCCCACACAGCGTATGCCATGTCCTTAACCAATGTGTGTTGCTCACCGTAAACACAAATGTGGCCTTACAGCTGCAGTTTTCACCTTATTCGCACACTTTTTTGGCACGGACTGACGAACCGGCGTTTTACCGCGTGACAACTTTGGTTTGTACGTGTGCAGTTGCATGAGTTTTGTTTCTTTGGCGTGACCAGTCAGGCTGTATGTGTTTGTGTGCGTGCATGTGCAGTATGTGGAGGTGGCACACATGGCATTACACTTTAATCACCCACTATAGCTGTAGGAGTGAGTCAGCATCTCCAGTCTCATCAGAGGAAGAATCCTGCATCCTGAGCCCAGCTGACACTTTACCATACACAACTCCATAACCGGCTCATCTATCAGCTCTAGAGAGTCGACAGTACACACTGTGCTGCTAATCCTTGGGTATCCTTAAACTATTCCAGGATTTATTTGAGAGATTTTTCGTCTGCATGGTCAACATATGCTTTAGAATATGTGCACGTTTTCCTGTACAATTGAGTTTATTTTTAAACATCTTTTTACTTTCAAGTATATGTTATAAATAACATTAACATTTATTTTTTGTTTATGTTGAATGGTGACAGTTGATAGATTAAAGAAAACAATACATAGATATTTTAAAGAATAATTAGGCACATGTAGCCACAAATACAAAGAAACACAAAGTAAACAGTTATTTTTAAGGTAAATACTTTAATCAAATTATAAATAGCAAGACAGATATTCATACATTTTAAAAGTTATAGTATATTACATTTACATTTAGGCATTTAGCAAATGCTTTTATCTGAAATGATTTACAATAGTGAGGAAACCAACAAATGAATTAATCGGGCGGAGCGGTGCGGTGCGTTTATTATTATAATTATGATTATTATTATTTATGAGATTGACATGAAGAGAGCACGCACACTTGTTTATATTTCTGTAGCCTGTAGAAGTAGCGCTAGTTATGTAAAGGTCATGTCCAACACAAACTTTGTCTTAAGGTTTGTACATCACAATATATTACTGTATTGATATTTAAAGCGCTGCCCTATTTAATGCCTAGTTCGAAGTGACCCTTTTATAGTTTGAGCACCTGCCCCTCCAAAGGACTCTGCACGTTCCTGCTCTGTAATGTAATTTGTTGCTATCCATTTAGCACAAGACAAGCAACAATTCAACATTCCGACCTCATCTTACCCTGGAGAACCACATTCTACACAAAAACACAGACATACACAAAATGAGAAAGCACCACACAGGGAGAAGTACAGAACAAAGGCATGGTACTGTAGGGTACAGATAAGTCTTTCTGTAAGGGCCCTATCAACAGCGTTCAACATTTTTGCAAGAAATAATATTTAGACAGTCCCAGAGGGAGCATGAGGTCAACACATCAGTAGACAATGGCTGCCCATTTCATCCACGTCACTTCCCTGTGCCTAGAATAACACCAGGACAACACTGGCCCTCAATGAATGAGACCGTCCTCAAACCTGGCCGCTATCCCAACAAACTAAACCAAGCATGAACATTGTAAGCTTTAAAGACAGGCAGTTTCTCATTTATTCTCATCTGAAAAATTCAAAGCCGGATTCAACCTCTTTCTCTTTTATATCAGAAATTTAAAAGGTTTGTTTTAGACACGTTTTGTTTATGTTTACTTGTCCTGGCCTGGGTCAGATATGGAAAAGGTATTTGAAATACTAAAATGAACTGTGTAATGGAGACTAATGCCTTTTTCTATTGAATGCATTGTAAAAAAAAAAAGGTAGCTGTGGTATGTATTTAAATGAATAATGTGTGTCAGATATTACCAAATATGAAAAATATTACCAAATTTTACAGTTCATATCCATATATTTATAAACGTTATTATACAGTAAAATTTAGTGTGTATTTTTTATTTACAGTACTGTAACATTTTTAAATATTTTATCTGCTAAAATTACATACATTTCTTACAATTTGGGTTTCCTGGCCATGCTGCTTTTATACATACTGAATTGTTTCTGTTCAGATCCGAAACGTGCTCTTCTCAATGTCTCAACTTTGGCTGACATTCTGTGCTTATGTGAAACCATAAATAGTTACATAAGTTCTGTGCTGAATGATGTTGGACAGTCCCATCAGAGAGACTCTCATGGCATTTTGATCAGTAAATATTGCACCACAAAGCTGAGGCGCTTCACCTGGAGTGTTTCCGTAAAACGCGCTGACTAACCTGTCATCGGGGCCGCTGCACTTTGTCTGTTTGCAAAATGTTTTCCTTATTTACTTTATTTTCTCTCAATCCATTTTCTCTCTAACACTCCCCCTTTGCACCAGTACACTTTTTTCTGCAAGGATTCATGTCGCACACAGTGGACTGCTTGAATAAACTTTACCCATTTGTGAAATGAAATAAGAGTTTAATATAGTGCATTTACACAAACTAAACGCACTGGGAATGCACTTTCATCAATCTGACAGCATGCACGTTCTCAATTGCCTGATGTAACACCATTGCTTCGTGTGCTTTGTGAACATAAGGGAAAATTATAATGTGTCCTGGAGAGGAAAAAGGTTCTTAAATTGTCATTAATTTAAAGTAGTTTGCTGGTGTCCTCAGGAAAGTTTAGAATTGCATGGTGCACTGAAAACAAATTTAAAACAAAAAGAAGATCTCCGGTAACTAAATAAAAAAAGATTTGCTTATTCTCTGAGGGAGGACGAAAATTATGTTTTTTATCCATCTGGTCTTCATTTAATTACCTAAAAAACAATTTTATCACCACCAAGTGGCCTTCACTTATTGGGACTTCTTCGTAAACATCTGCGGAGGCATTGATTGTGACATCAGACGTTTATTGCCGTAAGATATTTACGCCTACTTGCTGTGTGACTTGAATGACTTTTAAAAAATACTTTTGTCTTAATGTCTTTTTTAATGCAATAATAAAAAAGCAAAAAAGTGCAAAAGTTTGCTGAAAGTACCCCACTACACAAATTGCATTGTGAGATTTGATGGGCGAGCATATTTATTAAATGACTGAGCGAATAGTTTAAATATGTTCACAATAGAACAATTGCTAATGTTTGTATAATAATGAAACTTTTGTGGCACTAACGCTAACAATTAAAATCCACAAGACATCCTAAAACTCTTGTTTTCCTGCTAATCACATTACAAATGCATTGATGAGATTTTGGGTCACTTCACAAATGAACGGTGCCATGTCGGGTCGTGCTCTCCATTGCCAACCCGAGTCTTATCTGCCCTCTTTCTCTTGTCCTGAATGCACTTTCTGTGCCCTCAGCAGGTATTACTTTACACCTGTCCATGTTCAAGTTCACATACTACGCACTATAAAGGAGTTTATGTCTCAGCGGAGAGAAGAGGAGTCAGGGGTGGAAAAAAAGTCAAGAGAAGCAGTGATAACACAGGAGCCGTGCAGTCTGTAAGCTGCCGATCTAAATTTTCTCCGCAAACAAAGAGACGAGTGTTAGATTTCCCAGTCACTCTCACTTCTATTGTTAAAGTGAGAAAGCCTACCAGACCAGCAGACATGATACGTTGTTCTCAGCCTTGAAAACAACAAACCACCTTGTGTGGACTTTTACTGTAGGCCAAGCCAGCGAGACCTCTGGTTTTTTTTACTCGCTTTCTATCCTCCTGACTTTTTTATCACACTGAAAAGAGTGTCAAGATTTGTGCAACCCCTCGGAAGCCTGGCATGAGATTAAGCTCTTGACAACCTTGAGATAACTGTCTCTTTACTGGAGTACTCCCAGGAGGCAGGCATTGTTAGGACCGTGGTACTATTGTCCCTTTTCAGTCTGGAATGGGAAGCTTGAGCTGTCTGCACATCAAGTATTGGATTAACACCCAGGCAAACATCAAGTGACTCTAGAAAGTTGTTAACTGTTCACAGTTTTGGCCTTTTATCCTCATACTGGTCATGTACAAATGGTCATGTAAAAATGCACAAATGTGTGGATAATCTTTGAACGAAGGGTATCATTTCTCACAACTTTTGAACAGGGAACAAATCAATATTGACTTAAGCCAGTTACCATTCAGAGTCTCTGTAAATATTAATAGGGGGGCGCTGGCCTGATTCAAGGCCGCCGTGCGCCATTCATGAAGCTAAATTGTGTCACACTGTCAGAGAGATGGTTTATCCAGAGTCCAACTTGTAAACGGCATGTAGTACATAGCTCCTGTCTTTATTTTGACAGATGAGGTGTTAAATAAACACTTAAGCCCTTATAATGTATACAAACACCATTCCGAACACATTCACTCCGGGAGGATTGATAATGTGTCACACCCACACAAATTCTGTAGATTCAGTCTCTGTCCGATTTGCTTTTATTCATTTGTTGGGGGTATCTTGAGCTCTTAAAGCTCATGTCCTTAAAGGGCAGGAATGCATGAATCTGTTTATTCATAAATGGAAGATTACATTTAATATTGCTCTGGAATATGTTTATGTTGTATATGGTGAGATGGCTGTTACCATCACCAGAAAATAAATTACATGAAACTCAACCGTGTTTGTTTTGATGCGTCACTTTTATAATATTTTAATAATTTATTGGTGGACTTTAAAGTAGACACAACAAACATTGTGCATGTTATTACATTATAAAGAATTACACATGCAGAAACATTTACTGTTTGAGTTTATAGGCTACGCAATTAAAATCCTACGTATACACCCGCTAGCATGAATAAGACAAAAAGATAGTTGACCTTGAATATGTTTCTATTTCTCTAGAAGTCCCACAGACATAATAGTGACAGTAATTATAAAGAAGACAGCAATGAGACATGAAAAGTCATTGATGTGGGTTGATTTGTATATGATCTTTGAACATTTCTTGCATAATGCCGAGAGATTTATTTCAAATCATGATTAGTAATGAATCAGCCGAGGCAGCGATGTTCTATAGCTGTGCTCTAAATGGCATGAAGGGTTTATGGGGAAGAGATTATGTTCTCCTCTGAGAGAGGCTCTTTTTCACAGGACCTGTGGGGGTTTTATTTGCTGAGTGATGATGGTGGTAATTACCTTTCTACCCCTGGGTCACATCTCTTGTCCTGACACAGCAAGCCAGCGTGCTGACATGATCCCTCTGTAAGTGCACAGATCTCTGATTGAAGGCCTTTTATGATTTGACTATGATAAATAGAAAAGCACATGTTGGTTATACCAATTTGACAAATAGAAAGTCTTGGATGCTTTTTGAACTTGGTTTAAGACTATTGTAACTGCTGTAATTTTTTGATAGAAACTTGACACAACTTGATCTGTTAAACAAACGTATTAGTCATCTATCCAGGATCAGCCACAGAAGACAGCAGTGTGGTTCATTTGAAAGTCAGTTGTGTGATTGTTTTGGCTTGTTCGCAGGTCTTCATGACCTGCTTCTTAAATAATCAACAGGTAAAATTACAGATACTCAATTACATTATTTGATAGATTTAACTATTTTTAATGCAAAAGAAAGTATCAAAAACATTTACATTTTTAAATGTGTGTTTTCAATTGATTCAATTAATTTGAATGACCATATATTTATTGGCATTCAAAATAGAAACAAAATAATAAATAATACTACTTAATTTTGCACTGTGGTTAGGTCTGGTAATAATAATTACCATTGATAATATTTAGAAATGAGGGTATCAGGTTAGGAATCAGACATTGGCACAATATCATTGCTTTCCAGCAAGTACATTTGGGGATGTATAATTGAGTTAAACTTAATTTAAGCTGCTACTGTGAGTTGAAATATGTAAAAAAGTTTGCATAACAACTGCTTTTGTCTTGAGAGATTGGTCAATCAATTTATAAGATTACAGTAAAACAACAATTTGTGAAATGTAAACCAAGCTTGCTTGATTTTGTGTGGTGGACACCTGGTAAACACACATTGTTAACGTAACCAAATGGTGTAGTTGTACATTTTAGCTTTAATAGTGAAGCAAAGTATATGCTGCAAAATAAATTAGATATAAAACATAACAAGCACATATTTTGATTTGTACAACGTAGCAACATATCATAATATGTTGTATAACTCTACATAAAACAGAGTCATATTTTAATCCAAAGTCTTCCTTCAGTGTCCCAAACTTTGTCCCTGACAAAGCAAATGGCCACTGTCAGGATTTTTTTTCTCTCTTTCACTAAATATATCTGTTCATTTAAAGACTAAGTTTCAGTTCAGATTCTAAGACCTTTGTTATACATTGGTAGAGATAAACACTGTTGAAACACAGAGCAAATAGTCTTGATGTTAACATTGTGGCCATTTCAGGAAAACTAAACAAACAAAACATACAAAACAAACAAATAAACAGAAAAATATTTTATGTGCTATAATTGTGTTAATGGTATATTATGTTGGCCATACACTGTTGTCGCTAATTTCAAAAACTTTACAGAGCCGAGCATTTCAGAGATTTGCTCTGAGAACGGGGTGTGTATGGTCTTTGGTTTACTGTGTGTAACTTCCAAATGCATATAGTTCAACACTCTTATATGGCAACTGAAATAAACCCCGTCCTGCTCTGGGCCGTAAAAGAACAGTTCACCTAAAAATGTTAGTCAAATTTTGTCATTAAATTACTCTTACTCATTTTGATCAAACCCCCTATAGCTTTCTTTGTTATTTTGAAAAAAGTTTTGATGAGAGACAAATGAAAATATAATCCATTACTTTCTGAAAGTTTTGACCAGTGCCATTTCTCTGTGTATGCATTCACAAGAATGCAAAAAAAACTGATGCAATTCAGAAATCTTATGGTGAAATAAGATGTTTGCATAAGAACACGCTTTGTTTTCCACTGCACACCTTTACATTTATGCACATGGCAGGGGGCGACAAGAGTTATTTCATGATGGCTTTGTGTCCGACCAAAACAACACTTTTTAAAGAATCTTCATTTTGGTTGACAAAGTCATATGGAGAGAACGTTATAGAGAGAAAGTGATGACTAAAGTTTCATTTGTAGGTGAACTACGCCCTTTAACAAAGTTAGAATGTCGGCTTAGTGCAAATTCATATTATTTTTCATTAACATTCATAATGTTTAGGATTGATAATAATAATAATAATAATAATAACAATAATAATAAATGTAGTTTGGCTCCAGCAGCTGGTCAAACTAGGTTTTGTTCAAGTATTTCTCAAAAAAGAAATGAAATAAAAACAACTATTTCTTCCATGTACTAAAATATTACTCTTTTTTTGTGAGAAAAGGGTTTACAATAAAAACAACATAAAACCAATAGCTAAAAGACAAATAAAAAAGGACATCCAGTAATAATACTTGACATTGCATAGAGTTGCATGTTTCTCGTTCTCAGAATATATAATTCCACACTTCAGTATAATTGTCTCTTTATTGCAGTGCAGAGAATCAGGGCTGACACTTTTACCCCATGCACCCGTTCCCTCAGTCTCTGTGTCCTTTCATTAAAAAAAATATATTATCCTCCTTCATTTTGTATATGAAAGTGCCACAAAGACCGTTCCAATAACCAAAGTCCTATCGGAACGGTCCATATACAATTAAGTTGCCCAGGTTTGCTGATGACAGTTTGAACGTTTGTGGGTGAACACAGAATGCCAATCCTCTGATATGTGCTTTGTACCAACATTTAAGATAGTCCACAACAGTTTTTTAGGAGTCTTATGAGCAGCCGCACTCATCCACTATCATATTCTGGATGTCTTTTTTAATGATCTTCTGCTCCTCGTTGTAGTACAGCATGGACATTGCCCGGAGGCGCGTGGGCACGCAGCATGACTTGATGTTGTTAAAGGGGCTGTAACCACGCATTCGATAGTGATTAATGACGGTGGAATGAAAGGAGAGGGCTGAGCCCGTGATGCTGGCCACATGGCTGGGACAGTCGCCCTCGCAGTAGTTAGCGTGATATCCGGATGGGGCGATGATCCAGTCGCTCCACCCGATGTCTTTGAAGTTGACGTAGAACTGCCGTTTACAGCAGACGCGGATCTTGCCGTCGCACTCCAGGCCACGCTTGCTGCGACGGTGCTGGTGTTCCTCGGCTGGCTTGAGGACGACCATGAGGAAGGGTCGGTGCGACTGATCTCTCTCCTTGGCCTTGCCGCCCTCTGCGGGCACCAGGATGGGCGTGGCACTGGCTTCGCCGCACAGGGGACAGGAGACACGTAGGCTGAGCAAGCTGCTGTCCCCGTCCAGCAGGGCCTGGACCGTGCGGGGAACGGGGAACGTGTGCCAGCCGCTGCGCCGTGTGTCCACCATCTTCTCCGAAATTACGACCTCCTGAGGCCCTGTAGTTGAGCTTTGATCAGCTTTCTCACGCTGCAGGAGCTGGATGGACACCTTTCCTTTCCTTTGGTTGCCTTTGGCAACCTTAAGAAACAGCCAAACGTTGGCCTGCTCCACCGCAGATAGAGCGCTGCTCTCCTTGGAGATGTCAAATTTCACAACATCAGAGGCTTCCCCTGTGGAAAAGAACAAGGAAAGAGTTGGTTATTTTTATGTTACATTGCTTTTAGTTTTGAAAGACAGATAAAACTTTAGAACAGGTCAACTTCTAATGTCAACAAAGAAATAATAATGAAATAAGATTATTTGCTAAACTAAATATTTTGATTTCTTTGCATCATAGATTTATTAATAAATTTATTAAATAAATTATTAAATAGAATGCTATTTAAAGCTGCAACACAAAACTTTTTTAGGTAAAAATAAAAACAAATCAGTTATTGATCATGTGCATAAAAAATTACATTAAATTACATTAATTATACATGTAAATTATAATTTATTTATTTTTATTTATTTTAGTGATGATTTATCATTTGAGCTTGTTTGACTAACATTATTTGACTAACCTGAAATTTTAGAGATGCAATATGGATGCAAAAGTTACAGATTATATCTTCAAAGCACCACTGCTAAATAACATAATCCTAAAACTAGACAGCCTCACTAATCGACTAGTCGTGACCCATCTCCATACATCAGATTGGCATCCACTTACACGAATTGATTTTTATCAATTGATTTACGGCAAAAAGCATAAAATGTTTTATTGGAACCCATCCAAACAGATAATAAAGTTCAAAACAATCAGGAATACATAAGACTTGATGTACTAAACTGTTTTTAACAATCGATCTTTTCCAGGCCATAAGCAGACTTCTGTGAGAGAAGATATGTACTTTTTGCAGTCAAGCTCCACCATCTGCAGTCTTTCGTCAACACCTAGCTTCAGTCCATAAAAACATTTCCTGCTCCTAAAATCCTGGCACTCCATTTGTGTACATAAAGCCTGTTATGTTATGACAAGGGCCTTCCCTATAACTTGCACATGACTGTCTGCTGTAAGCCAGTACAACATCAGTAACCACTGCTGATTTACTGATCTAAGATATCCACTCTCTTAAATTACCCTGCCAAGCCCTCGGTAACAAAACTGCTATTAATTCAACACTTTAGTCAACATGTCCACATTAAATAAATCCTGTGTTATCTGATATAAGAGATAGCCGGCGCTGCCATAAAAACACCCTCTTTTATCTTCAATATGGCATTGAGATCTCTCAGAGAAATACAGGTTTACTTTTATTCAGTCATCTCGGATGACACTGTATAATAGCAGACAATGAAACTTAAGAAGGGACAGTGCAGTCTCATTCCAATGTGTCTTTGATTGTTTTTTTCTTTTTGGCAATGTGCATTTAGAGATGACAACTATCTAATGAAAATCTGATGAATTCATTCATACCCTGAACTGGGCACTGGATATACTATTTAATATATCTCACAAAAACTGTTTACAACAGTGAAGTAATTTTGGATGTTGAAATACTTCCTCCTATCTTAGCTTAATATGAGGAGACAAGCATATGTAAGCCATTCGTGGCTGACTTACTTAAAAATGTAAACACTGTGGCTCTCCGGCACTTTCAAAACATCTTTCTGTTTGTTGGAGCATTCTGAACAGACCAACACAGAAACATTCGCTCGAGCAATTGACTCGAGATTCTCTTTTCGGCTGATCAATGGTGGATGGTGGGAATCTTGTGCACTGCGTTGTGAAATTACACACTTCACCTTTAAGTTAAAACGAAATGTTTCATGCCAGTATTTCCTTACACTGTGGATTAAGTTGTCAAACATTTTAGTGAGAAATGGAGTGTCACACTGCTAATGTGAATTGACTTTTCTCTGTTTGAAGTTTCCGTTGCGCTCTCATGAAACTGATTAATTTATAAGGCTGAAACCATTTTCTTTTTCACCTATTTCTATTGAATGACCCCTTTTGGCAACTGAGCAGAAACTCAACACACAGCTTATGTGATTACACATTAAATGTAATAAACGAAATGGCATTCTTAAACATGATAATTACTATATATTGATATTAAAAGACATGTATCAGTAGGTATATAATTATGAATAAATTAATACATTTATTTAAATGATTAAATACCTTATAATGTATAGTTATGAATAAAAATTATACATAATTAATAACAAATAATATTATCTTAGGGACATATATATTTTCTGTTTTTGTTATGTGCTGCTATGAACTACAAAATCTTCAAACTGCAGCTGTTAAACAACATTATTACTTCCACACAGATTTCTCACTGCTTGAATTATTAAAAAACTAAATGAAATGCTATTAATTTATTGATTAAACAGCTTTTCTACCCCACATTTTTAGCTTGCATTTTTCTTGTGCTGCAAGCAAGAACACCACTGCTAGATAATTGCAGGAAAAAACTGTTTTTGGCCATTAATATATTTACAAAAATATTTCACCAAACTACACATAGCTGGTCTTTTCGGTGAAACAAACACTGTAGCGCTGGTTTCTTTTGCAGGTGAATGCTGTGGCTCTGTGTATCATTATCTGACCTGATCTCTTATCAGAACACCTTGTAAATCAAACAAGAGCTGCAGTGTGTGACTGTTGGGCTTTTAATCCATGTTAAAAGAAAACTGCTCTTTACAAACAAAAAGTTGTGCCTCTGCCTTGTAGTATCATGCCTAAAGTTTTGCTTAAATATAAAAACAAAGTTGCATTTAAACATTTGTTTTTCAGCTGCCTGTCAGACAGTTCTGTTAGATAAAATCTCTCCTGTAAGAAACAATGAGTGTGAAAACCGATATCAAAACAAAATTAAATTCATAGCTGCTTTTTTTTTTTACCTTTTCTGCATTTTGCCATTTTTGGTATTTACAACCTTATACAAAATATTATTCTGTAAATGAACTAAAAGTTACTTTCTTTAGTGTGAGAGAAAAAGAGATCTTACTGTACTCATGTATTGTAGTAGCAGGATGTAAAATTGATATCAATGTATCTGATCACGGCAGTATAAAAGATATTCCCTACATAATCAAGTGTTGTCTTGCGGTTTCCTAGAATGTAGTCTTGCACTGCTTTGTTCTCTTTTACAATACATAAAGCTATCGCTATCAGCTCCTTAAAAATTAAGGTATTCAGGTATGAATTGTCAGGAGGCAAGGTTTGCTCAGAGGTAAGAATACAAAACAAATTGTCAAGAATGAATTAGGCCAATTCAGATGGGGCCAAAACGTCTCCCGGGGGCCTTCAGTGGTGTCCTGACACCTGGATTAGGCACTGCAGATGTAAAATTGGTATAAATAAACACAGGGCTTAAATGTGTGCCCATGATTATTGCCACAATGCGAAATATACAAATGTTTAACAAAATGACTATAATCTTATCCATGATATACCTCCAAGTAAAAAGGAACTTTTTAGTTTCAGGAAGCTGAGCAGACAGGCAACAAGCCAAGCTTACAAGAAAAGATCAGCAACACTGTCTGATTTCCACATCAAACGCCATGTAATTAAAGAGCTGTTATATTGACCTCTTTTTCAAGTGCAAAAAGATCTCTTATTCTACTCCCATACTCAGCATAAATAAAAACATGTTGGGTCTGGAGGTCTTTGCGAGCGCGACAGACCATCACAACAGCTATAAATTAAGCATCTCTCTCCGAGAAGACCAAAACTGGCACTGTAGTGTCATTAACTTAGTTTTTTCTTCATGTTGAACTTTTGACGGGTCTTTCTTCCCCTCTCTTTAACCGACTCATCCTGTGTTTCTGATTCACTCAGATACTTTCAAAGAAACCCCGACCGTTCCACACACCAACAGAGCAGCCCAGAGTAATTACCGGACCCCATATTTTGATAAATGGAGCAATTATGGCCAGCTAACTGCCCTGTGGGTTTTGTATGGGATCAAACCACCCTCCCGGCCCCAGTGCATCATTAACACCCTTGCTATCTCATAAAGGCTCTGAGGGTCTTTTTTTAATCTTAAATTCATTCAAAAGATCTATTTATAGCATGGAGGAATTATGCACATTTATGTAAGAGACACTGCTGTCACATGTTTTTGGTCTTCCTCGCACTCGGCGATGACTATCAAATCATGCAGTTAAGCATTTGTAAATCAGCGAGGCTTTTAATGGCCAATCTGTTTATAATGATCGCATGCGACCGGCAATCAAAATCATGGCCAATGCCTTTCTAAAGATAGTTCACTGTTATTATCTTTAGAAACACTATATTGTTTTTGTTAAAAAAGGAAGAAAATAATGCAATGTGACTAGTGCACATTCATCCGCCTCCAAGGCACACTGTACCCCATTCAGATAAATGCTTTTTTACAGCAGCGTAATGCTGATTTGTGGATCAGTGACATTGTTATAAATAAGTCATGAGGAACCAATTAAAAATGGAATGCACTTGTGGATCGTCCCATCCAAGACTTGGCCCATTGAACCCAACAGATTATAATGTGCATCACTGGTGGCTCCAGGAAGTATTCGAAAAGAAACACTGTCATGATTTTAGTTTATAGTGGTTCTCTAAACCATCATAAAAACAACTAAACAGCATATCATCATCGTTTCAGCGGATGTTATTTCTTTAGCTCATATAGCTTTACATCTGTATGATTATCAAATTCATGACATGCAAGACATACAAATATGCAGGTTTTATGCAAACATTCGGCATAAATAATACTACTTCTACAATTTTAAAAAGTTCAGTCTCGAATTCAGTCACTAGTTGTGCATCACTTGAAGGCGTTTACATGACCACGTTCAATAGCTGTTAATAGGGGCATGGTTTCCTCATCTTATATCAGTAGCGCAGCAGGAGTGTTAATACTCCACAGCTGCAAAGCATGTGTTGCTCTCCCTGAGACCTCCACTAACACCTACCTGAGTGCTTTTTAAAAGCAGCAGTCCGAGCGGAGCCATTTAAGGTGACATCCACTGTACATCATATATACTGCAAGACTTTTCTATGCATATCATGAAAAAGAAACTGTTAACAGCCTCCAGCTTAACAGGGTGAGAGATGCGAACAGTTCATACCTCAAAACTGAAAAAGTGCTTTTATAAATGGAAACAGAGGCATGAACTTTGATATACTGTAGCAATAATGCTTCTATAATATTTATGTATGATATCGTCACTGTTGGGTGGAAACCTTGTATGTCCAAAACTGCTACTTTTATGAAACAGATAAAACAGTGTAGTGTTTATAAATAATTAAACATAGTGTTGGTAAAATTGACAAGCCTTTTTTAATAGTTTTCATTGGTTAAATATTTACAAATCCCACATACAAATGTAAAGGGTGACCAATTTAGTGACCAAAATAGTAATGATTTATAATAATAAAATAAAAATCATAAAAAATGGAGATGCAAGGTTTCCACCTGACAGGGACAATATGTTAATGCATTAAAAGCATTTATGAAAATTCATACACATTAAAGTATGAATAAGTGTCGATTAAAACTTAATTTTAACTATTCAGTTCAATACACCTGCACATTGGAATGATTAATTTTAGTTTATTGCTCTCACAAGAAATGTATTATATTCTTATAGATAAATGTTTCATTCCATTGGACCATTTCTCTGCCGTGTCATTCAACAGGTGAGAACTCATTACTTAGCACCACAAACAGACTATTAATGTCAGACTTCTTCTCAAGCCGAGTCTAATAAACCCACACTGCCACACAAGCACTGAAACACTCTCATTAATAATAAACTCACCCGGTTCTGCAAAGGTGATGATCTCAAAGGGCTGTTCCTCAGGTTGCTCTCCGTGCTCTCCGAGCCCCATTCCATCCTCCTCCATCTCCACCGTGCCATCTTCACCCACCCGCCCCACGTGCAGCTTCCGGATGGCGTTGAGCAGGGCTGCGCGGGGCACCGGGTGCGTGACGTTGGGCCGGGCGTTCAGATGCAGCATGCTGAGGATGTGCCTCTTGACCGCCTCCACCATGCCGGTCTGCTCCCCCGAGTCTCTCTGTCTCTGGGCTAGAGCGCAAGACGGGCAGAGGGTCACGGGATCGTCCGTCTGCTGTGCGCCCTGAGAGCCAAACGCCTGCTGCTGCTCCAGACCTTCTACCCCGGGAACAACGGTCTCGGCGGGCGTGGGTGAGCAGCCACCCGACAGGCAGCCGGAGAGCAGCAGCACCCCCGTCACGAGCGTGAACGAGGACATCCTGAGCGACTGCGAACTCACGCCTCTGCTTTGGCTTCACGCGATCAATCGGACGCTCCTCCGCCGCCGGCAGTTCGCAGTCAACGCTCTGGCTTATTTGTCAAATCGATAGGAAAACGGGGGTCAGTCCAAAAATAATCCTTATCTGAAGGGAGCAGTCATGTTGATAAAGTTGAAGAGGGAGCTGAATGAACTGTCGCCGGTCCTCTGCAGTGTGTATAGCTGCTCCTGCAGTTAGATCTTCTCTTGGTCCTTCGTCCTGGTCCTTCACCGGGCTGCGGTGATGTGTGCAGCAGAGAAACCTGACAGCGCAGAGCTCACTGTACCGGAGTTGAATGGTTTAGTGGAAAGTGGGCAGGGTTAGACAATTCTCTGACTCCTTCTCCTGCACTCTCTCGCTCTCTGGCTTCTGTCTTCTGTTTGTCCTCTCTCTCTTCCTCTCTCTGTAATTATACCTTCCTCCTCTTCATCCCTCCCCTCACTTTATTACTATCTCACTACTGAGTCACTTTTTTATCTCCCTCCCTCTCTCTCTTGCTCGCTCACTCTTCTGTGGCTCCTCCGGTAACGTGTACTGATTTTTCTCTGGAGAAATCTAAGTTGCTCTCACGCTCTCTCTCTCTTTTAGCAATCATTCATCTCTCCAGCCATCAATCCATCAGCACCTGTTGTGCAGGCTGCTTTACCGCACGGTGGAATATTCTCCTGGGGAGGAAAAGTCGAAGGGTCAATATGATTGTCACGGCTGTCTGTGCGCATAACACGTGTGTAAACATGCACACACACAGCCACTCATTTGTGCAACATGGAAACACACTCGCCCTGGAAAAAGACAGATTGGACATATATGCGAGACTTCACATATCAAATGTACCACAAAGCAAAAGATTTCAGATTAATCAGGTTAGATCTGTTTATATTTTTTAAAGCAAGCTCCAAAATTACTTTTGTTCATATCTAAAGTACATATAACAAGCCACAGATTTATCATTTATGTCCATAACACCAAAGTTACATGACATGTTTAAAACTTAAGGTTTTAGAGCTTGCTGGGAAATAAAAAAGTAATTTAGCAACAAGCTAGCAACTGCATATCAACATGATGAAAAGCCAAAACACCCTAGCAACCTGGTGGCAACCTTTGCACAGAAAAGCATTTTTTTTTTATGTAAAAATATAGTTTGATCTACAAGTCATTTACAGCAGTGACAAATAAAATATGTGTTAAAACTTCACGTAACCTTATTCCTTCAGGATGACATATACTTTAGTCATCTAACTCAAATTTTGACATTATGTCTATATCCAAACATTTAAACTTTCAGTTCGTACCTCATATAGTTCTGCATGGCAGCCATACACTCTACTCCCTCTTGTGGTTATAACGCAAACATTTCCTGTAATTAAAAACAATTTGAAACACTTTCCCCACAAATAAGAAGCAATAAAGTTCAATAAAAAAAGATAAAGACAAACAAAACCATAGAAGGTTATTCCGCCTAACAGAGGAATGTTGATGAGTGCAGAACAGAATGCACCAGTGTCTCCAGATGTTTGTGGAGTTCAGACACTGTGACCTCCAGAGACCAATGAGAACTGTTAGCTGGCCACAGCCCATACTAGACAGATGCACGCTGGTCTGTGCGCGTGTCAGTGAGGCATGGAGTGGATCTCACCTTTCACTCTTTGCTCTAAAGCAAGAATTGTTTACAGCTTAGTTCCAAAATGTCCAGTTTTCATGAATGTTGTCACGATGGCTATAGTTGTGACTGAACAAACATTTTACATTTTCATTGTTTTTATGTTAACCACACACACACACATCCTCTGTTTAAAGTATGATCTGTAATATTTTCGCATCATAAAACTTGCATGTCTTGAATAATAAAACTGAATGATTGAATCAGGCCAAGACATCTTGTTTTGATTTTTATTAAGTGTATTGTGAACTACAGAACATTGAGTAAATTCTTTCATAGTTCTTATTTAACCTGATAACTGTCACCGTTCCACGGGTTACTTTACTATTTACTTTATTATTTTAAAGTTGAATTCTATATATATTGATGAAAAGGTCTAAGATTCGAGAATCAATTCAATGAATTTTACCAATTTTTTGAACAATAAACACTGAACTAAAAAAATATATAATGAATTGTAAAAAAATTCCTTAAATAAAATAGATTAAAAAAAAAATAGAATATCTAAAAATTGTATGTGCAGAGACAGATATCAGGTTAAAGGCCCTAAAATAAACTTAAATAACTTGCATTCTATGCAGAAAAAATATAAGCAGACATGTGCTGATGTGCTGATATGGCCAAACGTGTGTGTGGACGCCTAAAGACTAGACATAACTTCAAACTTACTGGCATTAATAGGGAAATGTAAAACGGAAATGTAATTTCAAAGCCATTGGCATTATTAGGGAGGTAGTTCTCTTTAATAGATGCCACTCTTCTGAAAAGGCTTTCCATTAAATTTTGAAGCATGAATTTGCTTCCAGACACAAGAACATCAGTGAGGTCAGGTATTGATGATAGGTAATGAGTTTTAATACAGACCAATTGCTGATAGGTCTGTATTAAATTCATCCCAAATGTGTTTAGGTCATACACAAAAACTTACTGGCACCTGAACTGGCACTGGCAAATTCTCTACTCTGTTGCAATTTTACACAAAAATTTTATTCTCTCATCAGTTATTCACTCTTTTGTTATTTAAAAACTGTACATGACCCTTTTTTCTGTGGGACACAAAAGAAGATATTATGAGAAATGTCTTGGTTTTATGTCAATAAGTCATTGGGGGTCAATGTTGTTTGGTTACCAACTGCTCTATAAAATATCTTCTTTTGTGTTCTGCCGAAGAAAGAAAGTCATACAGGTTTGGAATGGTGTGAGGGTGAGTAAAGAAATTTTTCGTTTTGGCGTGAACTATCCCTTAAAGAGGCCTAACCAAACCCATAAATTAGATTCTCACACATTTTGGTTACATATTGCATCTATTATTGGGCTTCATTTAAATAAATACTCCTAATGAGAACATCCCATGTATTGATGGCAAACGTCTTATCAAGATTTTATTTGTTTTAATCATGTATAACATCCTTGACAAACTCTCACAAACTTTCTTGCTGATGTGCTCATGGACCTTTCATCTACCCACTGGCATCACTGTAGCTATTCCAGGACTTGTTAACACTTAGAAAGGAACACAACACTCCAATAGATGATTCTCAGCTCTTAAACACTTATTCTTAGCTTTGCCACATGTTCGCCTGGGCAGCGTGTGTAAGAGTGTGTGGTGAGTTTGCTATTTCTGAAAGGTGCCCATAAGGTGGTGTCATCACACATCCTACTGCTGCCACGCCTCCTCTCTCTATAGATGACACACGGAGGGACTCTAGGAATGAGTAAGACAGACTTCATCATCTCTGCACATTCTCACGTGTTTCACATTTATCTGTTTAAGACGTCTACCACATAATTTCACAAAAGCTCATCTGATTTTCTCACACACTATGGCTTTAATCAAACCCATCGTTTTTTGGCATTCTTCTGCAGTGAAGAATGAAAATATGAGAAGTAGTCTCTGAAAGTTGTTATAAATGGCTTGGTCTCAAGTCTCTATGTTCGTGTAGAATGGTGGTAGTATTTTTATTTGTTGCTGGTGTTGTGGTATGGTGTCATAACTGTGAGTGTGATGATATAAGAGGCTGTAAGTAGTTGGTGTGTGTGTGTGAGTTTTGGCAGGAGAGTCCAAACCCACTACTACACTATGAGTCACGGGCCAGCCGTGTGACGCTAC
The DNA here is from genome assembly GCA_019155185.1 of Beaufortia kweichowensis. Taxonomy (NCBI): domain Eukaryota; kingdom Metazoa; phylum Chordata; class Actinopteri; order Cypriniformes; family Gastromyzontidae; genus Beaufortia; species Beaufortia kweichowensis. The sequence goes on from CM032797.1 coordinate 13,511,280, forward strand.
GGGAGGTAGGCGGGATCCCTCGATCTCGCGTTCAACCGCTCTACCTGCCGCACCAGACTCTGGTCATCGTCAATGAATCACCTTAAGTCATGCTTGCAACTTACACTGCCAGCTGCCTCTGCATCTCCTGAAAGCCATCACGCTCTTACACGTGTTTCTGACTTCTTCAGTTAACTACAAAATGAGTCAATAATACTCAAACCTCCTAAAATGATTCTGAACGTTTTACATAAAGCACACTGGTTATTACATTGGGTAGTTGCATGTGACTCTGAATGGAAACACTCACAAAAAAAACCCTGACCACTGTTTTAAACATTTAATAATCAATGTAAGCTTAAATGGATAGAAAACCAAAAAATTTAAACTCTGTCATCATTTATTAATTCTCATGCCATTAAAAACCTGCATATGACACTTTTATCTGTGGAACACAAAAGAAGATATTTTGACGCTGGAAATAAATGCTGTTTGGTTACCAACATTCTTCAAAAATATCTTTTTGTGCTGTGCAGAAGAAATTCAGACAGGTTTGACATGAGGATGAGTAAATAATGAAATAACCTTAGTTTTTGGATTTACTATTGTTTTAAAGGTGAAGTGTGCAACAAGTGGCAACAAACCGAATTTATCCAAAATGACTTACAAAACTGCATTGTTTAGAAAAAAAAACCAGCCCTGCCTCAACCAATCATGCCATTGGTTGAGCCAATGCTCTTCAATGTCCTTTCCAGCACACAAATTACACACTTCAGTTACAACATTAAGAAAAATGTCAAGAGGAGTTTCTTGCAGAGTCTACAGAGAGCATCATTTGGGACAGGGCCTAACACAGTGACTCAGATCCTCCTTTGACATCCACAAGCTGAACTTCTAAAAGCTAATCACACACTTTGGCAGTATGACTTTGACTCTAACAGTACCCACTTTTCTGAGGTTATAATCTGATAATCTATGCAGATGATGTCACAGTGTGGGGAAGACTTCAGTTAATGCTGAATCAGAGGAGACAGCGAGGGAAGCCTCTTCATGTTTGCTTAGTCTAAATGTGGACATCCTCCCCGGCGAGCGGCTGATTCATCCTGCTGTTTAAGCGCAGCGCTCCAGCAAACATTACGCCACTGAAGTGGGCTGCGGTGTATTTTTGAACTCTCATCACGAAGTGTCATCACGAACGCTCGCGTGAATAAAATTATTGGTCTGTGCTTTTTATTTAACATGTTACCAGATTCCCATGGGGGTGCTGTGACAGTTCTTGAGGAAAAAACATTACTCATATTTGCTTACAGTAACAGAATAATAGCTCATGATAGAGGAACAGTTAACTGAAAAAAAAAAATTCTCTCATTATTTAATAACTCTTGTGCAAGATGTAAATAGATTCCTTTTTTTCAAATGAACATAAACAAAGCGTTTGTGTAAAAATATACATTATTTTTTAAACGAAAACAAAAAAACAAAAATATCCATCATAAAAGTAACTCAAGTAGGCTAATAAATGTGTTCTGGTGTGATACGATAGGTGTGTGTCTGTGTAAGACAACAGCTAATATTTTAAGCTTATTTAGTTGAATTTCAATCAAAACAAGCACGTTTTTAGGCATCTAATGATGAAAGAACATGACAACCAATGAGATTGCAAACTATTGACGTGTTGACATATTTGAAGTTAGTAATAGTTTTGATTTCCATTTCTTTAAATAAGTTCTCTAAAATATAAGTAAACTTAATTTTGCGAATTAGTTTTTTTACATAGTGAAAAGTTTTAAGTTTCTCAAATTTCATGCTATGCATAGATGTATTAAGAACTAAAAAGAATCAATTTTAAAGTTTACAATCTGTGCATTTATTCAGATTTCAGCACACTTTAAAGCTATTTTCACAGAACAAAATAGACATTTACATGTAATATCAAGTAAAATTCACTGAAGTCACATATGGAGAATGCATATTATATTGGCATGCTCTGAATTTACTCCCAAAGCTTGCCAGATGTCACAATAAAAGGATTTGTACTGTAAAATAAATACTTGATCTACGTGAGCTGAAAATCACGCACCTTCATTAGCTCATCACCAACATAATGAACTACTGAACGGATTTCTGTATGACTTCATGCATTAGATATGCCATTTGCGCAATATGCACACAGCAGCAACTAACCAGCTGCGAGAGCAAAGGATGTGAATGATGGATGAAAACACATCAAAAATGATGCTCTGCCTTTTAGACATAAGAGATTTGTTTTAAAACAGGCTGCACGAAATAACATAGAAACCCATGGCTGATGTCCACAGTAGTGCAAATGTGAGAGCCACTGTCAACAACGTTCATGATAGTACAATGTAGTCTTACAGACAGCCAAGCAAGCAAGCAGCACTGCAAACAAGCCCCTTCCAAAAGATCACACATTTGTAGCAGTTACTTCAGTTCACCTTATAAACTGGAAATCTGATTTACAGGAAGTGAAAACACAGCCTGCATGTCATACAGGAAGAGATTACATGTGAATCAACAATCTGTCCGTAAAACTTATATTTAATTTCATAAAATGTCTATATGTACTGTATATCATCTTGGCCATTGATAGATACATTTGAAATTACTAGAAAAACATTATTTCTTTTAAGTCTACAGTGCTTTTAATGCGTCACATAAAATATACTCCACAAAGATTTATTCTATCCTGTTCAAAAACTGAACTTTACGCTGAAATGCAATCAACTCCAGCAAATAAAGAACAGGTTTATACTGTTTTATTAACACCCTGCTGTACACAACATATGTCCAGTGCTTACCCTGAGGAGGAGCCCTCCAACCAGGGCTCTTCTGAAGAACAGGCTACTTGCGTTAGTGTCCACCTGATTAGGGCATGAAATAAAGTATTTCCCATCAAGTGCTGTGACCCTCTGGGGTGCTAGTGGGTCCTTAGAAGGGCATACCGCCAGTGATCTGCCGAGCTACCTGTTCCTCCATTGTTTCTTCCTTCTCGCTGCCTCGCTCCTTGTTCCAGTCTTTCAGGCCTTCTGGGAGTGAAGTGTCTTCATCCATGCTCCCCGTTCCCTCAACAAACTCTTCATAAGTAGACTTTTCAGCAAAAGGCCTTTGGCCCAGCAGCTCCACCATGTCGTTTTTATCCAGCACTTCCTTCTCCAGTAGACGCAGTGCCACCTTGTGGTGAAAAGAGAGACGTTCTTGGAAACACAAACTTGTATAGGACAAACTTATATATATGACACTAACCCAATGAATGTCCAAAATCAGTGTAAAATACTGTACCTTCTCCACCTCAGGCTTTTTCTCTGTGAGCAGCTGCTTTGTGCGCTCGTAGGCCGAATTTATGAGGTTTCTGACCTCGGTGTCGATGAGGCAGGCCGTGGCCTCACTGTAGGGCTTCTCCAGAACCATCTCTCCTTGTCGTGGCAGGTCAAATGACACCTGGCCCACCTTTTCATTCATGCCAAACTGCACAATCTGAAGGCGGAATTAAGAGCAACAGATTACGTGATTTATGTGAATGGGTCTTAATATTGGGGGGTCATGGAGAAAGTGCTGAATGCAAATATTAAAATACAGCTAACAATATAATTGTGCATTTTTTAGGTTAACAGAATAAATCGGCTTGTAGTATTTTTTAAAAGGTGGACCCCTTATCGCTTGTTGTTGGCATAAAATGCTGTACATTGAATTAAACTTTACATCATTTTAGCTCAAATTCATTGTGACAAACATAAATATGGATTTACTTGCAAAAAAGACAACCTCAATGTAATTTGTGAAGTGAATTACTCGCTGCCGAGATACTGGATACTGAAACCATTTTCACACAATCAAATCATAGCAAACCGAAATCATGCACTTACTATCCATGTCCTATCAATAACACTTTCCAATAAAGCAACCATTAAAATCTCACCTGTGCATATGCACTCTGTGTGACCTTCTTAAGGTCATCCTGTGCTCCGGTAGTAATGCGGCTAAAAAAGAGCTCCTCTGAGACCCGTCCGCCCAGCGTCATGCACATCCGGTCCAACAGCTGCTCTTTGGTGTACAGGTACTGCTCTTTAGGCAAATACTGGGCGTATCCTAACCCCTTCCCACGTGGAATGATGGACACCTGAAATGACAAGCGATTTAGAGAATATTGAGAGGCTTTCATTAAGTCTGTCTATATTAAAATGAAGTGGGATTTTTACTTTAAGCAGTGGGTCAGCGTGCTCGAGGAACCAGCCGGCTACAGCGTGACCAGCCTCATGGTAAGCCACAGTTTTCTTCTCCTCTGGTTGGAGCACTTGTGTTTTCTTCTCAAGACCTACCATATGGAAAACATATGACGGTATCAGCTTTTACTATTCATGTGTTGTGAATGTTTTACACAATAACTAAAGCGTCACTTCTGTCACTTACCTCCGATCACTCGCTCAATGGCCTGCTCGAAGTGTTTTTGGTGGATGGCATCGGAAAGGTGCCGTGCTGCGATCAACGCTGCCTCGTTGCACACATTAGCAATGTCTGCACCTGTCAAACCAACGAGCAGAGAAATTCAGTTCACATCACTAATTTTATCACAACATAAAGCATAATTCAAACAAACAAATCTTTATATGAATTTAAATAAACAAATCTGCTTGCCAGAGAAGCCAGGTGTTAGTGCTGCCATTTTCCTCGCCAGTGATTCTTTGTCCAACTCTGTGTCCAGCTTTAATGGTCTCAGATGTACTTTGAATATAGAGGCTCTGCCTTTAATATCTGGTGGCCCTGTGGTTATTATACATGACAATATTCTTCATTAGCATTCATTAGCAAGTTTCATCTATGCAAAGGATAAAATTTGATAAGCCAATCAGAAAATGTGATAGAATTCTAGACTGTTACATGATTTATAACGATTACGAAAACACTTACCGATGTATATCTGTCTATCAAATCTGCCGGGTCTCATCAGAGCTGGATCTAAAATGTCTGGTCTGTTGGTACCTGCTAGCACCACAACATTGGTAGCAGTGTTAAATCCTAAAGAAGGGAGAAAAATATTAGCAAATAGTTTTACCGACTCGTTTTTTTTTATATTTGGATGAACCATTCAATCAATTATGGAAACCACTAATTGTCAGATACAAACCGTCCATCTCAACTAGTAACTGGTTTAGTGTGTTTTCTTGTTCACTTTGGCCACCGAAGTTGCCTCTGCCTCTCTTTCGTCCTACCGCATCGATCTCATCTATGAAGAGAATGCATGGGGCATTCTTACGGGCTAATACAAAGAGATCCCGAACCTTTAAAAGAAAATTTGAGCAGAAAACTGTAACCAAGGTACACAGTCTAAAGCATAATGCAAGCTCTCACAGACAATGTACCCACCCTGGCAGGTCCAACTCCCACAAACATCTCTAAGAATTCTGAACCATTGACCGTGATGAAAGGGAACATTAGCTTCACCCGCAGTAGCTTTGGCTAGTAAAGTTTTTCCTGTGCCTGGAGGTCCTGTCAGAATTGCCCCCTAATAAGCAAGATGAAACATTCTGTTTAGGGCTGAATTCATTTTGGCAGATCTTAAATGACCATGCCTGCTTATGCAACTTTATGTAATGCTGAAATCATCTAACACCTTTGGAATCTTGGCACCCAAATCCTGGTACTGCTTTGGGTTCTTAAGAAAGTTGACGAACTCCATGATCTCCAACTTTGCCTCCTCACAGCCTGCCACATCCTTGAACTTGATGTCGATTTCATCTCGTAAGACTTTTGCGGTGGTCTCACTAACGCTGAAGAGACCACCCATTCCTCTACCCGGCCGGCCTGCACCTGCCGGACCTCTCCTCAGCATGAACAGCAGGAACCCAATGATCAGGATGGTGGGCAACATGCTAAGAAGGAAGGACCTAAGAATGAAAGAAGGACAATATTGAAATTAAGAAGGAAATTGAGCATCTAGAGATAACAAACAGATACAGAATTAATTATAACTTAATTCTCTCTTCCTTAATTATTTGAGGATCTCAAATTTATTTAACATACTATCTCACCCATCACTTTCTGTGGAATAGACCACTGGCAGTCTATTCTCTCCTTCGATACCCAGCTCTAACTGAGCCGTCTCCAAGTTCCGCTCGAATGTGTCCACGCTGCCAATGTTGAACCACACATACTGCTGTGTGAAAGAAAATGTTTGGATTATACTAACAATCTATGCAAGTTTCTATCACACTGTGTCAATAAAATGTGCAACTTTAGGGAGAAGAGAAACTAATATCTACTAATGACTACATAAAAAACAAATATGACTGTAGAGAATCAACCAAAATAACAGAAGAACTCACCCCATCAACTGGAGTTTTACCAGGAGTAAAGATGACTTTTACATATCGCTTGTTTATGACCTCCAACCTATCAACCTACAAATGATATGGTCAACGTTCTTTTAAAGTGCAGCAACAAAAAACATAAAATAAGTTGATAAATTATGAATATATATATTGATTCAGAGTAATCAAATACATACCACTCCTTTTGCAAGGTAGCCATTTACAAAGTCTTTCCAGGTAACTTCTCTTCCTCCATCCCGAAAGAAGAAATAATATGTGACAGCCGTCCAGAAGGCCGCAGCACACAAGAAATACATTCGAAACTCTTTATCATCCCATGGGACATCACCCTGCATGAGAATGACAGAGGGCTTTTATTAAGGAGTTACACAACACAAATTTCTATGTTAATAAAAAATAAATACATATAAGAATATTGATTCTTTTACTACTTTTAATACTTACAGTAACTTATTATTATTATTAAAATAATCTAAACTACTGCTGCTATTAATATCTACAAAGACTAACCTTTTGAAGACGACTGTACCAGGTAGATTCATCCTTCCTTCCGCCTTTTCCTCCCTCCTCCTCCTCCTCCTCCTCCTCCAGTGGTCTTCTGAGCATTGCTTGGTTTGGCATCTGAATTAAAACAGATGTTAAAAAGTCAGTGTGTCAACTTATGTAAAATGGCATTGTGTTACAGAGCACTGTGGATAAAATACATCTTTCCTTAGTGATTAATCCACCTATAGGTTGTGAGAGACATTACCTTTAACTTCTCCATTGGATGGCCTGGGCTCACCATTTTGTGGACCACCATTCTTACTGTTTGGAAAGTATTTTTCAAATCCTTCAATAAAATCAGAAATGTGATAAGTGAATCAGACCATACATTTGATAACATAAGTAAGATTTCACAACAATTCACCTTTGGGAGGTTTCGAACTTAATCTTCTATATGTGCCCAAGACCTCAGACAGTAAAGATCTTCTGTCTAGGGCAATTTCTCCAACATCTCTAATCTACAAAAAGATAAGATGTTTTAATGACTGACAGAACAAGTAAAACTAGTTAAGAAAACATTTAATTAATAAAGTATCTTAATTGGTCTATAACATGAGCTCAAAACGAATTATGGCCCCGTTATAAACAGATACAGTAACATATAAAGTAAATTATGCAATGGCAACAATTACTGTTTTATATATGTATGGTTAAACAGGACTAAGTAACTTACGTAATTTCTAATCAGGCTAGTGTTGTTAAACAACAGAAACGTTAAGTTTGCATTGGTTTTGAATGCTATCTTTATTAAGAATAGCCAACATAAAAAGTTTCATGTAAAGAAGTGTGACAACAGGAGTTTACCGCGTTACCCAACGCAATGTCACGCAGGCCGACTCTTGTTTACTAACATCCTCTCCGATGTAAAACACTTAATTCTAAACCAGAACCAGACAGATGGATGACATACATTATAACATGAGTGTTTGCGTTAAGATCACTGCCGGGGATAATGCGTTTATAACTGAGGCATGATTCATGAAATGCACATTTACCGACTGCACACGGTTTGTTGATCTGACGTTTGGCAGCAGCACGCGCAGAAGATTCCTGCAGCCTCTCGACACATGCAGATATCGGTGTGCCATTATGGCATATTTCGCTTGTGATGTGATCAATATAAACAACACGACATCGGAGGAAAAGTTTTGACAATATGAACTTGAAATCTATTGCGTGCCATTCTAGACAATGTACTTCCGGTGCACGCTGCTGCTGACGCCCCCACTGTTAACTCTCTGTGGTACGGTGCGTCTACTGTAGTATAGTGTATTGTTTATTTTCCTTAACTTTAGTGCTATTCAGAAAAGGAAACTGCTGCGTCATTAATGAACATAAGTTTACAGGAAAAAAATAATTCTTAGGGGTTAAAAAATTAAATTCACAGACCTGAAAAGGCCTAAAGGCGAAGACTCAAGCAGCAAAGACACATGTAACAAATAAATATGCCGCTCAAAAATGTTGTATACAAAATATTCATTAACATTTATTTGATGACCATAAATCAAAAAACATGGCTTATATAGCACAATATATTTGCAGCTGTGCAAGTCCTTATTTGGAAAATTGATATCTAGGGCATTTATAAATCATTAAATAGTCGAATATATGTGTTATTATATGTGTTCATCTAAATAAAAATGAGAACAGAGTTAATCTAATGGCATTAAATATTTACCATTTTTTTGGATACGTGAGAAAGAAGGGAGAAAACACTAAAGAGTATAGAAAATAAATTATTACAATGGGGGATTTTGCCGGACAGTGTAGTGTTTTTTGTAAGGCAAAAACTACTTAAATGTCCTAATTTAACTAAGGCCTGGCCCTGGCTTAATCTAAGACGCAATGTAAATCTGTAGATGTTAATGTGTTAGTATAAACACATACTTACGCTCATCGTGAGGGGGCGCTATATACCACCCCAAGACCCCAATCAAATGGAATCATATACATTTTGCGTGAAAGAAATACCAATCTTCCATTTAATCTTTATATAAAATGTTTATAATTATGTAGATTACTTGCAGCCTTTTTTATGGGACTGAAATGTGTATTTAGTTTATAAGACAATTAACTTTTTTGCTTTTAATTAATGCATGATCTGGAAAGACTGTATGTGTCAAACCTAAATGTGGCCCCAGTATTTATTCAGAAGGTCATAGTAGGGTCATAGCAAAGGACAGAGCTAAACACAGACAATAAAGTGTGCCGTAGCATGAAGCAACATGTTTCTCTGAGTCTTTGACTTGGCACTGCCTCTTGCCCAACTGGAATGTTCACATTCTTGTTGCAATGTTAGGTTGTCCCATTTAAGGGATCAAATCCTCTGAAAACCAGGGACCCCATCTTATAAATAATATATGCCCTACTATAATCCAGATTTTCTTCTTAGTAAAACTTTTACATTCTGTAAAATATTGAGCTTGTTTTTCAATTAATTACCGTGCATCCATCTCTTAAGCATGCAGCAGGCCAAGAGTATTTCTGTAAACTAGTTAAAAATCAATATTAGTCGTAGACTTCAGTAATATTTGAATAGAAGATTTGAAGGTGGTTGATGAAACAAAAGAGCCTATGCAGAATGAATATTTTGTGAGCATACCATGCATGCCCTCTTCCCACGAGACCATAAATGTCTCTCTGTTCCCCAGAATCATAAACATGCATTGAGAGTTCCAACTCCTCGAAATTCACAGACAGAAACATTTTGGTTGTGTCGCCATTGAATTTACAGTGGAATGTTTTAATAAAAAAGCCTAATTATGTTTTACCTTTTTGTGTTTCTTTACAATTGTAAAAATGTTTAATGTAAACATTCTTTTTTTTGTCAATTTAAAACATTCTTTAATGCAACATTTTATCAATAATGCAATAAAATATAATCTACCTATTACATTATTTTGTCCTTGCAAGTCTACATGCAATATAAGCATATTATATATTTTTTTCTACCAAAACCAGAGTGAAATTTGTAATATTGACACTGTCCAATAATATGATGGAGACCGGATTTATTACTTATCCAGGGCCCCTTTAGCACAGAGATGGATTTGGGGAATATGGGCTCTTCCTGAGGCTGCAGATTGGCCTAATGTTAAAATGCACTCACCCCAGAGCTGACACTGCTCTGAGGATAAGCCAGCTATGAATGCGACTGCTGATTGGCACAACTGCAACCAGCCACTCACTACCACATGTTTTTTTTTGTTGTATTGGGGCCAAGTAAAGTATGTGTGAAAGATGACAAGACATTTACAGTAACTTCCTAAAATGCCTGAAGAGTTACACAAGAGTTAGTGTTGTTTTTCTACAGACATTTTTCTGTAATGTATTTGCCTGGGCAGGTATTTTATCTTTGATATCTTAGCTCTGACTGTAAACATGCAGATGTTGCATGTCCACATGGTAACAGGTCATTTTAATCTACAAAGAGCTTTTATATGATGCATGCTTTATAAAGGAGCTGACACTTACAGTATGTCAACAGTTTATCCAAGAGGGTACTTTTAGAGATCACACGAGGGAATCACTGCCCTGCTAGATGAGTAGCTGCTAGGTCACAGTGATAATAAATCCCTTTCTTCTGTTCCAGTCCCACTGAACTGAATTCTGTACGTTCCACACTAACAAACATTACACTGTTGTAAGATTTACACTACATTGAAGGGGACTTTCTTACAGAGTGACACACAATACATTGTTAAGTTTCTAGGAAACTGCACTAAACATTTGAGCGTTTGAAGAGAATGATTAGATGAAAACTAGGCAGGACAATTCTGTGAAATTAGCAGATAGTCTCACAGAAACCAGACTTCATTCTGGTTAGAAACAATTTTGCACCAGTAAAATGTGTTCCTTTGTCACTATCATGCTGACAATTTTCCATCAAGAAGAGTTTTTTATTGCCCTCTTCACCCATAACCACTCTACATGGAAATGATATTTACATTTTACCATTTAAATGGCTGATCTTGCATAATTGACTTTCATGTGTATATTGTATATTTATATCTCAAATAAAAAACAAGTATTGATTATATAATCAAAATAACTAGAAAAGTAAATGTAATTTTGTGGTCAACATAGGAAGTGTCTCCACAATAACAATTCTAGCTTAATTGTTAAATCTGACCTAAAAAAGGAACTTCCTCTCAAAAGAATTTCAAAAGGGAACAGGATAACTACTTAGTATCTTTTCTACCTTGTATTTGTTTGAAATGCTGAGTAACCCTTATGAGAAATGTATATGTGGAAGCATTTTATTTTTCAATCAACATACGATGTTCAGTGTTCATTTCTGAGTGAAACAGGATATACAACAAGAAAAAATGTAGAGTGAGCCTGGCACCAGCTGTACAAGTATCTGTTATGTGAAATAAAAATATGTAGTTACATCAAGACTAGCCCATAGCGTCTCAGCAATGCAACTGCAGAGGGTAATTAGTTCTGCCTCACAAATGTAAAACTGATGCTTATAACCAGGTTGACATAAGGTTTTTAAAACTGCTTTCCACAGATTTGGCAACTTACATAAACTTTTAAGGTGTTTACACCGTTTCTACAATTAAATAATATTATAAATCAGCCTTTATTGGATTCGCCAGTATGTGCAGAATTTGCCATGCCCCCTATAGGCGGTTTAAGGCACTGCATGCCGTTATAAGATGCTGAACTGATGGGTGGCGAGGCGCTAACTAGCGGGGGAGTGGCTCATCATCATGACATTCTTTAAACTACTGAGACAATAGCACTCCGTGGCAGGTAATCCGTACCTGTAACGAAAGGATTGGAGGAATAACTACATTTTTATGCATTCTGTCTGTTTTTTACTCTTTTAAAAAGCGGGATTGTGCGAAATTTTGACATTCTTTTGCTGGAGTTAAAAGCATTGGACATATTGAGGATCATCAGGATATAACTGTTTTCACGAGGAATGGATTCCAACGGCATTGCTAATAAACAAGGTAAATGGTGAATGATGATTCAAAGTTATTTGCCAAAGTTTGCATTAGAAAAGTCAATCGACAAACATCAGAAAGTTGAGTTTGAGAGGCGTAAATGTTCGGACCTGTTCAGTAACCGTGCACGCGCTCTTGAGTTCCAGCCACGCGCAACTTAAACCTTAACCATTGCAAACATGATACTTTCGATAACTTTTTTTAACGACGGGTTTTTTTGCCACGTGATATCATACAACCGGTTTTAGATTATTATGAGTTGTACGTTTTATTGTGTGATAAATGACGTTTGAGAAATTAATTTTTAAGTTTATAGGTAATTGAATTCTAATTTGAAATACTTAAATAACAAAGCACTGTTTTTTTCTGCGAGCTTTTTGTCGTGGTATAAAATAAAATGCATGAACGGGTAGTGTAGTGTAAATAGAAGGGGCATTATATGATTGCCACACCCTAAGCAGCTGTATTGTTGTTTGTTGGGTGTGTTTGGTTAATTCACTACAGTGCTCCAATTTTGCAGCAATATAGTGTACTGCACTTTCTATTGAGGATGAGGGAGAGGTTTCAGTAGCCTGGGGCAACATTCCCTCGACCGTCTCACATAACACATCCCTTTCATTACTTCAGTTCCTCTACCTGAACGTCTGTCAGATTGTGGGTTTGCTCACTTCTTTAAATCAATTCTCAGCTCATCACACAGAAGTTTTTTTTAAGGCCAACAGAACAATAAACACTTCGTAATGCGTTTTATTAAGTGACGTGTTTTCTACATGACATCATACTGTAATTGTGTGAAACCATGACCTTTATGTTGACTGAGTAATGACGTGTGAAATCCTAGTGAAATTAATGATTGAGATCAGATTATTAGCCTGGATTTCACAGTCAGGTCACATATTATGTGTGAAAAACACGCACCTACAGTAGCTTCGCTGTATTTTTCACTGTACTTTCTCTCACATCAAGTCTAGAGCAGTCATTCCCAAACTGTGGTCCGCGGACCACTAGTGGTCCGTGAGGGTACTGCAGGTGGTCCGTGGAAAGGCAAAATAAAATAATATTTTACCTTCATAAATAAATAAATTAAATATGTGGCAGCCATTGTGTGCAGTTTCACAAGCCTGTTGCACACTGATGTGATGACTAGTTATAGTAGTGCTTGTAAGCCTATTTAGAGGTGCGGATTAATTCAGGTAAGTCTGTGTGTAGACATTTTATTATGTGTGTTATGAGGTGGTCCGCAAAATTTTTTGATTACAAATAGTGGTCCACACACACAAAAAGTTTGAAAAACCCTGGTCTAGAGTATAAATTCAGTTTGAGTATATGGGATATAGTGTGGAGCGTGACCTACTAGATGGCGCTATTGCCCGTCACAAATAATTACGAAATCCCAACAGGTATTTAAATAGACGTTAGTGTACTGGCGAGGTGTACTTTTAAAACTATAATAATACATATAATTATTTTAATTAGTATACACGCTTAACATGTCGCCTGGGCTTCAGACGTAAATACAGCGAATCACCGCACGACAGTATCACTCACTACAGTGAGATTACTCTAGGAATGAACTTTGAATAGTACACGCCCCTATTCCGCAGATAAACGAGCGTGTGAGACGCGCAGTCATCGGGATATGTTTTTGGCTCTCTTTTTCACAAGTTGGTTTAATTTCTGTGCCGAAAAACTCCGACAATGCAGTGTGTACGAAGACAAGGTGTACGGAGCAAGTCTGAAGAGCTATTACACAGCGCGCACAACAAGACCTTCGCGTGCGACAATATGAGACTTCTAGGTAGGAGGAAGATAAATGTAATGTTTTATCGTGTCTTCTACGTACGTGTAATCTAAGCTTTAAACATTGAGTATTTTGATTTTGAACCGGTGTAATGTGTTGGTTTCCACAAATACACTGTTTATTGGCCAGTTTGTTTTGAAGGAAGAAAGGAGCAGCTCTAGCAACGAAATGTCTCGAGACCTGCTGAGCTGCTTTCCTAGATTACATTCAGGACACGATGCTCAAATGCGGTCTAGATGGACAACTGTCTAGATTACAGCCCATTGTTTTAAAGAAGAACAGGAGCAAGTCACACCTGTTGATTCATTCATCTGTGTATATTACTCCCTAAATGTACAGTACACCACAGCTTTATAAATAATTGCTCCGGGTACCGAACCTAATAGATCATGCAGGTAGTATTGTTTGTAAAACTTTTAAGCCACTTTTTATTTCCCAACATGTGGACTCATGAAAGGAAGCGTTCCTTCCTTATTTGGACCGCAAAGAGACAATAAAATTCAATCCTTTTGTTTTGTTCTGCTTTTATGCATAAAGGATGTTGGGCTCTATTTACAAATGATCCACAAATCTGGCTTTGAAAACCTCTTTGAAAGGAGGACTACGTGAACAGGCTTGTTTTATTTTCTCCCTTTAGGTTTGGAGGGAGACACAGACCTGCAGTTCCTGCTGAATGGCGGTGACCTTTTGAAAGTGCGTTCAGGCTCATGGAAAAAGACCCGATACTACAAACTACAGGAAGACTGCAGGACCGTGTGGCATGAATCCAAAAAAACCTTTAAGTCCAAACAGACCTGTGAGTAGAAGGATGTTTACATGGGGTGTGGTTAAGTCAACCTTTTATTTGTGTGTGTGGTGGGTCTGCCTACCTATCCTGCTTTGACACATATTGTGTTTTGTTAGTGCGAGCGTCAAACACTAACATGTTTACAGTACCCTTCACAAATATTCTTTTGCATAATAGTTATGTGATTTATTTCAGGCAATATTTTCTGAGTGTGGCTTTGGCAGGAGTAATATTACTTCATAATACTCTGTAAACTTTACATTCAATTATTGCTAATATTTTTGAGAAGCGAGAACTTTTCTGTACATCTTAAGTGTTCCAGTAAACAACTGTGCTTTTTCAGTTTTAAGGTTAAGGATTTGACCATGATTTCAAAATATAGTTTGCTCATCAAAAGGTATCGCTGAAAATGTTTTGTTTAACAAAGTTGTGTCTTTGTGTGCAAATGGTGTGTTTTACTGTGACTTATATTGTCATGTTGTGGTCAATTCTGTATAAAATTCCAACTCTGGGCATCATAAAAGCCTTTGCCTTGCAATGCCCTTATTATTATGCATGACCAATATACATATAATTTCCATATGCATATTACCTTTCAGACATGTGATTGTGCTGCGTTTAACAGCGAGTCTAAGAACTAGAAAAGAGGACTTGATTTTGGATACTATATTTTCAATATATAGCATAAACTTTGCATGTCAAATTGATCATTTTTAGAAAACAAAATAAAGAAGCTGTCAAAGATGCAGAATTTTTGTGCAGTGTAAATAAAAAACAACCACTAAATGCATTCGAAATATAAATGTTTCTTAGCATAATATAATTTCTCATTAGTCTCCATTGAGGACATTGATGCGGTACGACAAGGCCGACAGACAGAGGGTTTGAAAAAGTACACAGAGGATACCGAAGAGGGTCGTGCGTTCTCCATCCTGTTCAAGGGCCGACACAAAAGTCTGGACCTTGTCGCCAGCTCCGAGGAGGAGGCCAAGAACTGGGTCAGCGGTTTGGAGAAAGTCATATCAAACATAAGCAATCTCAGCCAGCAACAGAAGACAGAGCAGTATCCTTCTCAAACCCCCTGCAGCTCTGAAGTCTTTTAGATCTAACTGATTCATGTGTTATCCTTACATCTGTGTTCTAGCTGGATCTACAGCTGCATGAAACAAGCAGATAAAAACTTTGACAAGAAGATGAGTCCAAAAGAGCTGAAGAGCTTTCTGCAGCACATCAACATTGAGGTGGATGATGATTATGCCAAGATACTCTTTGAGGTAAGTTTGAGAATATCTACAGTTAGTTTAGTCACATTAGTTTGTAACTTAATAACGTACACTTACTAGTGTGGTAAATTGCATATCCCAAGTAAACATTTTACCTTGGAATAAGGAAAGTCTAATCTCTCTATTCAGAAATGTGACTCATCAAAATGCGGATTCCTGGACGGGAAGGAGATTGAGCATTTCTATCAAATCCTGACACGGAGGGAAGAGATCGATGTCATCTATGGGGAATACGCAAAGACAGATGGTTTCATGAGCGCCGCTGACCTGCAGAACTTCCTGAAAACTGAGCAGATAGAAGAAGCATCTCTAAACGATGCTCTTCAGCTGATTGAGAAATATGAGCTTGATGAAAACGGTAACTGTTGTATCCCTCTCATCAGTTTGGTTCCTTATTCAGATGAAACCGCAGACAGACCTCAGTCATGTCTGAGAAGTCCATGAAGAGCAACGTACTACATTTAAGTACAACTTGCTGAGCCACCTTTAATAATTGCTTGTTTGTGTTTTGGTTTGTGTAGCCAAAGCAAAACAGTTAATGACAAAGGACGGCTTCCTAATGTATCTGCACCAGCCGGAGGGCATGATCTTTAACCCGACCCATAAAGGCCTTTACCAGGACATGAACCAGCCTCTGAACCATTACTTCATCTCTTCGTCTCACAACACATACCTGATGGAGGACCAGCTGAAAGGACCCAGCAGCATCGAGGCATATATAAAGTAATCAAGCTGCATCACAGTCGAACATCATACAAACAATATCATGTAATTTAAAATAACATTTTAAGATTGTCATATGAACTGCTAATATCCCGTTCCAGAGCGCTTCTGAAGGGCTGCCGCTGTGTGGAGCTGGACTGCTGGGATGGATCGGATGGAGAGCCAGTTATTTATCATGGACACACTCTCACCTCAAAGATCCTCTTTAAAGATGTGATAAAAGCCATTAAGGACTATGCCTTTAAGGTATAAAGGTTAATAGCATATAAATGTGTCACTATAGCGCATGCTAATGTTTGTTGCTAATGGGACTTGTAGAGCTTGTCCTCCTTTTTGCATGTGTCTGGCTGATAACAATTGTTTTTTTTAGGAGACGTCTGAATATCCTGTGATCCTGTCTTTGGAGAACCACTGCAGTCTCGAACAGCAGAAGATCATGGCTCAGCACATGATCTCCATCCTGGGTGACGCTCTGGTCACCAAACCCCTTGGAGATAAGATGCCCACATGTTTTCCTTCCCCTGAGGTTAGTGACGCTGCTAGTTTTTGAAGGGCAGCTGATGTGCTTAGCCATATTAAACAAAGACTTATTTTTCCAGACATGTTTTAAACTATCCATTAGCAAGGATTTTTGTTTGTAGCAATTTTGTAAAAACGGCACACCATTCCACACAGTATTTCCTTGCTTTACGTGGTATTGAATTGTGTCGATACCAATTGCAAATTGAGTATTTGCTTAAAATTTGTTTAAAGCTTTTTAAGAGATAAAGGCATTTGAATAATCCAGTAGATGTGGATTGGATGGTGGTGCTTTCTGTCCTGAACAGGAGATTGCTTTCGAGATGTTTGTGAAATGTGTGAAATGCATGCAGCTGGTCTCCATTTTCAATCATCTCTGTATCCCAAACACACCATTTCACAGATATTACATATGTCACCTCTCCGAGTACATGACAATGACACTTTAAACATGTACAATGTACAGTACAAATATGAAATCAGGAAACTGTATAAGCAGAGTTATGTGATGATGTTTACTATCAGTCCATTGCTGTTTGGTTATGACCTGCTTTCAGAGCACCAGAATTGCTATGATGACTGCTGTGCTGCTTTGCCTGCAGGAGGACGGGTGATTATCATAGCTTACATAACATTGTTTTCCATTCCCTTCAGTCAAGGTGTGGCCTCGGTCATTGTCACAGTCAATAGAAGAGCCGCTGGTCTCTTCTAAGGTTTCATTTACAGCAAATGTTTTTTAAAACTACTGTTTAAAGAAGTGTTTAGAAGGCTTGATAGAAAACATTTCGTTTTTACAATTCATTTGCAACACTTTGATTTAATTGTGTTGAAAATTAAATAGAAACTCGACTCAAAACAGCCAAAGAAGCTGGTGTAATTGTTACAAAGTAACTTCTGAGAAAGAATTTGAATAGTGGGATAAAGTGATATTACATGCTTGATGTAAAGTTGTTGAATCTGCAGATTTTATTCTTTCATTGTTTGTTGTAGGAGCTGAAGGGCCGGTTCATAGTCAAAGGAAAGAGACTGAACAAACTTCAGAGCACATTTTCAGATGAGGCTAAAGCAGCAGATGATGGGAGTGTAACAGAGGAAGATGATGATGATGATGATGGTGAAAGCGAAGATCAAGGCAAGAAGTCTGACGTAAGATGATTTCTTGTGTTTTTTCTCTTACGTTTATGCATAACTGTGAAAAGTAATAATCTGTGGTCTACACATTCCCAAAACAGAAGTCTAAGTCACTGAAGCTGGCGAAGGAGCTGTCTGATATTGTCATCTATTGCAAAAGCGTTCACTTCCATGGCTTTGAGGATTCCCGGGACAAACAGTCCTTTTATGAGATGGCCTCCTTTAAAGAGAGAATGGCTGTAAATCTGGCAGCAGAGTCGGGTATGATGTCATGACTCTATTATATGCATCTTATGAGACATAGACCTGAACTCTGCTCAGCTGCAGGGATTTATTACTTTATTACATGGTCTTACAATCATGCATTTGATTAACGTCAAACATATTCATTCAAGCTGTATGTGTTATCAGTATCTGAGAATTATGATCTTGGTTTTGCAAGTGTCGTTTTGACTGATCACACAAATTCCACAACAAATAAGAGCAAATGTTTCTTTTTGTTTTACAGCAAATAAGTTTATCTGTCACAATACAGAGAAACTCAGCAGAATTTACCCATCTGGACTAAGGGCAGATTCTTCAAACTATAATCCTGTGCCTCTGTGGAATGCAGGATGTCAGATAGGTACATATAATAATAATAATAATAATAATAATAATAATAATAATAATAACAACAATAATACATTAATAATAATTAATAATAATTATTAATAATAATTTCATAACCACCATTCTTCTACCAGTAATAAGTGAGAAACACTTACTTTATTATGACTTTAAAAAATCTTGTTAAAGTATTTGAAAAGACTCAAGACATAAAAATTAGGTAAGCAAGTTCACAGATATTTTTATAGTAAATTTAAATATCATTTTGTAGGTATTCTGGATTTAATTGATGTAATTGGCTTTGAACTGCTCTTTTTCAGTATTCTCTTTTTGAAATCTCTATATGTTTTTTAAAAACTGACTACAAAATGAATGAAATTGAAAATGTATAAGAATCATGTGTTTATTTCAGCCTCATCAAACTTCTAACATGTTCTTTCTCCTTTAACCCTTCAGTGGCCCTTAACTTTCAAACGCCATGCACAGAGATGGATCTCAATCAGGGGCTTTTCCTTCAAAACAGAAAGAGTGGCTACATCCTAAAGCCTTCATACCTACGAGACAGAGCCACTGAGTTTGACCCCATCACTCTCACTAGGGGACCGTGGTTAAAGCAGAAGACCCTTCATGTGATGGCAAGTGAATTTGCAGAACAATTGCATGATAAGCGTTGTACAGACAAAAACATTTTGCTTTTTTTTATTTTATTTATTGATACATATTGAATGATATAATTGTTCATTAGGTGATCTCAGCCCAGCAGTTACCCAAAGTAAATGAGAGGAAGTACTCCATTGTGGATCCTTTAGTTCAAGTGCAGATCTACGGTGTGCCATCAGATACGACCATGAAAGAAACGCAGTACATTAATAATAACGGTAAAGCGTACATGGTGTACTAACACCGTCAGTGAGAAACACTCGTGCATGTCAGCTAATCTATTATCTTTTCTCTTTCAAGGGTTCAACCCCATGTGGAATGAAAATTTCCAGTTTGAAGTGTGTGTGCCAGATCTAGCACTGGTGCGCTTTTTGATCGAGGATTATGATTCCACATCAGGCAATGAGTTTATTGGGCAGTACACGCTTCCCTTTAACAGCTTAAGAAACGGTGAGTGTTCTAATGACTTCTGTATGAATCACGTTATCTAAAGTGAATAATTTGTTTTAGTCTTCAGAAGGGGCTTAAGAGTTTGTCTGACTTGTTTTCTGCAGGATATCGCCATGTGCCATTGCTCAACATGAATGGAGACCTCCTTTCCTCTGCTGGGCTTTTTGTTCACATCATGGTTGTTGATTCTGAATAGCACATACACAGACTGATTCTGAGGTGGTCTTGTGCATCACTACATTTAAAAACGCAGGCATAACAACGGTTCAGTGTCTCTTCTAACTGTTTAGCACCAAATGAGGCAGCTCTTAATATTGTGAATTTGACCGTTTTTTAAGGACATTGTGGAAATGGTGCAACTGTACCAAAATATTTTACTTGTAATTTACAGTTTGTTTAATCATTTTATTTTAGTCTTAGTTTTTACTTTTTTTTAGTAAAGGGACAATTACAGACACTTCCATCCGCATCAAATCATGAAAATGTATGTTCTTAAGTGAAGACTGCATATGTTTTTTGTCCTTGTTTTTATGTAGCTTTTAATGTAGTTGACTGTCTGTCATATTTTATAAGGTACCATGTCATGCATCTATTAATAACATGTAATAGTCACAAAGTCAGCTGTACTCTACCTTGTAAAAGATAATAAACATAAGTTATTCCAAACTGAGCGATTGTTTTAATTCTTTTTTTATCGTTTTGGCCAAACGACAAAATGGATTTTAAAAATACGGCCACCATTACATCATGATGATTTTGCAGCATTTCTTGCGTTCTCATCTACCAAGTGATTTGTGAAGAAATATCAGGATCTCTGTTATGTACGTCTGTGTTTGTACCTCTTCTTTCTGATGGTGTAAATCAATTAAGTTTCTGAAATTGCCTTCTGGTAAGACACATGAAAGTAACGGGAATGTTTGGAACTCATGAGATTTTCTAGTTAACAGAAAAGCATGACTGTTTGGTTTCAAGAGCAACAGTCTCCACAGAGATGCCGGTTCACTGATCCAAACTCTCAGAAGCAACTACGTAACTAGAGGTGATAAATAAATGGTACAACATTCCTAAAATATATTTATATATTATATTATAACAAATTGAAGTGAGTATTTTCTTGAAAAATTTAAGAAAAAAAAGGTTTTATTTTGGAAGTTACAAACCAAATGTAAGCAAATTTGTGACATGAATCTTGTTAACTGCTTTGCACAAAAGGTCAAGCTTTCCTTCCTTCCTTTGAAAAGCACTATGCTCTCTTTATTTTTATCATGCTGGGACACCATTACTTGTGAAATTCAAGAGAAAAGGTTTCATGCCTTTATTCCAAATTGTGTTAAAATAATTATTTACAAAAATACATCTTTTGTCTAGTGAACATTTGAACCTCATTATACATTAAAAAGAATATAGATTATAAAAATAAAAATTTTGGTCTCAGAATCTATACTAAACCAAACTGTATGAGCACAAGATGTCTTCCTTTGTATGTTTATTACTTAAATCACTTCATATCACTTAAATAGGATTATTATCGTCAACAAGGTATGTTAAAAGATAGGCTGCTATATTCAACATTTTTTGCATTTTGCATCAGAAACTCAAGATCCTGTGGTTTTTGCAACCGCAATATAAAAAAGTGAGTCAATTACTTTTTTAAAAAGGTGCTTTAATATGTCAGAGTCCAAAAGAAAACTTACAACACAACAACCATGAATCAATTCAACTTGAAATTTATTTCAAAATTAGCACTGTTCAGCCTCTCCGAACTGACTTCAAACCCGAGTGAATCTGTTGACAGTATAGTGTCTATATGGCTTAACGGTATTAATACCAATAAAGTAAATGCAAAATCTTGAAAATAAAAGTGTCAGCTTGAGACATTGAAACGTGTATTAAAAATGCACCTGACACTTTAGAAGTGAAGAACACATGGAGAACAAAATTAAAGCAACAACCACCATAATCAAGTGTTTCAACAACCTCAGATCATGTGATGTGTGACAAAACAGTGGATGTAAAATTAACAATGTGAAAAGTATTGTGTTTTACAACTCCATAGGAAATAAAACCAAGCAAGAAATCAAATATTACATCAAGCTAAACATCCGTGTAGCTTCAACCATCAGATTTGAAAGAGCTGATGAAAAGAGGCTGTACAGCACTCGGACGAGCAGAAAACAAAGGTGGCAGATAAACTAGGTGAACGTCTCGAATACTGACAGATGCATATACGAATAAATTGCTCTCCGTTGCCTGCTGTGGAACAGTGCTGAGAGAGATGGAGAGAGGTAGACGATGAAAGACCAAGAAAAAGAGGATGAAGATAAATGATTGACTGCTCGTAGAGGATGAAGTATGATGTGGCGGACTCTAGGCAGAGAGGTTATTGCCTGCTCAGCAGCGGAACGGGAGATGCCACTGCCGTTCCTCTCATCTTAGGCACTGCGGTGGAGAGTCTGTGCAGCTCATGCTGAACGCAGCCAGAATCCCAGCGGGACAATTGGGTTCTGTTCAGATCTTGATGCGGGTTGATGAGGACTACGCCTGACCCAAAGCAAACCCTGCGATCAAGGCCTTACGAAAGCATGTTGTGTCCCTTCTGAGCTTACGTCCATTACGTCCTGGATTGCACTGTGACAAGCTGCACAAACAGTTCTCATGTCCCTGGGTTGGTACTGTTTGTACCCTACAGGGAGGTCTTTTGTAGTGTAATATCCAGTGGTAGCAGCAACAGGGTATGATTTAAAACAAGTTGAAACTGATTAAAAATAAGATCAGTCTTATAAAGATGATGGACCTGTACCAACGTTCAACAATCCACTAATCAAACAATGAAAGAAATCATTAAAAACGATAAAAAGGGATACATTTGCAATTGTGCATCCTGGCTTTTATAAAGGACACTTGCCCTTAAGAATACAACAAAGGGGCAACAAATGCAGTGTCTACACTACTTTACCAAAGGCATTCAGATGATCTGTAATGTTGAAAGAAAGACTAACGACTAAATCATCATCTGTCCAAACATTTGCCTACAAAATACAATGCATAACAGCACCAATATTATCTGTAAATTTCACCATCAAATTGAGTTGTCCAATGTTGGGCCTGTTTACGATACTTTAGCATGTAAATGGCATCAGATTGTATGACAAACTATTAATGATTGGCACAATACAATCTCATACGATTGTTTCTCCTAGTCTATTCAGCAAGAGAGTTGGCAAAAGAGGCCACGGCAGCCAAGAAAAGTAACCTAACAAGTGCAAATGCATTCCTTTGCTCTTAAAAACAAACTAAACATATACGAGTCTAGATAGAATCAATCTATATAATGGCACAAGCTAAAGCAAAAGAAAATAAAAAAAAAACAAAGCACAACAAGAATAAAAATGGAGACGTGTACCCAGCTTTACATAATTAAAAACCTCCGGCCTCTTTAACAGTGCTTTTATAAAAAAAAAGAGCCTGTCCTGCCTCCATTAAAGCATATCATTTTTGTAAAGTTTAGGTTCTCTGGAAATATGTCGTGTACAAAATGTTATTTTCCCCCATAAAAATGACATTCAAAAAAGGCACTTTGTTGGGTCGGAGAGGAAAACCCACAGTCCTTTAACCCTACAGATTTACCTGCATAGCAACACCTCAAAGAACGGTTACGACTTGAAGATTTTCATTTCAAAAAGGGAAAATAAGAAGTTGATTTTTTTTGGTTTATCATAAGCACTTTTCAAAAGAGAAATATTTGAGTGTCCTATAAATGTTCAAAGTCTGTGTGTGTATTCCTATTGGGAACTCGGGTTGCGTAGTGTTCCTGTACTGTGGCATGTGAGAACTGCCTGTTCCTCTGCTCTCCACTGGGGGCTCCACTGACTCCTCATCAGACTGCTACCTGCCCCTCAGATTCTGCAGAACTCCATATACTTCCTCCTCTTTGCTCAGTCCCTCAAAGAAAGGCAGCAGGTCCAGGAGCTCTGTGTCAGTCATGTCATCAAACCACGACTGCACTGGAACCTTCAAAACACACACACACACCCCATGATTAATAGTAATAGTAGCTGATTAATATCAACTATCACTGTGTGCACCCAAACAGATGCAGTGATGAAGTGATGAGCAATAAATCATTTTCATCCAACCTCCTTGTGGTTTGATGATGTCAGACAAGCATTTGAGCTACTTGCTTGGTTTCCGCAATTGTAAATCACTCAGAAAGTGACTAAACCAATAAAAAACAAATAATAAAAACCTGAAAAACTTATATTTTGTCTGAAGCTTAAATTCACAAAACAAATATGGGTGTAACTGATTTGCTTAAAGATTTTTAGAGTTAACAATTTTATTTAATCCCAATTTGTTTTAAATTTTGAACAAAATGTAAAAAATGAA
The DNA here is from genome assembly GCA_019155185.1 of Beaufortia kweichowensis. Lineage (NCBI taxonomy): Eukaryota > Metazoa > Chordata > Actinopteri > Cypriniformes > Gastromyzontidae > Beaufortia > Beaufortia kweichowensis. Next base: position 13,535,459 of record CM032797.1, read on the forward strand.
ACTGATACAAATTACATATTTTTTCCAAAACATTAACATTTTTATTTTGTACATTTTGTAAAATGTAAGGTTTAATGGAACCTTTTGTATGTAAATTAATGAAAACTGCATAGGTGAACCTGATATTTGCCATAAAAATATGTAAAAAAAAATTGTGAAACAATCACCATAGCACTTTTTTATCAAAACCAATCAAAACTCACAGCATTTTCAGGATGGAATATGTAGGAAGCAGGGGAGTTATCCACTATGATGACGTTCCTGAGCTCTCTCCCGAGCCGGCTAAGGTCTTTAACATAGTTTCCTCTGTGGAAAACGCAGGATTCCCGGAAGAGTCGTGCCCGAAAAACACCCCACTGGTCCAGCAGATCAGCCACCGGGTCGGCATACTAAAGCACAAACAGATACACAATTTAGTCATACAACTAAGCATCAAGCTGGTCATCTCAACTTTTTTAACCCAAGAGAGTCAATGTTGATTCTTCCAGCTGCTCCCTGCAATAAATACACAGATAAAACAGCAAAAATGAAAAAGCAAGCTGCTATGAAAACAAAACACTATTTCCATGTCTATGCAAATGAAAAATACCTACAAAGAGTCAGATACATCAGGAGCTTTTCAGTCAAAAAGCTTGCTATTAAGCAAATGATCGTTATGAACTCGATATAACAAACACGAAAGCAATCATGACACAAGATCTGAACTACTGAAGGCTGCGTACATTCCCAACAGCTAACGTGTCATCAACAGGTGAGAACAAAACATCAGCTAGAGGGACATCAGCTACAGATATGGCCACAAATGAAACTTCACAGCGTGCCATTAAAGCTGCCAAACTAAAACAATGTGAGCTTTTGAAGGTGAAGGTAGCAGCGATTGCATCTACGGGCACGGCTACTGATACATGGCACGCATTCTGTAAGAGTCAGTTGCCATAGAGACACTTACCCATGCATTAGCAGCTAAAACAAACCCAGGCCACACAGAAACAGAGAGGGGGTCAGATGTTAGGAAAGCAGGTATGAAATCAACACCCACCCAACAGGCCCTAAATCATCCTAACTCATTTAGCATCACAGAAATTTTGTCTGACCGCAGTGTCTTTTGATATGTTTGTCAACATGATATGAGTCAAAGGTGGACTGTGGGAAAGACAAACCTTGGCTAGGCTGGCTGTGAAAAGCACACATTCAAACAGTTCGCCCATTTTCTGCAGGAACTCGTCCACGTGGGGTCTTTTGAGCACATATACCTAAGAAGGGGAGATAATTTTATGCAAAAAACTATTCAACACTTCCACAGAATACAAAAGCTACAATGTTAGAAAATAATAGCCTCAGTCACCATTCACTTTCACTACACAATTAAAGTAAATGGTGACTGTCAGTTTCTGAATTCTTTTGTAATCCAGGGAAGAAATTCATAGTACAATGAAATAACAATAAAATTGACCTTTTTGTGTGAACATTTACAGTAAGTTAATAATAATAATATTTATGAACACTAATGTGGTCACTTGTGTTTTCAAACCTTAATGTGAAGACACCAACAAACATGATTGACATTTCTGCTCCTCGAAGACACACAGCTGCCACCTAGTGCAAGTAATCATGAATAGGCCAACCAGGACAGACAGCCTATCCTGGATTACTTGAACAAGGTAACAGCCTTTCAGTCACTGTGGGTTTCATCATTTATCTAATAATGTTCTGATGTATAAAAAAAATTACACTTACATTGAAACAATACTGTAAAAATAACTATGTCATAACTGTGACAATTCAACATGATCATTTCATGATCATCATAGCATTGTAACTGGAGGTGTTTATTCATTGCTTCCATTAATCCAGTACCTGATGCACCGTGCCATCTATCTCCACCGGGACGATGAAGTCAGCATTGCTGATGGGCTGCAGGAAAAACAACAGTAACAATGAATTATCACTGTCTCAGTTTAAGAATCTCTATCACACATTTTATAACACAATTGAAAACTTGCTGATAGATAAGGTAACCACAATCAGGTGTTATCAAAGTGCGATAAGAAGTGTTACTAAATCACGGTTACTAATAAAAGCATTGAGAAGTTGAACAGCAGAGGGCGCTGGTGTTCCTCCAACACAAGACACTCCTGTTACAATAACTCCAAACTAAAGGGAGAACTGAGATTTATAGACCTCAAACATTTTGTGACTTTTCACTGTCAAAAGGACGGACTGAAGTAAATGTGACTCTGGATATATTTTTATAATCCACATATCCAGTCTATAGTTACTGTACCTGTAAAGGCCCGTTCACACCAAGATAACAAATCTTTATCGTAGTAATGATACTATATTTAGGTTCAATAAAAGTTAGATCTAAAATCTTTCTAAATGTAAGAAAATAGTGTAGTGTAGAAAATCCTATAGTTGGGATCACTTTCGTTGGAAACGATAAAACATCTGATGAACGATAAAACATTGACAATAAAAAATTGGGCTGCAGTACGTAAGCTTAGAATAACCATATTGTTATTGGGGTGGGAGAAAAAAAAAATCGATGCATCGGGATTCTTTCTCTAACGATTCTGAATTGATTCTCAAAGATTCAGAATCGATTCTATGTCAGAACTTGTTCATCCTGAATATAACTTTGTTAAAATAAAAGCAATAAAATTAAACTTCAAGATGGGAATACTGTCAAAGAGATTCTAACTATAAACAAAAAGCATAAAAACTCTTTAGTTATTTAAAATGCAAATTTATCATATTTGCAAAAAAATTATATGAAGAATCGTTTTGGAATCGGATTGTGAGTCCCAGAATCGAATCGGACGTAGTACCTAAAGATTCCCACCCCTAATTGTTATCATCTAGTGTGGACGGTAATATAGTTATCATGATAGTTAGCTTTATATTTATGGTTTTTGGTGTAAATAGGCCTTTGACTCTTAACAAGCGAATTCAAGCTTTTCTTGTTACACTAACAGTAACGATAAACGAGTATTGACTGGACTGTCACTAAGCATTACAGGAAACACTGACTGCTTACACACATGGGCCTGATGACAATAGTGATGTGAGATCTATTGTATTTTGAAGTAAACAACACATGCGTGATCCATTCCCAGTTTCAGAATTAAACAGAACAAATTCCCACAGACATGAATTAATTACCTTAAATGAGCTGTGCACCAGAGTTTCGTCCAAGTCTATTACGACACATTTCTTTCCATAGTCATTTATGTTAACCTCAGGCAGGAGATATTTCTCTGGAGGCTGTGGGGATGCAAAACAGAGAGGTTAAACGTGATAAACAGAGAGATTAAGCCATCGTGTTAAGAGGGTGACTGTTATCGAGCTGAAAGAGGGTGAAAAGCAGCGCGGTCCCCAATGATTGACACATTTCCTCAGGAAATTTAAAGAAAAGCTTCAGGCATAGGAAATGTGTTTCCTGTGGTGCACAGACAACACTCATGCAGTTACACATCCCAGCTCTTCCACACAGATTCCTCCAACAGGAAGTGGAAAAGATTACGGCTGTGTGTGAGGATTAAATGGTTTTCACACATTAATCAGAGATGCAGGATGGGTCAGGTTAAAGAGGGCGAGAGTGACTTTAGCACAGCTAGCCTGTATGAAATCTCATCACTTTATTTATAAGCGGCGGGTGAACAGGACACTCTTGATACGAGTTGCCCAATCCTCAATACAAACAGAGGCAATCCTATTATAGATGTAGGCAGTACGCTGTGGATAAATCTAATCTAAATCCCTGCCTTTTTAATGGGATGAATCAAGCTTGGGATGACTGGAGTGCAATTAAAATCCTGGTCCGAACTGCTGAATGAGCACAGGAAGTCAACTAAAAACCATACAGTTTAGTTGAAGTATGTGTCTACTGGATATTCAAAATAACATTTTGGGGTTACAGGAAGTCAGAAAGTCTAGCAAACACTTTTTTGGGGAAAACACAGCATTTCAAAAAGATTTCTTAAAGGGACAGTTCACACTAAAATAAAATTCTGTCATCATTTACTCACTCTCAAAGCTTGACTTCAATGGAAGTCAATGTTGTTTGGCTACCAACATCCTTCCAAATGTTTTTTTTTTTTTTTTTTAAAGTTAAATAGAAAAAAATAGAGTCATACAGGTTTGGAATAACGGGTGACGGGTGAGTAAATGACTAAAGAATTTTCCTTTTTGGATAAGTGTGTTAATAGTGTAATTGGACTAACTTGTGGGATGTTTCCCTGAAAGCTCTGATCACTTTTAATACATTGCTCTAATTGACTAAACCACAACACAGGCAAAACCACTGGCATGGGTTTGGGGCAGGGCTATCTGTTTATCCAACCAATGGCAGAGGGAGAATGTTTGGCAAACTAAATGTCTTAACTAATAATGTTCAAACTGCGTGAAAAAATTTTAGGCTTTTCAGCCGCCTCAGAAATGTAACATGCAGTGCATGCAAGCATCCAAAAGGCATTAATCAAACTGCATCACTGTCCACAGAGGCCCTTTAAAAGACGAATGCGCACGGGGTGCCATGCTCTGTGTGGCATGCAAGCGCACAGACACAGTAAACGGAGTGGAGTCATACATACACTGGGAATAGGGATGACCTCAACCTGGTAACACTGGGACATGAGAGATGAAGACGGATAGAAAACATACAGGAGAAGAAATGAGATGCTAAACCACAAGACTAATGGACAATAATTCAAACACATGTGATACAGTCTAGACAGATAAGGACAGAGCTGTGATGACTTCCATATAACACAAGCAAAACACACATGATGAGTGTTCATTAGACAGCTTGATTTAGACCGGACTATGAAGCAGAGAAAATCTCTGGATCAATATACCATCATCTAGGAAGGGTGTTTGGGGCTGTCTCACCTTTGGTGGAGCTCCATTCTCCTCCACAGGTGGAGGCAGAGGGCTGCTGCTGTTGTTGTTGGGGGTGGCAGGGGGATCGGCATCGTAACTTCTAAGACAGCAGAACAACGAGCTGAAGATGCTTCGAGTTCTCTTCTTCTTCAGACTGCTGTTGGACAGCGAAACTGATGAAAGAACAGATTAAAAGAGCATGTTAAACAAAGTTTAAAACATAAAAAAATCAGCTACGGCTGCAAGATATTGTTAAATATGATAAAATGCAATATATTATACATTGGTAAATAATATGATACATGATATGCAATATGATAATGCTTTAAGTTAGTAAAAATATATTTTTAAAAAAAATTCTTGTAAAAGAAAGCATCATAACAACTTCTGAAAATGAACAGCCATGTTTTACTGTTGCAGTACATCAAAACAAATCTGATTAGGTAAATTGCTGATAAATTATGCATAAATTATTGGTGGCTAAATAAGTATTAACTAGTATTAAGAGCTTTGTTTTTTGGAATTACAGCATTTTTTGGTTAGGGTCACAAAAGTTAGACTCTCAACATTAGCAAACTTAGTGGTAAACATACCCAAACACCTTTGGACTCACAGTATAGTATGCAAATGTCAGCATGTTTAACTAAACAATTTAACTAAACAACTAGATTACAATTTACTAGACTTTATGTCTATACACCACACCTAATGAGGGAACGTCAAAGTGCCTTGTGGTTCTTCTCATTCACACACACTAATAAACATACTAATAATAATCAGCCTTCATTCCAGCGCCACGGCAAAAGCTCTAAATGTTAACACTGAGGTCACCAGCAGGAGAAGGCCCTTTAAAAATAGTGACAAGTAAAAAAAAAACCTTGAAACTGGACCCCACTCGCTTACAATCCCCACCCTGTCCCCTTTAGGCTCCTAAACCCTAGTCCTTGCAGTCATTGGCTGCCGACTCAAACTCCATTTTAAGGGACAGAGGCTATTTTCCCTCGTTCCTGGGGCTTTAGTGACGAGAGAGAAGGGCTAAGAGCTGAAGCAAGGAATGATTGAGAGAGAGAGGGAAGACAGGAGGCGCAGCAAATGAGGAGGAGCTAAAAAACAAACAGCCAATAGAAGCCTGCCATTCCTCTCCCGCCCCCTTAGCTTTCTGTAGTGCTTCTTCTGTAGTCCCAATAGCGCTTGTTTACACTTTAAAACTTAAAAAACTGTGAGTGCAACACTTTAGACAATTTATACATAATACAATGTTAAAGATTCTGCTAATAGTTATGGGAAAGCATTTAGTGAAGTAAAAGGCATGTAAGCACATCCATTGGGTTGTCTTTAGCCATTATGGAGGCTTTTATAGGTATACAAGCTATACAAGGTGGGTTTCTTGTGTTTTTGGTTCTTGTTTTCATGAGCACGAGGACAGAAGCTTGGCTGATCTTAGTAAACTGATCTTAGTAAAGACATCCGAGAAGCAATGATGAAATAATTTCACAATACAGAACGGCAAATAAAATGATAAAGACTTAAAGACCATAAAACACATCGGTCCGTGAAACACAATTTGCTGCATCACCAAATGATCTCACTGAACATGAATTAGATGGAACACTCAACAGGTCATTTCATTTGGCAATATATTTAAATTAATAACTAATTTAGGATCAGGAAATAAACATTATACAACTCAGTGCCTTCACACAGTTTATTAATAAAGTAGTGGTTTATTAAATAAGCCATATTTTTTATATGGCCAATATACTGATGGTTTTGAAAATCTCAAATATTGTCCAATCAATACATTTCCATGTGAAATAAATACATGAGAATTGCACATGTGGAAAGCGTCAAAAAGATCTTCAGATACCATCAGAAGTGATGCCAGGAAAAGGTCCAGCTCCTTAAAGATCCTGTCTGACACTAATAACTTCCAGCCCAACATTACTGTACACTTTCACATAACGCATCTCGTAAAGAATCATTAACAGGGAAACCGGGTCTAGTGGATCAGATGAAGGGAGTACAGCCTGCCTCAATGAATTTAAAGTGATACTTAATAGGCTATTTACAGCCTAAGGACCGTTTTAGAGAGTTCAACTTCATTCTGTGCTGAAAGGACAGCTGCTCCAGAGAGCTGCTTCACTCAGCCACCCTGAGGTCAAAGGTAAAGCCCTGAATGTGACCCATAGGAATTCCTGCTGTCATTGAAGCGGACATCCTGACTGGATATATCTACACCACAGACACAGACTAAACTTATCAGAGCTGGGTGTAACGTAAAGCTAAATGCCTCAAATTCACACAAAAAACTTTTTTCAAAACTGATTTCAACAATTTTACTAAATGCAAAACAAGTCCCATTATTTCACCTCATTCCGGGGCACAAATAAAACTTGCTATTTAATATAACTCAATTTCTTCCCACTCTTGCAGCACTGCTGCCTCCGGACAGAAAGAAACGTGTTTGTGTTGGTCTCCATCCACATCACTGGTGACATAAGCACTGACGGAGCCCAAACTTTCAGTCTCTCCCAGTTTACATTACGCCTTTACGAGCGCTGAGGTCTAATAAATACAGATCGTTAACAAAAACACACGAAAATATAAAGGCATATTATATTATTGCAAACAACAGCACATTCTCACTCCGTTTAGTCCAAACAGGTTCAAGATTCCTGGTTTTTGGTCTTATCCGCGGACGCAACTCGCAGCCCGCTCGTTTAAAATGGTGGGCAGAGCTCGGGCTAACAAAACGCGCTGCGCCGCATAACTTCAACCCCAAAACACCTCTCACCTTTTTCAGCATTTGACGAGAGTATCTCCTCCTCCTTGGGGTTCGTAACCTGCGTTATTATGGACGTGTTGTCCATGGAAACAAAATGTTAGCTCCTTTTTCCAGCGAGTTCTAGCCGTCTCCGTGTTTCAGATTGTGCTAACAGCTAGTCGAGTTAATGGCAGATCTCCAGGCAGCCAGCAGACTGCTGTCGCTCAGGCTAGCGTGGGCGAACGGCGGACTGCACCCGACCACTAATCTTTGCGTTTTGTTGCATTAAAATATGCGTCGCGGACACGCATCTGATCAATTAGCACGTATGGATACGCATAACAAAAACAAATTTCGCGAGCGCCGAATGGCTAACAAGTAGTTGGAGGCTGAATTGCTAATACAAGATAGCTTTAGCGAGCTGACCATGAAACCTCCAAATGCGGGCTGAATAAATCACTCGCGTAATATCTGAACGCTTGCGTTTAAACTCGTGGAGCTACAGAAGAGAAACACGACATCTGTGCGCTTAACTAATCGTCAAAAGCAGCTCCTTCATATTTTCCCGTGTTTTCTGATCTCTGCTTCCAATATGGAGACGGCGAGTGTTTGATATTCACGAGATAGAGCTGAGGAACAGCAGGAGGAGGTATTTTCTGGGAACCCCCTCCCTCATATTAAAAATAAAAGCACGGACGGGGCACACGCAGTCCACCCAATGACAGTCCGCACGAAGTTTACTGATCAACAGTTCAGGCATTCGACTGTGTTGTTGCGATATTTACATAAATAACAAAGCAAAATACAATCCACGAACCTTTCATCTAGTCCATATTGTCAATAATATCTGCTTCGTTATGAAAAGAAAGTGCATTAAAAATGCATTACACTGTGGGATCTTATTTGTATTTACAGATTCATTTGATAAATCCTTTCTTGCTTTACTGTTCTGCATCATTTTGGATTGGGGATTCGATGGCAATAATGTGTGAAAATATATGTCATTTACATTCAAGATTTTTTTAAGCAAAATGGGCTTCACACCCTAAAATCTGGCAATTACCCTGTGCGTCTCTTCAGTTTTGTGTATCAAAACAGACCATATTTCAGCATGTGAGGTTTAAATGGTTAAGGGCATTCCCTGTGTCCTAATTGACACGACATGTCTCCCTCTGCTGGTCTAAGTTATTGTTGCACCTTTGTAAAATACCCTTGACTTCTTATGACATAATGTTCAAATCATTCGCGAAATTAGCCAAATTTCTCTAACTGACCTAAAATAATCATGTTTTATCAAGTGATGTTTTGTACATCTTATTTTTGTGAAATTGAAATTAAAAGGCGTATAATGTTTAAATAAATTAAATGTAAATTGAATATGGAAACGCATCTTTAAAGTATGCATAGCTGTGATGAATGTTTCATTTCCTTATAATTTGATATAACTTTACTTTTATTCTAGTGCTGTAGCCACCATGTTGATGGGCGGGGGTGTTGTCCAAAATATACTTATTTGCTTTACATGCTTTATTGGGGAACTCAGAATGGTTAAAGCCAAATGTTGACGTCTTGGTGTTTTGTTCAGTTTATAAAAGATCAAAATATGAATATTGTATTTACTTCACTAAATGCACCTAACACTACAAAAATACTTTGTTGTAGTTTACTTTTGTGTACTATGCTTTGGGAATAGAAATACAATGCCACAGCTATAGCTATAGCTAAAGGAAAAAGATGGATCATCCTCACTGTGTTATCGCATGGGACTTCCTGGACCGTCACTCTGGACATCAATCGCTGACCGCAACCTAAGAAAATAAATTATTTCTACAACTGATCGCATTCTATTGCAACGACATGCACCTGCACCACTCAGTTTTGTATCTTGAATTTGTGCGCCTCTTTGATGGACAGTGCGGGTGCCACCCCTCTGCAGTTCCAGTCCGGATTATAAATACACTCTACACCCCCTCCCGCAACATTCACACCAGCTACTGCTGCCTCTTACCCTGTGCACCATCGGCACTGGGGAAACGGGACGGATGTATTAGCAGCAGCCCACACGCACCCCCTTTTTATTTTATTTTTTTCCAATTTTCAGGGGGTTGACATCTGTCACCAAACATCTGAACGACTGTAAAAGGCAGATAAGGTTAGTACTGAGAAACTGTACGCCTTTGTGAAATACTGTACTTACTGTACACTGTGTTGGAAACAGAGTTCCACAGACCATTTTTAAGCGATATGTGAGCGTCTGTATAAGCGCAGCATCATTTACATTTCAAATGAGTTTAGATTTGCATGTATTACTTTGTCAGACAGGAATACTTAAGGTTTCCTCAACAACTCATGAGGTACACGCATACGTAATAATTTTCTTAAATAATTAAATGATAAAATAAAACAAGTGCGTTCATTTGGGTAGATTTTCAACTCTGAATGATCTCCTGATGTGTGGGAGATCGCATTGCGCTGCAGCTGCCGCACTGTACCATGAGCAACTGCTCAGGCTAAAATAGGAAGAGGTTGTACGGCGCAGCTGACTGTGCTCTTTCTGAGGAGCCGTGAAAACAGGCACTCCCATTTAAGTCACTGACTTGCAGTCTTGTCTTCAGAGAATTAGATGAGTTTCAACACTGTTGGAATGCTTTTTGTTGTTTTGTTTGTTTTTAGTTATGTTTCTCCTCTTGTAACTGGATATTGATTGCTTAGGCTGAGACTGCATGGTACGTCTTGACGTTAACGAATAGTGCGTGAAAATTATAGCTGTTGTATATCATGTAGCCTACTAAGTGTTGGTAATCACTTTGTTGGACTAAATATATAAACACAACAATGTAGACCCGTTTCAGAATACATTTCAGAAATTTTCATTAAACTGCTGGTTGATTGAAGTTGTTCTGGTAGAAAAATATTAAACAGCGTTAACCCTGTATTAAAAGGTTTGGCGTTGCTGTTGTTTTTATAGTAACATATTGACCGCAAATCTCCAGGAACGCGCACATTATTTTAATCGTCTCAAATAATATTATCAACATTTTAAAGGCTCGTATTGCAAATCACACGTTCGCATGGTTATTTTCCATATTCTTTTTGTTCCTGTTTACCTCATAGTTTTAAAGCATTTAAACGGATTACCACTCCTTGGTTTTTGTTAAAATTGTATTTTGCAAACTAGTTTTGCAGGTACAACTTGATTCTGGCAGTCTGCTATAACAATTTCTAAACTCATTAATATTAACATTACGTCACAAACGTCTTCTATGATTGGACAGATATTTGCATTTCGATATCGTTCGATTAAATATACTTCGTGTTTTCCGTCAGCTGTTTCTTTTCAATGTACCGTAAATATTGTCTCTTTCATAGCTAAGTTTTAATATAAAGCCAAATATATTTGATTAAAACATTGAAATATTATCATATTGAGCATTTGAACTGGTTGTAAATTAGTTGAAAGAAGGATTGGTGGATATCTGAGCAGTTTGAGTGACGGTTGATCTGTAACCATTAGTGGGTGTGACGCAGCGGAGCTAATAATAATATCACTTACAATATATTAAACAATATATTATAATTAAATGTAGTTTTGGACTTTAATTTAGTTCAAATATTAAACATTGGTGGTTCAGTTCAATATAAACTGTAGGGGAAATATTTTTGTAGACCATAGCAACAGAAAGGCCATGGATTTGACTCCCAGGGGACAGACATAAATAGTATAACTTGAATGTATTGGAAATATGTTTATGTCGTGTTTTTTGTTATAACCTGCTTTAAATTGTATCATTTTAAGTGTAACAAACTATTTAATGTTTAGGATTTTTCATCAGGTTAACCATGGGGATCAAGGCAGCCCTTCCCAGGTTTGAGCTGTACCTCTACACTGCTGTTCTCGCTCTTGCACTCTTATGGGCGGGCAGCTGGATCATTGAGGCATCTAGTGGTAATTTGTTTATTTCCTTTTGATTTTTTTATTAATTAATAAATATCCATCATGGATTCCCAAGAACACACAATGAACATTGTAAGCATTCTTGTCCTGATTATAATTTATTTATGAGCACTATACACAGTTAGTGTTTGTATGGGAAGAGTTTTTGCTCGTTGATTTTTTGCTTTAACTGGGGCAGGCAAGCCGTACCCTTTTTCAACCTTTTTGAAGACTGGGGCATGTTACAAAAACATCTAAACTCAGATAATCTGTTTAGGATCCCTTTTAGTACTTGGATCTTAACTTTGCACTTAAGATTAAGTTTCTGTAATATGGCCTCAGATATTGATTATTTTGACTTTTTAGTTAAAAAAAAAACATATGCATCAGATTAGACTTGAATCTCAATAAGGTCTGTTATGTACGTTTTTGTAATACACTGTAATTTATAATAAAAATATCTGTCAGATTTCACAGGATCAGACAATCTCATAACCCTAAAATATATTTTGGAGTCAGAATTATAGAGAGAGGGTTCTGAATAGGCAGGCTGGCAAAATTTGCATTATGTAATGTTATTAATATTTAAGCTTATTGCAGACATACAGACATACAGTCAAATATCTTTTTTCTCATATTTCCAGAGAATTTAAACAGAAGGGCATTCAGGGAGAGTGTGAAACCAGGATGGCACTATTTTGGCAGAAAAATGGCAAGTATAACATGTGTAATGGTTACAGTATACGCATAACCATGTTGGACTGAGGAAGAAACCTTATTATTAGAATGTAGGTATTCCTATTATTTAATGCAATTATATGAAGCTTTCCTTGACTGGTGTATTATATCTCTTTAGGATGTTTCAGATTTCGAATGGGTAATGTGGTTTACCACTTTCCGCAACCATATCCTGTTTGCCCTCTCTGGTCACGTGATCTTTGCAAAGATCTGCTCAATGCTGTCTCCAAAGGTACATAGTTATCACCTTATGCAATGCGGTTGGATAATGTACTGAGATTTAAACATGCTAATGTTTGTCGTGATGGCTGTGATGCTTATTTGTATATATTGCATGGTTTGCAGTAAATGCCTTTTGATATTAACAATGCATTTTGGAAATTATCTTATCTTAACCAATGTCACATGAATTCTTGTTTTTGTCTGCTGTCAATGAAGATTGGTATTGATGGATGCAAGGTAACTTTAACAGCTTATCTACTTATCTGATATGGTAATACTAATTTATTTCATACTGGTGGTACATACTACAAATACAGCTAAATCTGTAATACTAATAATACTAAGAGTCTAATTCTTCTGCTGCTGCGACTGCTACAACTATAACTGCTTACCTAATTCATTATTGTTATACATGACTGTCAGATAATAGAAATTTGTCAAAATAAATAATGCTTTTTTCCTTACCCACAGAACAGATCATTGATCTATATGGTGTATGGATCTCTAGCTGTCCTGATTACTATGGGATGGACATACGTCTCTATCATCCTGTCTCACTGCTTCGTCCTCTACAGTGTGGCTCTCGTGAAGAAGAAGTGGCTTTGCTTTGTGGCTGGACTTACCAGCCTGGTGACTTTCAAGATGGAGCCCTTCAATACCTGGCAGGTAAGAAATTTAATAGCTAGTGAATAAGTATTCCTCAGCATTTTATCACCGATTAAAAATAAAAGACTGTAGCTTAAGTTGGTCTAGCTGGTCTCTTTAGCAGAAAAAACATGGTTCTTTTTTTAACTAAAGTACATTAAGATAAATTAGATGATAATATATATTCATTATGTGTTGATTATAAGAGCAGTTTGAATACAGTTCTAAATCGTCTCTTTGAAGTCTAACCAAAAATAAACTTAAAGACAACAAACTTACCAAATAAGGCATTTCATTATACATGTTCCCTATCAGATGTCCATGTAGGCATAATAAAAACATTTTGCTTTGTCATTTTGTACTGATAACCTTTCTGTGTTCTTCTGATGCAGGAAGGCTTTGTGACAGGCTCCTTTGATCTGCAAGACGTCTTGTTCTATGGAGGTTGTGGGTTTTCCATTATGCGTTGTATGAGTTTTGCCTTAGAGAACTGTGAGAAGAAAGACGGTAACTACACTTTCATGGATCTGATCAAGTACAACTTCTACCTCCCCTTCTTCTTTTTTGGACCTGTCATGACCTTTGATCGATTCCATGAGCAGGTGAGTCCTGTATAGTCTTTCTAACATCTAAAGGAAATTACTACTTCTGTATTTCCCATCTAAAACCCCAGTCCACAGAATCATGGATATAGTCTTTGTGTTGTCTTTCATTTTTGCCACTTGTTAAATAAAATGCACTGATCCCTATTTTCTCAGGCCAACAACCCTAACTTGACTCGTAAAGAACGAGAGATGTGGAACATCACCATTCAAGCTTTGGTTCACCTTGGTGCTATTTTGGTGGTGGATGTCTTCTTCCATTACTTGTACATTTTGACCATCCCTAGTGATTTGAAGCTTTTGAAGCAACTGTCTGACTGGTCTTTGGGTCAGTTTGATCAAATTATTGTTGTAGCAACAAAATTTGTTTTTGCAAATGGTAGTTTTTGTAAAATATATATATATAAAAAATGTGTAAATGTTAATTTGCTAGTAATATTTAATACAATAAAATGAACATTATATTATATCACATAAGTACTATTTGTTTTGTGTTTCAGCTGGTTTGGCATACTCCAATCTAGTGTATGATTGGGTAAAAGCAGCAGTCATGTTTGGTGTCATTAACACTGTATCTAGACTAGACCATCTGGACCCTCCTCAGCCCCCGAAATGCATCACAATGCTCTACGTCTTTGCTGAAACGTAAGATTTTCATGAACAGTAGAAAGCAGTGGATGTTTGATGTAATCAGGTGATATGTTAAAACTGAGTTTATTTATTCTAAGATGTACTTTACAGGCACTTTGACAGAGGAATTAATGACTGGCTATGCAAGTGAGCAAATAATTTATCAAATTATATTAATATATAGGGTGAATCCTATCGTCAGTTTTTATTAAATGTGTCTGCAATGTAAATTCTGAGATAATCCTATTCTCTGTTTAAGATATGTCTATGACTATATCGGTGAAAACCATGATGCTATCTTCAAGGAGCTTATTGCGACCATATGTACCTTTGCTGTCACAACTCTGTGGCTCGGACCTTGTGAACTGGTTTACATCTGGTCTTTCTTTAACTGCTTTGGGCTAAACTTTGAACTGTGGTTGGCTAAGCTCTTTTCTCTGCCTCCATTCTCCACCATTGAGGTGAGATCCCACACAACCACTGCTGCAACATGTGCTGTTTAATTCATTGTGATTGATTTGAGCATTTGAGTTTCAAAAGTATCAAGCATAAACTTTTAATATTCTTTCAGAGAAATCTTATGTCTGAGGCAATGTCACGCCGAATCAGGGGCTTGTTCAACGCTGTCAACTTCTGGCAAATTGTCCTGTATAATGTTCTGGCACTGAACAGTCTGGATTTTGCTCAGCTGGTTGCTAAGAGACTGCTGCTTAAAGGTAAGTTATTTGTTTCAGTTCATTGTATGCCAGTAATGAAAAAAAACTTTTTACTTTAAATTCTTATGTACAGTTCTCAAACACTTTTGGACGTTTAGGTCACATTTACTTTAAATTTACTTAAATATTTTACTTAAAGTGTTACTTACTTAGATGTCCTTACACATTGGTGAATCACTTGTATGTGTAATATAGCTATATCTGAAATGTTAAAACATTGCATAATAATAGCGGCTTTGTGCTTCCCTCAGGCTTCCCTGTGTCCACTCTCTTGGTGCTGTTTGTGACTTACTGTGGTGTGCAGCTGATAAAGGAGAGAGAGAGAAAGCAGGCTCTGCTGGAAGAACCAGAACCAGTGGCCACCCTAGAGCCGGTCAAACAGAAAGCCGAGTAAAGGACAGAAAGGTCATTGAATCTGATCCAACTCTTGAGGTCCCTCTTGTTCCCCTGAGAGTCCATGCCAGACCTCAACAGCCCCGTCACTATGGTCACTGCTTTGCACAAATCTCACAAAGATGTTTTTAACTGTGAATAGTTCTGAAGTGCACTTGCTGTAGCCAAAAGCAACCTGTCCTCTGACATAACATACAGATAAACTATTAAGTGCATTTTATATTTATATTTTAAATGGATATTTAAAGAATGGGCTTGCCAAATATTTTATGGATAAATAATATATTGAACAATAAAAAAATATACGAAATGCTTTGGATTTTGTTTGTGTCTCTCCATATAGAACTATATAGATTTTAATTTGGAATTACTAGTATTTTTTTGGATTATTTTAAGAACGTTAAAAGTTAAACCTATGGCACATTTCATAAAAATACATTTAGTATCCCAAATGCATTTTTGAAAAATAATCACAATGGGCACTGTGTCAACAGCACACGGTTTACTCTTACTTATCCACATTTAACTTGCTTACCTTCTTGTGGAGATTAAAAAGCCACATTATGTTCTCTTACTCATGTCACACTTCAGCAGATGATAGTGTGTGGACACATTCCTCTATTAGGCTTTGTCCTACATTAGGCTATGAGTAGCACACAGGAGATTTGAGGTTGATTAATAAGCCTAAAATACACCCTGAGAAACACTGTGGTTCTGTCACGCTGTTATCAGCACATATCTTATAGTTTTTAGACTACCTTTAGATTTTTGTCAAATTACAAAACTAGCTTTAGATTTGTTGTCTTCACACATAAAATGTGGATAATTTTAACTTAAAACTGAAAATGTTTTAATTATACAGAATACCTTTTAGTTATTTAGGCTACCTAGTATATATAGTATATTTAGTTTTTATATAGTACACATAGCAGGGCTGTCACAATAGTGACATATATACCACAATACCACAATAGTGGTATTGACAATAACTATAAAATTCAAAACCATGGTTATCAGTATTGTGTTAATTGTACACATATGATAATACTATAAATAATTCAGCACCAGTTTAAAAATTTCACAATGGTAACAAATTTTCTCTCTTTCCACCTCTACACCCTTTAGAGTGTGAATTGTTGAGCAAAAAAAGAGAAAATAACAAAATGATGTTTTTGACTAATTATTTTTAGCATTATTTACTTCTTTTTAAAAATCATTTTAATAAATATTTCAATACTGTTGTTATTGTGAATTCTTTTGACCACAATTACCATGTGGTAAAAATGACAGTTTCATCATGACAGCTCTAATACTGTATACAGTTTTTTAAAACAAACTGGGCCTGATGTATAAATGTTGTGTATACACAAAATGTGCATTAAAATGTGTGCACAGTTTTGCCATGTATGCTTAGGGATATATAAAAATAAACTTACATATGTGCACACCTTACAGACACTCTTGACTATACATGTGCACACTTAAAGGATGAAATCAATACAAAGTTTTATACACAAGGCTCTGGTTTGTGATTTATAGATCTGGAATGAAAGGTAAAGAAAGTTGTTTGGATCTGTGGGCTAGTGGTTCATGCTGCATCACACACAATTGTGACTATCTTCTCTCTGATATTTCCTGTCCTCTTTGTACATTTACTGTATCCATGAATAAAAAGGGCAACAAAAATATCATAAATCTAAACACTGCCTAAGATCATTTGATAAGATGTTGAAAGATATCATACTTTTTGAGCTGACAAGACTAAAAAACACTTACAAGCTTACAAACACTTGCAAGCTTACAAGCAGAAGACTAGTCCCTGTGAGTAACGTTTCAGCTGTTGGCACGATTAGTCTGGTGGTGGGGGGAAGGAAGGGACCAGCTTGAATTTCAGGCCTTCTCAAACCCAACGTGGTTCGTTTTCACATTTCTATATATAGCTGGATAGACAGTAGCTGATAGCTTGTGACAGCTGTAGAAAAAGACCACACTAACACACTACAGGATTATCCTCCACCATTTCTCATTTCGAGTAACGCTGTTAATACAGTCAGTCCAGTTTTCTTGTGGGAGAGGACCAGGACACCCCTCCCTCCTACTGAAATATCACATCAAACCATAACAAGATGGCCTCCATGTCAGTGGACCCGGTGAAAGAGCCACGGATGTACCAGCAAACACTTTTGCAAGATGGACTCTGTGATCTGCTGGAAACGAACAGATTTGTGGACTGTGTTCTGAAGATCAAAGACAAAGAGTTTCCTTGCCATCGGCTAGTGTTGGCTGCCAGCAGCCCTTACTTCAAAGCCATGTTCCTTTCAGACCTGGAGGAGAGCAAAAAGCGTGAGATTGTACTAAAAGACATTGAGCCTGGCATTATGGGAATGATCCTGAGGTATATATACACCTCAGATATCAACCTTACTGAGCAAAACGTCCAAGACATTTTCATCGCGGCCAACATGTACCAGATTCCTTCGATCTTCAGTGTGTGTGTGTCTTACCTGCAGCAGAAGCTTGTTCTCAGTAACTGTCTGGCCATCTTAAGACTCGGGCTGTTACTGGACTGCCCACGTTTGGCCATGGAGGCACGAGACTTCATCTGTGACCGGTATCCACTCGTCATCCGAGACCAGGACTTCAATCAACTCGGCCCCGGTGAGTTGGCTGCTATCATCACATGTGACTCTCTGAATGTAGAACGAGAAGAGTTGGTTTTTGAGTCGCTGATAGACTGGGTTGAGTACGATACGGTGGAAAGGCTAAAGGACCTGCCGGAGCTTCTACACTGCGTACGTTTCCGTCTCATGCCAACGAGTTACTTTAAGGAGAAAGTAGAAGGTCATAGACTGATCAGGACGAATCAGGAGCTCAAGAAGGAGCTTCAGCTTATCAAGGATGCACAGAGAGGACTGATACACAGGGTCAAAAGGTCACAAAAAGGAAAGAAAAAGGAAGGTGCAACGGCAGATTCTGAAGAGGAGGATGAAGAGGGTTTGCTGCCGGGGATCCTTAATGATAACCCACGATTTGGGATGTTTCAAACAGAGCTTATATTAATGATCAGTGATTCAGGATCAGTAGCGTACGACCCTGCCTCAAATGAATGCTATGTGGCATCTTCATCAACTGAGATCCCAAAAAACCACTGCAGTCTTGTCACAAGGGAGAATCAGATCTTTGTTACCGGAGGTCTCATGTATAATGAGGACAATAAAGACGTGCCTTTCAGTTCATACTTCTTACAGGTATGTTCACGTTCTCTAGAAGAGTAGTATAGTACACTACAGTACTGTATAAATCTTTTTTTGATTCTAGTCATCTTTACTTAATTTACTGTGTTAAACCAATTGATTTGTCCAATGTGTGACGCAAACACCCAAAAAACCCATGTAAGCTGAGATTTTTGCAACGTAGTCTCATATTAATGTTATCTGCAATATAAATTATGACTCACAGGATCATGAACCTTAGGTTCCAAAAATAAGCTTGTGAGTTATGTCTATTAGGGTCTTTTCGGTCTTTGAACAGCTGTTAAGGCTTTGAACCTCATGTGTCATGTTTTCATTATGCCTGCATGACTCAACATATATTAAAAGCATTTTAAAACCTCTTGAGAGATATTATGTTAAAGTAAAACAAGAAAAAATTTACTTGCATAAGAAAAACTTCTCCGAACTGTTCTTTATTCCATAGTTTGATCCCATGAGCTCAGAATGGCTTGGGATGCCCTCACTACCAAACCCTCGCTGCCTGTTTGGGCTGGCGGAGGCTGAGAACTCCATCTATGTGGTTGGAGGTAAAGAACTGAGGGAGGGAGAACGTGCGCTAGATTCTGTTATAATCTACGATAGACAGTGAGTACATGCAGAAGACAAAAAAATTAAATTTAAGTAAACTCTAGGTTTTGAAGTTAACGTTTTGTTTTTGTGATTATTCGCTAATCGCACAGATCATTCAAATGGGGAGAGTCTGATCCTCTTCCTTATGCAGTTTATGGACATGGGACCATTTCACACAATGGGCTGGTTTATGTGATAGGCGGGAAAACTGAGAGCAAGTAAGTAAATATGAAGGTGTATATTATACACAAGAACTTAAATTGATGTTTTAATAACACATGGCTGTAATGAAATGTGATGATACAGGAAATGCCTAAGGAGGGTGTGTGTCTACGACCCCACCAAATTTGAATGGAGGGATCTGGCACCCATGAAAACTGCCCGCTCATTGTTTGGCACCGCTGTCCACCAAGACAAAATCTATGTGGTGACTGGAGTCACTGATAACGGACTGACCAGCAGTGTAGAGGTCTATGACATCGCCAGTAACTCGTGAGTTTTATAATTCTATATTCTCTTGACAGGCATATATGACACATTTAAAGTTGAAAATTACATTTGTGTGTTGTTTGCTTAGCTGGTCAGAGTTTGTGGAGTTTCCTCAGGAAAGGAGCTCTCTTAACCTGGTCCAGCAGGGAGGCTGTTTGTATGCTGTGGGGGGATTTGCCATGATGCCCAATGAGACGACAGGAAAACTGGAGCCCACTGAAATGAACGACATATGGAGGTGAGCATTTAGGTTATGAATAGATACACAATTACACAAAGTGTAATTTAAATTATAAAGTGTAAGTCCATAAATATAAAAACATTTGCATACCTCCATCATCATCTTCATAGTCCGGGAGCGAGTCGGATAAATGAAACCTGGTACACATATTTAGAACAAACTGTGTTATACCATCAACTTATGCTTGGCAGGTTTGATGAAGAGGAGAACTGTTGGAATGGGATCTTGAGAGAGATACGTTACGCTGCAGGTGCCACTGTGTTGGGTGTGCGTCTAAACACCTTAAGACTCACCAAAATGTGATCCACAGGCCTCATCTATACACAAAATACACAAAAGCTGCATACAAACAACACTGCCAAACATTATATATTAATGCAACAATACTCTTTAAATTCCTTTGTATCTTAAAAATATCGTTAATTGTTTAGAAACAGTAGATGTCTGTGGTTGATCCAAAGGTATGAGTTGTATCTGCAGGATAATATGAAAATGAATTGGTCAGCCTACAACAAGTATTATGCAAATTCTCTAAATTGCTGTTTCCAGGAAATCTCAGTAGATGGAGACAAAAGACAAGACCATGAATTTTCATTAGAAGCTTTAAGTCATAACTGCAGGATAATTTGAGTTTATATATCCATGTACATTGATTGCTATCATTCTTTGATATGTTATATTTCAGATGACAACTACAATTTAATGTTTTGCTATTATGACCAAGTACAATGTTTTAACGTTTGAAAAAGAGGAAAATAAATGACAGGATTGCAACAAATAACAATGACCAAATTAAAATGAAAACACAAGCAGTACAAGTAGTAAATTTTGGCAAAGACGAATAAATGAAAAGTTGTTAACGTATCTCTTGTTTTGAAACACTGTGTTTGCAATATATTCTTAAACAACTACACTGCAGCAATAAAGAAATTTATCCCAATTTATCAAATTTTACAAAACGTATTGCTGTGTAAACATTTTAGAAGTTAAACATCACTGACTCTAAGCTCTTTGTTCAAAAAGTGTTTAAATCTCAAGATACAATGTTAGAGTCTACTTTTGAGACTGTGAAATGTATATTAAATAGTCTGTATTTTTAAAACATTTTTACAACAAAATGAATCTCAAATAATACACCTTTTAAAATAGCACAACATGAAACCCTTAAAAAAATGTAAATTTAATCCTTTTGCTTAAAATATGAAAACAATATGTACAACAAAACTTTTAAAAGAATAATAAACAACATCCTTGCAGAAATTAATGTAAATAAAAAGTAAAAGACTACACAAAGTGTAAACTTAAAACTCTCTGTTTATCTGTTCATTATTCTGTAAATATATACTGCTGTACACAGTTGTGTATATTGTATGCTATATATTGCTCATTTTATTGTAAGAATATTTCTTGCTATGGTTTCTTATGGTACAAAGTGACATTTTATGTGGAAATGTAAGGACTATTAAAACATAATTATTATAATATATATACTGAAAATATGACAGATGACAAAATATAAGATGATTGCTACATAAGCACCTTTGTATAAGAGAAACTCTGATACAGATTATATCACACTAACTGTTCTGTAAAACGATTATATCATAGAGCAGACGTTACATGTTCCTAGTGTCTGTCCTTACAGCAGAGAAGAAAGGGTCGCAGCTGAGAATGAGATGAAGTCCCGTCCTCTGAATGAAGCAGAGGTGATGGTAAAGTGACTACATCATGCAGATGTGGGCCAGTTTCTCTCCTGACTCGATTTACTTCCATTTGATTGGTTATACTGGAAACGTTTCTGATTTGGGAGCACTTCTCTCTGTGAGCTTTCAGCATGTTTGAGAAGCGAAATCTCTGGCCGCACATTTCACAGGGGTAAGGCTTCTCTCCAGTGTGTGTACGACGATGACGCTTCATATTGGGTCGACTTGTAAAGCTCTTTCCACAAATCTCACATATATATGGTTTCTCTCCTATAAAGAACCATTAGAATAACTCTCCATTAACTCTATAAAAAAATCCATAAAATAATTTAGAATAATTCGGATTTTACCTGTGTGTGTCTTCATGTGTTCATCAAAATATTGTTTCATATTGAAGTCCTTCCCACACCATTGACACATGAACTGCTTGTGTCCGATATGGATGCTCATGTGAGAACGTAGCTGGTACTTGTATTGAAAACATTCACTGCAGACCTAAATGACAAGTAGAAGACAAATTTCAAACAGGGCCATAATGATTAAAATGACATTTAACCTGATAACTGTCACTGCAACACATAAATTGCACTATCCGAACTACAATTTTTAAAATTTTAGATGTTTAAATTTTGTATTAATATTTTCTAATTATGTTTATTGTTATAAAAATGTGTCAGATATTGATTCTTGAGTCTTGAGACTTTCCATCAATAATTTCCATCATAATATAGTGACAGTTAACAGGTTAAAGATGCAATCCGTATTTTTTGCTTCAATATCGTCATCCGTGTTTAAACCATAAATTTGCATGTTACTTTATGTAGTTGTCTTTATGTGGGTTGAAGTCAAATGATGTCAAACTGACATTTCTCACCAACTTTCACCCGACAGCTCAACTTCTAAATCATTATTTTAAGCTTACCATTATGAACTGGATTAAGATAAGGTTGAAGATCAGTTTTGAACGCTTACTTTTTATGTGCATGCTCAATAACTAATTTTGTTCATTTTAAACCAAAATAGTTTTTGGTTAAAAGCCTGACTCTAGCTTTAAACAATTTCCTTGTAAAGCAGCATTTAAATGAATGTGTCTCCATCATTATTTTATTATTTGAAAGCTCAGTTTTCATACCTCACACTGAAACGGCTTCTCTCCCGAGTGTTGGAGAGAATGAACTTTAAGTGACATGCTCCTTTTAAAAGACTTTCCACATGTCTCACAAGTAAACGGCATCTCCTTTGTGTGGGCTGAAGATATACAATACAGTCAAGAGATTAAATGTATTTATAACTTAATTCAACTTAGTGTTATTAATTGAGAGAAAGTAAATCAAGTAAAAATGCCACTGACACAACTCACCAACCATGTGTTTGCGTACATGAGCCATTGTGTAGAATTTCTTCTCACAGATCTCACAAGTGTACTTCTTCTCAGCATAACCATGAACAATCTTATTGTGCTCATGGAGAGACCAGAGCTTCCTGAAGGCTTTTCCACAAGTTAGACACTAAATGAGACAAACATCAGTTATTTTTACGCTATTTATGCTTTCAAATCATGTTAACATTTGTGTGTTTGTAGGTGTATGACTATATTCCTGTAACTCGATTAGTTGCAAATTACATACACTGTAAAACTTTTGAAACCTTTCAACTCAACATTTTCTAGTGACTTGTTTCATCTATCTATCTGTTTCATCTAATTACTATTTGTGGCAACAGTCACTAAACATTTTTTAGCTGGAGAGATTTCACATTTTTCTCAGGAATACATATAATAATAAACTGTGTACATTGCCTGAACTGTACGTTCTACCAAATGCATAAAATCAAATGTAAATGAATGTACCTGTATTGTCTTTTCACAGTCTGTCTGTTGATGTAACAGTAACAGCTCGCTCTCCAGGAGGAAGCGTTTGCCACACTTGTCACAGATCTGCATGTGGTTATGTGTCGTGTTCATGTGTTTCTCTAGGAACCAGCGGTTGTTGAAGATCTTAGGGCACCTTACACAACGAAAACTCTGAATCTCCAACCTATCCTTCTCCTCCAGGCCGTTCTGCTCTTCACCTCTCCCACTATGATCCTTCTCATGCCTCACTCCTGAACAGAACATCTTGGAGGCCATTACAACTGCATCAGCAGAGTCACAACGGGCTGTACCACCTTCCTCATCACTAGTGCCAACAAGTCCAACATTAACTCTTTCTTCTTCACTTTGCGCTCTCTCCTCCTCTATGGCCACGTTGGCTCCTGATTCATCGTTTCCTTGTCCCTGAAACTGAGATTCTAAAGGGGATATTTTGGGAGAACTACCCTCTGAACCTTTGGACACATTAAGGGTCTGATTGTTCAAATTGAGCTCGACAATAATTTGCTCTTGATTAAATGAAACAAGATCCTCAGAGTCTTTTGAGTTTTCAGTTTCACTTTCTACTTTAAATGAACTTCCATCTCCTACTTGAACAGCATATGATCTACCTTCACCTTTCCCTATATAGATCTTGGCACAGGCTGGATCTTTCTCTCGCTTGATTTCCATGTGAAACTTGGATGTTACCGAGTTGCTATTATTCCAGCTCTGAGCGCCAACTTCTTGTTTGGTTTTGTCAACACTGGAGCTAATTTCCAGTGAGCATCTGTTAATGAGTTCAGTACATGAACTGGCAATGTTGCTCATTTGTAACACCGTGGCAGCTTTGAGCACGTCTGGGACATTGCAGCTGGTGACTAATAGCTTGGAGGTGTAGATGAAGTTAAGAATCTCCTGCAGGCCTTGAGGTCTGAGAGCCTCCAGAGACAGCTCCACTCGCTGCAGATCCTTACTAGATGTGAACAATAATTGGAAGAATGGACTGAAGGCTGCTAGTACACACTTATGCGCACGAAATGAAGTCTGGTGATGCAGGAGCACGATGTCCACGTCACATAGATCTGGCTGGAAGAGACGCTGCTTGTTCAGTCTGTCCATTAGAAAGGTGCAGTGAAGGGCCACATCCTCTACCAGGGAGAACTCTGCAGATGAGTGATCAGCAGTTTGCTCCACTATGAGCTATGAACAAAACAGAGATGACAAAAGATTAAGATTATGTATAAGATGTTGCTTTATATTCATCATTTACTCTTACATCATTTCAAGCCTGTATGACTTTCTTTCTTCTGCAGAAAACAAAAGAAGATATTTCACAAGAGAGTTCACAACATATCCTGTTTGTGTTACACGGAAGAAAGAGTCATTTACAGTTTTTTTTCACAATTTTGAACAATTATTCATGAGGATGAATTTATGACGTTTTATTTTTGGATGAACAATCTTACACACAAAAGCACAATCATCAGCGTTTTTGAAGACCAGAAGACCAAATCAACCTAATTTGATACATGTACTTGCCTAGATTGTTTATTATTGTAAACAAAAAACAATGAATAATAATAAAGACTTGCCTAGATTGTTTATTGTATGTTATATCCAGCCATAAACAGTATGTTTTTTAAATGATTGTCTTTCTTATTATTCAATTTCAATGAACATTTAGCTTAACAAACATTACTACATATTTGAACACATCAGTATTAAACCATCTTATCATCATATCAAAAAGTAGCAGAAGTTGTAAAAGTAGAAAAGTAAAAGTAAACTAGATTATATCAACACATCACACACATCGCCATTATTACAGTGTGATATGATATTCATTTGTCACAATCTACAGGCCTTTATAAACAATCTTAAATATGCATGGCATCAGTCCGACAGGAAACAAGCAGTTTGGGGGTCTTACTACCATGTTGATTCAGTGGTCTCTGCCTCTAAGCAGCATCGATTACCCTTCTCAGCATTTCAATGATTCATTTTTATAAAAACAGCTGTTGTTTATATTTCATATGTATAGATATCTGCCCCGTTTCGCCATGTCCGCACGCAGCGCAGCACAACTCGCACTCTCACAGGCGGGAGACTCTTGATTGGAGGTCCAAAATCATATGGGTCGTTTTGTCTGGAGCGTTAAAGCGACAGCGACGTGGTTAATCCACAATCCACGGCTATTTAAACTAACCAAAATGTGTATCGTTTTGTGTATAAACTACAGAATAATCGTTTGGATAAAATCGTCCAGATGATGTGGTTGTGCACCTGACGCCCGCTGCGCATTCATATCAGCAGAAGCCAATGACAGTCGGGGTCATTGAGTCCATAGCGGAGTTAACCAGTTCACTGCATACAGCTGTACAGTACAACTGTGACCACTGCAGGTCGCTAAAACAGAGAGATTGATTCTTGACAGAGATATGTCATAGGTTTATTTCTTTATTTTCGATGTTCTTTGCTTGCTGCCAGTAAAACTGCCTCATGCATACACATGAAAATACACTTGGACTACAAATGCATTTGGACTACAATTTTAAAATTTTAGAATTTTTAATTTTAAATGTTAGATTTTTTTATATCTTTAAAATCGTCTTTTATCCTTTTTAATTTGACACATTTTTATAAATAACAGCAAATTTTTTTGTTGTTTTGAAATATGGAATATTTGATCTTTCCATTAATATATAGTTTGTCATGATTAGATTAGAATTCAGCTATGAAATGAAAAAAGTGAATTGTGAAAAAGTGTTTCAACACAACAGGTTAAATACAATCTTGCTTACTCTCACTCAACAGATGTGTTAAAAATAACACAATGTGTCGAGCTAGGGACAACACATTTTGTGTTACTTTCAACTCAACATGTGTTGCCCTTTTATGTATTTAACACAAAATGACACATAATGTGTTAAACAGCATAAAAAATAACACATCCTTTTTAGAGTACATATATTATGTTAATAATGAAAATAATATTCCTGCTTTTTATATAATTTTAGAACATTTGGTCAATTTAGACTTTGTGTTTGATAAATATGATGAAGTATAACACCAACAGCACATCAACAGTCAAAGATCACAACGGCTGGACACCAAAAAACTTCTAGATTACAACATGGTGAAGAGGAAGGTCATAAATCTTAGTGATTTGAAAGTTTACATAGTCTACTACAATTCACAAATATCCATAAATATTAGGATCTATAAAAACGTCATCCCTACAAACAAAATGTCTTAATATGTTTATGGTTGTAAAAATAAGTTATGACAATTTATTTACGATCTGTCATATTGTTGTTTTATAGCATATACTTCCCATTTTTCAACAAATTTTTCCATTAAGAGTTTCTGACATTGAACAGACCATTACATCATTTATGCATGTGGTATTCTGGTTTTGAAATGACAGAGGCTTGTTATATAATAAATAATTATTTTAACTACTGTAGCATGTAGGGCTTCTTGGCTTAGTTTCCAACATTCCCCAATGGGACTCTTTTCATTTAAATTAAAGGGCCTCCTGTTGGCTCCTCTGCTGAAATCTAATAACATTTTGTTTATCCGATGAAGATCTGTCTATGCAATTTTAAACTAAGCTTGACCATACTGAGTTTAACTAATCTGTGTGGTGAAACAATCAGTGCTTACTGGTATTCACGCTGCTAAAATGTTATAAGGAGATGTACACAAAGGGATGGAGAGAGAGAGTTACGAGAATAATTTAAAAAGGGATTTGGTAGATAAATAACAGATGTGTTTCAGAGGGGATGTAAACAAAGATAAGATCTCTCTGACCTCTCATTTTGTCTTACACTCTCCTGTTCCATTCTCTGTCCGTCTCTCTTTACAGGATTTGAGTGTCACCATAACAGTGATGTCTCGGGCAGGAGTCGACATGAAGACATTAGCAGAGACTCTAGATGCATAAAAACAAAACAGTTCATTGCCAAAATTAACACAGTACTTTGCGTTAAGACATAAAAACAAGGAGCCTTTTGTATCAATCAGCAACAATTTGATAAAAATGAAAGAAAACACAGAGAAATATTGTATTTGTGATCATTAATATTAAATATGGCAAGTATAATTAATGATAAATATATGAACAATATATCATAATTAATCACTGTCTCGTTTTACACATCCATTCATTTTACATGTACAACTATTATTCATGTTAGTTTTATGTCTGATAAAAGTTCATTTAGTTCTCACAACAAATACACAGATGGGGATATAAATATGTGCTTCTAATATATATTTTTACAAAAGTAATGGGTAAAATGTACCTACCAGCAGCCACCAGTTTTTATAGCACATGTGTTGCAAAAGAAAAGATGTACTAAGATCTAATGTACAAAATTAATCTGTATTCTTTCTAAAACAAATTCAACAAGTCATGTTTAACAAAAACATACAGCAACAACACTAAGAGACATCTTTTCTTGACTTTCCATCTGAATTACACTGAGGTACAAGAACTGTGAATGCAAACATACAAGCCTGATTTCATGCCAGTAGCAACATTTATGACAGACACTACATATATTCTCTTGACTTAAGAAAAGGGGATTGTGGTCTTTTAAGAATAACATTCTTAATAAAAAAAAGAGCAGTTGAAGTAATGGTCCACATATGCACAGTTACAAACAGTTACACAACCCATGGAAATTCTTACATATTTCACATAATTGAACTGTATATTTATGGTGAACTATAAATCACTAAAATAAAACACCATATATTATGACACGCTATACATCTGCAGTAAAAAGAATACTTGCTATTACAGCTTTAAATGAGAGATGATTTTGTCTGTGCTTGTACACCGAGATACACAAACTAGTAAGATTCAAAAACAGGATGTTAGCAGAATGTCACATTAATTTGTCCTGGAATAAAGAAGATAAAAATAAAACGTGGTCACCAGAGACAGAAAAGGTCACAGTTCAGATTTTCAGGTAATTAAGAGTGGGAGGAATCTTAAGCAGAGGAGAACAGAACAACAGAGCAGTATGCCATCACAGACACACAGCGAACACTAACACAGAGGATTAATGCATGTACCGTTGTGTATGGCAGACTGTTTATAAATAAGAACCACAGTTCAAATATACATCTTTCTTCTCATGCATTAAATTTTCCACACTTTTCTTCAGCAACAGTCTTTAGCTTGGCAAGAACTGGAGATCCGGAGCTTTGAATGCTTTCTTTTACTAGAGTAAGTGTCTCTCACTTTTTTGAATCAGTAGTTTGCTAAAAACATTCAAATGTCAAAAGTATTGTTCCATTGTGAAATGTATTTAACAGTTTTTTAACCCTTTTCTTCCACCTGAGTTCTCTGTTGATAAACATATATGAGGAGTCAATAAAGATACATGACTAAACTGTTCCTGTACATCACATGCCACTGAGGCACTCGCTTTCCTTCACAGTTCTACTGAGCTGTAAGTTCCTACAGGAATTGAGTTGAATCCTTGGAGATGATTGAGATTTGTCTCTCATTATGGGTCAAGCGTCACTCAGACGGTGGAGAAATCATCTTGGCACGTGGAGGCCCGTCGTGTGGCCGGGCTGCATTTGGTCATCATAGTGATTTGGGAGCTGAAGTTGATGCCGTTGCTTCCAATTGAGGGCTGATGGTACTTGGTGTCAGCTCCCAAAAACCTCTGCATGTGCCACCGCCTCCACTTTCGTTTGATTTCAGACTGAACCTGTGTGCAACAGACCACAAAACCCCACAGAGAGTTATACACAAAGTATAAACATCACATATACCATACCATTGAAAAATTGACTGGTACAATGGGCCTAATTTTTGGGCTTTAAAAAACACCATTGAAAAAATGTGTTCAAAAGTTTTTTATATAACACATAATTGTAAATAACTTACTAAAAAGTGAAGTTTGATTAAAAAATATTTAAATAAAAGGTCGGTGCAGTGGGTTCACACTTCTGTTGCTACTTCATGTTTTGGGAAAAATAAATTCAAATGTCTTTTTCGAAGTAATACATTACTTTGACATCCTTTAATTAATCCTTAAATTAAATCACAGATCTGCACACTCTTGGCATTCCCTGCAGTATATTGATATGCATTGTGCGACTCTATTTTGTAAAATAAATGTGATTTATAAAGAATTGCATATTTCAATATGCATGTAAATTCAAGTGTGTCGAACCTTTGATTAAAACATGTAAGTGATATGTGCATTTTTAATAAAAATAAAAATTAATAATTGAACTAATAAAAATTCTTGAAAATTCTGATAGTATTACCTCTGCATTTAAAAAACAGTAAAGGACAGCAACACAAAATCCCTAAAGAAAAACAGAGAAGACAATCAATTAAAGCTTTAGTAGAGCAGATTGATAATACAAGTTACTGCTAAATTTGAAGATGGCTTTCCTGTAGCTCAACCCTTACAGCTTTGCAACAAACACACACTGAAACTTTCTTTCTCTTTTTATCTGTAGATTTCCAATATGTGAAGAATAACCAAACAATAACCAAATTGAGACACATATAATTTCAAATTAATATATTTTGAAATCTTGATTCCAGCAAATCCAGTCATCCTTCGTATTACATGGATATTTTCCTTGATCAATAATACAAAAAAAATGACGATCTTGGTCCAGCTAAAACACATGTTTTTTAACTATTTATTTATATCATTCTCCTTTCACTTTAGAGAAAGATGGATGGTCAGTCCTAAAATATTTATTCCCATTTTTGTCTGTCCTCATCCAACCTTTATGTCTGGCTAAACAAACATGAAATGAATATATATCACTGAGGATGTCTGGGGTTGAGGCAATCTGGCAGATCCCACGGTGAGTCTATCACTGTGGCCATACTTAGTATTTTGTTGGCAGACAACATTAGCAAAACTGTGGGTAACTGCATATTTGTGTGTCTATTTAAATCTCATGCTGCCTACCTGAAAGGACCCCAGGATCAAGTCAAACACCAAACGCACGTAAGACTGTATGTGATGAGGCATAAAGGCAAAGATTATGTAGTTTATTCCAAACAGAGGAATCAAAAGTAGAGTTGATTTTGCCAGTCTCCTGAAAAACAAAAAGGCACAGAAAGACAGAAAGTGTCATTTAGTGTTTATACAGGGCATGAGAGATTTTAGCAAACACTCACGAGTACTGGTGTGATTCATTTCTCCCAATATCTCGGCAGCTGATTTTCTGACGAAGTATCCGGATGATACAAATGAAGAGAATGAAGTTCATCTAGACAGATGGCACACCAGATTAGGCTCCATTTAAAGTTGCTGCCTCATTACATTTCATTTCTCAATAACAAAAATGTAATTGTATTACTGCTGTCACTCACCAGTATTGTTAACAAAGTTGGTGTTTTTATAATCCACCACAGATCATCATCAATAAAATCCCAGCATCTGTCAAAAGGACATAATATCTGTAGAATAAAACCAACTCTGTTGATTTTACAAGACCAGTCCAGGCTATGTTACTTTCTGGTGTGGTGATTCAGATTGTATACTTGAAATACTTCTTTATAAGTTGTAATCTAATTTGTATAAATAACATGCGTGATTCAGAAAATCCTAAATCACACTACATTCAGACTATGTGTCTTTTTAGTGATGTGGGTTTATATCATGAAGATTTGATGCATACAGATTTAATGCACAAACAAGAAATCATTACATATATAAATCGATACAAATAAATCAATAAAAATGATATATCTATTAAAATAGACACATAAATTCCCAAAGGTTTCTTTACTGGATATGAGCTTTGCTCTAAATCTGAACAGCTGACCTCTTTAAAGGCATGTCATTTATCACCACAGGGAACCGCCTTGAGTGAAATTTGTTGAAACTAGATTTACAATGTCAGCTGTATCATATTTATCGACTGTAGGGCTCCAAAGGAGAGAAACTCAATTGAGCTTGAAACCTCATAAAAATCTTTTTTCTTATTAATCTGGTTTTCATTGGTATACTTGCTGAAGGCCAAAAAATGGCTCCCATTAATGTGTACAGAAAATGTGGTAATAAATGTTGGTGGAAAAGTGCTGCTCTCTAAAGCAAGAATTTACTTACCCAACATCATGTAAATAAGCTTTTGTGATGCTCCAGACTGTTATGAAGACACCTGGCACTCCTGTCACACACACAAGCACAAACACACACTTTCTGACAGTGCCTTCTTAAACCCAATGTTTTGGCGAAAAGAAAACAATGCAATATTGAAAAATAATTTTGAAAATACCCCAAATACATATACTTGATAATTTTATCTGAAGGTATTTTCCAGATATTTTCTTTTTTAATTAGCCCACATAGTAATAAGGAATTCAGTAAAATGGATGCCAATTAACCTCTAACCTCATTTGATCAACGTATGAAACATTTACCAACACTATACAGTGACGTCAATGGAAAGGTTAATTACTTAAATTTTGAGTGTATACATGCACAAGGTCCTATTGACTTTAGGGATCAATTTGTCATTCACATTTGACAGGTGATTCACGCAAGTCACCAAGAATTACGAGACCCAGGGGCAATTTATCACGCGAGCATAGACTCACCCCATCCAATCAGAATATACCACCAGAAGTACTTCCTCTCAGAGAAGAAGGATACAGCCAAGAGAGCATGAAGATAAAGACCCTCCACCAGCAACCAGAAGAAACTGGTCATGACGCCATACTGGAAGAACACCACCGCTGCTTTGCAGCCCACCTGTAAAACGCAACCAGAACTTTGTTTAGATCTATTATGAACTTGTGTATATTACAACAGGAAATGCGGGCGTGTGTGTTTACGATGTATTTAAACAAAAAGAATGCCTTTGCTGTTTATAGCTCCGGTTTGTTACATGTGCTAGGCAACACTTCTAAAGAGAGGCATTAAAAGCAGTGTAAACACATGAAGAATTGCTGTATGCTGTTCTGTTAATGTTTAACACTTGGGCAGTTTCAGCATTATGAATGTGATATTTTCAGTCAAATCTTGAAACATAAATTCTCACAGAATGTATTGAATACAAATATAATGATTCATCTGTTTATATTTGACTAAAGCCTTGCTGAAAGCGTCCAGTTATCAGAAAAATATCAGTCTATACACAAGTTATTTATTTTATAAAATGACATATACATTACGAAATATACATGCGTTATATATGTAACAAAAAAGAACGTTTTTGAGAGGCGGCGTACTTGCAAAAACCAGAAGCAATAATACCCAGCAAACAGAAAAGGTATGGATCTTCAACATAAAATAGTTATTTTATTAAAATTTTGAGGTGCTTAGGAATATGGACTAAAAACAGCACTAAACAAGCTTTAAACATAAAAAAATGCTTTAAAAACTTTGAAAGAGACCTCACACGAGTATTAAAACTACCAAATATTGACATCTGAGCTATCAGTATGGTGATGAAAAATTTGATAAACACTTTTTATGGCAAGGTTGACATTTGCATGGAATTGCCCATATCGGAGAGCTGATTAGTTACGTTTATACTGCAACTGCAACATACAGAAAACCGTTATTATCACCTGTAAGCATGACCTGTACTGCAATGACCTCATAGCAATAAACAATAACGGTATAACTGTCATAAAATCGTGCACATAAAGCAACCTTTGACTGATTTCGAAGAATCTCCCAACAAATACAGAATCCATTAAAATGAATATTGTGACCTTGCACAAGTGTTTACGGTGTGGATCTCATTCCATCTTGATTGTTTGAGCACCATGTTGTGACATATTTCACTGACCAGCAGCTGCATCCAGGCCGCTCACAACATTCTGAAGAGTGTTTATACAGGGAAGACTACAACTGAACCCTAAACACACACACACACAAACCTTTCCAACAACCAACAAGATCCACTGTAATTAAGCAAATGTCACTGCTACACAATTATCATAACTATGAAAATGTCACAAAACAAACCAAACATAACCAAGATGTTGTGTAAACACGCCGTCTGTCCATATCCGGATAAGGGAGGTGATTAATGTGCTCTTCAAAGATCCTGAAGGACTGATCAAACACAGCTAAGCCTCAACAAAAAGTATGTTTAAAGAGCGGTTCCCGATCAGCATTTACAAAGCAAATTTACTACAGACGCTGTCAATGTTGGGGAAAATCAATTAGATTCACTTACCACAGCTCTATTCAGCTGTGAAAGATAATACAACATACAGTGTAACTGAAAATAATGCGCTGGTTAATACTAGATTTCCAAAATCACTTACAGATCCATAATGGCAGTCATCAGGTTCCTCCACCTCATACAGAACTACATCTTTCATTATTACGGCAATAGCTTTTAATATAAAGGACATGAACAGGTGAATGTGGATGTAGTTCCTGGTGCAGTGGAGTTTTCTAGAAAACAAAAAAAACAAGGAAAGAAACAGACTCAATTAAGGGTAATGAAGTTAAATGGTTAACAGTATGTACTGAAATCTAGGGTATATAAACTACAAAAAGTTTATTTAACTTCCACCATTTACAGTACTTCAATTTGGAGAGTTCATACAATGTTCAGGAAGTTGTTTTTCTGTGTTCAGTGAGAGGAGAGCAAAACATACATGCATTAAAGCTTCCACATATACGCCAACACACAAGAACTATGTTCCTGTTTAATCAAGCATACAGTTTCACTAGACGAAAAGGAAGGAAGCTTTTCAATACACTTGAGATCTGGCCTGACCTCTGCATCTGAGGTTAAACAGAGGAGAGCGTTTTATTTAATGCTGAAACTCTTATGTTACCACCTCAAAGCTACATGTTATAGGTTTATACAAATGTCAAAGCCCACTGAGTGTTTGAGCAATAGAAAAGGAGGAAACTGCGTCTAACATCATGAAACGACTGAATCTATAACGTTTCGCAATATATTGTTAACCATGATACAACACAAGGTCAATTTGAACAAGGTCAGTCTGGCTTGACGGCAGTATGATTTAGCTGAACGTTAATTCACTGCACATAGAAAACAACTAAAAATCAATCAAACTGGAGATGCTTAAGAATTATTAAGAGACAAGGTCTTGTCTTAGGTTGGTGGTATGTGTTTAGAGGTTATGGAGGATTTACCTGAAAAAGCACAGTATGATGATGGCAACGATGAGAGATATAAGAGACACAGTGTGACCAATAGTGTATCCGATTCTCACAGAGCCCAGGAAGTCACCCTAGAAGAAAAAACAAAAGATCAATGTCGAAACAACCTCAATTTAGCTAATGGTTACTCATTTTATCCAAAGTGACTTACAGTGCATTCAAATTACGTATGTTATCATTATGTATTTTCCTTGAGAATCGAATCGGTTTTGCGAATTGCGATTTCAATCGAGCTACAGGAACACTTTGTATAGCTAGTTTCCATTCATCTAACCGGTTAAAACAACTAAACACAATTAGTGTGAAAAATACATATATTAGAGGCAATGGGATGTTAAGAGCCTCTAGAGAACAAATCTAAAATAAGTAAGCAATCCTTAACCTCTGGCCTCCTACCATCCCATGTTTCAATTGATCTAATTTGAGATTTAATTGAGCATTTGAATGATGTCTTGTTTGGTATGTGTAAAATATTTGCTGCTATTGATTTGAAAGTAATGGATATTTCCAATACGCACCATGTTTCCATCCTCTGTGATGTTGGGGTCGTAGCCACAATTAAACGCGATGACAACTGGGTTTATTTCTGTCCAGCCATTTGCAGTACAGCTCTTGGATATGTTTCCTGCAAAGGGCGAGAGGGCAGTGAATGAGTCAGTTAAACACTGAGAGAAATGTAGAGTGCTTAACCCGAGACTTCAATCACGGCAGTAATGACCAGATACACGTAACACCACAGTCGAAGATGAAGCCACAGATTACTGCAAAACAAGCAGAGGAAGCAAACCCTTTATGAGTCTCATTGAAAGCTCAAGCCAGCAAGAAATTAATCTACAGGAAATTATTATAACGTGTATTAAACAACAGCGTCCCATTACATTTCTTTCTCAAAAATGTCACAGTCAGACTTATATTTAGGTATATTGGATAGAATTACTTTTTTTTTTCAGTTTTTTATCATAATTGGGGAAACAGATTTGAGCCTTTGATTACGTTCATTGACATCCTCTGTGATTTCTGCAACCAGACTGTGTTTGTGAAGTAGAGAGAGAAGCTCATCAGGCAATCACCAGGCAATCATGCTTTGCCAAACAGAGGAGGAAACATAATAGATGTAGTCCTGTCCGTCTTATCATTGGCTAAGTAACTGCTGGAAAAGGACTTTACTGACTGGACACATAGTGGTGTTCTCCTAATGACCTTTTAGATCCTCCTCTCACTTTTCTGCTGTACTTGTAATGACTATGCCACTCTTATCAAATTCATGTCCTCTCTGACATACAGTTTCAACATGTTTGAGGTCAGATTGAATGTTGATGTCAGAAGATGAATATAAAGGAATGGAATTTTGCAAAAACAGCAACTCCCAAAATATTTCCAGAATTATGGGGAGAGGATTGTAAATTTGACTTATCAAATTATCAAAATTGCATATATCTCACTCACTGTATATAGAAGTGTTTAATTGTCTACTTAAAAGTAAAAAAATCTTTTATTTGTCATATGATGTTTCTGTTATATACACTTCTCAGGGGACTTTTTGCCTACAATTAGAAAGATAACCATGAATAAAACATGACCATCTTCACCCCTGAAAATGTTACTCTCATTTGCAGAAACCCTGTCATCCTCAGGGAATGTAATGGCATCAAACAAGTGTGGCATACAATTAAACTGTGGACAGAAATGTACAAGTGTGATATAAACCAACTATAAGTTCTAGAGATTCACTAAATGTCAAGCAACTCCAAATGAATAACTTGTAAATAGAATTGGAGTTTCAAAAGATGTCCATGCATTTTTTTATGTTTACTTTTAAGAGTGTATTTATTTTGTCATTTTTGGGGGTAAAACATTTATATTTTAAACATATCAGGCTGTTTTAACCACAGCAACACATTTCTAAAATATAACGTACAAAAACTGTGAATTTGAGTATGCTATAAGAAACATCCTTAAATCAGCATTGCAGTCATTTGATTTTAAGAATCAAATGACTTTAGACTTTATTTCAAGAATAAAAAAAATGTTTCATTTTTAAGAATGCAAGCCCCATTAAAAATATTTTGAGGGAATCAAAAACAAAGCTTACTGCAAAACATGCAGAATTTTGAAACCGTGTTGGCATGAAGTTGACTTCATGACAGTGATAATTTGGATGGGATAACTTGAAAAACCACATGTGTACAAGCAGTGATCAGATCATGCTTTACTTCATCTAAGGGGAAAAAATACATTACACATTAAACATTCAAACAGAGGAAAATGGTATTGTTCTGAGGTCACCATGTAGTTTCAGAAATAAAATTCTCAGTTATATTTTATTATCAATTTTATCTCAGATGTTACTTAAAATTGCTTGAAAACACAAAGAATAGAGAACAGTTGAAATTAAAAGTATGGCTAAGATAGTCTCTCTTTGGATTAATTTAATGAGACATGTTTGAGTTCCTTTTGAAATCCCTAACAATCTTGTATTTTGATTGTAGACCTGTAAAACCTGAGCTCAGTTTGTTACATTGTTGACATTTCATCTGAAACATTACAGACAATGTCATGAATTGAGTCTTTAAAGAGATTCAAGCGCAATTTCACAATATAAACAAGAAGCAAACAAGAAACAAAATGATGTGATTTTTCTGTCCTATAGGGAATCACAGATCCAGCAATGCCTCAAACATGAAACATGTTAACCAAGTATAAAAATTGATGAAGTCAAAAGAATGAAAGTATCAAGTCTATAATCATATCAGGTGGCCAAATTCAGCAATCCATCCCAAACAACACTGTACATCACTAAACAGACAAAATCGCCTCATCAAAATCACTTGTGCATTACATTGTCTGTGTAATTTCAAGCATCAGGACCGAACAAGTGACAGATAAGCCACCGCTGCAAGAGTCTGGATTTGTTTTGATTGAGGGATTGTCGGAAGAATGCTTTCATCATCCTGAAAAACAAGAGAATGTGGATCATCAGAGCCATGTATGAAGATGTGGACTTAACATGGGAGCGAATGAACCGGTTATGTTATTTCAGAGGTTATTTCTTTCTGTAAGCGTCATGCGAAGGCCTCAGGTTCAAGCTTGTCTGTGTGAGTACAGTATGTAAGAATACACTGCA
The DNA here is from genome assembly GCA_019155185.1 of Beaufortia kweichowensis. Classification (NCBI taxonomy): domain Eukaryota; kingdom Metazoa; phylum Chordata; class Actinopteri; order Cypriniformes; family Gastromyzontidae; genus Beaufortia; species Beaufortia kweichowensis. Next base: position 13,573,391 of record CM032797.1, read on the forward strand.
AACCTGAAAGAAGACGACACAGGGTTCTGACTCTGTTGAAAGATTTGGTCTCTAGTCATGTTACCAGTGGCATGTCTTATAAAAACCTGAGTGGGCTTTACAGTGGGCTGTTTTTACAGCAGATCTCTGCAGATGAAAGTGGGTGTGTCATTTGTGTCTTTCAAACGCACTTACACGAAGCACTGAAACAAGCAAAGCAAAAGCAACCTAGGTCGAAACTTTTTTTAACACTTACTTTTAATATTAAGTACGATCATGAAGTTATTGCAGTATTGACATGTCTGTCTGACCACAGCTCATTACGCTCCTCTGAATTATGACTAAAGAAACCACTCAGGACGGTTGACAAGATTAATGACTGTGTGTTTGCTGTAAAACTCCTGGGTAAAAAGTTCAGATGTGTCAGGACACTTGAAGCTCCGCCCACCATAAATTTATGACATGTCACTGGATCTCTGTGCCGGCAAGTTTCGTAACGCTTGTTTTCCTTTCCATGCTCCTAAAAAATGAATTGCCTTTCAATTTAGCATAACACAAGATCCTGGAGAATCTTTTGTATTTGTAATGTGATACTAAAACTGGAAAGATTAAAGTCAGGATGTGCGATTCTATCCACTAACATTTTTTGTGATGCTGTTTGAAAGTCTCTTGACGTGCTGATAGCATCACTAAGTGAAATGGTCTATACATATTTATATAAATATACATCTGGGAAAGGCACAGGACAATGTTTATCCAATCAGTGCATTCGGTCCAAGTGTGGGATCTTATGGTTTGCGAAGCTAACTTGCTATTGATAGCCTCTCCAAATTTCTTCCTGCAGTGAAGGAATTTTACTCCTCATGGACTTTACACTGTAGGAACAGATGGAATCCTGGAAACATAATTTTATAAAGCATCAGTGCTCAGACTCATAAACTTTGATATTTCCACACATACATCTGGCCAGCCAAAACTTCACTACAACACTGAATACAACACTGAAGCAAATATCATAAAATGTCACTGTTGAATGTGTCTAAACACTTCGTCCTAAGCAATAAACACAGACCCTTTCTGGGAAAATGGTTTCATTTGATTGGACTAGAAAGTCTCAATCTGTTTGCTATAAATTAATGAGGATTTTCATGTCTACCAGTTCCATGCAAACCCTTTGTTCTTCTCTCTGGGACCTCACGAATGATATATGTCTCTATCTACTCTAAAATGTAACTCAACATTCCCAGCCTGATAGGTGTTTTATCCCATAAGAGTACCAGAAGTGCCTACGATCATTGAGTTAGCCCACCTCCAGACCAATACAGTATATAGATCTATTTCCAATAACATCTGGCCTGTATCACTGCTCACCAAAGGCTAAAATCTCCCTCATGAAGCCCAAAACCACATGAGGAAGATAAATCCACTGCATTTCACCCTGAACCATTTAAATCCCTCAATCCATGTTTTGGATTTTCTCCAAAGAGCACCCGAGTTTTACAGGAAAGCCATGCTCCTTTCATCCATACACAGATATGACCTGGAAACCATTAGATACATTTAAAAACAGTTTACAGGATGAAAATCAGGGTTGTAAATCAAAGCTCAAATTGTGACAGAGAAGATAACAAATGACTGTCTATATATAATGCACACGGCAAATACACATAAATAATGACAAACAAGCGAGTTGAATCCATATGACGTTCCAATGAATATATACAGTAAGATGAAGACACTCAATAGATCAAAGATGTCACAGCTTCATTTTATTTTATACAACAAGCGTTAATGAGAGGGCTGTCAAAAGTATCATATTTCCCACAATGATGTGTCATTAAAATAAATAGACCCTTACACGAAAATTACATGGAAGTCACAGCTGCTTTTATAGTACAATTGCTCTGAAGGTCTTATTGATCTACACAGTCATTTTCCATTGCACCATAATGATTTTTAGACAGCCTGATCTTTAGGAAACATATTCATTGCTGCTCTCATGACAAACGAGAGAGCTCGAGACTGTCCACTGACATTTCTTTCATTTCATTTCAACTACAATGCTTTTAAAGGTCAAAATTACATTGCCATGTTGTATTCCTTGTAAATTTCCCAGATGGATACACAATCAAGTAATTAACCTGTTTTTACCTGTAATTAACTCATTTAACCTGTGAGTGACATGCTGTGTGTGTTCATGTATAAATGTGCCAGTCATGGTTTAATCCACATATTGAATGACTGACAGGTGCATTAGATGGTCTAAAAGAACACAGAGATGAACAGCAATCCACTTCACTGCAAGCTAAAAATATTATGCAGAAAACAGCATATTTATAATCCAGTCAGCAAATGGTACAAAAAGCAAAAAATATTGTATAACTATAACAGAATCACCCAGTCAGCAATATATACTGTGTATAAATCAAACATAGACATAATTTAGCCTTTTCATTTGAATAGTTTGCATCCAGCAAGATCAACCATCCCACATCTTATATACAGCACCAGTCAAAAGTTTTGAAACACTTTCTCACTGTTGTTTAGACTTCCACATTTAAAATAGTATAAACTCATCAAAACAATAAAATAACACAATTGTAACTTTGGGAATGATGTTGTGATTAAAAGCACTGCTTTTTATTTATTATTTGCTCCAAGTAAACCATTTAAAAGTATTTTTTAAACAAAATGTTTGTTTAGTATGTTGGCACAATTATATTTATGTCTACAAGATAATCTAATCTAAGATTAACTTTTTTATTAATTGTGTACTTTATAATACATTCCCATATACAATACATGCAACAATGCAATTAAACCCACATTAGAGTAATTTACACAAGACATCCACAGACTACAAACCTACCTTCTTAAATTTAACAACCCTGAGTTAAACTAAGACAGAATCATGTCTGCTAGTTAGTATTCATACCACTCAGCCCCCAACCTTGAGATCGTGCACAATTACTACATACATATCTAATCCTGATTGCCATTAAACAACCACAGGAGTCCTACAAACCACTAATAAAAACAATCCACTAATTCCCCTGATTGAATACATTACAGCAGTCATGAATTCCCAGCAAACAAACCAGAGATCATTATGGATACAGTTTATATTACAGCATGAGGTCCCAATAGCACAAACAATCTCTCTTTTGCCAAAGTTATCAAACACTAATTAAAAGAGCTCAGCAGAAGGCTTGTACATAGTTCTTACACAATGCAACTGTTGTGACTATTCCAAATGCATTGGTTACAAAACTAATTCAGTCATGGCCTTCATTACTGAAGCAACATTACAACTTCACAGAGGTTCCACAGTTACGGTCTTAAAATAATCAGAATAGCATTTGATGTTACTAAAAACACAGGTGGCCAGAGAAAACTGTGAGTTTTTCACAGTTTGGAAAGATGCTAACATACCTCTTTGATCACTGACATGGCTGAAGTAATTTGGGCAGGGGATGGTGACTATCTCTCCAGGCTTAGCTGATGGCCAACATGCTAGGTCCCATTCACCTGGACAACCTTGCAAGAGAAGAGAAACTGTGTTTAGATGATGATTTCATTTTATATTTCCTGCAAAATATAAAATATGTTTCAGAAGTCTGACAATTTTAATCAGTTTTTTTTTTCAAACCAACAGGCAACATATGACAAAGAAAAACCAATTAAACACAAAACCGCATGGGGTAATCTATCTCACAAGAATTCAATTTGCATCTTGGTCTAGGATATATTACTCAGGGGAGTTTTGTGGAGGAATTTTAAATCACAGAAAACATAGATGACAACAGAGAAACACAAGTCCATAGATAATCAGACCTCAACTTTACACAACCAGCTTTTGCAATTGCATTGTTTATTATGGACTCAATCAATTTCAGTTTAACAGACACCGTTTCAGTTTAATGAGGTGCAAGACTAATGGTTAGAGAGTTACGCTCTTGGTATTGTCAATAAACTATGACATCAATACTTCACTCATTCCAGCTGCTCACGCACACGCATGAGCGCGCACACACACACACACAGGGTCTCCATGTTTTATGGGGACTTTCCATAAAAAATAATACTGTACAAACTGTATATTCTATCCTGCAACCCTCACCTTACCCCTAATCCTAACCTCACACAAACCTTTCTGCATTTTTACATTTTTATATAAACAACATTTAGTATCATTTTTAAGCTGTTTGCTTCATGGAGACCAAAAAAAATAGGTTAAAAATGAGTGGGATGACTCATAATTGTGCAGATCTGCTCTTATAACTGCAAAAGTAGATCTAATCAACACAGTCTAAATCTGCAAACATTATTTTCACAATGACTGAAAAAAAAACTGAAGATCAAGCATTCAAGCAAAATGACACTTCCCATATAACCACAAGAAACTCTAATAAACACAATTGCTTTTGTTTCTCATACCTGTGAGCTCAGACAAACACAAATCGCTGATCATTTTATTCAAACCACAGTATCCAGTACAATTAAAAGAGGGTGTTCAGCTGACCAAAGCAGTTTGAGCTCTCTCAGGCTCTTTTGTCATCTGGCTGGTGATCTCAAGAAAAGATTCTTGCAGTTTAGCAGTTTTTAAGGCAACTTTAAAGATATTGTTTTACGTTATTAGTGTTGCTATAAGGAACTATGCTGTTGGATTTTCTAGTTGATGAACGCAAGTTGAAATGATTGCATTGACAGGCCAGTGATACTCACATGCTTTTACATGTATGCAGCTGTCATACGTGTGACTTATATGCAGTGTACATACCTGCAGTGATATTATCCAACCTGGACAAACACTCCCTTTTCTCTGCTTCCAGCTCCCACATGACCTCACACATCTGGACAGATAGCATCTGCTTAAAACAATAAGGCAATTATAAGATTCTTGAACTGTTTTCTTAAAATAGAACATAGCTTATTTATCAGAGAGACGGTGAACACTGCATCAAATTTTAAACAGCAAAAGCCCCATGATTATGTTCAAAGCCGAAAGTAATTACTGTTCGAGAAGAACAAAATGAGCTGCTTTAACATGTGACACTGTCTCTTCTTGTTATGAGAGATGTCATGCAGATTTAATGAAGCCATGCTTTTCCTTCATTTTTACATAGTGATTTAACCTGCTCTGTGCCCCAGTATAGATCTTAATTATGTCTCTTCTGTTGATCCCTAAACACTGGACTCCTCTAAGATATGGTGGAAAATATAATGCCGTAAATTGTTTTCCTTGCAGCTGTATCCAATTTTCACTTCATGATTTGAGAATATGCACTCTTAAATTCCTGCATAGCACCAAAGGACAGTGAGATTTACAGCAGGTACTCTGGCAGATGAAGCCAGTGAGAGGTGACGTCATGCAGAATTTTACTACAGAGTTAAGGTTTCTCTTCAAACCAGTCCATATGCATAGTACATGAGTATGCAGTAGGTGTGATCTACAGGACTGTAGACTTTACAAAAAACATGAACACATAAGACGCATTGAAATCAAATAATACAAAGACATGATGAATAGAGTTGGCAAATACAGTGTGAGGTGGCATATTTGGAAGTACAGTCAGCTATTCTGTATCGAGACATGAGTCACTGCAGTTTGCAATACGGAGCTGTGATCAAGGACAGTGCTGACATGGACACATAGTACACTGAGAAAAAATGAAAGTTGTTACCATGGAAAACTATTTTATTTCTGAAAAACCCTGTTCACAATGAAAAGGCATGTTGTCACACTACATGGGGTAAACTATATAGGGTCATAAAAAATTCTGACTTTAAACAGCTTATATTTCTAAACAAAACATACAACTTAACAGTAAAGATTTGAAAGGTCATGATCATAAACAGACCACTGTTTTTGGCAACATGTCATAATAAAGTTAATGATTTGCAAGCGTGATAATTTATTAGTAATAATTAGCATTACGTAACAAATGACTGTTATAAATTTTTGTGAAATCAGGTGAGTACATTTTAGGTGCAACTACAAGTTAATAAGTAATGTAAGTATACAGTATGAATTTACTACATTATTAGGAGACTAGCAATGAGGAGACACATTGCCAAATAACTGTAAATGCTGTAGTGTGTAAATTCAACGGATGTCTAAGTCTGATCTAAATCATATAAAAACTGACACACTAATTGTTGATACACTTGTGTGATATATAGTTTATAATAAGCGTAAGTGTATGTTTCATACAAACCTATTTATATTATCTCAAAGATATACAATTGTACACACATGCACATGATCTAAATGTTTCTTTATCAAGCCCATACATCAACTTATTAAAATATGAGTGTAAAAGAAAATAAATGTAAAAGTAAATAAAGGTGAAGCTCCCTTATCAACACAATTATTCTACTTCTGTAACCCTATTATTAGTTTCTATTGTAAATGTAACTTATTTTTGGCGAATAATGCAGGGAAGTTCAAATGTGTCAGTGAACTCTGCGTAGCCTATTTAAGACAATTACATGTTAATTTGCTTTGCGTTACAAAACTCATCGGTGATCTACAGCGCTACTGTGAGAGGTGAGGGGTCAGAGATTAGATCAATAGCTGCTCTCAACTCACAGAGACAATTTAGTTTACACTCAATTCAACTATTTACAAAAACAACTTTAATCTTCTATTTTCAATACGCACAATTTTGAGAGGCTTAGGCACGCATTCAATAAATTGTTTTATAGAGGAAAAGAGGAATAAGAAACCATTCAGTCTTTCTACTTCTTCACTTCACAGTCTTTGTTTAAAGACAAGGTGTGTTAAATGATTAGGTGTATTTAATGTATTTCACCTCGATGACTAATCATGCGAAAGCCGGATGAATGAAAGTGATACTCACAGGTCCGAGTGAACATGTTAGCAATAAAATCAGCATTTGTTTAGTCATATCCATTGCGTTCTTCTTCCACTTTCAGCAAATTCCGTTCCTCTTTTCCCTTGTTTGAGAGCTCTTCCCTAAACTACAGATGCGGACAAGTTGACGTCCGAAAAGTTCCTGACCATCTCAGGCAGCTGTGCGCGCGGGTTCAGCAGCTGCACTGTGCCGCGAGACCTGTGCGGCATTTTCCTTCATTCATGAACTCAATGGGCTCAAATGTTCTGTTGCGTTGTAAATTCACCGATAGGTGTTTTGCATGAAACACATGCGACACACGCGAGGTGGGTTGTGGTTCCAAAGCTGACGTGTTACGTATTAAACCCTATACTTGCACAGTGCACACAACTGCAATAACTCTCTCTCTCCCTCTCTCTCTCAGCTTCAGCTCCTCTTAATTCTCATCTCTGTTCTCGTATCCTCTGTAGCACACCTCTTGCTCTGTGTGCTTTTAACTATCATCTAGTCTTATGTTTTAACCTATAACAAGTTTCTGCTGCTCTGTATTCTCTATAGCACAACTTCTGGTTTCTGTTCTCTTAAACAGTCTCATGCATTAAGATGACCAGATTCTGCTTCTATATAGTTAACGGTACTGTACGTTGTGTAATATTTTGACATGTCATATGCATGATAAAATGTAAATTAACACACCAATACAAACATGTCAGACCTAAATTCCCTGTCACTTGTCATATACTGACCATCAAAAGTGCACCAGAATTTCTATCGATCTGAACATGTCGCTTCTATAATTTTCTTGTCATATTAAAAATCATATTAAAATTAATTAATGTAAACAATTATTAAAATCACTAATTTTGTGTATAGAGTTAATATAAACTATATAAGCAGATTTTTTTAACTCGAACCCACAGGTTAGGTTAACATACATTAACTATGTACTATGTATTTAGCTTTCAAGGGAGCAGACAAAATGATAAAGTGACTATATTTGGTAGACAGACAAGGCTGTCCAGGTCAAATGTTGTAGATGCCTCCAATAATTAATATATCCACATTTTCTTATCAGCAGTCACATTCTGTCAGCTCCTTCATCTTTCCCAAACATGTTTGCATACTTCACTGCCTAAGATTTAGTGCTTAAACCATGTACTGCAAGATGTATTGACTTAATGATATGCTGCCCCAGCATAAGAAATTGCATTAGAAACATAAATATTGCAAGCAAAGAATATAGTAAACCAGAAAAATACAAAAGTCAACAATTTATGCAAAAACAAAATGTGAACGCGTGAAATAGATTTTGTGTAATACATCACTAACTTAACTTCCATTAAATGCCAGTCGACGCATAATATTCCCTGAGGATCTGTTAATGTAAATATTTTATATATAAGGCAAGCAAAAGATCATTGGTGCATTTTACTTGAAATGGCATGTTGGTGTTTTGTTGAATTGTCAGGATGAGTTACTCAGCGCACTGCTCTGTGGAATGCCATAAAATACCTCTAGCCATGGAATTAAGAGCTGGAATGTAAGATACAGCTATATATTATCTTAAAAGCATTTAAAAGATTTGCTATTTTCCTGTGTTCAATAACCTAATTTGGAATTGTCCATCTTTCTAACATTTTAGCAAAGTAAGGCTATGTTAATTCATGTACTGCTGTTAGATTACCTTTTCTTGATGAACCAAATGCCTTTCCTTTAGGACTTTTACGAATAAAATTCCTTCAAAATCTTTTAATAAAAGTTGCTTTATGATAGCGGTCTGTGTGAAGATAGACAATGCTGTCAGTCTAAAGAGGAAATTTGGAACGAATGATGTGAATCTGTCTGTTTTCTAGCTGTCACTCTGTGATGGTGAAGAAATATAACTTCTTATCTCATGTTTCATCTATCACATCAGGATTTCACAGCCCACATCCTGTTCAACTCATGGAACCCTGCAACGCCCCCTTAAGGAGTACAAGGATTACAGCAAGACAAACAACAAGCACTATCAAAAACCATACAATTAATTGTGGGTAGAGGTAGATGAGTTTAAATTTTTCTACATATTGCAGTAAAAAAATAAAAATGAGCATCATGCTGTCTGACAGATACTCTTGCAATGGATGCTTTAAGCATGTACACCGTCTAAAAGGTATATCACACTTTTATGTTTTGTTCCTGAATTTAATAACTGGAATGCTTGTTTAACACTACAAAGAATGTAAAAGACTTGAACAGTAAAATCATTACAAACAGCGACCATACAAAGTCATCTGAAATAATAAAAAATCCAAAATAGAAAGCATTTATACTGTATAATACACATAAACCATCATTGATGCAGCCAGTTGTCTTTTAAAGGCGCAGAATTACCTCAAAATATAAAAATACTTCAATTAACATCTTTACGGTTTTAAATTACTAGGAAATCATTATTGTGGCAGAACTTATAGTATAAAAGAAATACAACCCAAGTAACTAGGGATGGATGTCATTAAATATCCCTACAATTAAAGCAATACTTACGTAAAGAGGCAGCAGACTGAGAGACCAAGCAGACAGGAGCCTGGTGAGGGGGGGTCAAGACACCAATGCCAATTCTGAAGGAGTTCAAACTATTGTGACTGATACTGGAGAGACTGTATAAAACTGTTTCTCTAGCACTCAAAAAAGCCATTATTAAATAACATGTTATCTCAGCTACAGTTCGCCAAAAAGCCAGCAGGAGACCCCAACTGAAAAAGATTCTGCGGTCTGATGGGACTAAAATTGAGCTTTATGGCCATCCGAAAAAATGGCACGTCTGGTGTGAGTGAAACACTGTGCACCATCCCCGCTGTGAGACCAGGTGATGGCAGCATCTCAGTGAAACGATGCTTCGCTGCTGCAGGCTCTGAAAGGCTTGTGGAAAAAATTAATACAGCAAAATACATGTGATTTGGGAGAAGATTTGTTTTTCAGAAAAAAGTCAAAACTACACTGGAATGGTTTAAAACAACATCAAAACAAAGTACAATGTCAACGGAGTGGTCAAGTCAGTGTCCAGAATATGTACGATAATGAAAGTCATTTTAAATGTCTCTTTACATTGCCATATATTTTATTCACCTTAAAGCTGTGGATTCTGTAAAATAGCCACAAGACAGTTAAAACACCAACTGAATATAGAGTAATGCTGAAAATAAAAGTAAATCATAGAAGAATTATGTTTTGGGCATATATCTGAAAGGGACATTTATTTGTTTGGTCAAGTCAATTCGTGTAAATGTATTCGAGACACAGACAGCTACCTGTTGACTTAATTTACTATCTAGCAAGTTAGAACCAAATTTGGTTAGGAATCAGTTTGCAAAGGGATCAGAAATGGTGATAATACAGGGTTTTTCTGTTCTTAAGATAAACACCGGTGTCCAAACCACAGAAAGAAAGCCGGTTGTGCATCAGTGATATATTCCTATAGTCTTTCTATAACAGGAAATTCTTAAGACTCCATTTGTTTAATTTTTGTTTTACACAAACAGCAGAATATGACAGCTTTGTATGCACTGCTGTTTTTGTTGTAAAGCCAAAAAGGCAGAGATATTCATGTGCGACATAGCATTTATTTGATAAACTTTAAACCTGCAGTTTGTATGAGAGAGATTCTGCACAAGTTGTGACCTGTTCGATGTAAGAAACACTGTGCCAGTGTACTTGAGAAAAATCACAACCTGTTTTTAATTTAACTTCTAACACACCCTGATAAGGACTGATAAAAATGATTTACCAAAAAAGGTTATTTTTACTGCATTGAGTTGTTCCTTATTAAGTGTTTTACCAAATATAGAGCCTGAATGTTAAATACCTCCCAAATCAAAAATATTGATTATATTGATTGAAACTGGAATCGTGCGTGATACTGTACACATTGAGGCTTTTTACATTAATTGAAAATACAATGATGCAACAAAGGTTGGATCATTTTAGCACCGTTACTGCATCTAAATTGCTAAGTTTGTCATTCATGCTGTTGCTAAATATAAAAACAGATCATTAGCTAGCGTGGATCACAAAACCACTTGGTATGTGCTGAAAGGGAGATTGCCGTGATGTTCTTCACAGACTAGAAGGATTATATATCTTAAAGTTTTTTTAGTTATCTGGTCAAACACAGCTCTGAGATGTATTTATTTTAATGTGTAGGCTTATTGTGTACAGTGGGCTTCAAATGTTATGATCTCTTTAAAACACTTCAGTTTGCACATTTGCATGTTATACCTGCTATTTTGTAGTACTGTTATTTAGTCATGTTTTTGTATTGTTGTATTATGCGGTCAGACTATACCTCAGCCTGAACATTTAGGAGGAACAGAGTTCAAGAAGAACTCTTCACAGAGGAAGTTAAAGTGTGATATTTGTATGTTCAATTGTGATACACTGCAGGAAACATAAAGTTGCTAGTTAGTATCATTTTAACAATAAACAGGTATGTTTAGGCAAAATATTCTTAATATGTAATAAATGTAAGTTATTTTATAAGTGCATTTAACTGTAAATCTAATATTACAGCTCCATTTAAGATATGGAAGAAATGTGGATGTACGGTAAGAAATGTTTTGCTTTTGTTCCATTGTGAAACGTTTATTTTTTTTAATGTAGAGTTATCTCAAGTTTTACATGTAATCTACTTTCATTTTAATCAACTATGTTTAGGGCAAGCTCCTAATAACATGTGAACAAACTTAAATTAATTTTATCTGACGGGTAAGAAATGTTATCTTTATCTGTGTCAATAATTGTATTACCTTACATATTCAATATTATAAACTTCTTGCATACATTCTCATCAACCTATCATGTTTTTTGTTTCATCTTTCATGCATCTCAAAGACATTTTCTGTGAATGGTTTCGCTACATGTTGTTCTGCATTTGGATCATCGATATTATTCTTATATATATTGTATATTATTTGGAATCTGGTTTAATAGATGCAGTTGAAAATTTCAGTAGGACACACCCGAAGCAAGAAAGGGTGTCTGAAGAAGTGGCTGATAAATTTTAAAATCCAAATTTCTTGCTTGTGTGTTTGTCTCCTAATATTTGTAAGTCGCTTTGGATAAAAGCATCAGCTAAATGCCTAAATGTAAATGTCTATTATCTGAGAGGTGACTGAAAGTCAGAGAGTACACACACACACACACACACGTTGTACTTCCGTGTATTTTACTTCCCATTTTCTTATTCATATACACATGTATTATTCTTCCCAATTTTCATACACTCAGCTTTTAATACATGTTCATGTTATTTTACTTTATTTTTTATGTGCTATATTGTCTTTACACATATATTTAAGAGATTCAATGTCTTAATCTCAATATTTTTACATGCCAATATTGTGAAGCAGCAACTATCACTGTCTTTGAACTAGCACCGGTTTAATCTGTCTCTAGTCAGACTGTGCATTGAAACACAACTAAGAATATTCAATATTGATTTTATTGTATTTCATTATCACATTGTCTGTATTCTGCCTGCTTTTTCTCTGTATCTTAAATGTTAAAAAACTTTTACTATCATTGAGTAACGGAGTCAGTTTCCTGATTAAGTGAGATTTAGTGAAAACATGTGCAAGAACTAATGAGCTGGACTCTAAACCTTACATCTGCAAGATTTAACATTTTTGTCAGAGTTATATTAGGATCGATCAAGGCTTAAAAGTAAAGCCATTTAATAAACTGTAAGTAACAAATGTAAAATCAGAAAAATATTTAGTGTATCATTTGTCTAAATAGTCTAAGCAGTTACCACCATTAAACAATTAGATGTAAAGCATAATTAAAAGGAAACATTTTTAAAATAAAATTAATGATAAAAGGATGTTAATCTCCTGGGAGGAGAAAAAGTTCTTTATTGCCTTTTAGTTTCTCATAAGTAATTTATCATGTAAGGGAACAAGCCAAAGTACACAAGGTCAAGCTTGTTCCAGCTGTTGCCACCAAAAGCACACATTCCAAAAGGATGACAAGACATGCATGACAAGATGCTTCAGTTCATATCCACACCAAAATAAAAGAGACATGATCAAAGTGTGTAATATTACAAAGCACAAATATTTTGTTGCAACACTGAATGTCTCATGAATGGATGTGGAAAGCCCAGAGATTTCGGCAGCTTATGAGCCACACCAAGGTGGATTCCCGGGTACTCACACTGAACCAACACAAAGTGTGTTTAAAACATGTTTGTTATGAGTCATTCATCTTAGGGTTTATCATGCAACACACACTCTAAAAACAGATGTGTTAAAAATAACACAAGATGTGTCTAGTTAGGGACAACACACAGATGTGTTGTCCCTATCTAGACACATCTTTGTGTTAATTTTAAAAACAACACATTTTGTGTTACTTTTAACTCAACTTGTGTTACTTTCAACTCAACATGTGTTGTCCCTTTTATGTATTTAACACAAAATGACACATTATGTGTTATACAGCATAACACAAAAAATAACACATCCTTTTTTAGAGTGCAGGCAGGTCACCAAAAAGAGATCGTTTTCATTTGGTCTCTGTTTTCAGGTATCATTAACAAATGATACCTGCATGTATTATAAACATAAACATTCATGAATAAACCACTTTTTAAGTATGAAGATAAAAATGTAAAATTTTACTGTGTATAAAAATGCTGTAGTTCTGTTAACAAACAAATACAAAATCATAAACACAAAAGCTTATACAAAGGTCCTAACCAGTATTTAGACACTTAGGTCACTAATTTAACTTATTTTAGCCATCTTTGCAATGAATTTTAAGCAGCTGAATGCTTATGCTGAATGCAGCTGAATTTATGAAGTCGATGCCCCTCCAGTTCAGTCAAAGGAGAGTAATGACAGGTTTAGCACATTAACTTTTGGCATATCAAACAAAGTTTGGCAGTCATTTTGTGTCACTTTACGGCCTTAATTAAAGAAAAATGGTTTTAATTTTCTGAAACTTAAAAATTTCATTTATAATATTGTGTTGCTCGAGTGGGTTTCTGCATAAAAGTATTTATTTAAAAAAGCTTTGTTCAAAGAAATCATATTTTTTAGGATTAAGTGTCTTAATACTTTCTAAGTCTACTGTATGTTAACTAGAAAATCAATACTGTGAGGTATAATACTGATACATGTTTCACATATTAGTGTTCAGGATTATTTACTGTATATACACAATACAGTATGACACAAAAAAAGGCACAGTTACGATTATAGACTTGGTACAATTTAAGTTCAGAATACATACAAAAATGCTGCTGTATAGTATTTTATGCAACTTCAGTAAAACTGATCACAGATCTAAGAACAATCTTTAAAGCACCTGTCATTTCTCTGTCAAATGTCATTTTCCTGTCAAACATTCCTTCAGGTATCACATATGCAAGTCTTATTGTTTAGGACATGTTACCTTAAATCTTCACAAGGACATGCATCATTACTTATCAGTGCCGCTGTTTGGTGACATCAGGACCTCCGTGTTGATCTGATGGTAGAGAGGTTGAGTCCTGTGTCTCCAAACCACCAGTCCCACCCGCACCACAAACACAATACAGGTCATCACGAGCAGAACCACTATGGAAAATAAAACCAAGCCAACAATTAATTTATATGTATTTTTTTATATGTAAAAATATGTGTGATCTCTATGATATGCTTTACTTAAGTCCAACGATGGACTTACCTGAAAAGACTGCATTCCGGCCGGGATCCGCTGCATTGTAATGTTTGGTTAAGTTTCCAATAAGAGCATAAATAATGACAGGGTAAACGGTAAGGATGTAGCGCACATGTCTCTCTATAACAAAGTTTTCCACTGTAAACCTGCAGAATAACAAATACAAGTCTCACATACAGTGCTTTTGCAGAACTTATGCCTTTAATCGCCCAATAAATTATGATTACCATATTATTACTTCCAGCAGAAGTATGCATAAAGAAACAGTAGCAGCATTTGTTGCAGAAACTGATGCCATATCCAACACAATTGTAAAGTTGAGAAGAGTGGCGATGCTCGTCCATGTTGCATAAGTGGCAATGCCGTTTTGAACCTAACATAATGAATAATATATTCAATGTATGCCTGTTTCAAAACAAAAATGTGAATGTGTATAGTGCGATGATGTTTAATGCGTACCAGCACTATGATGCAGATAAGGTCTTTTGGGTGGTTTTGTTTGAGCCATGATCCTTTAGCCCGAAGGCCAATACAAGAGAAGAAGATGAGCAAGTAGTTGGTAAAAGCGATCAGAGCCAGAACTATCAGTGCAGGGATTATCAATCTGAATTGAGAGGGAAAAAAACATATTTTCAGTGTTTAAATCATATGACGACATACCAGAAACCTGAAAAGATTTCTCCAAAACAACTCACTCTCTGTCCCACAAGACAAGCCACGTGCTGTTTAATATCATGTTGATGATCCATGAGAGAAAGAATGCAGATGGCAGGATTGTTGGGCTTGAATACAACCTGTAAATAATAAGTCATTCAGCTATTTTTTATGACTTTCAAACAGTGTTTATAAGAAAAGTGTTAATATGAGGGTGTATGTACCGTCTGCAGAGCCAGGTCAGGAAATATATGTTCATCAGAAAGAGCCAGGAATAGATGAGAGCCCATATAGAGAAGGTCCATCCAGCAGGAGTGATCTCAGTATCGTATCTCCCGGACACATTCCCTGTGCTGTGCTCAAACGGTCCTTAAAAACCGATGCGAAATGAGTTGATCTGATGGCGTGCTCGAATATAACAAGTTAATGCGATTGATCATTTTCTATAAAAATGTGATTCCTACCTTTTCCCGATCCTGCGAGCGCGTTGATGAACAAAGTAGCAATGAAAAAAATTTGAGAAAGGACGATAAGAAAAATACGCAAGATTTTGCGATCCCCGAGGAGAGGCATTGTTTCTCGATTAAGGGAGAAGAATTTGGTTTTCCTGAAGCGATAACAAAGTTGTTGTCACGTTATCGCTTATAGCAAAGTTAGCGCGCTAGCTCGAGTTGCTGTGCGCTAACAGAAGCTCACACAAAATGTAATAGTTTTGTGTATAGAGTATGTCTTGTGTCCTTTCGATTGAATTATACTCAGGATCTAACCAGATTTTAAAATAATGTGGTATTGTCTTTAAAATGCCTTCCCACCCATGCACGTAAACAAACACCATTGGAAGATGTAGAGAGACATCTGCTGGACACAATTATGTTCGTCTCAACGAAAATTGTATGAACCAGACTTGACGTTTTTAGTAAAGAAACCCCTGTTGATAGAGTCCCGACATCAAAACTTTATTAGTCTGTGCATGTCTTATCTATTTTAAAAAATGGAAATATACATGTGTTATAAATGTGACAAAAAAAGACACGTTTTTGAGAGACAACATAGGCCTACAGTACAGGATTTCTGTGAATTAAAATACACAAGCAGATGACTCTTTAAAAACATAAAATAGATATTTTATTTGAATTTTCATGTGTGCAAATTTCATGTTAGTGGATGTGACCATTTTGGAAACAGCACTTTACCTAACTTTGAAAGTATCATGCTTTAAACATAAACTTTGAGAGAGATGGGTATTTTAACCACCAAATATTAAAACCAGACCTATCAGTATGGTGAAAACCTTTGGTAAAACAGTGATTCTCATGGTAAGGTTGGCATTTGCATAGAAGTCTTCATCTTATGTAAAAAGCAAATTTACTGGTTGCTCTTCATCTGTATTACTTTTGAACAAGAGAAAAACACTGTAATACAGTTTGTCCACAGTTCAGGGCAAGAATGTTTAGGTTGACCGCTGTAACACAACAGAGCACACACAGATACTGTCAACTAGACTGTCAACTTTTATTCTATGTTGGGTTTTTAGACATTCCCCTACACAGAAGACAAGTTTTCACCACATTTTGGAAATAAAGCATTTGTTGTTGTGACTAAATATCACATACATCACATAAATGAACTTGAATTTGTTAGAAACAGTAGACCAATGCCATTATTAGACAAATAGTTGGTATAAAAGTGGCAGACAAAGGGACCGATTTTCATAAACAAAATATTTTTTCTAAATTGTTATAGGAAATTAAAGGATAGGTATAATCATCCTAATTATATTAATACCAACTAAAAGAAAGCTAAAAGAATACACGACTTGCACAGGCAGGAGAATCATTCATCTGTAAAGAGGATCTGTCAGTAAACAGTCCATCACAACCTCCATCTGGCTCAAGCCATTTGGTTGTGAAATTAGCAGGTTGAAGACAGGGTCACCTTGCTTTAATGCCACCAGCAGTGCAGATGGCAGGTCTAAAACAATTTCTTAAAGTCTATAATGTGATGTTACTCATCTGGTGTGGTCATTTGTCTGAAACTAGATCTTGAACAGCATCTTTCCTGCATGCCATATCATTTGAAGTACTTTTAAAATGGCCCTTATGTGTATTTATCTGGTGCAGTAGTGTTTGTATAGTCTATATTTGTTTATAATTTTAGGGTAAAATTAAAGATAGAATTATTATAACCATATAATATTCATAAAAATATACATTAATAAAATATTTTAGTGCTGTTTGAGTGATCTAGAGCGCCCTCTGTCGCTTCATTGCTGCTATTGTCAACGTTTTTAATGTATTTTTGTCAGCCTCATGAAATTTGAAGGTAGAAGGAACACTAAAAACCACATGCAGTTAATTCTAAAGTCTCTACTATCACTATAATCTGATTTTGGCTAATTTCACCGAGGTTGCATAACCTGAAAATGCCATTTTTATATTCATCAACAGATGGCAGTCTCTGCAAAGCAGTTTTATGCTTTACTCGAAACTTGCTATTTCGAAGACAGTCAAGAGACAAACAAAATCAAATGAACAAAATGTTCTTCTATTTGTCTTCACACTATAGGCAAATGACACTCTAAACACACCTAAAGTTATCCCAATTATCTGTCATGATCTATAAAAATAGCCATTTGGGAAACAATAGTTGACAAACCTGCTAAATACTAAAACCATGACTAAAACCAGCCTAAGCTGCTTGGTTTTAGCTGGTCTCCCAGGCTTGTTCAGATAGTCAAGCTGACCAGGCCTTAAAAACCATCTTAAACCAGCCACTTCTATTTTAAACCAACTAAGACCAGCCAACCAGCTTCGGCTGCTTTTTTGCAGGGTTGTCAGTTTCATGTGCAAAATCAGCAAAATGTTTAACTGCTTAAAATTTTATCTAAAGCTAGAGGACAATACACCCCGTCACTGATACAATTATGCCACATATATTCACTGATGCATATACAACACACTTGCTTTTCGTGTATATAATTGTGTTAAAGCACAATAGTGATAACAGGAGACAGACCATGACACCTCAAAATGTTGTATGCAAACACTTTATGTTGTAATATATAACCAAGACAGATTGTAGCACAACACTCTGTGCTTTGAAAAACAATGTTTCAAATAGACAAGAAAGAAAACATTAAAAAGTGACTCTTTTGCTTCTCAAACTGTCTGGTTGCATAGAGAAACAAATACTATAGAGTCTAATACCTGCAAATTATCCTAAAATAAATAAAACCTTGTTTCTTTAAATGTGCAGCTTCATAATTCTCAAATATCAATCTCTCATATTAGTAATGATGAAATTTCAGGTTCTGCTGAACATGGCACATAATCTGACAGAGTTGCATTAAGGCACATTACAAGCAGGTGAAAGGTACGGTGAAATACTGAAGACCTGGACTCAGCTCTTCACCTGCTTCCGTTTCTGAATCAGCTCTGCCAGCATCTTAAAACGGGACATGCACTCCTCCTGAATAAATCAAGGAAATAATTTCATAACATGACACCACAAGGACAAACCTGCCCAAATGGTATGAAACAATGATGTAAGTAGAATTATAATGCTCACCTTGGTTTTTCCAGGCACCGCTTTAGCAATCCTGTCCCAGCGTTCAGTGGTGCCACGTGGGTATTGCTGTAAGGCCAGCTCCAAGAGCTTCTGTTGGTTCTGTGTCCATACATCATCAGCAGCACTGGCTTTTTCTTTTGGGGCTGATATTTTTTTCTCATCCTCGCTGTCATCATCCACAGCTGTGGGGTCGAAGTCTCTTTGTCTGCGTCCTTTTACCCTCTCTTCCGTAGCTCCGGATCCAGCGCTCCCGGCTGCAGACTTCTTTGTCCGTTTTCTCAAGGTTTTGATTTCTGAGTCCTCACCCCCAACAGACTCTCCCAAATCGTCCTGCTGATCTACAGGCTCCTCTCGCTGGGTCATCAGACTGTCTGGTACAGTTACTGCTCTGGAACTCTTGCCGATCACAGCGCCGCCCTTCAGTTCTGAAAGCTTTACCAACCCTGAAAGGAAGAGAGACAGATGGCAGACAGAATTATTAACAAGGACACAATAGTGGAATAATGTGTGACCCTGCCTGTGAAAACCCAGCTGAAGTCATTTTTTGTTATTTATAAAATCATCCTACATAATGTAAAGAACATTCTCTTAAAATCTTTAATACTGACTAAGTAAGATTATGTCAAAGATGTAAATCTACTGTAGATATTTATAGGTGAAATCAAACTTTAATGCTCATTATCTCAGAATTAGATTTTTAGATTTCAGTCTGTTTTCAAAGACAGGGTCACATATGGTACATGAGAAAAGAAAGAGAATATACATTTAAAGTAAACTGAAAAACAAAGCTTACCTGATGTACTACTGACACAGTCTTTGACTTGTTTCACTTTGGCTATGACCTGTATACAATTCATTTTTATGTATTTATTAGTTTGGCATTAACAGAATGTGATTACAGAATTATTATTGCTTACAGGATTACAACTAAGAATTATTTATTCTCTAACTAAGAACTGTTATTCTCATCAGTTTTTATATTATCCTCGTTAAAACTGGACCTTTGTGTGAGCAGTCCATATATTATTATAAAAAATAGTTTTACCTAAACATTTAACAGGAGTGTCTCACACAAATTAAATGTTATTAAATATTTGTAAGTTCAGTGCATGTCAAAAGTGTTCTACTGTAACTACAGACTTACCTCAGTCACAGATCTGCCCAGCTCATGAGCAATCTTCTCCCACCGGCCTGGCGTCCCACCAGGAAACTTGGCCATACAGCGTGAAAGCTGGCTGAGATCCTCATCTGTCCACTCATGTGCCTGCATCATTCACAGCTATTGGTTAATAAAAGACTTTCGTTATAATCAACAATCTTTACAACAGAAATGAGTACATACTTTCTTTTTCTGCTTTTTGTCTTCTAACCAGTCATTCATTTGATCTTCAATATCTTCAATAGATATTCCCTGATCATATGCTGGCACAAAAGATGGATCTGTACTGGGTTCGTAGACTGGAAACTCCACTTTAGGTTTTTTCACCTTGGGTCGTTTTTCTTCTGTAGAGCAAGATCACCCACCATTGCATATGATTAAGAGTCAGTAACTACACTACACTATGTGCAGGTCAAAATATAACAACAAACACATCACAGACTTACTCTGTTGCATTTCCTGCTCTGCCAAAGCCTCTGCCTCTGCCTCCTCCTTTTCTTTCACTTTCATTTCTTTATACTCCTTGTAATACTGTTTGACATCCTTAAAATACAACATGAGATGTAAGTTTGTATCCAAGCAAATCTTAAAGAACACTAAACAGAAGTGGGAGAAAAGTACCTGTATAATGTGAGGAAGGGACTTTACAGAGTAGTACAACCAGATGCTTAATTTGAGAGGCAAAATGTCATGCCAGTGAGGCCGGTCAGATCTATGGAAAACAAGCAAATACTGTTTTTGTAAATACTTTTCATGACTACGTACCAGTGTTAACATTTCTTCCAAAAAAAGAAGCTTGTAACTACTGGTATTAGATTAGATTACCTCTCATTTTTTTCCTGTGCCAAGGATTTAACCTCTTCTGTTATCTTGCTGCTTTGCTTTTTCTTCTTCTCTTTTTTCTTCTTACTTAGAAGTTCATCCTAAAAAGAATTTAAAAAACTAAATAAAATGTATATATATAAGTTTATATATAAAATATATATATATATATATACACTCGCCACTTACCAACTGCTTCTCAAGGTAGATGGACCATATAACCGCATAGTGTCCCACTGTCAGAATGAGGAAGAGGAGGAAGCCCAACTCTCCATTACTCATCTTCCTGACACGTCGATAATAGAAGACAGGCTGTCTCCAATCCGGCAGCCCATTAACAAGGATGTCATCATATCTGTGGATATAGTACAGTTACCTGTAATAAATTACTATGTGTAATCTACTGTTAAAGTAACTTAAGGTTATCATAGACTCCTGTCTTAACCAAAACCACTAGACTTCAGACATCTTACTCAATGTTTTATTTGCATTGTTAATTTTTGGTTATTAGTAACATACAAAAACCAAAAGCAAGTCAAAAATGTTGTAAATGGCTCACTTTTGTCTTCTTTCCTCATCCTTAAGAACCTCATAGATGGCAACCAACTAGTAAGAGATGACAAAATATATTACAGATCTAAAAAGCAAACAATCAAAATGCTCTCTGAGGAATAAAACACTTACCTGTCTGAACTGGGTTTCTGCATTTTCATCTTTGTTTTTATCCGGATGTAATGTAAGAGACAGCCTTCTATATGCCTTTCTGATCTCAGCTGAGGATGCATCCTATGACAGACAGAAACACACATTAAATCATCATGTTTTTAAGGTTACACTACATTTAAAACTTGGATCTCTTAAATATAAATACTACAAGTACTTACTATAGTAAATTGTAGTAAAATCCCTAAACGCTCAAGTGTTTTGAACCATGCCACATTAAATATTTAAGTATATTACAGTTACAGTATAATCATTACTGTTAAGGCTGCAGAATACTATAGTATGCATCGATAAAGTGTACCAGTTAGTATAACATACTGCAGTACATTACAATTGACTATAGTTTACTATAGTAAACAACACTACAGTAATTTTTCACGTACACTATGATATTATAGAGAGGGGATTGCATAATAAATCATTATATCATTACAAGGTATTGTCAACGAAACATGCAAAATGTTTCTTTAAATGCATTAAAGTAACATCATCGTAACATTTGCGCCATATGTTTCAATCACGGCGGATGTTTGTAAGAGTATCGGTGATGATGGCACACGGAAACGTTAATCATTACGGGAATCATTAATATCGTTTAGCCATTATGAAATTACACCGAAACATTAAACGGATCGTCCGAGCTGAATCACCAGACTATGTGCTAAATAATGACACGTCATTTGATTGTGTGTAGGCCCACAGCCCGGGGATTTCCTGCTCAATGGCAACCGGCATCCAGGTTCTTCAGGAGGCAAAGACAATTCACCTCCTCCCGGTGTAGTTACATTGTTAGGAGACGTTAAGCAAACGGTTTGGGTCGCTTTTATACGGTAAAATCATCCTTAACAAGCCAATACTGTGATGTTTTCAACGTCGGAACGCTGTAATGTAATGTTAACTGCATGACTTCGGTTACTACATGGAATAGCCGAGATAAAGCGTGATAAACACAAACAGCAGACAGACATAAATTTAATCTTACCTGGATTCACAGACAAGAATTCGTAAAAGGATTGAGGGATCTCCTCCACTAGGTCGAAAAGCTCCAGGTCCTCGTCCCATGCTAATGTTGGCTGAACAACGAGCAGCCCGGCGAACAACACCAATGTGAGGATCTCCGGCAAAGTCATTGTTGGACGTTTTATATGCGTTTGCGATGATTTACCATCGACTATCCATTCGAGAAACCTTGGTTTCAAGAGGACTTTAACATAACTTCGCGTTCTTTAGCTCAAACAGGCCCATCGCTCGAGCTAAACGTAGAAGAGCTCAGCTGTACGTCCACACGTTTCACATGCAGCCGCCACGGCATGAGCCAATAAGCATGAAAGCTTCAGTGGTTACATGGTGCGTCATGTCCAGTGTTACCATGAGACGTTCTGGTTCTGCTACCTTCATTTTAGTGACATTCATTCATTCATTCATTATAATAAAAGCTGCTTTGTATAGTAAAGCACTATATGTGCACTAGCTTACGTGAAAAGTTGAAACAAACATTTCTGAGTCTGACCCATAAACGACGTCATCTTTTATTTCTACGTCCTCTGCTCAATCTCCTAGTGAAACAGCAATGTATACCACAAATACAAACGTTAAATAAATTTAATAAGATTGAAGAGAGATACAAAAGTGTACGTTTTTATTGTTACAGTAATTAATTCACTTTTATTTAGTTTTGGGGGACAGTTTATTTTGTAGGCTACCCTCCGCCTAAAGAGAGGACCACACAGCCAGGTCTAAATTCATTTCTCTCAAATTCAGAAGAGCATGAGGAAGTCCAGATAAGATATTTTATTTAAGCCAGTGTTATTTGGAGCAGTAATCTACTCAGTAAACAGTCTTGGCTTAATATGAAAGGTAACGTTTTTATTAGACAACAAGACAATATTTGAGTCATTATAAGGTAAGGTGTAGGTAGAGTAATGTCTTTCAAAGTAATATTAATGAATTCTTTAAACTATACAAAATCTGTTGTTAAAATGTAGGTCTACGAAATAATGTGAAGAATATTTAAAAAGACTGAACTGTATATCATTCATTCACTGATTATAGTGTTTAATTTTAACAAAATTTAGCAAGTCTTATATGGTTTTTATTTTAGTTGTTCTGTTTATTATTTGAATAATTTTCCATAATAAAGTCCATTTTTATAGTTAAAACTTAATAGATTAAGTCGTTTTAGTGCCATGGCACTACCTGCACACACATTTATTTTTTGTAATACACTTTTTTAAAAACTTTTTTAAACTGTCTAACTTCCTTTCACACCAGACTTGATGGCATTGCAAAAGTTAAGGTTGGTAGGCAATGGGAGAAATTTACTCTTAGTATAGGCATTGTTAAGTAACAACGGCAGCCCGGAACAATTTTACGTTCCCTTTTGAATTTTTAGTAGGTCGGTCATCTGGGTCATTTTTCTTGATTTAGTAAGCTCATGTCTTGGAGTCGGTGCCCAGCAGTGATGCCACAACTTTAGTCACTTCATTCCTTGAACATTTCCCCCTAAATGAGATTTCATTTTGTTGCCCCACAAAATTTTGCTCAGCCATGCTGTTAGTGTGTAAAGCTTGAAATGTAACCACTTGGTAATACGTATAATGCGTTGAATATTAATGCTGCAAAGACCTTATTTACCTTATTTAAATAAAAAAATATTTACATTAAATTAAAGACTTCAAAAAACATACTGCATAGCCATCGTCTTATAAAAACAGACATGTTCCGCTCTACAGCTCATGTATAAATAAATAAACAAACAGTGTAAGCCATAAAAACAATATTTACTAAAACATGTTTTACGGCTCTACATATTTTAAACGTCAAAATATTTTTCTCCTAGATTACGGACAATTATCCTTTCCTGATCAGCTCTTTATTGTAAGGTCTAATTTTTCCGCTTTAGATTTTGTTTTTTTTCATATTTATTTTATAAAAATAATTATTTTTTATTACTTTTATATGCTGTTTAAAATTGCTTGCACTAAAAGTATCAGTAGTATTTTTTATAAATAACTTGTTCTATATTTCTATATTTTCAGTTAGAAGAAAATGGTCCTTTGAAATATCCACTACAGTGGGTCAATCCAATGTAACAAATCAATAATGTTTGATTTTTCATAGTTTCCTTCCAAACCGTATGGGACATCGAAAAGGAAGACAAAATGTAATATTTTTTAATGACCATGATGTCTTAAATGAACTGATGAGGTACTGCATGCATGATTCGGATTTTAAAATAATAATCTGTACATGTTAATATTTTCTCAACACTGCAAATTGAGAAGGTTTAAAGGGGAACACATTATATATACATACACACAAGGTAAAATGAATACCAGAAGGCCAAACAAGTATTACACAGTGCGTAACATGTTACAGTTCTATAAAATATCAACGGATACCGGTTGGACCACATATTTTGTTTTATGAGTATGTTCAGGTAAATAATAAAACGGGCTAGTAATTTATGTTCATTTTTAAAATTAATATGTAGGTTCAGACCATTAAACTCAGCACAAACTAAAGTCGGGTGTAGCCTAAATCCTATTATCCATCTTGTATTTAGTCTACAGATCAATAGTGAGATCAGTAAACAATCAATAGACAATCAATCAATAGAATAATTAAGGTTAAACCAATATAGGAACGCCAGCAGTAGAAACACCTTTCCAAAAAGTCACTGAACATGATCTTTGTAGCTATTTTATCTTTACCATTTTATAAATGTAATAATACGTCTACAAAATAAGTCTTCATGCGCTAAACTAAAAGAAAGAATAACTGACCGGCTGAAATGAAAGAAAAATGATATCTTGAATAATTAAAAATTATAGCTTATCCTAACGACGTTTAAAAATAAAATTCGGGTTGAAATGAGCAATTTTCAGAATGCAGCACGGATGGAGGTAATAAAGCTTTGCAGCAATGCTTTTTTTATTCAAATTATAGATATGTCATTTGTTTGTCAAGGATGCCCGTGCAATGTGAACATTAAGAAATCGTCAAGAACTTCACTGTCTGCTAGGGGAGAGCAGTTATCTCTCTAAGTTGTTGCTCAAAATGTCTTGCATTAACACCCTTTAGGCCACTCAGATACGGCCATTTTGATGCGTCGCATCTGTGGTCCGAATAAAGAAATAATCGGTTTTCTTGAGATTTAAGAAAATATCGCTATTAAAAAATGTTTTACCAATTCGATTACATATAGTCAATGGCATGGATTGCGAATTAGTACTAGCTTGTGGGTAACCATCACAGTACGAAATAAGTAAAGAATCTGTAACGTTTTCCAGAAACAGGGTAGCCTACGTTTAACGCGAAGTGCCTCGCGTTTCCGCCAGCATGCCTGCCGAGCTTCTTTGTTTTCGCTGAAGTGGCTGTATTAGAGAAGCTGACGTCATGGCAGGCAGACTGAGAGCTTGTGGTGTGCAGCTGAACACATGCAGTGCCCTGAGCCAGCAGGCTATACCGTCCAGCGCTACAGAGAAAAGCTCAGACCTACCACACGCACGCGGGTGCACGCAGCGCGCGTTCACAGTCTATCGGGCTATACAACTAATGGAAAAAAATATGCGTAACTTATATTGTTAAACTTTAATTTGTTAACGGTTATTACGGTATGTGTAAACGTTATAGTAAACTGTATGTGGAGTATTAAACCACATAAGACAGCAAAACAGCAAGGCAGAGAGCTTTCGTTTTATGAATTTATGTTCATAAAACCACAAATAAACCCACAATCTAATTCAGGGTAAGAAATTAGACTGGTTTTAAAATTATAGTTAGGATACTAAAACGTGTAGTTGCTTAGAAACGGCTTGCAAATTTCCCTTCAGACGAAGTGGATTTCATTTATCCTTACCTTCGATAATTTAACAGGTCGGATATTGCACATGACAATACAATCCAGCAAAAAACATTTGCATCTTCTCTCGCTTACACGCTGGAATCAATATCTTTTGCAATATCACATGCAAAATTGACCAAGAATTGAATGAGATTAGAAAAACATTTTAAATCTAGCCAAGAATTATCAATAAAAATGAAAGACTTATTTCGGTTGTTTGTTTCAGTTATTTTCTGTTTATGTAAAATTTCGCATAGAAATCCACCCAGTGTTCAACCTAATGATCTTTAATTACGCCCTTGTTAGTAAAGGATTATGCAGTCATTTTAGGCCATGTATTGAATGCAAACTATATTTCCCTAAAAGATAATGGCATAAATCATCTTATCGTCTTTTACGCGGTGTTCGACAAGGTCATCAAATAGGCGTTGACTGCAGTTTCAATATGACTGCTTTATGTTTCTAGCTTTAAAATAATAATTAATTTTAATATAATTGTTTATAAGAATAACAATGGTACCAAAATCTAATTAAAACATTTGAATTAAATCACTATTTAAGCGACTGGGTATTTTCCCTGCACTAACTTTACTCTATTTTTTACTATGCTAAAATGCAGCCTAACTCTCGCAAATAAAATAATTATGCTTGTTCGGCAGTAAATTTGACTGTACCTACAGTTGCCTGCAAATTAAGAAAAACGCTGCTTGCTTCGTCTGAGAATCATCCCTACCAAACTACGTGGTTTAGACAGGATTTCCCTATTAGAAGTGATGATGTGGGTGGTGAGGTTTGACAAAGACATCCGTCAGAGGGGTACCCTATTGATGAAATACCCCACTACTAATTCCCAGGCTACCCGTAAGGAATGAGATCACGTGATGAAGTGGGGCGGTCGAACTAAGCCATTTTGGGGACTGTGTCAGTTTGCACTGAACCATCAGACACTGTTTTTCAGATCGCTGTGCTGAGGAGCTGCGCCTTTGGAATTTACCATTTCCGCACGGAATTTGTGGATTTATATGTGAATCGAAGCGGAAAGTGTCTGTAAACAGTGAGCTACCGTAACCTCCGTGCAATTGCGCAAAAAGGCCACAATGAGAACGGCGGTGGTACGTTAGAGCCATTGACAGCGTCTGCAGTTCATTCCAAGATGGCCGCTACGGTAGCATTCATTTTTTGCTGATCGACTCTCAAGTTTCATTGTCTACAGTAACAAAGCTGAGAAACCATCGGGAAATATACTGGGTATGTACGTTTGAATGTACAAACGAGCGGGGCTAAGGGCCTTTCTGCCTTTGTTTTCTTTTTCTCTCTCCGTAGACAAGACACTAACAATGTTACCTTCGGTATGACTGTTTCTCATACGTGCGAATTTCATTTAAATTTGTTAGATTTTTTTCAAAGGCGATCTATGACATCTCTTAACACAATATGCATGTCAGCGAGTGTGTCATCGTTGTGAAATCGAAGTATAATGTTCTGTGTTTTTATATTTAAGATAATAAAGTCGGCGCGCACTGGAGAGCAGGCGAATCGGGTCAGGTGTTAACGGGTGATCACTTTCATCCATTTCTTTACGCTCGAAAAGTAAAGACTACATGTCTTATTTTATAGAATTGTTTAGTCTTGAGAGTATAGATTTAGACAAAATCAACCTTGCCGCGTTTTAATGACCTGAATTAATTGTATTAACTTAAATCCATAAGCGTGCTGCCTGGGAATCGCCTAGGACGTAACACATGAAACCATGTGTTTAATATCGTCTATGTTAACTTTATAGTACATATTTAGGCGTGTTCACTATTGTGTATTTGTAATCGAATGCAGTGTATCCTGTGTGTTTTGTTTAAACCTTTTTAAATAGCCTACTAAAAGAATAATCGAGTCTGCCTCCAAACTATGTGACCAGGACACGTCAGGCTAAACAAAAATGTTTAGAGTAGATTACGAGCCGTAATTCCTGTACCTGATTTTTGAAAGCCTATTTCCTTATTTTGATTTATTAAAATAGCATTAGTAGTTAGTCAGTTGTTGTCTAAACATGCCAGCGACTCAGATCTGATGGGTTAAAAGCTCATTAAAAACAATTCGGATACCGCCATCCAAGAAATGAAACGAGGTAAATCCAGTCTGACCTTTGTTTATAATTAAGACTGGATTGTTAGTTCTGACAAAATTTAAATGATTAAGCTGTCATTGAAAAATATGTAGTGCTGTTTTTCCACTGTCTGGCTTTGTCAACTTGCCATGTCTTGATTTCCATACATTTAAATCTCCTGTAGCCTATACACACACGTACACGCTTTTCCGCACTGCATTTATTTCACGACATAAAGACATGACCAGTTCCTGTCAGTTGTAAAATGCGTACTTGCAATCTGTATGACAATAAATGGGGCTTATCATAATAGTGCAGATAATCAAGATACAAGTCTGTCATCTGTCATACCCTAAACTGTCAGATACTTCTCTGTTTACATCCGTTCAACTTCTGTGTTAAAATGATTAGTAGGATATTGATTTCACATTTAAGTCATCTTAATATTATCACTTAACTATATAAATTAGTTTTGTGATTTTTAATTAATTGGTTCAAACGTATACAATAGTTTTAGGTTCTGGGCCTGCATTCAAACCAAAGCACACATCGTGCAGGGGTATGGTCACTTTATTGACTGATTAAAACATCTTGATTCGGTCTCAATCCATAAGAACCGATTCGATATAAATCCATAAGAACCCATGTAGGCTACTAAAATATATTTTCTTAGTCCTTACATTTCTTTTTATCGCATCTTTCTGCGGATTATGCAGATGATTCTCTACTTACAGTTTTGCAGTAAAATATGTTTTTATTTACATAGAATATATATGTTAGATACAACTGTTTATTTGTTGATGTGTCGTAAGAAATCCGCAAATCAACTTTGTTTTAACTGACATAACAAACATACTTTTATTTGACATTTATTTAGATTTTACATAATTTAGAGTGCGTTAAATTCAGACCACTTTGCACAAGGAATGGTTTACAAATCAACGTTCGCACCTAAAAATATTTATCAATGAAAATTTTGAGCTACTCCCCGTATTGAAACAGCAGTAGAGATACAGCGGGTGCACAGCTACGAGCTCGTGCCATTCCGTAGACTGGGTTCCTCATTTAAGACATCATCACGTCAGAACCGAAAACAGATCACGTTTGCGGTTTTAGCGATGCTGCTGAAATTATAGCTGTACGACGTGTGTAATCGACGATAGAGCTTTTGCTTTTGAAACAATAGTGTGCGGTGTACATGTCGCAGCCTCGTGTGAACGCGCTCGTTTGTACACGGGGCTGTCTGGCAAAATGGCAGCCACGTTTAAGCTGCACGCTTTTGCGAAGAACACACGAGCAGGGAGAAAGAGACTGTGTTTTACTGATAATTGATTTATGGCCTTGTGTAGCAGTTCGGAGTCGGACGATCTGTGAATCTGTCGAAGTAGGCGGCTGCGGTTTGACTGGCAACGAGCCAATTACAACCCGTCGTCATAGCAACAATAAGTGTGGGCATTTGGCTTTCACTCTTACCTGTAGGCATCCCAGTAGATGAATGAACACCATTTTACTATAACTTGTGTCTACACTCTGCTGTGAAATTAGAGTTTGATATTGTCGGATTTTAAATAAAAAACAGTCCAGATGTATTTTGTTTGCCATTGTCGCATTTTTGTTTACGTGCAAGTAAACCTCATAAGTCTAACCCGACTATAATTTTTATGTGGGCTACTTATGTCTGTGAATATTAACGAGTGTCTTGTTTGGTTATCAGATCGGCAAACTCGCATGACAATGCACCGAACAACAAGAATCAAGATAACGGAGCTGAATCCACATTTGATGTGTGTTTTATGTGGAGGATACTTCATTGACGCGACCACCATTGTTGAATGTCTGCACTCATGTAAGTCAAAAATTCGTCATAATATTTATTATTTAATATCACTGAACCCTGTTGAAATAAACCACAATCAGCGCTTGTAGGTTGTGTTTTTATATTCGCGGTATTTTAATTTATCTTATGTATTTCGTCTTTGTGTTTGTGTTTTTCACAGTCTGCAAATTGTGTATTGTGAGGTATCTGGAGACCAGCAAATACTGCCCTATTTGTGATGTTCAAGTTCATAAAACAAAACCTCTCCTGAATATCAGGTAAGGGCTGGGGTTACAAAATGTAATTAAATATTTGTATTATTTATCTACATTATTGGAGAAGCCATAGTTTTTTTGGTACACCCCTGGTAGATAAATATGTGGTTTAACCCCCTCATTACAATGTTGGTCATTTTCAGGTCAGATAAGACCCTTCAGGACATTGTATACAAGCTGGTACCTGGCTTGTTCAAAAGTAAGTGTTTACACATCTTTTACAAACTACTTTTATTTATTAAATTCTGCAACAGGCTAGGTGTCACATAACTACCATTAAGATGAAATATCATCCATCAGAATTTCAACTTCTTACAAAAAATGCTTTATAAGAAAATAATACTGTTTTTTCATTATTCTTTTGTTACTTAGATGAAATGAAACGAAGACGGGATTTTTATGCTGAGCATCCATCAGTTGATGGTAAATTGTGAAGATGATCATTGTGATGTCAAAAGATTTATCTAGGTTTTTTTATTAGCACTGGTGACTCGTGCGATAAATTTCTCTCTTTTTCCTTAGCTACAAATGGTTCTAATGAGGACAGAGGAGAGGTGGCTGATGAAGACAAGAGAATCATTGCTGATGATGAGATCATCAGCTTGTCCATTGAGTTTTTTGATCAGAAGAAGTATGTTCAGTTCAAAATAAACTCTTTGTTGTGCATAAATTTAAGTTGTACTCTTCAGGAACCTTTGTTATTTCTACATGTGATGATACAATTACAAAGCAAAGTATAATTTATATTAATTTTTTGCTCCTAAAATGGTCAGACTTAATCACAAAGATGAGGAAGAAAAGGAAACTACAAGAGAGGTAATAACTTTCTTAATGATTTATTTTAATGACTTGTATGTAATGTATAATTTTGAGGGTTACTGTGAATTGCTTACTAAAATGTTTGTCATCATCCAATTTTCACAGGTTAATGTAAAACGGTACTTACAATGCCCTGCCGCTATGACAGTAATGCATCTGAGAAAATTTCTTAGAAGTAAAATGGATATACCATGCACCTTTCAGGTAATCTTGTTTACGTTTCCTATTAATTTACTTGTTTCTTATGTGCTGCATTCTGCAGAATTGGTAAAAATGCTAAGCATTAAGCAGGATTGTTTTATTCTTTCAGGTTGAGGTTATGTATGAAGATGAGCCTTTGAAAGATTACTATACTCTGATGGATATTGCTTATATATACACATGGAGAAGGGTAGGAGTATACATTTTTTTAGATTGTTCTCCATATAATCACTTATAACCTATGGGGATAATAATGGGGATTTTATTTTGCAGAGTGGACCCCTGCCATTGAAGTACAGAGTTCGTCCTGGTTGCAAAAAGATGAAGTTAAGCGGCCCGAGAGATGACATGACTGGTGGCAGAAGGCCTGATATTGAAAGTGACTCGAGCAGTGACAAACCAAACAGCCCAGCTGCTGCCGCCCCCTCTACATCCTCATCTCTGCCCAGCCCAAGCACTCCTGTCCAGTCTCCACATGCCAACTTTCCCCATATCTCCACAGTTAATGGAGTTTCTGCCAAAGTGGGCCCAAACGGCCAAGCTCCTTTCAGCAGCAAAGTCTGCAAAGCTTCTCATAATGGCTCCAGCTGTCTTGGGTGACTTGCTATGAATGCCAAAGCTATCAACCCATTAAAACCAGAGCTGTGATGTAGATGCTTTCTTTATAAACCACCTCTCCAATTTTTGTATCATTTTTAAATATATTTGTTTTGTCACGACTTGTGAAAACTTTGTAACACAGCATTGTGTTATGTTTTGTATTAATTACTATGGCCTAACTAATAATATTGTGATGAGTACTGAGGGAAAACTCAGCAAGGAGAATGTATCTAGTTGTTTTTATAAAATGTCTTGTTCCTTTAGATTAGAACATTAGTGTACATAAAGCATTTTTTTGTCTACGCAGTCTTTAATAAAATGCAAGGGAGCGCGCACAATGTTTTGGTTATCAAGAAATTATTTGTCGTATCCTAAAGGGCATTATTCAGTCAAAAAGCACATTTCAGCTTTATACAGTTGGTATGTGTAAAAACCAAATAAGGTTTTTCATGACCGATCTTCACATATTTACAAAGAGTAAATATGAAGGTTGCTATAATATTTCGAGTGTTACATGTATAAAGGGCAGAAAAACTGTGTCAGTATTGTTTGGATTTATTGTGCTCGCCACATAAGTTTGTTGGGATACTTTTAGTCTCAATAATTGTCCTCAACATTTATCTTATCACACAAAGATATAGATTGTTGATAGACTTCGTACACGTATAGCCTTAAGTTCGGGATTTTCTTTCTTGCTACATTTCTGTGTTGAAACGGTTATTTGTTAAAGCCAATGTATCATTTACTGTTGTACAATATGAAACCTTTGTCTAAATAAACATTTTACTTTTTTATTACTAAATACATCGTTTGTACTTTATACAAACTAACAAAAGAATCATTAAGCTTTTGTTATATGCGGCCTTTTACTCAGTCGGTTCACAGATCAGAGCAGTTGCCTTTATTTACAGCAGTACAAAGGCTGAAAATTATTCGCAAAAGTTTTTTATTTTTGTATTATTTGTGTGTGTATGCGTTCATAAAAAAATCGCTAGGTTGGCTTGTTTGAGTCTAGTATGAAAAATACGCAATATTCACTTCAGAGCAGGGCGGTCGTGCTTTGAGCCCTTTGTCAAAGTGTAATACATTAATGCACTCAGTGTGTTCAAACAACATAATTACAGTGCTGTTGACGTCTTGCATGCTAGTTACAAACTGCAAAAATATACACAGACTGTAGCCCATACAGGACAAAAATATTCACAAAATGAAAAAGCAAAGAACTTACCTTAAGCAGTAAGTTTTGTTTTTCGTTGTTTAATAAATAAAAACTTAAACGGCCTGTATCGTTAAGATTTGAGTTGTTGTCTTTTGTCTGACCTCACACACATTAGTCTCTCACATGAACTTCTGCTTACGGCCCTCATGTCCAATCATTTGCGTGTCATATGTCCACAGTGGAAATGACATAAATATTATAAAGATTATTAGTCAGGAGACTCCGTTATTTTGTTCTCGTTACATAATATCACACATTTTAAAGAAAAACACTTAACGATTATTTATATGTATTTAGATGTAAATAATTAAATAAATTATCGCTATAGTTTACAATAAAAATTTAATCATTGCATAAATTAATTATTTGCTTAAAACGCCCAATTTCGCCGTCAATTTTAACATGTTAGCGTCTAAAATTGGCTTATGTGCCCTAATAGAATTAACGGCTTAGAGGAAAATCTGACTGCTGTTCAATAAACTGTTTATCGAAATATATTGAAACCATCTGTTTTTTAAAAAGTACGATTTTTTTTTACAAAAGTAACGAAGAATATGTTAACTACACAGCCTACAGTTTTTTTAAATGCCTAAAGTTACACACTGACACAACACACACGCAAACTTTCATTGTAATACACTGTAAGACATGTAAAGACAATGTCTATGTAACGCAACGGCTCGGTAAACTCTACGTTTAAGAAAAAATATAATTCTATTCTTTTAGGACATATTACAGACATAGATTTACAGGAATAGACATTACAGAGAGACCGGCTATTAAATATTAAGTTACAGCAAGATGTAAGATGTAATATATAGAAAATTAAAAACCGGAAAAGATTGGAACAGGAGAGAAATAGGAAATTAGAGGTGAAATACTAGAATATGAACAAATGCACTGAAGTCATAAAATAATCTTCAGGCAAAGCAGCTATAGCTCAAGCTGCTTGATTGATACCACTGTTTCACAGTTTGTCACACACAGTACATCCGTACTCCGTACGTCTAAATCAAACACACAACGAAAATGTTGTGTAGTTTTGTGTATTAAAATGAAAACAAAATGTAATCACACTAAGCGTTTTGTAAAAGCAGGCCTACCTCTTTTTTGCAGGAGCAGTAGGCGGTGCGCCCTCGTCTGGTTGTTAAAATATACTGCACCTGCAGTCAATCAATCTCATTACATTACATTCATTTATTTAACATACGCATTAATCCGAAGCGGTTCACAAATGAGAGCATTTAACATTTTGTCAGTGATCTTATAATAAATAGCCATGTATGACCAGAGCTGACCAACAAAAATTTTAAGTCTTTATTTAATCAACAGTTCACCATTAGATTGCTGTAAAATATAACTTATTCAAGCATAATAACTAGCTTATGTGAATGGTAATTTTTTAAGGTAATAATAATAAAATGTTGCTAGGGCGACTTATTTTAAAACTCCTGTAACATCATTTAATCATCTAAACTTTTAATGAATGTAAAACATGTTTGTCTATCCATTAGTTTACAAAAACACAGCCAAACATAGCCATTTTAGGAGAAGCTCTTTGTAGGTTTTAATGGTTTGTTTTGTGAAGTTTTACCATAATACACAAATATTCAAACATAAATGAAGCTAAGCAATGCATCATTTTATTGAGCAATGCTTGTGGCAAAGAGTGCTTTTAAATATCTTTAGACTACAGCACACACACACACACACACACACACACACGCACAAGAGCTGCACACTTTCATGACAGAATAATAACAGTTATGACAATTAGACATCTGATCATTACATCCTTTGACAGCATATTTAAAAGGGCTTATACTTCCTCTTTCACATTTTCTCTCTTCCTCAAATATTTACCCTAGAGTACTGTGCCATCAACATAGAAGAATGTTTAACAAATTACCACACGTGATCATAATTTTATACAGTTTGAGACAAAGTGAAAAGTCCTTTTTGGAGAAAGTTTTCCTTTTCTTAAAGCTCATAGAAGTGATAACCTTCATCTGTGGCTTCATTGATATTCAGATATCTGTGCTGTACAGGCATCAAATTCATCAAGGACCAAAAAGAAAAACAAACAAACCAAGACCTCATGAAGCCTCTTGTTGTGCTTCCACTGAAAGTGGTCCTACAAACTGAAATTCAAATACAGCAACACATTAAGTTTCAAAAGAGTTTTAACAAAGATTCATTTCAATTATCACACAACAACGAAACAATCCAACTGTTGCAACTAACTGAGCAGTTTGATCATTTCAGCAGTATGCAGGAAAAGTTTTTGTACCTTTATGACTGCAACATTAGTCATAATATTGCAAACAGATAATACACTTGCATATTTACACATCTACACATGAACAATAAACCACCTTAAGATTCATCCCATTCTCTTTTCCCTGTTTAGAAAATAACATTTTTCAAACATTTCTTGTTAAAAAATGATTCAAATACAAAATTAAATAATCCAGAGTAAAAAAGGCACACCCTTGCACAGTGTATATATGTCCATATTTCAACACATACAGTAGAATAATTATAGGATTACTTCGCAAACAATATTTTTTAGAAGACATAGCACAATATCTATATATTTTATAATACTAAAGGGAATCACATAAAGTTTAAACAATGATGAGATAGTGAAACAGAAAGAGAGAGAGACTTACGGCAATTCCTAGATTTCTCCCTCTTTTTACACTGTACACAGATTCAAGCATCAAAATAGTGCCAGCCCAACTGCATTCTCACTAAGAGAATGACCAATTGTAAACTTGCTAATTATTAATGTAAAAAAGGGAGGTACAAAATATGCATTATTTGTATAATGTTCTCTAATTAAAAGCTAAACAACATAAAACAGGCAATGTTTTGTCCTTTCACTAGGGATACAAAAGTGACAATGCACACATAACCCGTCAGGTGCTTAACACGTTCTACGAATCACTACTATTGCATGACTCTTCATGAGTCAGTGGTAAAACTGGAATCATTTGCATAAACATTTTGGTGCATTAGATCATGTGCAAATATAGTTCTTCATACTAAACATTATTGGAGTCAACTGCAAATATTGAGCTCCTGTGCAAGACATTACACTGCACAGCAGGCAAATCTAAATCTACATCCAATTTGCTGATTGGAGCTTTACTATAAATTCTGCAGTCGAACCTGAAGTTGCATCCCTTTAACTTAAGGTTACACATGCTTAGTATTTGAAAGAGATTTAAAGGTACAGCCTGCAGCTAAAGAGCAATAGTGCAATGAACACTTTTAGATAATTACTCTCCTCCAATTTAATTTAGACTCTTCTCAGGGCAATTTGTTTTTTTTAAATTAGTCAACATATATATTTGAAATATATAACTGGTAACTGGACGTTTTTATTAAGAACAATAAATAAACTTTCTTTGCAGAAAACATAAGGGCAAATTAAAAAAATAATAAATTTTTAAAAATTCTAGTATGATAATCATACCACGTAGCTGGTCACAAACAACATCACTCGATTTCTTAACCAACAATATCTAACACAAATGTACTGAACAGTATTTTTCTATATTATGTATATTTATATATGTATGACACGTATCCCTTATCAACAACATGGAGCTGTAACTTTACTCCAGAGGAGAAAAAGAAATTGTAAACAAAAACAATGATCTTGACAGATCTGAGACTTGCTCCTCAGTGGAGATGAGAGAGAGACACTGGATCCGTGACCCACAGCAGGAGTATTTTCCAGGATATAAGAGCTAATAAGTGAGCCTTCATTATCACTGCATCCACCTGAGCCAGCGGTTAGGACAGAATGGTGGTGATAAAATCATAAAATCGCTTGGAGTATTGCTCGGGGTTAACTGTTGAGATTTCTGCTCCTGCCTTAAGACACAAACGACAGGAAAAGAAGCAACGTGTAGATTTTGAATATATTAAAAAAGTTATTATTTTGTTAAATTGAGTTGAGGAAATATAGCAACAGTGTTTCTAATTCTTACCCCATGTTTGACTGTTTTAGCTGCATGGGCTGCTTTTTTCTTGGCATCATATGGGGTGAGAATGTCAATCACTGCCATAAAGTAGATTTCTTTTTTAGGAGCACCTGTAGGGTTTAAATACGCAACTGTTTGTATACTGACACTGCAATAAAGTGAATGAAGAACAACCTAAACAGAATTATACTAACACATTTTATTAGTAGTAATTTATATTTATATATAAATTATATATAAATACATTTATAATTATTATTATTGGTAATTTTTCAAAACCTCTACCCTAAGTACATTTTGGCACACGTTAATGCCACCTTAAATCATCAAATCAACTTTGTGTGCTATTAGTTTTTTAAAGCAATTACATTTCCCACTTTTATTTTGTGTTTTATGAAAAGCCCTGTGGCTCATTAGTCACCATGTACTATGATAAATTATTTTGTCAGTGAAGCTGCAGTATGACTTTTTTATACATTTGCTCATTTAATTTTCAGTCAAGCGCCTACTCAGTCTCGATGTGTCTGGATGTGTTACATTTCATTAAAAATATAAAAATCTAGCTACACACCATAAAATGCTGTGAGATTTTTTAACCCATTGTTGAGT
Organism: Beaufortia kweichowensis; assembly: GCA_019155185.1. Lineage (NCBI taxonomy): Eukaryota > Metazoa > Chordata > Actinopteri > Cypriniformes > Gastromyzontidae > Beaufortia > Beaufortia kweichowensis. The sequence continues at coordinate 13,611,334 of CM032797.1, forward strand.
CAAAAAGAGACAAACCCAACCGTGGGGTTAAATCAACCAGAAAATATCAATGGATTAAAACAACTTAAAATCTTGCATAGGTTAATTTGTATCCCAACAGTTTTTGTTTTTTTTACTTTATTGACCCAACAAAATCAATTCTGTTCAATTAAAAGTAAGCTTTTACAGATAAGTGACCAGATTAACTATATGTAAGGACTTGGTTACTCACTTTCATGGCTTTTGATAGCATACACATCAACAGTGGGGTCAAACTCTCCTGGGCCCAGGGGTCTATTGCTGTCCAGGGTGTTACTGGGGCTGTCTGGCGGGGAGCCGGTGGCTCCTCCATCACTCTCCGTCCCCTCCTCCTCCACCGCATCATTGTCTTCACTCTCCTCCTCAGGCTGTTCCTGCTCCCCCCGCTCCACATCATGAATCCCCACCAGCAGACTGTAATCCATCAGCTTTAGCTGAGCCAGGAACTGTAAACACATTTTTCAAGGACCCAAGTGCTTAGCATTTATTTTCTTTATAATTAGTCACAGTTTATTGGCACAGAGGGGTATTAGGGAATGAGTATGTTTGGAGAAGAGTTTATTGATAAAATTAGATTTACATTTATGAATTTTTGGCAGATGCTTTTATCCAAAGCAACTTACAGAGTGCATTTAAAGTAATGTATATTTCAACAGTATCTGCGTTTTGTGAGACTCAAACTTATAACTCTGAAGCTGTAAACACAATCAACTATCAGTTGTGCTTAAACCCACTGGGCTCTTGTTGTGCAACTGGAACAGCATGGTGCATGCAACGCCATTGTATTACCTGACTAAATTGCATATCCTGAAAGCACTGAAGTCCCTTTGGAAAAACATTTCTGCCAAATACTTGAACTGAATGAGATCAAACAAAGAAATTGGGAAAGACAGAGTTTGATGGATGGGTACACAAATTTTATTCTGAATATAAAACAGAATATATACAGACCTCTACGTCATTCTTCAGTTTCTCCAGGAACATTTTCTTGTTCTCCCCATCTATGTAGATTTTCTGTCCGTCATTGATAAAGTCATTGTCTTTGTAGGTTGGAAGCTCCTTGGTCTGTTATTCACATTGGAAAAAACAGTTAAAGTTTGACTTTTACTTTGGTCATCAGAGACAATAAGATGATCACTCGGGCATAAAAACGTAAATTCACATTCTGATTTGTTAACAGACTCTACTACTAACATGAGATTTTATAACAATTATAACACTGACTTATGAAATTAATGTATTTTTACATGGGCACCAAAATTTAAGACAAACTATAATTTCTGCACCACTGCCGACAAAAAAACGAAAGTGCATTAAGATAATAACATTAGTTCATGATGTGGTTGTTCTGTCTAATTACCATTTGTAAGTTTTTAAAGTTTTTTTGAAAAGAGTCATTACTTTTGCAGTTATGTTAAATGGTAAAATTACAGAAATTACATACTTAACATTTGACTTTAATATTTAAACATTTTGTTTTCAATACCTATTTTTAAACACTAAACAACACATAAAAATGCAAAATGATAAATGTTTTCCTTTAGATAGATGAAAAAAATGTAAATGAATTATGCGCCTTGGGCAATACTACATGTCATCTACTGTAAAGTAAAGCCTTGGCCTCCTGTAGACACTCAGAGCAACAGGGTGTGATTTAGACTTCATGTTTAGAGAGAACAGACAATTAGTGCATTTGCAATAATTACAATGATTAAACTTAGGCTGGTTTCTTAAATGCTCTCTTCTGCAAATAGCATTGATTCCAAACCCAAAACATGCAGTTAAGATCAAGCTTATCTCATGGATCACATATACTACAAACATCAAATAACACAACTTGTAAGGCAACCGGGGTCACTTCTAGCTTGATAATTTTAAGATACCTCAGGACACATGAAAGCATTTATACAGCTGATGAAAGTTTAGATCTGTTTTTGCAAGGTATAGACTTGAGGTTGTTGTCTTTAATGCAAACTAACAGAACATTGATGGTCTTATGCATTTTTTTTTAAAAAACACAGCTGAAGAAGTCACCACCAAGTTATTTCTGAAATAAGCATCATCCTTTAAAGTCCCGTGTGGGATCCTGAGGGTACAGTGCTTTCCTGAGGCAAAATGTTGAAGAAGAACAGAGCAAAACAGTTCTTTGCCGTTGAGTCCTTACATGTCTTATGGCGCAGTAAAAGCGTGTGGCAATCCGGATGGTTTGTAGTTTTTGGCTCATGCGAGATTTGGATGGAGCCCCCTCCTCAGGTGGGCGTGGCTGCCGAGAGAAAGCAAGTAAGATCTCAAGCAGTCTCAGTCAGTCTATGGAGCTGATGAGCTGAAAAATGTCTAGACAGCTTTGGGCAATTGTGTTTTTGTCTCTTTTATACTAGTTACATTAAAGGGTGAGAATAATTCATTTGATACAATTATCTGACTTCAGAAAGTTTCTTAAAAATAGAAAGAGATGGAAAGAGATTTCACATACATGCATCAAAGAAACACACCGAATATACAGAATGATATTAAATTGTATGATAACATGGCTGTTGTACAGTACGTGAGGATACACAATGTCAAAAGAGGATGTTAAGGAAATCACAGTTTAGAAATCAAGGAAACATTCAATAAAATACAGTGACACATGACAATAAAATCTAGTCTGTATATGACACAGATTCACAAATATACAGCTATTCATATCTGTCAGAGAGTATCATATACAGCATTAGGATGTAGATAGAAAATGTCAAATGGAAGAAAAATAAATGAATACAGAAATATTTCATCATGCCCATAAGAGTAACATGCATATTAACAGAGGAATGTACATGCAAATTGTTCACACGCCCTCCATATGTATGAGAGAAGGTGTGAGAGAAACATGACATCAGGTTTGCCTTATGAGAAAAATACTGTAAATACTGTACACATTCTGCCTGCAAGTCAATAAGATCTTTTTAATTCACAACATATTTTGACACAGTAAATTAAGCGTGTTCAGTTTGTTATTATAACGTGTAAACCATCAAACAAATGCTAATGTAATATGAAACTATAATTGTCATTGGTCAATAATATTAATATGCTGGTTCAGTTATCTTCCATCAGCCTCTGAATAATTATTTACAATGGTTCATACCACATCACTCTTTACAGACAGAGATCAGTGCACTTGTACTGTAAAACAATACAGGATGTCACCATATAAAGAACACTAAGATTATCAGGTAAAACATATTTCAATGTTTTATGAATTCCTATCTAAATAAAAGAAAAGAAACTGGGTGGACTTAAGCAAATAAAATCAAGCAAACACTGAATTGAAAGGACACTTTTTAAAATAATAATAATGGTGAATGTAGAGAATGGGAACTTTCACACAGGAGAAGAGTATTTTGGAAGGTTATTAATACACAACACACATGAATGAGAAGTAGATGTTTAAAAATATGATTAGGAAAAGTTATTTCTTTACATTATTTACACATGCAACACATCCAACATGCAAATGAGGTCATTTTCTGATCTATCAAATATGAACATGAGAAAAATCATACACTGAAAACACTTAGCATTGAAACCTCCTTTCAAAGTTTACTGCTGTCTATACACAATATTAAGTAAATGAGAGTTTACCTTTTCTTTGTCGCTGGCCTCTCTGGCAACAGTGGATCCCTACGAAAGTTGTTTACAACAAAAACTGATTATCAATCTCAAAGATCTGTAATATAGATTTTTGACTAGTTGTGTGACTGTAAAAATAAAAACATAAAGTGACAACACAAGCCACATGAATCTGTTTCTCATCAGGAAATGCTCTTACAGAAGTCGAACACTTACCAGTCTACTACACAAAAATTGAGTTGTGCATGTTTCAGTACAGCAAATATTAAATAGAAACATTTGCAGCTAATGAATGAATCACATTAAAACATCTTGCTTATCATCACTTACCTTCAGATCATACTTTTTGTAAACAGGCAGGCGATGGCTAAAAACGTTGCGAGTGACGATCATGTAGGTCTCATCTCCGTCCACTGTGAGGCGATACATGCCCAGAAACTGAGGAAGCAGTGTGTTGCCATGGCACTCAACTATATACTACAGTGGGCAAATGCAAAAAAAAACCACCAGTTTTCATCCTACAATGCTCATTTCAGAATAACTCTTAACACAAATACACATTAGGTCTTTATACCTGGTGGTACTTCTTCAGAATGTTGTGCATCTCAGCTACGTCCTCACTAGTGATGATCTTGATGACATACTTCTTGTTATATGAAGTGTGAAAACGTGCTCCGCTGCGGCCCTGAGCGTCGCTGGGAATCGGAGCCCTGCGTGTCAGAGAATTCTGCCACGGAAAGAAAGAACGGTGAAGGATTTCACACTGACGACGCTAGACAAGTCTGTACTGTGCTGCCCCCATAAAAGAGTGAAAAGCCAATGCTGGCACTTCTCCTAGACTGCAGTCTGCAGTCAGCCTGGAATGCCAGACTGTACAGTCTGGGCTCTACTTTTACTGAGCCTCATCACCAGCTGAAATATGTTGACAGATTTTGCTCATTCAGATGGAAAGCAGCCTTGACTTGCATTTCTACAGTTTTGCAATTAGCGTACAGTACTGTACAGAAAGATGAGATCTTCGGGTTTGCATTTATAATTGCTTCATCCAGATAACAGAAGTACTGCTGCTTTACTGTCTGTGCCCTGAGATGACACATTCAGCTTACAGGAGATGTTGAAAATATGAGGTCTCTGTCTGTGGTTTCGTTTCTTTCCTTGTCTCCAGGAAAGCTTCCTCAATTTAATAAAGCAACCTATATACACTATCCACAAATTATTGATTAAAAATAATTAAAAAATTACAGATTAAAAACAGTAACAGCATACAATAAAGTATTTTAATGATGTTCTAAGATATAATGGATGTTGCAGATATTTACATTGGATAATGATGCTGAGACTGAGCTTGCACTTGAATGAAATGGTAATGCTGATTCCTACAATCACAGTGCTGGCTCAACAGTAGTGTAAGTGTAGTATTGAGGTATTCTGGGAGATGAGCCAAAATCAATAAATTCAACAAACTCTCTGTTTTCAGCGTTTGGCATATCAAGGTTTTCTGGGGCTGAAAGATCTGATCATTCGATCTTTGGTAGAAACTTAAAACCTAATATTATTGCATGGGGTTGAGAAACATGAAGGCTAAACTTCCAAACAAAATAAACAGTCTCTCTTTGAACTTCCGTAACTTTGTGACATAAGCATAGATGTAGATTTAAGTAGATTTGGAAGATAATTTAAATATAGAGTATTATGAGGGTGTAGAAAAAGCATTGCACGATTAGAAATCAAGGAGAAGTACAGCATGTTTGATTTATGAAAGGACAACTAGACACACTTTTCTAAAATTCTCACAGGCCAACAGATACTAATAATTTATTTCAAGAAATGAAAATCATTTTTTGTATTTGAAAGAAAAAAAAGTATTTGAAAGACTGGATAGTGGTTATAAAAGGTTTTTTCATAAAACACTTATATTTATATACATTTATTTATTTCTAACATCATAAACAGACATTATGAGAAAAAAGATAAATTGACTCTTTCCAAGGACTGGTATACCTGAAATTCCTGATCATCAATGGAGAACCTCTCTCTCAGATTGCGGAAGACAAGAGGACAGTACTCCTTAAACTTGAAATGGCTTGGCATGTTCTCTCTATAAAAGCAGAAAGACACAAAACCGACAACTAACAAAAGCAAAGCAACAAACACGCACATAACAAAAGATCACTGTAATTTCAACAGCATCTTACTTGTTGAAGAGGTGGTTGTCCACCTTGATCTTAGAGTTGGCTTTAAAGTCATCAGGCATCAGCATAACAGGAATCTGGATGTGACTGAGTTCATTTATCTGAAAGCAAACAACCCAAAGTGTTTGAGTACGTAAAGAAAAGAGCAAATCAATAATCATATCAAATTACAACATTATACTTTAACAGCTGTAAGTAAATCAAAAAGGTTGATTTTGACTACAGGAGAACTAAATGCCTCTGGACCTGCTCCAAATGAAATCAAAAACCTTTTTTAATTTACAGAAAACTAGCTGCAGTACAGGGCCATTCCTCAAAATGTGCTGCACTGTTGAATCACAGCCAAGAAACAAGTTCCTTTCAGTGCTAACAGCAGGAGTGAATAACAGTGCAACACGGTGAGCATTACTTATGAGCCTGGACCGGCCACTTCCTATTATATGCTTCTAAATAATTTAATACAAGTCACGTGTTAGAGGCAATAGCCTAGACATGTTTTAGATTGATAGTGATACATCACTGACTAACGTGCTTACCTATATAAGAATAGCCTTGAGATTTCAACACAAGCATATTTCAAAATCGGGTGCACGTGTTCTGAATGCTGGAATTCAACCTGCAGTATTCACACTTCCTTTAATCATATAAACACACACAGGCGCTATGACGTATTGTGTGTATGCAGAAAGCTATTTTTGCGCATTTTCCTGCTTCCATCTGTCCCCGCATCAGGGGGTGTCGACATGTCTATTAAGAAGCCTTTCACTCAATAAAGCGTGCTAGGTTGCTAAATAGATGTACAATGTGTTCATTAAGAAAACAACAGATTTATGTTTCACAAAATACATACTTGGCAACCGGGTAAGTTATACGAATCGCTATCTTCTACAGTCTAATTCTGCATATGTCACAGCGGAGATGCAAAGCTGTAATGCAGATTGCTGAAGAGAGAAAGAGGGACCAGTGAAGCAAGAGAAAGAGACTGAACAGACCAATAAGAAAAGAGGGCAGCAGGTTCACACAGAGCAGCACTGAAGCATCAGCCGCTGAGAATGGGAAAGGACAAGCCAGGGTCAACTAGCTTCAGCTGTCTGGCACAAACACGACCCATCCATTCAGTTATACAGTAAAGTATGTGATTCAGAGTAAAACTTATCACGTTTTTTGCCCCACATTCATTATGAAATGTATATAATTTGGTAATCAATATTTTAATGTCACATATGCATGATACAGTAAATATGAAAATTGAACTAATACTGCTAAAACAGAAAAACTGCAATGCAGTTTTGGTACTGACACAGCGGCAAAAATGATGTAGCCTGTTTATGGTCTAAAAAGAATTGTGTCCATGTAATTACATGCAGATATACAGGGTATGTGATGTAGTGGCTCTGTACACCCCCACCCCTTTACACTTGGTTACATAATCAAAGTACAATTTCATTGGATAAAGCCATTGAGATTAATCAAGCAAGCGACCAGAGGCTTTTGCGGGGGAAGAGAACGTGTGATTTCTATGCAACAAATCCAGTGTGAAACATATTCGTCAAGACACAGAGCCGTTAAGTGCAATTTTTTACATTGTATTTTTAAATCGGACCTAAAATTATACCATCACTGGAGTCTTTTTTTTAACCTGACTAGCACATAAGGCTTATCACCCAGTTTACATAACACAGTGCTACTACACATTCACACCTAAGGCATCTGATGATGGTTCCTTACGGGCTGAAGAAATCTGAAGAAATAGGTTAACTGAGTGTGTTTTGGGGCTTGTTCCATTTCAGTCTCTAGTTAAGGTAATTTCTCCTTCCTGCCATTAAGCAAGTTCCTTCACTAAGACTTAAGTTATACCTCTGAGACTCATATCAAGCCTCTTTAAGGGAGGTCAATTCACTCAGCCACTATGTGGAATGCCCCTGGGCACCAATTTGCTTGAACAGAGACAAACTCAAATTATTCAACACTTGCTCAAGATTAGGTAACAACAACATATTTTAAATCAGGAATACAAAACTGACAACAACGGTGACTGATTTACCGTTACGTCTTCTATTCATATATGTACAAGTTGCAGTGCTCTTACGTAAACATGAAAAAGCTTATGAGTCAGTGCTCAATGACAGGATAAGAAACGATGGGTGGAGAAAAAACTGAAGATGGGGGGATTAGATAAGAGAAGGAGTAGTGGGAATGAATCTTGAAGATTAAGGCAAAAAGCAGCATGAAGAATTCGATTGATGTTAAAAGCAAGATGATATGAGTTATATGTAGTGAAGGGAGTGGTTCTACTGGCCTAAATTTTAAAAATAGGCTAAACCCAAAGGCAATATTCCTGCATTTATAAGGTCAAAACCGCCATTGAGAATGCCAATACATTTAAACATGCTAGATGGACAGGGAAGAATGTGTTTATGATGTTTGGGAGAATAAACTTGTGGGCAACTCTGATTCACTTATACATTGTGATGTTATTCCACACCTACACACAATGACTAACAGAAAATTATTTTTTAATGATTTTTATGAGTTGAAGCCAAGAATGTTGGAGATATTGATTTATGTCTTTTAGTCTTCAGGGCAGATGAGAACATGAGTCAGAAGGTCATTCTAACTATCTCGCCAGACACCTGGAAGAGTAAAGTGGGATGCTGACACAGTTGTTTCTGTGTTATTTTTTAACCAAGGAACTTACATATGCATGTAAGAGTCTGCTTTTGACAGTGTTAGTTTTATTTTAAGTCAAGATAAAGTCATGAAATTATCAAAACATTGAACTATCATGCTATGACACAGTCAAAAGGGTCTTGTTTATATGTCCTACGAAATAAATTAGCTGACGCATTCATAAATTACTGTAATAAGTATTAGATTCTGTAATAGAAATCTTGTGGGCCAGGATGCTGGGATAGGCTCCAGCCCCCCACAACCCTGAAGATGACAAGAAGGTTGGGAGAAAAGATAGATGGTGTAACGTCCAAGGCTGAATGGAAGTTATTATGCACAGCATTCTTAACAGACAACAAAACACTGCCATATGATTCTATGGTAATGTCACATACATTTTGTTTCTACTTTATCTATTCTACATCTGATAAACAAAGACAAAGGAAAGTTTCTCTCAATGCTTGTTGGAAAAGCTGTACCGACTGCACACCACAGAGTGGTAACAACTAATAATTTTGTGCATCTTGCATGTGCATTAGAGCAACAACACAAGACATCCAGATTCCCAGGAGATCAATTAATGCTTGTCAGATACCTGGAAACCAGCAAGTCCCATTGGGAAATCTTGCTTTAAATGTGCCTTGTTGTTTTAAAAGCACACAGTTGGGTCCAACAGTTGGGTTGGGTTTGTCCAACAGTTAGTCAAATAACACTTTTTACTTATTAACAATATGAAATGGAAACACGAAAAAGCTCTGTTAGTAGCTGGAAAATATTAAGAACTATAAAAATCTTAGGTTTTCTTGCAGCAACAAGGACCTAAAAACCATCTGCAGTCTAGTTAGTCATTCAGGCTCAAGCACGGGCTCATCTAAGCCAACACTTGCTTTTCTTGCGGACACGATCATCTGTAAAGAACCAATTCATGCAGGCAGTAACAAAGTCACGCATGGAGAAATACAAAAACTGTCACATGTGCTTTCAATCATCTCAGGCACAGCATCACTGCTGTTATAAACCCACAACAAAAGCCTTACCGAGTGGTTCACTCCCCACATTATCACGCTGAGCAGCGGGTCGCTGGCCCGGAACAACTTCACCTTCTGCGACACGAAATGTTTCTTCTTGGTTTTGGTTTTGCTGGCGATGGATGCAACAAGGTTGCTGGCTGCAGAGGCCATGTTCAGTTAGCAGATGAATGAAATCCCTCTCCTCTCGTGACACTGTGCGCTACTAGCGGGCGATGTCTCGACACGAGCTGTTGAGTATCAGCAGCGCCCAGCCGGATCTTGACATGCAATTGCCTTTCTGTATTTAACGCATCACGTCCGTGCATCCCTCTGCAAACGCGCAGCGATGCCAAACTCTCAGAAAGTCCCCTTTCCACCAACGCAAAGCGGCTAACTGCTAGCTGTCATTGACGTTAGCTTGAAGGTTACAGTTGGCTGTGCGCGCTGCCGACCCGTTGACACACACAGCTTTGCAAACTAAATTGTAAGCACGCCCTTCAAGACATCCCATATGCTCAAATCAATGATATCCTTGTCAGTCATGTGAATGAACAGTAATTCTAATATAATAAAGACAGGAACAGACGGAAGGAAACCCGTAGATGCCGATATATATCACTTCTTTCTAAAGGTGTTCCGCCTGATTTAAATCATGGTGTAACCCGTAAACTAACCGTCTCCCTGACAAATCTCTCGATGGCGAACGGAATTAATCGACACCTGCCGATATTTATAATAAAACTAAAGCAACGGAGACCGGGTGTCTGCGCGATACACTGCGTCTGCACGCGTCAGACTCTCGGTGACAGTTACGTCTCTGAGCTCAGCTCAGCATCTTCACACATAAATCTTGCGTTTCACGTAAAGCTATAGACCTGGCGCCACTCCTGGATAAATAAGGTACAGAACGGTACAAATCTGGTTTTGTAACAGTAACCAGTTACTGGTTTACTAAATGGGCTTGATTTTTGGTTAATAAATCTGGATCTTTAAAGATTAAATTAAACATACATGAGGAGTCTACATCTATACTGTGTAATAATGTATTTAACAGAAGTTGCCGGGGACTTAAAACAAATAAATTATGCGTATGTAACGTACCTGCCGGGTAGAAAAAAATACGTTGGCGGATAATAATATTTGTATATTATTAATGTTCTTGTCTAAAATGTCTATTATGTCTTTTATGTTAACATGTTACGCATTGCTTTCTTTTTATTTGGGTTTAAGGAAAGTCGACATAATTTATCCATAGCTTATAATTTTCCCATATGTATCTTCACGTATACATATGTATCTTTATTCATAGCTTATAAATTTCTAGTAATTTGCTCATGGTGTGGAAATGACATGGCAAAACCATGCAGATATCTTTATTTTAATGAAAAATAAATGTCAGCCTACCATATTTCTGCAGGAATCAAACGTGCTTTCAAAGAAAAAGTTGACTATTGTATTTAATTAGATATTTAAAGGGCAATAAAGTTTGCAAGTAGTGCAGGCAATTAAAATTGTGTCATAATTGTCAATCTTTTTATCGTTGTTCCTACACGATCCTACATATTTTACATGTAAGATTGAATAGACACTGTCTGTATTATACTGCCCTCTTTTGGTATCACTGTGTTACAGTTCTGAAGGACTTACTCAGCAGACCATTATTCAATATTTCCTCTTATAAATGAGTAAATATTACTGAAATCCTCTATTATTCATTAATGCATTCGTAATGCATTAATGCAAGTTTTCATCTGAATGAGGAGAACAAACATAAATAATGAGACACTGAAACAGTTCACATCTTCTCTTGTCCTATAGACCTCTTTTTGTAAATCATTTTGTAAGACCTGATGCACTGCCTGTTTCACAAAAGATCGTAGCTCTTATGTAAATTAATTTCATGATTTATTTCGCCTCGTCGTCCTTTTAGAGAACAGCGAGCTGTTTGAAGGCTCGTGCATCAGTCTCAGTGGGTGATGCTTTGGTGAAGATCTCACGCGCGTCTGTACTCCAGCACCCTCACTGCGCTGATAAACACACGAGTTTAATGCTCTGCGACACAATCACAACGCGTCCTGCAGCAAACCACACAAAGACATTTTAAAACAAGTCGGATAAGCGAGTTATCGTGGAAGTTATGCAATTTTTCTGGACCATCGCAACAGCTTCAAAATGAATCCTCATTGCGCGCGCTGTGGGAAAATTGTCTACGCAACAGAGAAGGTGAACTGTCTGGACAAGGTATTTCTCATACTTTCTGAGACTTATAAGCAAAACTGACAAATTCGTGTTAACATTCGTTACATAAATGCATTTTATTTCACGTTTTGTTATAGTATTGGCACAAAGGATGCTTCCATTGTGAGGTGTGTAAAATGACTCTCAACATGAATAACTACAAGGGATACGAGAAGAAGCCCTACTGCAACGCGTATGTCACTGTCTGTGGTTTAAAGAAACTGTTTAACAAGTAACTTGCATGTATTTTGTCGTAAAACAGCGGTTAATACATATGATTAAAAAAATAAATGTTCAGCAATGTGCTAATTTCTATGTACTGTATTAGTTAAAAGTTTATAATGTATTTCTTACGAAAATTAGCTATGGCTTTATAACAGTAATCATATTTGTTTATTGATATTTGTAGTAAAACTATGCTTACACAAACGGTGATCAATGGCAATCACAAAAAGTAGTTATACTTTTACTATAATAAACCCATGGTTAATTTTTTTTATGGATAAATATGTATTTATCACCGTGTCTGGCTCTGAAAACCCCCAAACACCACAAATGTCTTTCACCTTCTTTCTCCTAAAAGGCACTACCCAAAACAGACCTTTACAATAGTGACAGACACCCCTGAGAACCTTCGGCTGAGACAGCAAAGTGAGCTCCAAAGTCAGGTAACTCACATGCCAACTATATATGTGGGGTTGGATGACGTAATCACATGATTAAATCATATTGAGAGATTATCCTAGGGCCATTTATCTCATAGATGTTATTTTTAGCTGGTACATAAATAATATAAGAACATCTTGAGTTGTGTTGGAATAATACGAGATGGGTGAGTGTTTTGATCATTGCCAGTATGGGATTGGGTGTGATGCTTTGAGGTCAGCATGGAGAAAAGCAAGGCAGCTGTCTACTCTGTGGTGCACTGGCAGATCCCCTCCGCTTCTCCACCTGGCAGCAATGATCCTGCCAACTCCATACTGTGGGCAACCCAATCCTGGCATTTTGACAGAAACTTTATTTTGCTAAGGGATCGGTCAGCATCTATGAAAATGTGTTTTGTGTCCTTGCAAACATTTCCTTCTGTTGAACTTAGTTGTGTGTTTCTGTCTGGCTGTCTTGACATCCTTTACCTATTCTTGTTTGTTTATGTCTGTGGAATACTAATTATAATTTTTAACTTACCAATTACATATTAGACATTAATTAATCAACCATCAGTATTAGTATTGCTCATAATTAAGATTATTAATTTAGCCAATGTAAGCAATTAGAACAACATGTTTTTCAATAGAAATAACCTATTTTACATGGCACAACACTTTTGTTCATAGAAAATTACAGTGCATTCAAGAAATACATTTTCTCAGTGTGTGTGTTTCACAACCTGCTAATGCAATGCTCTACAAATTGAGCTACACAGGATCCTGTTGAGATGTGCCTTAGGATTTTAACCTGGCAGATAAAATGGGGGAAAATTCCCAAAGGCCCATAATATCATAGAGACTTAGGGGTGGGCTCGATTAACTGGGCTAGTAAATACATAAACACTCTAGCAAACACAAAGTGGCAACAACCATTGAGAAAACCTTATAGCAAATCTTAACAAATCTACTTATTCCTTGATCTACAGGTCAAGTACAAGAAGGATTTTGAACAGAGCAAGGGTCGGGGTCTCAAATTTGTCCTTGATACCCCAGAGATACAGAGATTGAGGAAGGCCCAGGATCAGATTAGTAATGTATGCTGTAAAATTAACATACCCTAATATGATAATGACAACAAATTAATGTGATGCATTTTGATTCTTGCAGGCAAAGTATCATAAAGATTTCGAAACGTCAGGTTTGCATGGGGTCACTCAGGGAATGCACCTGGTACAGGCTCAGATGAAACCCAATCATGAGACGACGGGGAACAGTACGCAGAAGGGCGTCCATCAGTACATCATGGAGTTGGATCGAAGACCTGGTGTCATTGTGGGTAAGTTCTCCTACGTGAAAACCTAACAGCATCAGAAACATTATAAATGAGTCAAAATGAAACACTTACACCTGTAAAATATTATAAATGTAAATGTTAAAA